>CM062238.1:18022602-18622602 GCA_031216185.1 Syzygium aqueum
GGATTGGTTAGTCATGAATTCTTCGCTCTTCTCTATGCGCGGCAGAAAGTAGTGAGAAGTATCCATTTGAGGCTTGCTTTCTGTTGCATGTCTAGACAATCCCAAATCCGCGCTCATAATGGACAAGGTTGATGGAATGTCCGCCGGATATGGAGGAGGAGTGCAAGGTCTTATTGCTAGCATGAAATTCTCCAAAATTCCAATTGTTTGCATATGTAAGTAAAGATTGCTATAGTAAGAAATTGAACTAACGTTTTTTTTTTGGTAGGGTAGAAATTGAACTACTGTTTGCTTCTGAAGTTTCGGAAATCTACAGAGCAATGGGTTCTCCCATTTCCCTTTCAATTGAGAGAATTGTCATAGACCTTTTTGTCTTGAGAATCTTATTTGCGCGATCATGTTGAATGCACTTAACTTGGTGAGCCCAGTTGACCACCTCTCTTTCCAACTATACCATATTCTTCTGAACTTTGGAAACCTACAAAGCAAAAAGGTTCTCCCGTTTCCCTTTAGTCAATGAAATTATCGCAGAGTTCATCTTCTCTCATTCCTAGGATATGTCTATGTTATGATGTTCAATGCAATTAATTTGGTGAGCCCACTTAGCGATTGTTTGATATCTTGCGCGCCTACTTTATCGCATTCTTATATATTTTAGTTCATTTGAGTTTGTGTAGAGGTTTCAATATGTGTCTAAGCTATCCTTAATAGCTAGAATTGGTGCTCTATGTCACTTTGGGAACCTTGAGATAAAAAAAAAACTTAAGATAATAAAATTTCTGACATTTACCTTACTGTCCAAAGAGATTACGTGGCATCTGTCATGATTAACAATAATGACGTGTGCATAGACATCATCGAGCCTTTCTCTCTCCTCGATTGGCAAAACCTTCTCTTGAAGGAACAATGGCTCCTTTACTAGGGTTGAGAAGGCAGATAAGAGTAGACGGTTTTTAGCAACGCCACAGATCAAAGCTAGTTAACTCTGTAGTTGTTGGACGGTAGGTAGTCATTAGCAGCAAAGCGTATAAGCGACTGTCCACGATGGTCTATTATGATCATTAGCAGCAAAGCGTATTAGCGTCTCTACTGTCCTTATGATGATGATTATCTCAACGGCCACTGCCTCAACCACCGTCAACTTCACGACCACCCATCACTACCTGCACCTTTCTCACCGCCATCACTTCATCACCATCACCATCACCATCATCATTCGGGCGTTACCTCCACCGTTGTACCGTCCTCGTCTGTCATGCATTGAATATATTCAGTCCGTTCTCATAGACTTAGGTGATGTAGCCTTTACCTAAAGGTTATTAGGTGAAGTGTTTTCATATTTTTAACTTGTAGCTTTTAATCGAAGTCGTGCTTTGTTAAAGCACGTCCCGACATCCTTAGTATTGCTCTTGCTCTCGGTCGAGCTTCATGAGAGAAATATGCTAAGGTGAAGCAGAGTGAAAAGTTGCTCTTAACGTCTTTTAAGACTAGAGACGGTAAATGGGTCAAGAACCCATTTATTAACCCATATAGAATGATGATGGGTTATTATTAATAGATTGGCTTTAGTTTAAAAATAAACTTAAATGAGTCATTAATGAGTTGACCTATCAACTTAATGGGCATTAAATGGGTCACAAATGGGTTACCCAACAAGTTTAAGTGAACAATAAACATGTTATTTTCATTTTCTTTAACTTTCTGATTTTTAAATTTTTTATATTCTTTTTCTTTTTTTCTTTTTCTTTTTTCTTCTTCCTTGCCGGTGGCCGACCATGGCGACGGCTGACCTCCGGCAAGCTCAAGTCTCGCTCGAGGCATACGAGGCTTGAAGCTTGCCAGATTGGCGAGCTCGAGCTTCGCCGGTCTCTAGAGAGCTTGTCCCTCACCTGTGGCCGGCCACCGGTGGGGAAGAAGAAAAAAAAAAGGAAAATGGAAAATAAAAAATAAAAAGAAAAATAATTAAAATATGATTTTTTAAATAAAAATAAAAAATATTAAAAAAACATTTTCATTTTCCTGAAAACATTTGCTAGAAATGTCATATTTTCGGCGAAACAAACGGAGCCTCAATATTTTTAAAAAATATGTATAAAAATTGTCCACTAAATTTGTGTTGCATGAAAATGTTTTAGCAATACAATTTTTTTTTAAAATAATCAAAAATAAGCTTTCCTAGTTAAATGGGTCGGGTCAGGTATGGATTAGGTATAGGTCGGAAATTTTGCCTTAAGATAAATTGGTCATAAATGGATTAAATGGGTCAAGTTGGGTCGGATCATTTATGACCCAATCCAAACCCGACCCGATCCGACTCAGCCATTTAACAGGTCTAGTTAAGGCCCAAGTCTCTGTGGGTGGCCATTCCTGAAAACCGCCCTCCTAAAATCAGCATCTTTCCATTGTTTCATCCATTGTCTTTTGCCTTAATATTTTCTGTCTTTCCATTGTTTCTTCCCTCGTTCCAAGTTCATACACTAATGTTTTGCCTTCCCTATAACATACACGATATAAAACAATAGAAACCAAACACCCAGACATCTAACAAAAACCGAATCAAGTTCCAGTACGATTTTGAAATGAACCCCTGACTTTTTGTTCTAACCCACAAGTTACAAGTTTGGTTCGATCCAAAGCGGAGGAGAATAATGGCTGTAAGATTTTCCCCTAAAGTACGGCTCGATCGTACCATCTTCGAGGTGGTACTCCATCTTTAGTACGCTGGGAAATTTCGAGAAAATCATCTGTAAAGTAAATACAATTAGGTTTAATGTGATGCTTTTCGTCAACTTCCAAAGAGAAAGACGAATTCCAACCCAAGAAGAGTGTCGTGTTCTTCAAGGTCTTAACTCCTCACCATGATTGTGTTTCCAGGTCAATCTCAAAAACATGAAATCAAAAGGTTCCTCGACTACTTTGTTGTCCCCGTCGCGACACCATCAATAGAGATCCTGTTGTTGATTGCACTAGATACCCTTGCTCGCAACCTAGAGTTCCCACAGCATCTCGAAAACTATTTCAGCTTTGAATGGAGTTGGTCTGTCCTCATCGCAGATCAATATGCTACCGTGGCAGTTAAGAGCAAAAATGCACCCCTTATAAAATATGACATCGAAATTACAATACTCGGGGGGAGGTCACTGCCGTCCACATCTCTTTGCCGGGTTTCCAAAGCCCTAGCCATCCATCGTGCCTATAGATGACCATTACCTTATAATCTTGAGATGTAGTAGGCCTATCAGATAAAACGAAACTTAGCGATGAAGTCACCGTACGGGTGATGATGCAGGTGCAAGTCTTCAACTTCGATGTCGGGGAACCTTTTCAAATTGGGAAGCTTAATGAGTGAGGAATATTTCACTCGGCCAAAAGAGGAAGCAACATAATGTGATGTTTATCCAATTTTGGCGTGATAAATTGAAGAAAATCTCGACTAAACCAACATGTATTTAAAATTTTTATCGTATATGTATTTACAAATATTAATATGTTCTCTTGCGGTATCAGTTTAGCAAGAGGACATTCACTTGATATGAATAAATTCATCAATCCCATAGCTTTAGTAGTTCACAATATTCAGAGCTATAGATACATTGTGTATAAATCAAAAGAAAATAGAAACAGAATATACAGACATTAAACCCATAATACGAAAAAGAAAAGCAAATTAATTGCACGATTACATCACAAATGTAAAGATGATTAGAAAGTTGGACAGTATAAAGCTTTGTGGTTGGGCCCCATTATCATAAAACTACAGTCCCTTCACTTCCCTTGGCATTACTTACAAACCGTTACCTTTTACACCAATTAGATAAGAAAAATGTTAATGATTTACTTATCTAATGTTAGTGTTACTAGAAGAATACTTTAACATTGATTCACGTAATATGTAAAGAGGTGATTACTCATTTATTATGGATGTTGGATAATAAGTAATTAGCTAATTATATCTGCTGACTAATAAGGAAACAAAAGGGGAAATCTTTTAATATAGAAGATTAAGAGATACACATCCCTATTTCTTGTGTTTTGGTTAAAAAGGTTTGGAGTATATTAGCGTGTGTTATCAGAAATACACATTCGTGTTTAATATATAATATACAAATTTGTCTGCCGCAAATTTTTTTGTAAATTTAATTTATTATGTTTTTGGGTGCACACAACATGAGAAAAAAGTAGAAATTTTTGCACGGCATAAATGAGAAATCTCAGTAATTCCTCCTTAAACACGTTCACGACTCCTTAATATTACAGAACGTTTAATTCCTAAAACGACATCGTTTCTATGTAACCATTGCCAAATCAGGTAACATCGTTTTTGTGCTGACTTTTTGTGTTGTTGCTAGAAATTGAATCTATCTATAAATAGTGCTATAATAGAAAGAGGATTTTTTGCATTAATTATGTCAATTATTAATAGGTCAATTTCCAAGAGGAGGACATGATATATATATAGAATATATATTCTATCTATATTCCTACAACTTGTATGTATAATCTCAAATGTAACAATATATGAAATTCGGTTTGTGAGTAAATGCTATTTGGTTATTAGTAAATAAGCGTCAATTTCTTGCAAGTTATTACCTTTTCATACGCCATGTAGTAGTTATGCTGTTCACTTACTGTTGAATGAGTGATGATAATTGATTTAGTGAACCCTGCCATGAAGGAACCGCTTGCATGCCTGCCTATGAGTGAGTATTTGCACTTGAAGTACGGTATCATTTGACCAAAAAAAAAAGTACGGTATCATGCTCCAGAGTTTATTCCAATGAGTTAAAGAGGAAGAGTTTTCTACATGAACAGAGCGTTAATCTTTTTGGCATAAGCTGATTCTGCATGCCAAGGCATCATCAAATAAAAATAATCCACCTTCCACGCATCATAGCCAAAAACTTAGTAACATAAACTCGGGGATGTCGTGAGACTCTAGGGTAGTAACAAAAGAATATGAAAAGCAGCGCAGTTGAAATCCACATTACGTGGAGTCGAATGTAAGTCATCCAAATTTTCAGAGAGTATACTTTCTCTGTCACCCCAAGTCGTCGGCAAGCGAGATATCTGTCTTTTCTCCTAAGTGCCAGTCGTCAACAGGGAGCTGTACAGAAAGAAACATAATGAAGGATCCACTGTGTTAGCCATGTCCGGTATGAAAAATTCGTATTTAAACATGTCTGTGAAATGAAGCAAGCCAGAAAGAATATACTCAATCATATTTGAAGTCATGTAGATTTGCAGGAATCTATCTTCAAACGCAATCAACTAACAACTCCCTGTACGGGATACTGTACTCGGATAGCATGAGTAACACGAATTCGAAATGTGCAATTGGGGCTCTAAGGTGATGCGTGAGTACTTACTGATAGTGATCAATCAAGTATGGATGGACACAGCCTCGAAGAGAAACATATTTACTCACTACTATACCTCCTACTTCTCATGATTTGGTATGTAAAACATACAAAGAAAGATGAAAATTTTGTTTCATACCATCCGCAGAAGATGTGTCCCTTGACCAATTGATAATCCTTACTCCCACATGGACAACCCTGTTAAAAGAAACAACCGCCAGCAAGATTTTTCAACTCTTCATTCTTTGGTTGTTCCCGGATTTGATCTAACTCCTTTCTGAATTTCCTGTTCTCTATGTTGTTCCCCTAGCCCCGTTGACCACTGGGGCCATGAGCCCAAGGTCAGGTGAAGCACGGAAGGTGTTACTGTACATGGAAAAACTAGCAAATGAATCTCTTCAGAGAGATGCTAAGGACGAATTTGAAGATACCCCTCGCTGTCTTGTTGGAGGTGGAGCTGCTTGTGCCATGTGCGACTTTAGAATCTCTTCTTCCAGAGAAAAGATTCTCATCCTCTTGGTATGCAAGCTTTTGACCCACCTTCCACAGGCTCATTGGAGATATGACACAAACTGACGTCTTCAAAACCTGGCTGAGGTGCATCTTTCACAACCCGTCTTTTCTCCTGATACCTTATAACAAGCAAGCAGGTTGTAAACAGAACAGACACAGGAAATCATATCATTTTGTCAAATTCATCATAAGGCCGAGCAGGATATGTACTTGGTATGAATGAACTTCTGAATCTCGCTTCTGTCATAATCTGGAGGAAATTTTGCTTCCCAGTATTTGTTGTACCCCTTGTTTCCCATACCTTTCGCAGTAGTTCACAACATATGGAGCTATAAATGTTTATGTATATAAAGCATAAGAAAATCGAAACGGAATATACAGATAAGAAACCATAAATATGGAAAGCAACTTAACTGTGCGATTAGAAAATGGAACTAGTCTGTAAATATGATTAACTTAATGATGAATATAGTTGCTTTACTTACAAGCTAGCAACAAAAGAAGACGCTTTTCACTGACCGCTTGAATTGTAAAAAGTAATGGCCCATTTCATATTTACTCTTGCTCCTTGAGAAAATCACGTGATTTTGCTGCTGTCCATATTTTCTCAAGTTTGACAGGAGGACTCCGACAATGTCATAGAGCATATCAAAAAACCGAGTTGATGGCAAATTTTCTTACACTGCATAAAAGCAACCTGTTCTAATAGCCATGTATCCAAAGTAGTCAATATAACCTACTTACAAAGAAAGCAAGCAAGCCCATCATCAGATATCATGCAGTAGTCAGACGGAAGAGATGATTAGGACAAGAATATTAACAATAGCATGACAATGAAAATCGCTGAATGTGTGCAGAGTTTGATGTGCTGCTGCTGCCTGAGGCAGCTTGCGTATATCTACGTTCAAGCTCCACGTGAAAAGATAAGGGTTTGAGGAGAATCAAAGCGGAGGTAAAAGAATTCCATATCCTAATCGTAATTTTCATTTTTAAATGGACTCCTAGATGTATCAAGATCTGGAGTTCAGTAGCATCGGTTCATATCCTGAAGGACTACTACTTAATACAAGATGCTTGGCATGTGGCGGAAAAACCACTCAAACTTGAAACTCGAAGGACAAGTAGCAGCATTTCAACAGCAATGTCCACAAAGCATACAGGAATCATCGGTGTGATAAAACCTTGTGACAAAGGGGGTCTGACTAAGGCTCGTTTTCTAAATTTCAGCTCGTTCTGTTCAATGCGACTATATACAAACAAGAAGGCAGCTTACTGTGCACCTGGAATTGCAAATGCACAAAGGTTTACAACTAATGTAAAGAAAGCAACTAACAGTGACTACAGTGTTACTTCCCTAATATTAGAGATGCATTACCCCGAAGCCTGGAGTATGGGAAAGTGATGACTTGGTTCTATACAGACAAGACGGGAAGGGAAAAAAGGTTTTGCAAAAGAAAAGTGTACAGGACGCCTAATGCCTATCATGAGAATAGAAGTGATCTGGAGTGGAAAATGCCCAAGGACCATGTTTCCGGGCCTTAGGCCCACACTTTGCAACAAGTTAGGTGATCCAACATGACTTTTTTCAAAAGGACACTCGTATGCGCAGTGCTAAATTATCGCCCGAAATTGTGTACATATTTACACATAGGCCACTTTTGACCAATATCTGATTTGAGGATTGGATAAACCATTGAGCTAATTGGTCCATTACGTACATGAAAATCACCCACATTTAGATATAATTAAATTTGTTCGTAGATAACGCCCATAACTTATAACTCACCAATAAGAAACACATATCATTCAACCTCAAAAAGATTACATGTCATTTGCATGAAAATTTCTTTCAAAATGTCATAAAGTAATCGAAGAAGTCCGGGACACTCAACTGAGAAAAGGTTAAAGAAAAAGTTGCGAGTATGTTGGAGAAAAGTCGATACTAAACATGCCAAAAGATAGAGTTGGCGAAAAAAATGTAGTATGAGTTCTTTGAGATCACCCAACTTTATATGACTGAAGAGCGATCTTAATCGCCCTGTGATTTTAGGCTTAAGCACATTTCTTTTGTTGGAGGATTTTTGACGGCATAGATGAGGCTCCAGGACTTGTCTAGTAAAGCAAATGAGAGGGATCTATGACAATCATGTCGCACGACCCTCTAAAAAAATATACCGTAAACTTTCTATGATGATGGATTCTTTTATTTAGTTCATTTAATAACAACTCATTTAATCTGCAATATTCACTTATCTGCTATAAGTGATATGTAATTCTTCAGTGATGAATTTTTTTATATATTGATCCTCTCTGATGTCATTTATTTATTTTTATAAATAGAGAGTATCATGTTGTACCTCTTTCCTAATGATCCTCGAACATCATGTACTTATAACGTTTGCACCATCGTGTCATGGATCCCTCTAAAGTAATTATTTTCCTTAATAAAATTATTTGCTTGTTAAATACGAGCTATCACGTCATGTTACGCTCAATTCATATTTTTCATGTCATTTATTGGCGACAATGCTTTGTCATGTGGATTTTTCTACATTGCTAAACTTAGTTTGTTCTTATTTCGCGGTACCAATGATACCAAATGCAGGACCTTGCTCTCATAGACTATAAAGTAATTGAACTCTGAAAATTATTAATAATTATTATTCATTTGTGATGCATGCACAACTAGTGTGATATAACCCTATAAAAATTTATTAATCTTTTCCATGGATTTTGTAATAGAGGATGGCATTTTTTTCTATCTATTTGCTATTTTTTTAATTTTATTCATTTATTTGCAAAACATGTAATTTGGTTTTTTGTTATAATGAATAAATTTTTTAATCCTCTAATATCCTTTAATTTTTTATGTATAGACTGTCGTGTCATAAAATATATTTCTACATCATTCAACTCCCAGTGAGCATCTTACTTAGTACAGAATTCAATTAATATTTATATCATTTATTTGTTAAATATGAGATATCACGTCGTGTATGGCCATTTCAAGTGAGAGGCCTCGTGATTCAATTGAGAAACGCTCCCAACATTTTCCTGCGACGGCATCATTGAAATCAAGAATGGAAAAAAGGATCGCTTTTGAGTTTTCTTCAAGATTTTTTCTTTGGGATTTCATGCGAAAAAGGCCAATCCCCGCCCCATCAATTATCTGCACATGGCATCCTTGGAAACATCGCACGAAGCCCCGAGGTTGACAACGATAACTGGTACACGTGCGTGCCAATTTTCCTTTCCTTTTGGCTTTTTTGGTTTTTGTTTTTTTCTTGTTTTAAATATTTTCTCTTTTGTATCTCCTCGTTGCAGGGCCTACTTATCTACGACTCAACGAAAAGTCCAAAACTCTCAAAAGAAAATGTGGTCCATCCCGAATTCCCTCCGTCCGAATTTCGAGATCGGGTTTTCCATTTCCTTAATCTCCTCGGGGAAGATGAAGATATGGAAAAAATTAAAAGTGCAAGACGAACACCGGTATTAGGGATGCCAACGATTTAGTTCGTTCGGGCGTTTTGAAAATCCGAACCGAACCGCACCTTGTGCCGAACCAAAAATGAACCGAAGCGAATATGAGAAAACCGTATATTATGATTTTTTTTTCACGGCGATTTTGCAAAGGGATGAAAAAGAACATTCAGTTTTTTGTTGAGAATTTCAGTTCGGTTCGATAAACGAAACGAAACCAAAATAACCCAAATCAAAAGAAAAAAGAACGATTAATTTTTCATCATCCAAACCGAATCGAAAATGCACGAAATTTCAATTCGCTTTGGTTCGGTTTCAATTTCCGACTTAGCTAGGGATATGTTAAAATAAAAAACACATCCGTGGAGCCGCCTCATAGGATGTGGATAGGCGCCCGAAAGAATATGAACGTGATTGGTCTTGGCAGGCCCTACTCCTACTCACCCTTGTGTTGGTTCACTATTCTTCTTCTTGGCCACACAAAATGCCCCGCTCATATCTTGAGGTGCCTTTCCTCTTTGTCCCTTTTTGAGATGCGAAGAAAAATATCCGAGTTTCCCTTTGATGGGGGCATGCTTGGCCTTTTTCGTGATCCCGACATCGTGAACTTGACCCTAAGAAAAGTCAATCGATATTAATGACGGGCGGACGACAAGGATCGGTCTCGTCTTGGGAAAGTTCATAGTCTCGATCAAGAATGTGAATGCCTCGATCAAGAATTGTTCTAACATCATGTCACGATGCTTTTTATCTAGAGCATGGCGTAGTTATTTGAAAGGTTAGATGCTCATCTATTGTATACACTAAAGCTAAAAAGTTTAAATTTGGTGTCGGCCTTTCATGCGACCAAGACACCCGTAACCCATCTCTATATAGAAAAGTTAAAGGGAACGTTATATATCATTAATAGTTACGATTCGATTTCTCCTAGAGATTTCCTCGTAAATCGTTTTCCTTTCTTTTTTATGAGCACATGTATGTATCCTCGCCTTTGAAACGTATCCGTGTTCTTGGTTAAAAAATCATTCGAGTGCATTTCGAATCGGGCACGTACTGAGCACATGAAAAGTGACTAGTCCTACTTAAGCTCGACTTTGTTTGGCTCTAATTTGGGATTGTAATTGCGACTTGCAAAATAGGGCTTGGCGACACATCGCTATCCGATCGACTATCAATCCTGATTACATGAAACCAACGCCGACCCAATTATTTATATTTGGAGTAGTGACATCAGTAATCCTTGAACTTTCCTCATTTTTCAACTTTTTTCATATATTTGTTTAATGTGTCCCCTATGTGGTCCTTTAGTTAAATGTTTAACCAAATTTTCTTATGTTGTTGTTAAGGTAAATGGTTTGTTATTTTGTTTGTTCATTTTCGTCCTTATACTAGTTGGTTCTTTTTCTCTGGAGGTCGTTGCTTCAGTATGGTGATCATCAAATATTCTGCGAGATGACCCTTATCCAAAACTAGTTATCTTCAACACAACACATTGACAAGACATACACACCACACATCTTAATGTGCTCTTATAAGCTTGATCATATTCAATAATAAACATGTGAAGTGCAAATTAACCTTATACTTGTTTATGACGCGCTTGAACTCGTTTAGTTAAGTACTCTAAAATGTTCCTTGTATAAAGAAATCATTTCGCGAAAAACACCGGTAAGCATTTTTATATGTAAAGAATTCATATCTTAAATGTTCTGTGTTGTGTAATCCATTCTTTATCAAAGTCTTATGTTAGGATTTTAATGTTGTGACATAATTAAAAAAAGACCATATTGTGTTAAGATTTAATCTAAATTTGATATGGATCAATTGAGAGAAAGAATAAAAGAACAATTCACGGACAAAATTGAATAAACAAACAAAGCACGGAAACGAAATTGAACAAAAATAATGATAAGGCTTACATTAAAAAGAATGTTCCGTCCACGTAAGCAAACTTCATTTGTTAGTTTAATAAAATAATCACTTTTTAAAAGCTCGGGGATGACATTAAAAAAATTTTTGGAGAAAATATTAAACAAGCTCAAGGATTATTAGCTTCGCTACCTCTACATATTTATGTTGGATTAGATCACATGATTTTAGCTCGTCTTTGGAAAGTTCTACAACATTGGCTCCCGCTCTCTTCATAAATAAGTAATATTCTTCATAAGAAAAGAACAGTGTCATACACCTTGTCCCCACATAACCCCCTAAAAAAAGTCTTGATTTTGTTCAACTTTATCCGACCCCCTTTCACAATCCTACGTAAGTTTTGTCCTAAAACCTTAATTATCGTTGGAAACTCAGCCACCCAGAGCATGCAAAGGCACATAAATTATAAGTTAATAATAATAATAATAACAACAACAATAATTACGTATAAGTAATTTCATGGAGAAGTGGTAATTTCTCATTTCGCTCGGTGACTGTTGGAGGGAAAGTTAACCAAAAATTCTTAAATTTATTGCATTTTAGCCAATTCAGTTCTAAATCTTTTAATTTTGCTAATTGAGTTTTAAACATTTTCGCGTTTTACCAATTAAGTCTATATGACTAATTTTAATCGGAAATGACTAATGTGGATGCCAATAGTATCATGTAGGATCGCCAGTGATGATGCGAACAAATTTCTCTTTATAATTTTGAATTTTTTATTACATCTTTCTTTTCCTTTTTTTTACCCAGTCCGGTCACGGGCGAGGGCCATCCGACCCTCATCGACCATAGGCGAGGCCCAACGACCCTTGTCGTTCAAAACTGGCCCGATAAACTCAATTGGTAAAATGTGAAAATATTTTAGAACTCAGTTGTGAAAATTAATAAAATTTAGAATTGAATCAGCTAAAATGTAATAAATCTAAAATTTTTTTGGAATAATTTTTCCAGCCGTTGGACCGTTGACCTGCTGGTCATCCATCCTTTTCTTTATATCTGCGCGAGTCGTCCCTTCGGGATCGTAGATTTTATTTTTCCACATTTTTTAAAAAATTTATCCGGCTGCGATGCACGTGGTTACCTAAATTTTTTTTTTCCGACTATATATATTTATTAGTTATGCATATATCTCGGCCTCAAATAATATCTGGAGCCTCCCGGTAACGACGAAAACGCCCTTCGCTCCACGTAAGCCGAGCACGCGCGGGGTGGGGGCCCACCTCCCCCCTCGCCAGCGTCGTCTCCGTCGCGCCAGGTCCTTTTCGGCAAATGAGTACCTCCATCTTCATGGTCCCCCCACCACCGCAGCAAAAGCTTTTCAGAAGGAGGAGGAGGAAGAAGCTCTCTCTCTCTCTCTCTCTCTCTCTCTCTCTCTCTTCCCTTCTTCTTCGCTTTCGGCAGTTCCCAGTCAGCAACGCACGGAGAGAGCGCGATGCTGCTCAGCCAGCTGCAGAGCTCGCGGCCGTGGATTCCGCCTCCTCGCCGCCTCCCCGGGCTCCGCCGTGGTCCTCCTCCCCCGAGGTGCTCATCCCTCTCCCCTCTCTCTCTCCCTCTCTCTCCCTGTCTCTCTGTCGCTCTGGCTCTCCGTTGAGTTCGTTGAAGTGTTTTGAGCGGCTTGGTTAATCAGTAGGGGGCCCACATTTTAGCTTTCCCGGGATTGAGGCCGCGCGTCGTTTTCCGTCGTCGAGTTCGAGGGCGGAGCCCTCCGATTCGCGTCGCCGGTTGCGGTCCTACCTGGAATTGATTCGCTTCCGAGAATCCGCGAGCGCTGAACACGAGGCGACGCGGAGAGGCGCTGATTCCATGGTGCTGGCGAATTCGTTGCTTGCTCTGCGATCCTCAGTTGAATGAATGAGACGACAAGTGCTTTTAATGTTCTTCCCCGCAGTTTCTCCTCTTCTCTTCGTTCCTTGCGGTTTTTTTCGGGTTGGAATTGTACCGGTAGTTTGCGGATGATCCGTCTGAAATGCTCTTGACCGGCGAAGGATCGATGAGCGAATCTGGCGCGCAAGAGAATTCGAGATTTCCAATTTTTTTTTTCTCTTGAAATTAATTGCTTTGGAGAATCCGCAAGTGCATGTGCGATGCTCTATCGAGAGCACTAGTTAAACCGCGATGAATGTAGAGAGAAGCTTCGTTATTCGCTCCTCATGTCAGCCGTAAGATCCATGGGACGGCGATTTACGTGCAAAAAGAAGTCTCGTGGTATATTCTTTGTGACAGCATTGCTGTTTGTGGTGGAGCTGGACTTTTTGAGGAGCTGACACTGACACCATCTCCTTTTTTTTTTTTTTTTCCTTTCCCCAGCGAAGTGATGCAGATACGATGTTTGTGGTCCGAGCATGCAGCTTTTTGTTGGCATGGCACCACGAGGCACAAGGAAGGTGAGTTGTTTGGGTTCTCTCTGTTGATGCTGTGAACTGTATCCAGTTTTGCATGCATTATTGGGTTAGACTTATAGTGCTCTCTCTCTCTCTCTCTCTCAAAGATAAGAAATTTTTTTGGTGTTTCGAGGCCTTCTTACCCATTTGAAGAAAGATCGCTCGATTGCCAGTTATTTAATGTTCTACCGAGCAAAAGATCTAAATTGGACTTCTGCAGGAGAGGGGTTGTGTGCCTGATAAGAGATTTGCATATGTTGCAATTTGTGAACTAGAGGCTAGGGGGAAGCTGACGGGTCCAGGAATTTAGTAAAACCTCCAGTTGTATTGTGGGTTATCCTGTTCTCCACACCTGGTCAGGTCAGAAGGGTGCGACTGTGAGGACTCTGTCCCTCTGTCTATGTTCCAGTCTCCTGTGGCTGTGGGACAGAAGTACTTAGCTACACGTGTTACGTGACAGAATAGTGAATTCAAACCACTTTTCCCCCCTGAACCTCCAGATATTCTAGCAGATTGACAGTAATTTTGAGTCATATGTTTGCATTCATTTATGTGGGGGCAGCTGCTGCAAGCATCACCGCTATTTTTATATTTTGAAAAGTTGAGGTCTGTTCCTCTATTCTAGAAGCCTGGAATGAAGTCATTATCTGTCATCTGCATCAATTTGTGTAATGCGAATAGGTTGACTTACAAACTTTGATATCCACTTCTGGCCACATTCTTAGCATACTCATTTTGCTATCTATCTCATATGCCCTCGTTTCTACCAAGTCTTATGCATCTCTTAACGGACGAACCCTTTTTCCAGGGAAATTGGATGCCAGATCCCAGAGAACCGGGGATGCCGTGGACTTCAGAGAGTGTTCAGGGAATAGGAACAATTTTGATGCAAAGTTCTTTGCAATGGACCAAAATAGGGATTATCAGGTGAGATGTAACTGCAATTTTCAAGTATCTCGGAAATCTTGAGTTATACGCAGGTTAATGCATCAGTTCTACTTTTTACCAAAAAAAAAAAATGCATCAGTTCTATTTTGGAGTCTGAAATAGTAAATTAAGGATAGTGTTTTTCGGTATCCTCCTACTTCTCATAAATCCAAAGTTTTTGCTCTTAGTGTACAACTTTTAATGTTATCTACACCGCCCTCTTTATTGTATGGTGTTAACAAAATTTTTCTTTGGGAAGTATTAATTTTTACGAACTTTTGTTAGCTTTAACTGTTTTTCTGAACTAAATTACAACCTGCAGTCTTAGAATGAATATTTTGAATTTTTGCATCCATCATGTCTAATGCTATACCACCATCCGCTTGGGTGGCGTTGTTGGAGAGGGCACTTTTTCTCTCGCAAAAGGTTGAGTGTTCGAATCCCGGGCGCCGCAGGGTAACTTAACAGGTGCACGTGTGTGGTGGCTAACACGTGTCGCTCCCGGGGTTTATCTTCCGGCTGTCGGCCGTGCGGGGGTTCCCTAGGTTATCAAAAAAAAAAAAAAGTCTAATGCTATACCTTGGCCGAAATTCTTTTTATACGAGCCTTGGTAAGTGTCGACTTTTTATAGATAAAGACTCCATATATACTAAGTTGCTTTCGCCAATCTTCCATATCGTGACATATATCCTTCACCAATGACTGGCAAACCGATCTTTTGATTAGAGTATTAATATTCCTTTTTGTCAAAAACGGAAGTCTAACATAACTCACTTTTTCCACAGGGTCCCCCCATTAGATCAGTGATGAGTACTGTGTCATTGTACGCATTTCTCAGGTTGTCCCAATTGAATTCTGCCTGCACGCTGACAAAGATTTTTCAGCAGCTCCTTCCACATCTTTTTCCGAAATTTCTGGCTTCCGGTGCTCCATTCGCCTGTATATCTAACTCCTTGAATAAACCCATGCCTCTTAACTTGGATGTGTCCTTGCCTTCACTTGGAGACATCAGATGGAACTTTGCGCGAATGATATATCTGTTCAACATCCAACTTGAGCGAAACATTGCCACGTAGGTGAAGCCATTGCCTTTTTTTTTGCCCTATGTACCAGTATGTCCCTTACTTATCTTCAGTTCAAATGATATGTTTGTTCAACATCCAGCTTGAGCTAAACATTGCCACGTAGGTGAAGTCACTGCCTTTTTTTTGCCCTATGTGCATGTATGTCCCTAACTCGTCTTTAGTTTTTGTTAGGGCCTGTTGTTCAGTTCCTCATGGTTGGTACTTGTTCTAATTGTCTTTTTCATCCCTATATACAAGTTGGTTGCTCGAATCAAGATGATGATGATAATTTTTGTTTCCTGAATGGGGTGCTCTCTGAGGTTGATACGCGAAGCTGTAATTACTTCTTTCCTTCTAGTGACTTTGGCCAACTTTTGAGCTGTCAATTTTTGTTTCATTGCACTCATCTCAGAAGGCTTCAATTATTAAGATGGATAAATTCATTGAGGGTAAATGAAATCAATTAGATTTCGAAAATCCTACAGCCATGTGTGGTAACATGAAAAAGAATTAGTAAAGCTACTTCGTACTAATAGCAGTTATGAGATAACCATAACACAGCAGATCAATCAACTTATCCACAGACAGAAATCTCCTGCCTTGAATAAAGCAAATTAGTGAATTTCTCCCAAGAAGTAGCTCGCGATGTTATCACCAATAAATTTGTGAATTTGCAATGTATCTTGCTATTGTTATGTGAAGTATAATAGTGTCAACTATTTAAGGAAGATGTCCTTCACACTTCATGATTAGCATATGATCTAGTTTTAAATTGGATAATTTGGATGTTGCCACAGTTAGCCGGGATTGAAATATCAAATGAAGGGAAGTATCTGAGCTTTAGTTGATTGCTTCATTTTGCTTGCTGGTTTTAAAGTGTCAGTAGCTGAGAAAGTGACCACCAAATCAACATCTCACAAACCTTCTTTGCCATATTTAGCACACGATATGGTTGAGATGAACACATATGTTTTTTGTTTTGGTAAGGTAGACGAGCACATATGTTTTGCTTTCTTTATTCCCAAATTAATATTGTCCAGGTGCAACATGCATCCGTATAGGTATTCTGTCGTCACTTTAATAATAGGGAGGGTATTAGCATTGCTGTTTCGACTTTGGAAATAACTTCAACAATTTATGTCTTAACATAAAAGAGCATCATTTGGCTTATAACTTAGTTCTGGGGTAGCTTAGTTTGACATGACTTTATCATGTTCAGAGAGTTTATTTACTTTTCAATTACTTCAACCCTAGTTAAGATAAGTTCGCCTTCTAGAACTGGTATTATCTACAGTATGATGGCATAAATAAAAATTTAAGATCAGGCTTTTGATTGTAAAGTTCTGATACCGATGCACTTTAGCATCATCATTTGGTGGACTATCATGTATATTTATGTCAACAGTTAGATGGCATTAGCATGATGTTCTAATGTTTCACGTAAAGCACTGATGCATTTCTCATGAATGGCTGTAGGTTCTTTGTAGTGCTCCTGTTAGCATGCTTCTCTTTTGTTGTCATTGGTGGCTTCCTATTCTTTAAGTTCAGGTAACCCATCATCTTTACCTTTCTGGCAATTACGTATATGGAGCTTACTTTTCATGCTTTATGCTTTGCAAATGGAACCGATGAAAGATTCAGATCTTGAAATAGTGGCTTAAGTTGTAAACATGAGAGAAAAGAAGCAAAAGGAATATATGAGTACATCAATGGAATCTTTGATTTGTTAATTGATAGGTCATTCCTTTCTATATTGAAGGGGGAGTAAAGAACCACTTGAGGATTGCTTTTGGGAGGCATGGGCATGTTTGTGCTCATCATCTACTCATTTGAGGGTGAGTTGGCGCTATTGCATTTTCCGGTGTTCTCCATGAGTTATAGATTACTACAACCTTTATACTGCTACGATGATCTATATTTACATGTGGTGCTAAGGATTTGATTTGAACTACAGCAAAGAACACGTCTCGAAAGGGTTATTGGCTTTGTACTTGCTATCTGGGGAATATTATTTTATTCTCGCCTACTAAGCACTATGACGGAGCAATTCAGGGTAACCTCCAGCAGAATGAAAGAGAAATATTTATTTACTTTCAATCTAAAGGTTGATCTCTTCAACTTTTGTCATCTACAGAATAATATGCAAAAACTCAGAGAGGGAGCACAAATGCAAGTTCTAGAGAGTGATCATATTATTGTATGCGGAGTAAATAGCCACCTTGGATATATACTAAAACAGCTTAATAAGTATCATGAGTTTGCTGTTCGCCTAGGTACTGCTACAGCTAGGTAATTTTTGTCTAAAGTTTGAATAGGTTTATGCAAGTACGGTCTGTTTTTCTAATGTCTTCTGTGGTTTTTGCTGGTCATCTTTCAATAGGAGACAGAAGATTCTTCTAATGTCTGACCTACCGAGAAAGCAGATGGACAAGATTGCTGACAGTTTTGCCAAAGATCTTAGTCATATTGATGTCCTCACCAAGAGGTATACTCATCTTATAATGGAACAAAGGGGTGCCTTGCCAAGATCCAGGGAAAAGGGGTTGTATGGTTTATTGGCAGCTTAGTTGCCTATCCAATTTGGTCAGAGTTTGTCCGGAAGTTATATGATATCTGCGAAGTAGGAAACATGGTCCCAGCTTCTCCTAGTCCAATGAAAGTTTTAAACTGAATCATAGCTTCTTTAATAATTCAAGCATAACAGGTTGCAACATTTGACTTATATCCAATGACTGTTTAGTTTTTTTTTTTTTAGCAATTCTGTTTGTGTTCTATCTTTTTCTTTTTTCTTTGTTGAGGCTACAGTATATCAAAGCTCTCACTCTCTTCCCTTTTCTGTTGACAGTTGCAGTCTTAGTTTAACAAAATCATTTGAAAGAGCTGCAGCAAGTAAGGCTCGTGCCATTATTATACTACCGACAAAGGGAGATCGGTGAGAACATAAATAGCGACTTTTGTATATTCTTGTTCTGTTGTGCTCTCAAATAACTGAAGCATTAATAGCAAGGAAAATGCTGTTCCTGTAGCAGTTGGCTTGTGAAAGATGCTTTTAAGTTTTGTCCTGCATTGTACCATGCAATTTTACCTCGTTATACATTTTGCAGGTGGAATTTACTTCTGTTGTAGAATAATGAAGAACTCCTCAAGCTTGCATGTAAATATCAATAGATCCTTTATCCCATGCCAATGCAAGTTTCACAATTCCTAAAGCAGATTTTGTTAATCTTGGACAGTGCTAGCCTGCTAAGAAAAATGTGTCTTCAACTAGGGCAAACTGATCTCTACCACATTTTAACATGGTATATTGGAAAGAAAAAAGTAACACATGATTCTAAGGATGTTGTAGTTAAGACTGGTTGCTAGCTTTGTGCAGTGTAGTAAAGGGTTTGGAGTTTTTCTATACGCAGTTTCTTCACATCTTCTTTTCATTTTAGAGAATTTGAACAAAATTTGCACTTATATTTAAGAATAATAACTAATGAAGAGACTTTTTTATACATTTTACGAACATGCAATTTTTTATACATTTTACGAACATGCACTGGCTGAGTGAAAGGAGCATTTTGTTTTTTTGGGGGTTGTGCTGAGGTGAAGTGCAGTGTGGGCATTTAGTTAGATGGTGGTTTTCTTAATAGCAGATAAATCTATGTGTATGACTTGGAGAACTTGTGATTGCTCATTTGCAAGTCTTGGAGACAATAGCACATTTTCCTGCAGATGACAGAAAGTATATATTATTTCTCTAAGGTCAGAAGGTTGCTGAATCTGAAATTAATTTGAAATTCCTTTTCCTCAGGTATGAAGTCGATACTGATGCCTTTTTGTCAGTGCTGGCGCTTCAACCTATTCCGAAGATGGAATCAGTGCCTACCATTGTTGAAGTACTAGAACAAAATTGCTTATCTTCGTTTGCTTTCCCTAATGCTGGAAGTTAATATTCTTGTGATCACTTGTGCTTATCATCTCAACTCGCAGGTTTCAAATTCCAATACTTGTGACCTTTTAAAATCAGTCTCAGGCATAAAGGTGGCACCTGTAGAGAATGTTGCGTCAAAGTTATTTGTTCAATGCTCTCGGCAAAAAGGGCTCATAAAGATCTATAGACACTTGCTCAACTATCGAAGTACTGCACTAATATTCCTCAAACTCTTACATCCACTGAGACTACATTCCATCAATTAAAAGTTTTCTTTATAAAAATCTGTCACTTGGCCAATTGGAAAAACGATACTAGAGAAAGATAGATTGGATTCTCTTTTTTCTGTTGGATTATTTTGGCCTTGTTGTAAAATGAACAAATGCTTGCAAAGTAAGGAGAAAACAACTTAGCTGTTCTCTTAATGTTGGAACCCTTGCAAGAATACTTACATAATCTGCTTGATTATATTGCAGAAAATGTGTTTAATCTTTGCAGTTTCCCTCATCTGGTTGGCATGAAATATGGGCAATTAAGACGTGGATTTCAAGAGGTTACATGAATGTGCTGAACTATGTGTCCTGTAGAGTTTATTTTCCGTTTGCCCCTTGTAGTTTACTTTTGGCAGTTGATGTTGCGCAGGCAGTTGTTTGTGGCCTCTATAGGAGTGGGAAGATAGGGTTCCATCCAAGTGATGATGAGATTGTGCAGCACGGTGACAAAGTAATGAGGACATTAACTTATATGAGTTGGTTCTAAGTTCCTCTTGAGACTCACATAATCCAGCATATTTGTTGCTTGTCTTGTACTTGTAGAAACTGTGCAGGGTGAACATCAGTTGAGGCATTCTTTCATATCAGCCTTACTATTATGAAAGTTACAATGTTTAGAGGAAACCTTACTTGACACCTTGGACTTTAGAGCCCTTCTTTTCATCGTTTTAGGGTGTAAATCACAACATTCCATTATGTTCAATAAATAAGGTGCCACTATTTTAAGTTTAGGATACATTGCATAACACCCTTGAAGTTCAAAGGGGGGTAAAATTGAATCTTCCCTAATATTGAAGAGCTATTGTGAAGAAGATAATGTAGAAAGTATACCTGAAAAGCCCAATTTTTCTCGCCAGCACAGTTGAATTATTTATTTACATGTTTCGAAGGGAAGTTGTATCTCATTTACTCCTGCTAAGTGATCTTCAAAGTTTTTAACTTGATCATGGTGTTCTCTCTCTCTCTCTCTCTCTCTCTCTCTCTCTCAAGGAGTAATTAGTCATTTCATGAGCCATTGCTTCCTCCAATTTTTTTATTGGCTGAAGTTTTTCTAATTAGCCTTTGATCACATTATCAAAGGTTTACATCTTTGATCAAATTCATGTGGTTCTTTCACCAATCCTTGTCCAGATATTGTTCATAGGCCCTGTGCATGGAAAAAGGAAACCACAAATTGCATCTTCAGTGGCCACTGAAGAAGTAGGTTCCAATAAACATCTGGAAGTTGTTGCAGAGAATAGCGATAATTCACATGCCTCGGAATTGATAAAAATGCGGCTTGATCGTATTGTCAAACGTTCAAACAAACTGGGGTCAAAGGTATGGATTTTCTAAAACATGCAGATACGGAGAATTAGCATTCTCACGTATCGTTATCATTTACTGTTTACTTTCTCGTGGACACAGGCATCTGAGTGTAGTTGGGGACCTAAAGAATGCATACTTATGCTTGGATGGCGTTCAGATGTTGCAGAAATGATTGCTGAATATGACAATTATCTTGGACCTGGCAGTGTGGTGGTATGATTTTATTCGCCAGTGTAGTGTATCACCTTGCAATTATTTTGTTTTGGTTTTTGATGTGCGTACTTAATATCAGCTTGTTGCGCGTAATATGTGCTTCAAGCATGCACTTTTGACATGTAACTTCTCGTAGTTTTTTTATACTAAAAATTTTATGGATGAGGGAAAATGTATTAGAAGTCCACTTGTTACGCATTGGCCGAAGTAAAAACTTGCTATTTACTCCGAGAACCAGAAAAGAGATGCCTATCACATGCACCTTTCACTCATTGCAGAAAAGGATTAATGCATATTTTGTTCATTAAGATTTTCTTGAAGTTAATCAGCTGAGGTCAAACTTGAAGACCAAACTTTTGTTTTAAGGCAATGGCATTGACTAGCTCTTTTTTAAGTGAGAATTCACCTCACATAATATGACATTCATTATGAGTTTCTGTGCAAATAAAGGCTGTAATCTGAGCATGACTTTGGTCATCAAGCATGACATGACTTGTCTTCCATCGAAAACACGGTTGCCAAAATGCATTATTAAGTGACTGACAAGTTGCTTCTCGAGTCACTTCAAAACATCAACATCTACTATTAAACTAAATTTTCTTTTGTGGCTCGTGTCAAGGATTTTTTGTTTTTGGTCGGAAGTGTCAAGGATTAGGTGCTGTGAATCCTGATGTGTTAGGTATTGTGTGATTTTGTCCGCGAGCTGCTTCTTCCAATTTGAATAAAAATAGACAACTAAAATCTTCATTTTGCAATTCGTTTTTTGACATGTACATTGATTTATTGTGAATGGATGTGTGATTTAGTTCCTAGATGTGCAGTTTACAATCCATTCATTTCTGTACACATATTTGCAGGAAATATTGTCAGATGTACCCATAAATGACAGGAAAAAGGCAAGCAACCTTGCTGGTCAGCGCAGACTAAAAAATATCAGGGTCTCCCACAGTGTATTGTCCTGTCTCTTTACTCTGTCTTTCCAGCAAAGTCTCCCATTTCACATTTTTCATTTTGTCTTTTTCTCATGTGCTGTAGATTGGGAACCCAATGGACTATAATACCTTAAAGGAGACTATTATCAAAACTCAAAACTCAATCAAGAAGAATGAGAATATTCCCCTTTCAATTGCTGTAATTCCTGATAGAGAATGGCTCATTGGAGGTACTTATATTTCAATTAACCAGAGAAGTTAAAACCTGATAGAGTGGATTGCTGACCCGTGTTGTGGTTCTATTCTTCTTATTTTCTCTCTTAGATCCATCCAGGGCAGACAAGCATTCTGCATACTCTCTTCTTCTTGCTGAAAATATTTGCAATCAACTCGGCGTGAAGGTATCTCTTCTCAGGCTTTAATCCAGTCTTCTGACATATTCTTTTTTATATAATTTTTCTTCAGTATCCTAGTTTTACCACATTAACTGCCATTTGATTGGGAAAACAAAGGAATGATATGAGTTCATTCAATGCAGGCACAAAATCTGGTTGCAGAAATTGTCGACTCAAAGTTGGGTAAACAAGTAATTTTCTTTCTGTGGGCTGATGTTATCTCCTTAAGTTAAAATTTCTGTGTTTCATAGAAATCCAAGTAAACGGCATTTGAATACCTGCAGATTACAAGAATTAAACCATCCCTAACTTATATAGCAGCTGAGGAAGTAATGAGCCTCGTAACAGCCCAAGGTCCTTTTCTTCTCGTTATTCTCTTTTATTTCTGTGCTTGGTGTTGATTGCTCATCTAAAGAAAATATAGAAATAGAATGTAATTTCTGAGAGTGATTGAACTGTTTCTTTGTGTGACAGTGTCAGAGAACAGTGAGCTGAATGAGGTATGGAAGGACATTCTTGACGCAGAGGGTGATGAAATATATGTTAAGGTATGTGCTGCTTTGACTCTTAAGTTTATTTTGTTTATCGGTCTTCTGATTTCATATATGTTAGGTACTTTCCCTGCTGCAGTCTGAGAGTCTGATCTCCGTATAACCCATTTTTGTCTTTGTTCTATTAGACTCGAGAGATGTCTACTGCCACATTAAGTGATGATGCATCAGAGCTGCACTGGAAGCCAAATAAAAAAAGGGATAATAGAGATTTCCTTTTGTGTACTATGTTAGTTACTCAAAATGGGATAGTATTTATCCAATTAGTTCTGGAATAAGTTGTTTCTAAAATATTAAAGAGCAACTTAGATGACTTGTCAGGTCAGTTTTATTTGATATGAACGAAGAACTACCTCTGAATTCTCTGAATCCCATGTTACATCAAAGTATCCCTTTTGCATAATAAAGAGGAAGACCAAGGTCCAGGCTTTGAATTTCTGTAGTTTTAGAAATCACTTAAAAATTATCGCATGGTATACCAATAGAATTTCATACGATGTGTCTTGTGACAGGATATCAGCCTCTATATGAAGAAGGGGGAGAACCCATCGTTCCACGAGCTCTCGGAAAGGGCACACTTGAGGTGCGAAGTTGCCATAGGCTACGTGAAAAACAACAAGAAGGTATAAACTTAGTATTTGAAGATGAAAGCTGCTTCAGATTTTTAATTTGTACAATTCATAATTGCAGGTCATTAACCCAATCCCAAAGTCCGAACGCCTGTCCCTTGAATTGACAGACTCTTTAATTGTAATATCGGAGCTCGAAGGAGAACAACCTATTGTTGTGTAAATCATACATTCACGTATCTTCTTCTTGCCCCCAAGTCCTTGCATCTCCCATTTGTTATTGAAGTTGTTGTAAGGGCTTAAACTATCGTGCATTTTAGAAAAAAATATATCAATTTTGCAGTCCATGGTGCGTAATTTTCTTGTGGAATTCAAGAGTTCTAGGATAGGTCTGCTTGAAGTTTTGGGTGTTTCTGGCATTGCCAAAATCAACAATTTCCCCGGTGCTTCGATTCTCCACCATTCATCTTCTAAGTTATGGATAACTGAATGAGTGTCTACACTTTAAGATAGGAAGATTCTCGGCTAACCTGAATCTCTCTCATGTTCTATCCCTTGATAATCAGTTGATAAGTTTTCAGCATTTGCATCTCTCTTACTTGATGAACATGCTGCTGTATGACGAACCCATTGGAAGACTGTTTTATCCGGTCTAATTGAGTAACGTACCGATTGCCATGGATATGTCCCAGAGATAGGAGGGAGATTTTGTTGTTCAACAAGTCATACTTTTGAATGTGTGGGTTGGGTTCGACAAGCACAACAGGGAGTGGTATTGGGACATAGGTTTTACTGTTGTCATGATACTTCAAGCAGGAAGCAACTCGTTCCAGAAATGAGAACCACCGTATCTTGTTTTTCGACAACTGGCTACGTCTTCCGGTAACTAGGCAACACCATCGCAGGAACTCTGCACCCCGCCACAGAATTTTCAACTTGCGAGACGAATCCATCGTTCGCATCAACTGCGCCTATTTACGTGAGATCCAAAGCATCCACCTACGAAGGCAAGTGTCGTTTTTCCTAATCAAAAGAATACACTATATGTAATTGACCCGTCATGACATAAAAAATAGGGTTAATATCACGAAAAATCTTAATTTGATAAATTTGTGATAAATTTACCATAAATTATTTTTTTTACCACAAAAAACTCCAAACTGATATACATATGACAATTTTATCTCGAATTATTTTTTTGACCACCAAAAATCCTAAATTGATACACTTGTGATAATTTTATCAAGATCTAATTTTTAATATTATTTTTTATTTTTTCGAATTTTTTTTATTTTTTCTTTTCTTTCCTTTTTTTTCCTTCATCTTCTTTATCTTTAACCTATAGCCAGTCGCCGACCTCGCCGTTGCTGGATGAGGCCGACCTCATTGGCAACCGGCAAGGTCGGTGTTGCCCACCCCTGGTGAGGTTCGACCTCGCCAGTTCCTAGTGAGGAGTCGTCCTCGCTAACAACAGCGACATCCCAACCGTTCCGCTCGGCGATTGAGAAGCCACATCGCTTCAAGCGCGAAGCGTTTCTCTCTCGATTTTCCCTTCTTCGATCGGAGGACCAAAGCCATGGCCAGCGTCTCTCTCAAGTGCAGTGACTGCGGCACCCTCTTGAAGTCCGTGAAGGAAGCTCAAGAGCGCGCTGAGCTCACCTCTCACTCCAACTTCTCCGAGTCCACCGAGGCCATCCTCAATGTCGTCTACAGCTCTTGCGGGAAGCCTTACCGATCCAAGATGGTATGTCGAATCCCCGCCTTTTGTGGTGTTCTGATCTATTGCGCTAGCCATTAATTTGGTTTTTGGGCAATAGTGAGGACGACCCCTTGCTAGCAATCGGCGAGATCGAACCTTGCCAAGGGTGGGCATGGTCGATCTCGCCAGTTGCTGGCGAGGTCGACCTCACCAACCCTTGTCTCTTGCCGATCGTCGAATCGATGACCGGCCATAGGTTGAAGATAAAGAAGATGAAGGAAAAAAAAAAAGAAAAGGAAAGGACAAAGAAAAGAAAAGAAAAACTAAAAAAAATTTGAAAAAATAAAAATATTAGGTAAGGGTAAAATTGTCATAAGTGTATCAGTTTTAGGTTTTTAGTAATAAAAAAAATAGTTTGGAGTAAAATTGTCACAGATGTATTAGTTTTGGATTTTTGTGGTAAAAAAAATAGTTTGGGGTAAATTTGTTACAAGTGTACCAGTTTAGGGTTTTTCGTGGTATTAACCCTAAAAATAAAATTAAGATGTTCTGTAATTGGTAGAGCCAACATTTATCTAATATATTTTCATAGTTTATTGTATTTTTAAGGATATTCATTTCGCAAAAAAATGAATAATTTGAATAATATTTTTTTAAAATCGATAATTTATACTACTTAAGAAAATGAATGAACGATCGATAATATAAATTATTATTTTGATAATGAAAATATTTATTATCGACGAATTATTTCACGGGATGATTTCGAAGTTAAATGCCATGGATCTGTATCCATTTCTGCAATCGACTAGAGAAGGGGGAGGAGAAAGAACTGAAATCACCCCGCCTCTCTCTCTCCCCCCACACCCCCCACCTCGAGCACTGGCTATGGCCGCCTAGAGCCCTACACCTCCGTCGCGCAGTGACCAGAACGCCGCCGCCGCTTCTCCTCTCTCCCTTGAATTCCGATAGATCCGAGAGCGAGAGAGAGAGAGAGAGAGAGAGAGAGAGAGAGAGCAATGAGGTCGCTGATGCATCTCTTCTCCCTCTACTTGCTGCTCTTCTCGGCGAGCTACGACTCCTTCGTGCACCGAGCCCTCGCCGACGGCGTCACTCCGGAGGAAGCTCAGCAGCTACGCGACGAGGTAAATTTCGACCCTTGGCCCTCCCCTTTTCGATCGACACTCACGCCTCGATCGAATCCCAATCGATTCGATAGTCCCGCGGCGGTTCGCCCCTCACCGCCTAAGTTCAAGCATTTTCTGCTCGCGGCTCACTGAATCCGGCAGTGATCCTGAAGTATTCTGCTGATGGGTCTTGTGAATTAAAAGAAAGTTTGAGTCTTTATCGTTGCTATCGATCGTCGGGATTGCCGCGCTGTGCGAGTAAGCGACTGTTTGCATCTGCTGAACATGACGCGCAGGTTCGGGGCATGTTCTATCACGCGTTCGATGGCTACATGGAGCACGCCTTCCCCAAAGACGAGCTTCGACCCCTTTCGTGCCAAGGAGAAGATACGATCGGAAATTATGCGTTGACTCTGGTATCGTATGCATCGAATATTCCCTACTGGTGCTCGTGAACTTATGAGGTGTTACGGTAACAACTGTTTTGTTCATTTCAGATCGACTCCTTAGACACGTTGGCTTTACTTGGTGACCGTGAACGCTTCGCAGCTTCCGTGGAATGGATTGGTAAAAATCTGCAATTTGATATCGTGAGTGTTGTTCTTTCGGTATTTCTTTGTCTTGAAATTGGTGTTCGGAGTCGATTATGTTATGATGGGATTAGTTTTGGACGTTGGTATACCGTGACTTACTATGGTACTGTTCAGACACTAGTTGTTCCTTTCATGGAATCATAGTACGATCTTCAATATCAGTCTTGCGGGTATTAAAAGTTGAATCTCTAGAACACGGTATAGATGCCTTGTTAGCTCTGTAGGCAAGATGAGGGAGTCTAAAAAGGAGGATCGTGTCTTAGTGCAACCACTAGCATATCCCACTAATAGGGAGAATGCAGTACCACGGAGTTACATAGCTCCAGGATAGATGTAGCTTGAGAAATTCAGTACGGATATGTTATTTCCTGTACAAATATCTGTTTTCATTGAGGCAAACATCCTGGATATACTGACTAAAAGTGGCTTGGCATATTCGTTAATTTCATTAAGGTGAAAATTGACCCTTTCACTGGTGTCTCTCTTATCTTAATTACAGAATAAAACAGTGTCGGTGTTTGAAACGACGATCAGGATCCTCGGAGGTTTGCTTTCTGCTCATCTGATTGCAAGTGATTATGCTACGGTATTATCTACATTTGAAACTGTTTCCTTTCCTTCTCAATACTTGCTTCTCAGTAAGAGAAAAGGTTTTCTAGGCATTCAAACTGTTGAGAGAACTTTGGAGCTCTGTGTAGAATCATGAGGTTTGATTGTGATGGGTTGTGTAAAGTATTCTCTACTTTTTGATTTTGATCGACAGAACCTATTTAGTTATCCTTTTTGATCATCAAATGACTTTTCAAGATGTATAATGTAAAGCACTCCCTATCTAAAAAAATCGATGAGATTTGGGATCAAGACAACAATTATCAGTCCCCTAATACACTTCTCCACGACTTTATTTCCAATTTAATGCCTGAGGACATATCCTATCCTAATTTTAATTTGATTAATCTGTAAGCAGAAATTCTACAGTTAGGAATGATGTTGGAAAGTCCTGTCATTTAGACAAGTTGATCTGCATCATCTGTTTTTTGTCAACATCTATGTCATAATGTGTATGGTGTACATGTCAACTTGTCATAGACCTTGAGCATTTACTAATGTGTTCAATTGGAAATTCATTGAGATTTTAGTCTAGACTTTGCTTTTTTTGTCCGTTAACTGTTCCTGTGGTCTGAATTCAATTCTCCAACCAAAAATAACCACCATGATATGCGGATGATTTGACAGATTATTATTGCTTTTATCAAGTTAAATAAGTAGAAGCTAAATCTACATGTTTTATAACCATTTTCAAAGAATCCTATGAGGAGCAGAAAAGCTGTTTGCTTTTCATGTCAGTTGGATTATGGCCAATTGGTTCCAATGGCTCAACAACAAATGGCGCTTTTCACTGAGAGTTTGCTTAAGCCATTTATGATAAAAGTAACGGTTAGTGGTTGGATATATACTTAAGCCTTGCTTTAAGATGTTGAGCTGATATGGTTTATGTTTGCAAGGTCATTGATAGTTGCTAATAGTGATGCCATGGTCTAGTTTCTTATTCACCTTAAGTTTTTAAAGAATGGTAGTTAATCATATAACGAGGAGCATGCCAAAGCCATAAACTACAGGGAAGCTCTGAGAGTCTGCTGTGAGGATATTTTATACTTCCGATTGATGCTACATGATGGGAACTTAACTTTTTTGTGGTGGGGTCTCACATGTATGTTGATTGTAGGGAATGAGAATCCCCTCATATGAAGACCAATTGCTGCACCTAGCTGAGGATCTTGCAAGGAGACTGTTGCCTGCATTTGACACTCCAACAGGTGCTTCAGTTGGATAAACTATTTCCTCTTGCAGACTGAATTAAATACCTAATGATTGTTACCTAATCATCGACTGAACTTTGAAGCTATTCTTTCTGATGTAGTATCTTATGGTGGTCTTATAACCTTGTTGCTGCAGGAATACCCTTTGGGTCTGTCAACCTTATGCATGGAGTTGATGAACATGAAAGCAAGGCAAGTCTCTGTGCATCTGAACTTGCTTGATGAAACTGGGTATTCACTTCTGAAGTCGAAAAGTTGTTTTCTGTGGTGTTGAAGGGTGAAATTCATCCGGGTCTGTTAACCTTAGACCCGGGTCTGTCAATCTTATACATTTGATGCGCTTGGTTTTGACATATATGATTGGTCATTTTCTGAACTCTTAAATGAGGCATGTTGTGACTGAAGTAGCTTTTGACCGATTTTTGAAAGAAAAGTGTTTTACTGATTGCTTCTTCAACTGCTTAATGTCGTCAACTATTGTGTGTGCGCGCGCGCGCACGCCCATGCGTGTGTGGGTGGTTGGGTGGGTGAATAGTCGCTTTATTCTCTGTCTTGCTATTATCCGTCGGTGAAACTTATACCTGCATAGCCTGTTGAATAGATCACTTCAACAGCTGGTGGTGGGACGTTGACCCTGGAATTTGGGGTACTAAGCCGCTTGACAAATGATCCAAGTAAGTACCATCATGGTTTTTGGCATTAAAATTTTTTTCTTGTACTGTTTCTGCATAGAAACTATTATGTTATGGGAAAGTTTTCTTGAAAATATAAACCCCACCAAACCATCACCACTTTACTTGCCAGATGCAATTTCACTAAGCATGCAGTTATACGCAGGATTTTGACCAGTGCCTTGGAAACCAAGTTGCATTTTAACCACAAAGAGGAAAGGTATAGAATTGATGTTGCATCTTGGCATTCTGGTTGCTGGCTAAGCAAAGTCAACATAATTTGGCATCAACCATGCTGTTGAACATCAGTAGTAATCTGTTGTTAATCTTAGTAAAAGTGGAGCCCTAAGTATCTTGCGAAAAATGAAGAATGAGACAAATCCTTTGGGTATAAGGTTGATGTAAACATTGCTTAATAGTTAGGATATGGCACATTGTAAAGGCGTGGTATTTGCCGAATGTTTTCTGGTTTAGTGACCTTAGGTTTTCCCAGCAACCTTAGTTTACCCATGACATTCTTTTACTGTGTTATCATAACATTGGGCCAAAGATACCGCATACTGTGCTGATGTAGCAAAGACTGAATTCTCGAATGTGCGCTAGAAATATATAAGGCTGCGCTGTAAAGAATCATTATAGTTTCAGAATGAAACACCCTAAGTTAACACCTTTATTGACCACCTTGTTCTAGTTGTTAATCTTCTTTTGGTTTTACGCTATCCCTGTCCTTTCCTTGATCTTGGTCTTTTGTTTACCATTTTCTTGCAACTCCTCACTTTCGTGTCTCATGCTTGTAATTAACTGTCTGGAAGGGCAGTTTATGAGGAAGTGACGAAGAATGCAGTCCATGGGCTGTGGGCACGCCGGTCAAAGCTCAACCTAGTTGGTGCTCATATTAATGTATTCACTGGAGAATGGACGCAGAAGGTAATACTCATATGTTAGATTATTAAGTTTCTATTGTTAAGTAGATGTGATGTTTTGCATTTAATAGCATTTCTAATTTTTCCCCCCTTTTGGCAAAGGCCTAGATACTCAAATAAGAGGTTTTCAAGGGTTAAAAGCTGTCAAAAGCTCCTCTAATATTCTATGTGCTAACACACAGAAGAAGCAGTTCATAAACATCCTCTTTATATTTTCAATACCTACTTGTCATCCTAAGGTTTTTTGGATATCTCTCTTTGTGATGATGACACCGGTCATTTCATCTTTTGGATTTAGGTAAGATCTGAACCTGTCATGTACCATGTGTTAATTAGTACATTAAAATTCCGTTGTTTACTTGTTTGGACAACTATTTCCAAGGTAGCCACTGAGAGTGAACACAGTTTAGTAGTATGCTCTTAAATTGCAAACCTTGACTTTTCATCATATTGGAAATTTTATGGGATAAAAAGAACAATCTCTTGACTGATTTGTGCTGCTAAAGCATGTGGCCATTACGTTTTTTGTTTTTTCTTCCCTTTTCTGTTATCTGCCTAGTGAGGATTTCTGTTATGCAATGGATTTACAAATATAAATCAACATTATCTGTTATTTTTTTGTCTACTTCCATCTTTATTGCGGTTCGTGTACTTTGAATTGGTATAAGATTATCTAAGTGAGGCATGATTGTCAATTGACCTGTAAAATGAAATGCACCTTAACCTCCCGTGCAAAAAGTTGAGATTCTGAGACACTGTTTTGCATTCAAGTTATTCCGCGTTAATGTTTCTGTGGGTGGTATCAGTGTTTTGTCTTTTTTAATGCTTTGCAGGATGCTGGAATTGGGACAAGTATAGACTCTTTTTATGAGTATCTCTTGAAGGTTAGCATTTGGGTTTTCTTTTTTGTTTTTTCTAGTTGATATTGAGGTGTGCTATGATATAATTTGATTTTTCCTTGGCTTTTTTATTGGTGATCTATCTCATCTCCAGCAAATCCATGAAAGTACTTTTTACATTCGGTGGCATAAGGCTCTTAAAATTAATGATCCCTTGCTTATAGCTGTTCTCTTAATGCCAATTCCTTCCTTCAAGTCCTGCAGCTGACACTCGCTTCCCTTTGAGAATGAACTCCTGGATCGACAAATCTAGAATTGCATGGCTGTTGTCTTGTTTAGACTACTGCTTGCAGTGGCTATTATAATTGCATGTTAGTTGCAGTGACTCTAATATCATTAGATCGGCACATTTTTCGCTCTTCTAATAAATATAGACATGCATTGAAGAAATTAACTAACCTTTTTAACTGACAAGTCTTGATTTCTTTGCTTTTCTTTGGATACTCATCTGGAATACAGGCTTACTTGTTGTTTGGTGAGGAAGAGTATTTATATATATTCCAAGAAGCTTATGCGGCCGCCATGCACTATCTACACAACGATCCTTGGTAAAAGCTTGTGGCTATCATGTGCCACTATGTAAATATACGAACCTCTTACCTATTTTTACTTAAGTTGCTTGTTCTTTCCAGGAAGTATGTAGCGTGGCTAATGGTTATCCTGATTCTCTTGTAGGTATGTAGAGGTAAATATGGACTCTGCTGCAATTGTATGGCCTCTGTTCAACAGTTTGCAGGCATTCTGGCCTGGCCTTCAGGTGCTTATTTGTACCTTTATTGCTTAAAATCTAACTTTGTGATGTAGATATTCTGCCCTTAATTGCTTCTGCATGCTTTGGAAGGTTTTGGCTGGGGATATTGACCCTGCTATTCGAACTCATGCGGCCTTTTTTAGTGTCTGGAAAAGATATGGTTTCACGCCAGAGGGTTTCAACCTCGCAACACTGAATGTCCAGGTATGCCATATAAAGTTGAATAGAATTACCTGATATCAAAGTCCTATATTACCTTTAATATGAAAACTTCACCACCTTAGTTCATTGTTGAATGTCTGCCAAAAATGGTGCATGTCCTAAGTGTCTTGTCCAACAGTGATCTACTAGTAGTAGACAGTATATGAGCCTCACTGATGTTGATCTAGCAGTATTTGAGTCTTTAGAACTGCTATTTTGGCTCCTTTATTCAGCAATCTATTCATACGTGCCACGCTGCAAAAACAAGTTGGTTTAGAGTTCCTGGACCTCTCTTAATTTTCCCAGTGGCATATAACAAGACATTTAATGATATTCCCTTTGGTGATTGTCCATCAGCATTTGGCTTATCTGAGTTACATCATCTATTTGTATATTAGTTTGTTTTGTTGTATTTTGCCAGCTTATCATCTAATCTTTGTAAACGGGGGTGTGTAGCATGATACTTTTTAACTTCTACATTGCCTACTATCCTAAAATTTTTCCTTCCTCCCCATTTTCAGCAAGGCCAGAAAAGTTACCCATTGCGTCCAGAGTTAATGGAAAGTACATATTTGCTCTTCAAAGCAACTAGAGATCCGAGGTTAGCTCGAATTTATTCACGATGGACATTTTTTTCTGCTCCTTTATGTTGATGTTTCTCTAAAATGACCCGTTTGGTAAGCTTCTCCTGTGGCATATATACTTAATGAGATCATAAAAAAAAATTTAGTTTGTGTCGCTTGAAGTCTCTGTATTGAGTGATTTTATCTTACGAAACTCCAATTTTCAATGCTTACTTTTCTCTGGAAGTGATGCATTTAATAATATTTGTTGTTAGAAGTGCAATGTTTGTTCTTGTTTATGTTCATTATTCATTTCTTAATGGAGGGGCAGAGTTTTGGCTCTGCAAACTCTTGCTCAACATATGGAACTCTATATGCTACTTCGGGGTGGTGAGGTTTTGGGTACTTGTGTTGAGGTTCTGAAGCAGCTCTTCAGCACCCATCTATAATCTACTGCCAAAAACTGGTATGTGGGGATAGGCATTTTTCATGCCTCCCACACCTTTAATGACTCCGGATTTTGAAGAGATAATACCCGGAAGGAACCTAATGATGGAGGAATAGACTTATAGTATTTTTCATGAGGTGCTAGGCTATAAAATGCTCATTCCAATTCATGAGGTGCTAGGCTATAAATTGTTAATTCCAACGTTCTTACTAGAAATAACAGCTGTTATTATTGCTCTTCGTATTTAGCTTAATTGAGGTTCCAGTACTTCCTTGTAGATATCTTGATGCTGGACGCGACATGGTTGCTAGCTTGCAGTATGGTGCCCGATGTCCTTGTGGCTATTGTCATATATCGGATGTAGAATTTCACAAGCAAGAAGACCATATGGAGAGCTTTTTCCTGGCAGAAACAGTGAGGATTTGTTGTCTGTGACTTCACTTTCTATATGCTTTCCTCTTTCTCTAGAGTTTTTTTTTTATTTGAAACGCACATGAAATTTAGGCTTAGATGTTTAAATCATGAGTTTTGGGAGTCTTATCTTGTAGATCTAGATCAATTCATTGCTGCAGCTTTGTTCATGCTTTTGCCATGCAGTTGCTAATTCTTGCAGGTTGAGCAAAGGATATTAAGTGGAATGATTTCATTATATAAAATTTGCTCTGTGAACTCATTCTTGTAATGGAATATGATATAGCAGTACCAATGCATATTATATATTTTTTGTTCTATATATGAAAACATTACTTTTAGTATGTCGATGTCATAAGTTTTTGCCCAAAATATGTGTGTATATATCACCTGGTGGATTGGATGAAGGGAAGCAACATGTGTATTAGGATTTTCACTTGCTAGGTATTGATGGACATCCATGAGGTTGTGACATATATGCTCGTTTAAATGTGCGTCACATCTTAAATCAGCACTTCTGAACCAAGCATTTTGTGTACCTTTTAATTTCATATGAATCAGGTCAAATATTTATGGCTTCTATTTGATTTGGCTGCTGGTCCAGATAACCTTGTTGAGAATGGTCCATACAAGTAAGTCTGGCAGACAGACAGCTCATTATTTTAATTTGAAGAGCAGATTGTATGTTGGTTGCCTCATTGTTTTGACAGCTTTATGATTATTATCTCTTATTAGGTATGTTTTTAGCACTGAAGGCCACTTACTACCTGCAACCCCTCAAATATCTCTAGTGCGGGAGCACTGTTCATACTTGGGGGCTTACTGCAGGAGTGGGGATTCAAGACGGAAATCTTTTACTTCTGATACCTCATATGGTGAGCAGAAAAACTACACTAAAGAATATGGGAGTCGGATACACACATATCTCCCCTCTGAGACATCTTATGCATCTGCACCATTCTCAGGTTTCATCAAGGTTGGTGCACATCCTTATTGCTAATCTTATTGAATTTGTTGAACTTATTCTGCATTACCAGTACTGCTCTTGTCAGGGATTTTTCTGTTTGCGTTTGTATTCTTATTGACATTGGATGAATGGTTACAAATTTCTTAATGTGGAAAGGATTGCGGTTTATTCTTGTCCTTGATATTTTTGGATATCTGTTTGACACCCTTAAAAAAATGCTTCAACAATGATTTTTTGATGAGATTGTGTGTTTGGAGCTGCTTCTTATTAAGGTTACTCATTCTATGTTAAATTGGAACAATCGAACAGGTGATTGTGGCATGAAAATTCACTTAAGCTGTAGACTTGCTAATTGAGTTAATTATGTCCTACAGGGGGTTTGTCCAGGACTGACCCACGGACAGAAGTTTGGCATTTCGTACCTGAATCCTACTTATACTCATGATGATAACAGTGACTACAAAGACCGAGACCAAGGAGAGCATAGTGTGGAAGAGAGACATTCGATAGTCATCGATGCTGCTGATCAGGATGATGGAAAAGAACAATCGGACAACAGCGAGTACAATGAAGACATACGGGAATCTGGGGACGGTGGGTCACAAAGTGTAAAAGATCCTGCGTTCCAGAGCAATTCAGCGGTCATAGTTTTTAAAGATGATGATGGTAATAGATTAACTGATGACAGCAATTACAATCATGATGACCGTGAATCAGGCGATGAAAGATCAGAAAATCATTTTCCTCAAAGATGACGAAGGTGTTCGAGTTGATACAATCTTGCAGTTGCCAGAAACAAAAGTGACAATGCATAACCCCAGTTTGGATGTTAGCTGACCTCCCAATGTGCACCGGCATGGGAACGGGCGCAGCTAGATGGTACTATGCTGGAGGTCTTGATGAATTTTTGGCTTGGTATGGTCCATGAATTAGAAAGAGGCTCGAACCACTCAGCTTTTATGCAATGGGATCGCCTGCTGATGGGGAATGGATCCTTGATTGTGGGTTGCGCATGGTAAATGTGGAGACATTGGATGATTCACGGTTTTCGTTGGTCAATTAGACACTTAACAGGATACAGATTTATTTGTTAGTAAATTGGATAAATCATCCATAAATTGTCATTATTTTATCGTGAGTGTAATATGCTAGCTCAACAGAGATGGCACTTGGTAAAATGATTTTGTACACTTCCAGAGGAACTCTTTAAAAGATTGTTTCTAGTATTTAGACTGTACAAAGCATAGCATTGGCCCTCGAACAATTGAATTCTTGTCAGGTTGAACCTTAAAATTCTTACTTTGGGAAATTTCAACGGTGTAAGTGGGCACTTTTCTGACTTAAGTCTAGTCTGAGTTCTACTACCTCGGTACACCTCTTAAACAAAAGTTTGCTCCTGTCGTTCCATAATAGGAAGAAGTTTTCAGTGTAAATCCATGTTGATTTCTGCTTTTGAACCTGTCGCAATGCCGCATTCCGATTGCCAAAAGCTGTGAATGCGACAAGTGTAAAAAAGAGGGTGAACATTCTATAATACAAGCAGTGGATTCAAGTTCGTGTTGTAGGCATGAAGGGCCAGTGCTGTTAGCGTTTGTTCTAGAGAATTCTCTAGCAAAGCTCTTATGAGGTCCAGATACCGACACCGGTGGTATTAGATTAGCATGGCACTTACTAGGTTGCGAATATTGCGCACCTCTCAATCTGTGTGTACTTTATCTGAAGAACCGGTAACATTGATAGCTAAAGATAGATAAGAATTCACGAAATACACTTGGAACATGACATTGTAGGAAGGCCGCAGGTTAGCCGAAGATCCAGTTTTAAGGCATTTGCTCTGCAATGTATTACGCTATCTTTGCTTTTGTACTTTGGTTATGTGTGTGTGTGTATGTATGAAGCTACCAGTCAACTGGTTGAGATTGTGAAGGGGGACTTAGTGCCAATTGCTGAACAGTGTACTCAAGTTTGTGCTAGACAATGCGGATATCAAATTTCTTTTGATTTGTAGAATGTTGAATTGAAAAGACTCTTAACAATTAAAACCCAATGGAGAAAGCAAACCTTGGATGCAAATGGCCTACATATTTTCACCCATTTCCCTTCTACAGGACTTTACATGTAAAGCAGTATCTATCTGTGCGCCGTCTTTCTTTCATCCGGAAAGAAAGATCACTAAGAAAAGAAGACATCAGGCAGGTGCTCAAAACAACAAAAGAGCTGCTGCCAAATTTCCAGAAACAAAATGCAAAAAACTCATGACTTGTTTTTCGTGACTGAAAGTCCCTTCCGAAACTTCAAAGAGTCTCCAAAACGGAGACCTACATCAAGATTGAAGTTTCTTCTTTGAGAACCCGAGCTGGAGAATGTTTTTTTTTTTTTTTGTCTGAGGCATATTGATCTTTACCTTTGGGGTTTCCTCATACACAATAACCCAAGCCTCTAGCTTCTGATTCTTTCATTATTCTCAACTTCTTGCAGGACAACATGAACATTCTGCAGTGGTAATTGCTTTTGACATGAGATTATGGAAAGATAAAAGAGCAATTAATCCTCAGAGAGAGAGAGAGAGAGAGAGAGAGAGAGAGAGAGAGAGAGAGAGAGACTTACTCCCATGGAACATCTCCAACCAACATCCAGTCACCATCTTTGTCTTCATAGGTAGGCGCATAATCAGATCCTTTGTAGCCTTCTCTTTCAGAATAGTCACCTGAAAAATAGCAACACCCACAAGACAAAGTCAGATCTTCAATTAGATTAACAAGCTTCTTTTAGCACTCCTTAGACCATGAGACTGAATAGATCCCTCTTTTATACACACAATGGATAGGATGGACCAGCTCAATCAATACGGGCAATAGGGTCTAGGATTGAATGTAAACAATTTATAGTCAATGACTCGTGTTTGTAAAATGGATTTTCATTAGGTCCAGTCACAAATGCCATAAAATATCCACAAGCAGTTGGTGCAATGACATAGGTAAAGGTTCTAGTCAAGTAACTACGGTTTTCAACTATTCCCTAAAATATGACAATTATAAAACCATATCTCACTGCTAGATCTTTGCCAAAAGACCGAGAAATGAAAATCATAATCACGTAAATGCAAAATAATATGAATGGTTGGGCTTACCTATGGTGAGTTTGAACATGTTCTCCAAAGCCTTTAGCAGGTCTGGATAACCACCGTAAACCTTGAGATCGATCTTTCTGAGGTAAGGGGCTCCATCAACACTTACTTTCACGTAAATACCAGGGCCCTCTGCTTCTGCCTTCTTTGGCTGGAGAGTACTCTTTCGGTAGGATCGGACAGGGGGCCATCCCACGATCTGTGCTCTGCAACACATTGTAAACCCCACAACTAAGTTCATCAACATCTAGACTCATTAAAAGCAGGGTGTGTACTGCTACATGTGACACTACAAGCAATCCTGAACACACTGACATTAAAGTTTTTTACTCCATGACCCCTATTTTTCTTACTTTTTTCTAATAGTTAGATTAGACAGAACAATACCCAAGAATATCACCTAATCAATAGACTAACTTGGAATTTGCAATAAGCCAATGAAAATTGTTACAAAAAGAACTCAATCAAAAGCTGATCCTGGGACTATTGACAAATCAACTATACTTGTGATTAAATAGGACCAATTGCATTTATCCCCAAGAGATAAATTAAACAGCTATCAGAAACCCTAACAGTGGAAAATATATTGCAATTTATGAGTTATCCATATAGCTTACTTGGGGGCAGGAGCAGAGTCATGGTCTTCAACATGGTGAGGAGCAACACAGCTACCCTTTGAAGATCCAGACACATCACTTGACTCAGAGAATGGCCTCTTGCCGTTCCTGGCTTTCTTCTGACGAGACTCATCCGACCCTGGCAGCCCCAACCTGAGCTCAGTCTCCTCCAGGTTGAGAAGATCCTTCTCAAACACCGCATCGCCGACCCCTCTCTCCATCTCTCGAAACTCCATCAAAAGCAAGCTCAAGAAGCTTTTCACCAACCCCTCCCGAAACTTCCCACCCACCTTGATGAAAAAGAACCAGACTTTCCTTGATGAAACAGTCCCAGACCCAAGACCCAGATCACAGCAAACTCTCTCGAAAGTCAAGACCCAGAGAGAAATGCGAGCAGAAGAGGAACTTCGGGGCATTGGGGGTGCTGTTCTTTATAGCGATGACAAGGGGGTAAAAAAAAAGCATAAAGCCGCCTCCTTTTTCGCCAGACAAAGAGAGGTGAAGGGCTGTAAAGCTCGGTTTGGCGTTGTTTCAATGGCATGAATTAAGGACAAAGAAAAGGCGAGGCTGTCGGGTGGCAAAGGCAGCAGCTTTGAGGCAGGCTGCCCCCGCTTTGGGGGGACAAGGGTGGGACAGAGGGGGCGCTCGGCCGCTCGATGGGACGACCTAGAGATTCGGATGGACGGACGAGATGGGTTCCGGTGGGGCCCCGCGCGGGGAGAGAGGGAGATCGCGACCGTCGATACGAGGATGGAGGATCGGGACCATCCCCCCACCTCGTCCCCGACAAGATCGATTTGTTTTGTCGGATGGCATTTTTTATGGGCTATTTTCACCTTCTTTGTATTTTTAACTCACCCCCATTTTTTTTTATTAAAGAGGCAAAACTATCATAAATTTTCCAATTGAAATTTTAAGTGGTGAAACCTCCGATTTATACACTTTCCTTCTTCTTCTGCTTTTTTTTTATATAATTATTCGATTTCTACACGTGATTTAGTTGTTATGACTAAAAGCATTGCCTTTTTAAAAAAAAATTTAAGTAGGCATTACCATGAGTATAAAAAGCATGAATTTTCGTGGTTTTTTTTTTCCTTTTGAGATCCTACCGCTACACGTATTAGCTTTCTCGAAGAAAGAGTTTTTCAAGAAATTTAGTGTTTTTTTTTCACATGGAGCAAATTTGTAGATTTACTGTCAAGAAAAATTCGAAAAGATTTGAACATAAACAACATTCAATACAGTAAGATATTTATGGGGATGTATAGGCACATAATTGGGTGGCTAGATGAAATAACACTACGAGATTAAATGACTTGTAGGACTAAAGAATCACAATTGGATTCCTTAATGCGAAAATTTTGAAATGAAAATTAATTGATTCAAAACATTTCATTAAATAAAAAATCAAAACGAAAATTTTAGATTGACAAAAAAATAATATCATTTATGGGGTGATTACGAAAAAATATCAATGTGCCTCAATATGCATAACTTTTTAACATCATTGTTTTTGTGTAACTTTAGATACTCTTATAACTTTTTACATGCTTTGTCTAAAAATGTTTTGGTAAACAAAATTACCAACTCTTTGGCATATGAAGAGACATGATTTTTCTTCTAAAGTTAATCAAAAAACGAATGACAAATTCACCGCAAAAATGAGCCATTAAGGTAGAAGTTACAGAGAATTGAAAAGTTGCAATAAGAGCAATGATGAGCAAGAGTAAAAGTTTTTTGACCAAAAAAAAAAGCAAGAGCATAAGTTTTATATGCTAAACATCATAATCTTAGATATAATGAAAACCCATAAAGTAAAGTAACTAAATTGAAGAAAACCGTGCAAATATGGAAACCATCTAGGGCGATTTTGTCTATCTAGTACTAATGGAGTTGATTTTGTCGTATAGAGAGTGGGAATAGCTCCATAAATAAAATCGAAACATTAAATACCAAGCGAAAAGAGTCAAACACATATGGTGACAGAGACCTTTTTTTCGTCACATGTAATCAGCAGAATTCATTTTCAGATCTTGTTACATCGCATATTAACTTATCAAATACATAAAACTTTCAATTTCTTAGTATTCATCTTTCTCGTAATATCCATAGTAAGTATTAAAAAAGCAATTGAACATCCCTAATAAAGTAGGTCGGTATTAGAAGAATGATTTCGTTAACTAGTGCTTTCAAGGTACTCCTAAAGCATACCTACTAATGAAAGATTGCTTTTTCCGACAGTGCCAATTATACATATGACACAAGAGAGACACTTTATTGGAAATGGTAGTCGTTTAGATGTTGAGCAAGTGTCCCCAAACATTTAACAAAATTCTAAGAAGAAACATCTAACTTTTTTATGTCGTAGTTATTGGGGCATTGCAACCTAAAATGGCGGGACTACATTAAGAGAGCATTTAAGTGGTCACCGAACTTCAGGCTACATTGCATGTGGCATTTTGGAGGGTCATTGCATATGGTCCTCACTTATCATCTTCTCATTAAAAACATGGTCCATAACTTTAAGCAAGTGTCTTAAAGTTGCTCTTATTTTAATTCCTATTCTATATAAGAAAGCATTGATTTAATTACAATCTACAAATAAAATATGATTTTTGATTTAGCGTTTCAAAGAGGGGAAATCTTGCCTCGGATTCCTCAGTTCATTGAACAGGGATAGATGTTAAATAGTTCAAAAGCATTGTTTGACCGAATCCCTAAGATGAGACCATGGGGTGTTGATTAAGTAATTAACTTTCTCAAGGCGAGCAGAACAGCATAATTACCATGAAATGACATGGTTGACCCATTAAAACAGGCTAGGTTGACTGGAGTTCATGTGGAAGATACAAAGAACCCGTTCATACCACATTTCTTTTACAAGGTTTCGTGTGATCTCGAAAAAATTAATAATTTAAAAAATATCTTCATATAAAAGATTATCTGTATTGTTTATAAAAATTAGCCAACGAAAAAAATATCAACAGCAATCTCTATCTAATTTTTTTTTATTGATGATGAAAATAGTTTTTCTTCGTTCTTGTAGAATTAACCCGTTCATACAGGACTGATCATCCAAATCCATTAATTAGCCAAGTCGCACTTACATTTCCACATGTCTTAACTTCACTTAGCCTCTCCAATTACATCGCTTATATATATTTATATATATGTATATGTATATATAAGTAGACGGATGGTATCCGATGATACAACGAAGCACTCTTTATTGGCACCACTCTTAATAAATTAAGCAACTTATGGACAAGAATTTAATAGTCTGGCAACTCCCTCATTATTTAAACATTGAGCAGACAGCAGGTATAATCAAAACTTTTTGTGTGGACCACTTTGTTTGTTGGCGAGGCCCTTCGAGGCAGAACAATGCTGAACCATTGTCGATGCATAATTATATGTATATGTATGCATGTGCATAAATATATACATTTTCAAATAATTTCCCGAATTTATTGATAGATGACATTATTGGAAATTCGCCGCATGTGTGTTTTACACGAGCATTGCTCATTGTAAGAATGACTTGGGAGAGGTAGTAAGAAACTAGATTAATTCTTATCCGTTTAGGATTGTTTTAGAGAGATTTGGCTTGATAGGCTCGAGTGGGGTTCGTTAGGATAAACAGCCTAATTCCTAACCATTTCTAGCGAGCTTGGTGTCAGCCCATATCCTCCCGCCATGCGGCAGCCCGTGATTGGCTTAGGTGCCCCGGCACGTGACCACCTATTTACCTTCAGTTCTCTATGCTGGGATCTATAAACCAATCTCTTCAATCTTCTCACTATGATAACCCATCATTTCATTCATTTATAGGGACTTTTGGACTTTTGAATGTCTGGATTTCACAACCTCTATTGACCTTAGCATCTCCAGACTTTAGCCCAGTGACTTGTCACTCCTCGGTTGCCACCTGACATCTAAGTCCACTAGGATATCCCGCTTCTCCTCTCACCTCTCTACTTCATCCCACGCATTGTGCTACTGCTGCACGATGATAATCCTTTCGCACGATTTGGGAACCGCGGGAGTAAACTTTCTCAACAACTTTGAAAAATCCTCCTCGACAATCATCAATTCTAATAACTATGAATAAAAGATCAATGATGTTGGGTCATTATATGGTTTTAATATATGTAAAATAATGAGCCAAGTCTACAGTTAAGGAAAAGGGAAAAAAAATTAGTTTATGCCAGGCAGATGTGCAAAAAAGTTGCACATGGAAAGCTAGGCCACCTAACTAAATTTTGGGGGGGCCAAAAGCTTCTCTTGCATGAAATAACAGAGAATGAAAGCTATTGATGTTGTATTCTGACCTGTATGGATGTACTCCAAAAGCTGGGGAAGATTATTAGGTGCACCCGGGTCATGCGGATCCAATGCATACGACCCGTCGGATCATATGGATCTCACGTACATCTCGTAACATCGAACGGTTTGCATGTATCAAACTAATTGCACCGAATGCACCCAATAACTTCTTCAAAGACAAACAAACAGGGACGTATTCCGATCTAGCAACTGCGGTCTGTCGTTGATGGCCCTATACTCCAAGGGAGTAGACCAACTTCACGAGGAAACTCCCACAAAAGGAGGAACACAACAACGCACAAAACAGTGGCGCCAGAGGTGAAGGGAAGTGTCGCCTTTTCAGCATTATTTTTCTGAGATATTCCATATTGATTATTTTTTAATCGATCACAATATTTATAATTGGATATTTGAATCTAAACTTGTTAATAACGAGTGCGCTGGATTATATGTACTTATTAAGTGACCAAATTAGGGGATTAATTATAATGAGATACTATGGTATTCGGTCAAAGAATTTAGAATTAGGATCTTGACATTTATAGATTATATAAGTAATATAACGAGAATATAGTATTTTGAGTAAGAATTATGATGTTGGAAAAAGCATTCTTAATTTTGAGTGCGTGTGATGATCCCCATGCATAAAAAAAATATAATTTTCCATTATTTTGTTATATAAAGCTTACATTCATATATAAGTTCACATAGCATATGTCATATCATTCATCATTACATTGTAAAGGGCATATTTTTAGTTTTAGTTATTCTGTATTTATCAAAATACAACAAATATCCTAAATAAGACGAAGCGACGTCTGGTTGGCCAACAAAAAAAAAAATACTAAATCGCTTGATTTGATAGATATGTATCGAACAGTAAATTTGTTACCGAACCAATAGATTCGTGTGCGATTTAGGTGATTAGCAATTCACTAAAGGTCTCGAATCGAACGAATTGTACCATTCTAATAGTAATAATTATGAACTTAACCTGTAGGCCAACACGCTTCCCGACATTTCCTAATCTCTGGAATTTGGAAAAGTCGAACACTGTCTATAAAAAGCAAATATGGGCCTAACATGTGTTCTCTTTACTCAACAATTAAAGTTTTTTATTAGAATTTTTCAACATAATATTATAGTTTCCATAAAATTTCCGTACATCTCTACCTCTATTTCCCTTCAACCTAGAGCTTAAGGTTTTTCAAGTGGAAGTTGTAATATAATATTAAAGCCCCAGCAGTAATGGTGAAATTATAAGAAATAAGTCCAATAAATGCAACAAAAACTTGATTCCACTTACTCCATTTTCCTAAGGCTATGCCGTTGGCTGGTGTGAGAGACTATTAAGCTTTATTTGTTTTGTGAAAAATGAATAATCAGAAAAATATTTTTGCTAAAAATGATCGATTGTCAACGAAAATGTGCGGATAGAAATTGTTGACGATAATAAAAAGATATTTTTATTTGACTAATTATTTCAAGTGATCATTTTAGGAAAATATTTTCCAAATCATTCAGTTTTTGCGAAATAAACGCTGCTTAGAGTCTAACATTTACTTAATCATCAATTAAATATGAGTCTAATGTACTTGACGGCTCTTCCTACTAAGTCTTGGGGTTGAATTCTTATCCTTCTGCTGGAGTTCTCTAATGTGAAACTTTGCGGGAGAAATCATATCTTGGACTTTAAAATGTTGAGATTTGAACTGGGCGGACCATGTATGAGCGAGTAAGTAGCGTAAATGCGGAAACAAATTTCAATTTGAAATATCCTAACATGATAATTTTCTTCAAATTAAAGCTTTCTTAGGCCTCGACATCGTCGTCGACCCCAGCATGAGCCACCACACACTTCGCTGGCCATGTCCAGCCTCGTCGCAGTCCCTCCACCTTTGTCTCATGGACTCACTACCTCTAGCAATCGGCTCGATCGAGCACGTGTTTGCTGCGCCTCAACCTCGCATCCGAGGCTCGCGACTTTGAGACTTGAGGTTGCCAACCTTAAGAGACCCTAGCCGAGACCTCTACCTCTACAATCCCGCGGCTCTAGGATCGCCATCGACTGACATGTGAGGTCGCACGCCCAACCTATTTGTCTTCATGAACAAGAGGGCCACGGAAACAAAGACATCGGCCGATGATGGCTACAGGAGATGGTCACAGGGAGGCGACAGTAGCGGGATTTGAGGGATGGCCACCGGCTATAGCGGTGGCGTTAGGGCAGGGGCTAGGCTGGTGGCCCTTTGTCGGAGGAGGAGGGGGAGACAGAGATGCCTGTAATGGTTTTTGCATGTTTGGGATGAATTTCCTCTTAAGTCATTTAGTCTAGTGGGATAATTTTACCCAATAAAGTTACCTCATAACTTTAAAGGATCCCAATACTTTCGATGATCCGAGTACTCGTCTCACTTGCCATTTGAACCCACGTTCAATTATTAAATCTCCATAATATGTCCTCCATATTATGATGGATCTATTTTAAGAGAATTGGGTACTCTATCCATCAAAATCAATTGCCAGCAAAAGAAGAACAAGAGGACTCTTCAGGAAAAAAGGAGGGCAAAGATCAAAGAGTCGGCAGTCGTTCCACTTTCGAAGAGTTGGCACGACTCTATATAGTGGTCTTTTTTCCATGACTATCTTAGATATAGATAAAAGAATTTAGCAATACGTTGAGAAAATATCGAGCAGTTGTCACATGTCATGTCATTAACCAAAAGTATCCAATTACCAATCCTACATCATCATATTTGAGAGAGAGAGAGAGAGAGAGAGAGAGAGAGAGAGAGAGAGAGAGAGAGAGAGAGAGAGAGAGTTAAAACTCTAAACAAACTAGTATAATTACTCACACATCAGACCAGGCCAGCTTCAAGATTAACACCTTCAAAGTGATCCCCCAAATCTTGCCTCTCCGGTTGTGTCCAACGGCCATCCTGGCCTCTCACAAGCCCTTTGTTCTCGAGTTGCATCCACTTTGGTGGGATGAGTAACTCATCTTTCAAGAAGTCAGTCGCTTTGTTCACCAACGCAATGTCTCTCTTGCTGGCGAGCTCAAACTTCTGGCCCTTTCCTTTATACCTATTTGCATTCACACAAGTGAAAATAAGTGCAAGATCTGTTAAGACAATAATGATGGACAAAATGAACTTCATAATGTGAGTTGGACACAGCAAAGCTGCCCTTACCCATCCAGGAGATGAAGAAGAACTTCCATGTCATGATAACACAACAGATCACCTTTGTCCTTCAAGTAGGGCGAGTATTCGTGATTCAACGCAAGCTCGATGCCAACATGCGAGTAGCAACCCCATTTTTGCAGTATGGAAGGTGCATATTCATTGAAAATCATACCGGGCACTGTCGGAACCTTGTCATGAACGTTTAACACTCTCAGTACCTTCACTCCTAGCTCCTCAATTCGCTGCTTGAATCTGGCATTGCCGACTCGTGGTCCTGCAAATGAGAACACGCACTTGGGGACTATTTTTCCGTCCTGCCTAATGTCTGTACCCGTCTCTGCTATGTCGTATGCACTTAATATCGCTAGAGCGCTTCCAAGGCTATGACCTGTGATCGTAATGCTCAAATCCTCGCCTGCGTGCTTCTGTACCAACTGCTCTACTTCTTGGAGAACATGCTCCTGCGCGGAATGCTTGCAAAACCTGGAATTTTCATCCTTCTCGGTGTAGAGATGGAGGAACCCCGACTCAACCTTGGCTTTTCGATCAGGGCAGGGGATTCCCTTTTGCCTGACCGGGCTCATGCTGTACATGGCATCCACAATCCACTCGGGCTTCCTCATCGTGCCGCGCCACACTATGGCTATGTCCCGTCGTCCTAGAGCTTTCGACATTTCATCATCTGATACAGCGACGTACCCAAACCAATTAGCTGATTCGCTCCACCTATCTCGCCACAAGGATTTCTTGAAGAAGTGGGGATGGTTATGGATATTGCACGAGGCATAGAGGTAACGGGTCACTTCATATCCAGCCCGAGGAAACTCGAGGGAACGGAAAAACTCGCTTGGCTTGTATCGACAACTGCCACAATACTTGGAGAACAGGTCGGCATCGAACGCGTCATAGGACGCTTGAGCCATTTCCCCGTACCGAATCAGCTCGGCCCGCAAGAGGGGGTCGAACGGATCGAGCAAGCCTACCCAATCGCTCTTGCCATGGATCTCTTCCCATGTGCTTGCCAAGTTGTTGCTAGGCTCTTCGATTGTGCTCCAATGACCATTTTCCTTTGTTCTCTCGCTTTGAAGACCCGGAACAATGCACAAGGACTCATTCTTGGATGATACATTTTGTATGATAAGTCTTCCGTTCGATGGGGTCTCTCTTCTCGTTGGGCCACCACATGAGAATCTTATAGATCTTATTGAAGGTGAAATTGGATCATTGAATGTGAAGATCATGTTGTGGTGAGCGTGATCTCGAAAGAACAACGCACGATATGGTATGGCCATTGAGGGAGCCTATGGTATGAAGCTCTTTCCTTGGTGTTTGATGAGGAAGAGTTTGATTCATCATATGCTTGATGGTTTTGGCTATTTAAAGCAGACTTTGTTGAGAAGTTAAAGCAGGTCACTCAACTTTTCTTGGTCTTCGTCTTGTTAATGTATAGATCGTTTCACGAGTTATAAAATTATTACTTGCAATTTGTCGTCTAATGGAAATTGGAAAATTCCGTCTTTATTAATAGGTTGTATGGAACTGGAATAGCAGGTAAGTGTGAAGTCAATTCGATTATGCATATTCTATCGATTAAATTAAGCAAAAATCGTGCATTGACAGCTAGTGCGAGTTTCAGTTTATACTAGACCGTATGGTTTGATGCAATTTACTATTTTAAATGTTGGTGTTAATCCCCTTCTCGTGGCGAACTTATGGGGACCGACTAATTTATGTTCTCGTTCACGTAACATATTCAACTGCATGTTGGCACATGACTAAAGTCAAGTGTCAAAGACGGATTGATTTTATTTTGCTGGATAACATATCATTAACACACATGGACGAATATTTTTATCCAAAAGTTATGATTTTTTTTTGAGGGAGTTATACAATGGTTATTAATCTAATCTAATATGGGTCTTATGTTTCGTTACTCTTGACTCGTGATTTTCATAATTTGAATATGTGGTTTTACTTATCTCAAACTCATTGTGTTATTCGAGTTCTATGGCGCAAGTATATACTTGTTTTGACGATGAATCATGTATGCGCAAGGGTTAAATACATGCGTTGAGGAGGAAGATCCACTATTTTTCATACTCTCATTTGATGTTTCTCCCCCTTCATATTCTTTCATGGAATATGTATAAATTTTAGAAGCGCGAACATATGATGATGACACTTCAGGTCAGCTAACTGAAGGTCACAATAAATAGTAGACGTGTGCTGCAATGGCAGTGTTTTGGACTAGTGTGGTCTTTTTATACCCCGTTGTATTGGTTTATAATTATCTTCACTTGCGAGTTGTGCGTGATGCCGTCTCTTATTGTTTTTAAGTTATTTTGATATACTATGCATAAATTATTTGGATTTGCCAGTAATAAAATTAAAGCAATGCACTATAAACCTTAATAACAAAGTTCTTCATGTGACAAAAATAAAACAAATCTAATCAAATGTATAAAGTCAATCTCTGTGAAATGAAACTGAAAAGAAAAACGAATTTACTTTGACGTTTCTGGTGGAGTTGCAGCTTCGATACTGTCAAATGAAAGATGATGATTTAGTGGAATCCACATGTTCAAGCTGGCCCTTTTAACTTTTCATGCAAATGAAAGATTATGCCACTAACGAAGTCATTTGCTGAAATTTCACGCTTTGGTCCGTTTGGAGGTTCTAATTGAATTCACCTTTTGAAATTTTGGGGGTAATGCGTACTTTTGGTAAAATATCTGAGTGATTAGCAAAACTCACAAATCAATTTAATTAGGTACTATAATGACTGAACTTAATTCGTATCTCATTCAATCATTGTATCCCGCACCTATCATTACAACCCCTTAAAATGTCGAATAAATGTCAATGTATCACTGAGTGCTAAAGTTTCAAATATTACAATTCTACCCTCTTAAAGAAATTTCGTCCTTGAAATTTGAGATACTTAATTATGAAAATGACTTAAAATATTCATTCTGCAAAATTTCTTTGGTTCCATGATGTTGTTGTAGAACTTTAGTTAGAGCGATCCACTTAGTTTGCCATTGCTCCTTTCGATCTAATATCCGAAGAGGCTTTTCAACGTATGATACCCATTCCTTGATCTCAAAATCCATTGCCTAATAGTCTAGAATGGCATATGGGACGGGGTTGTACTTGCGAAGCATCGAAACATGGAATACATCATGTACATCAGCAAGCTTCGGTGGTGCTAATTGATGTGCCAAATCTCCTACTCATTTCACTATATCGAATCGGCGATAAATTTCAGGCTGAATCTCTCTTTTCGACCAAACCGAGCTACTCCTTTCATTAGTGAAATTTTCAGGAAAATATGATCTCAAACCTGAAACCCCAAAAGCTGTGGCTGCCTATCTACGTAAGACTTCCATCGACTTTGCGCAATTTGAAGTCCATTTATTATAACTGAAATGATATCAGACGAAACTCAAACCAATTTTGGCCCAGTCAATCTCCTCTCGCCAACTTCCTCCCCAGCAAATGAGAGATCTACGCTTGCGCCCATATAACGCTTCAAATAAAGTCATGCCAACACTTTGCCAATAACTGTCATTATAGACAAACTCAATTAGATGCAAGAGATCATCCCAACTACTCTTAAATCAACTAAACGCACGGATGATGAGTGAGACGATGGAGGACTCAAGTACGGCATGAGCTTGAACGAGCAAATGGCATGCATAATCACGTGGCAATTGAATATAACATGAACAATAACAGGCAAATGGAAAATGACGTGGCAGTTGCATACACCATAAGAAACGACATGCAAAAATGACGTGGCAATTAAATACGGCTTCAGCGAATGAAATGCAAAATGGCATGGCAATCAAAGATGGTAGGAGCGAATGACATGCAAAATGACGTGACAATCAAAACCACCATCAGAGATTGGTATGCAAAACGACATGTAAAGATGCGTGGATGTAATTTTGAGACACGTGTCAGAGTCCCATGTTAGAAATCGAACTTTTGAATGAGATCAGTTGGCATCCACGGGCCCTCAATTCATGAACTCGGATCGGGTGGCCAGTAGTCCTCTACCTCCGGTCCCATCACCATGGCCTACCCATGCACTTCAGTTTCAATCATTTTGATATTGCTTCCTTAGGGTTGACTCGCAAACTGAGGGGCTTATTCTAGCACTTCATATATCAACCACCTCATTTCATAGCGAGAAATATTACTAAGAAAGTTCTAAACTTATTATAATTATGTCAATTCAGTTTTAAATCTTTTTTTTTTAGCTAATTGAGTCATAAACCTTTTATTTTTATACCAATTTAGTCAATTTGGCCAATTTTGATCGAAAATTACTGACATTAATATTACTTTCTTATGTGGCATGGCCAGCGTTGAGATGGACGATTTTTAATAATATTTTAATATTTTTTAAAATTTTTTTATTAATGTGTATTTTTTTTTCTCTAAACTTAGGGATGGGACACCCTCATTAGCACTGGGCGACTGTGCAAGGGCCACGACGCCCTTGTCCACTGCCAATGAGGGCATCTCAGCCCTAAGTATAAGAAAAAAAGAAGAAAAACTAAAGAAAATGAAAGAAAAGATTATATAAATATATAAATATTATTTCTAAAATGTCAGCATCAGCGCCATCTGTGCTACATGACATGGCCGTGCTATGTCACGCCATGCTACATAATATGGCCGGTGTTCACATCAGCAATTTTCAACTGAAATTGGCTGGATGAATTAAATTTGCATAAATGCAAAAAATAGGATTAAGTTGACACAATTGCAACAAATTTATGACTTTTTGGATAATTTTCTCTTTCATCGTCCAAAACTGTTAAGGGCGTGCAAAATGAACTGCCTAGACCAAACAAGCCAGTTTGGTTCGGTTCCCAATAGTATTGGTCCAGTTTCCGGTTCCTAAAAGTAGAATCGGTGTCTGGACAGTCCGATTCCTGATTCTAAGGAGATCAGACCGGATCGACTACATATACTTTTTTAATTTTTAATTTTTTTAAAAAAATAATAAAGTGTGAATTAAACCCTAAGTGGATTTCACTGACAAAAATTAGTAAAATGTGAACTAAAATCTAAGTGACTGATTTCATTGGATCGGATCGGATCGGATCTAGATTCTGACTCGACCGGTGATCCAGTTTGGTCCACGGTTCTCAATTTTGGGAACCGAATCGAAAATCAATCTTTCCTAATTGAGAACCGGATCGGAAATCGATCTCTCCTGATAACCGTACAGTTTATAATTGACAACTAACAACAAACGGCGGCATGCATGCCAGCAACGCTCAAACAATCAAATCACAGAATTTTCATAGAAACGTCCTAGTCACGAACAGATCCAAAACTTCATTCCAGCCGGCGGCTGGAACGACCTGGAGCGTGCACAGCCACGCTGTTGCACACTCATAATTTTACCCTAAGAAGGAACTCCACCTGGACGTGCGTTTTCTAATAAAATGAAGAGAGGGACTTTCGGCCCTACCTGGACTTTAAGCTTTCCTGTACCCCCCTGTGGATCGATGGGAGCTTTCTAGATTTGATTGGACCGCCGCGAGCCCCGCCAAACAAATAGACTAGAGGAGAGCTCCCTTTTGAATTGAATTCTTTTCTCTCTCATTGGATGGAGAATAATGCTTTGGGAATGAAATCTTTGGGATGAAAAACAAAGAAGGGCCTCTTCATAGGGAAGGAGGGGCCTGCGTCTGTCGGGTCCTCCAACTTTGGCATATAAACGTCTGACTGGTGTGATTCTCGCGCTATTGAAAAGCTTGTAACGAGAGCTTCTCAACGGACTCGATATTGCTTAGGTGAATCTCAAAATCACGGACCCGAAATTTCGGCCTATATTGAGATCATATGCTCGAGTCTATGAACTGGACGTCGTCTGGGGACTTAACAATTTCAAAAATAATTATTTATCACGACTTAGAGATCTAGAAATTTCCATTCCGATCTTGAAACTTCCAAGTATGGTTTCGGGCTTTGGGACCTGTTTTGGGTATTAGGAAGGTTTGATTATCTCGATCAAATTTCTCCTTCGGTTGGCAACCGATTGACACTACTTTTGTTGAATAGGAACACTTGTGACCTTTAATTTCATGACATGAGTTTGAAATCAGATAATCACAAACTTCCTGGCATTGATATAAATTGATAACCTGTTTAGGAGGGTCACAAATCAATTGCCAGGTTTGGGTGGCAACAAGAGTATCAACACTCATTTTGACTAGTAGAATATATATATTTTTATGTCAAAAATTTAATTTAGACCCGATATCTTGCTGGTCAAACATTGGTAAATATTTAAAAAATTTCAAACATTTGTAATTAAATTGAGGCTTTAAACAAATATCTTAAATATTTTACTTTCATTTACCAAAGATTCTAAACTGTTATTTGGTAAAAGAAAGGCTCCTCTCATTAAATTAAATGCATTAAATGTCCAAAAGTCTACCTCAGTATATTATATTAGAGTAGATTTTCAGCCTCTAAGGCTCTTACATCCATTGATAAATTTACCAAAATTCATGTGTATAAGCAAGATGTATAATAACAATACCGTTAAGTATGCTCTAACATTGCTCCGATACGTGGTTATAATGTGCCTTGTGTACAATATATTTGATAATTATATTATGGGAAAATACCACAAAAAATTTCAAACTATGCCCGTTGTGATATAAGTACCGCAAAAAAAATTTTGTATCATAAAAAATCCTAAATTTGCTCACGTGACACAAATACCTCAAATTTTTTTTGTCACGAAAAAATCTAAATTTATACATGTTTGACATATAGACCCTATATTAGAATTCCATCTAGGGTATATATGTCACACCGATATAAGTTTAAGGGTTTTTATGACACAAAAAATGCTTAGGGTATTTGTGTCATAACGAGCAAGTTCAGGATTTTTAGTAACACAAAAAAAGTTCAGAATTTTTGAGTCACAGTAGATATAATTCGAGGGTTTTTTTGCGGCATTAATCTTTATATTAAGCTCTGAAATTTTGACACTGTAGCTAAGCACAACTTAATAATTACGTGGTAAGAAAGAGCTAACTTAATTGGTTGAGTGATGCTATGTGAAATGAATATGAAACTCCGAAAAAGTGTCACGGTCAAAAACTTCAGCACCCATTGTTCAATACTCAAATTCTCAGCACTTATCTGTCAGTTTCGTTAAGCAAAAGCCCGTGCTCTGTCTGACACGGTACCGTAGCACTCGCCAAGTGTTCAAATCCAGGCCTCTCCCCACTTCAAACTCACCCGGGGTGGGATTCGCCATGGATAAGGGGGTGAACTAGTTTTAAATTTGATTGAGAATGGTGGTTTAGTTGGCTGATGGCGATGCCTTGTTGCTATCTTAAAAGTTCGTGCACATTGGCTTTGGCCGGTTTGACACTCTTATCCTGCCCCGGACGATATCATTAACAACCAATTTATTTCAAGTGAGGGGGAAGAGTAGAAACATTTGATCTGCCAACGAATCCTGTTGCGTACTAAGTTTACAATAAACAACCCTTGAATTGCTGTTGTTAATGTTTTTTTCTTTTTTTGGTAAGTGTGCTTGGGTCCGTGTACATGTTCTTCAAGGGGGGGAGTCCTTACCTCGTAGCCCTTTCAAAAGTTGACTTGAGAGATTAAAGACAATTACTACAACATGCGCTGATTAGTTGACTTTGATTTCAATTCTTTTTCTCTGACTCCCCCCCACCCCCCTTTTTTTTTGTCCAGATCTTTTTACTTTAAAAGTTAAATGGATGATTTGGTTACAATATCTAAACATTAGTATTAATAGCCACCCCGATTTTTTTTATTATAAATTTTGTGGGTTTAAAGGATCGTTATTTGTCAAACGAGCACTAATTTCGACACTGACTCGAGTGAAAAAAAAGGAAAAAAGAGAAGACAGGGGGTCTATGAAAAACGAATCACCCAAGCTAAACACATGAATTTTCTGGATAAAGACTTTACATAATCTATTCTTCATCCGGTCTATAAACACTTTAGAAAGTACAAAACAAATAGAAATAAAAGAGTAAAATTCTCTTGTTCTTTTTTTTTTTGGTTCCGAGACCGAGTCATGTTTGGTTGCACGGAATAGAGACGAAATGATCGCGCTCCTCTCCGCCCGTAATTTGAAATAAAGAAGGAGCTTGATTTGGTGGCCAAATTAATTTGTTAATATCTATAGCAATCTAGCACCAACATAATTTGAAAACATGGATTCCATTCTTATTTCGGAAAATCACCAAAACACGACTAATTTAAAAAAAAAAACAAATAGCCTACTATTTCGGATTCTTAATCTGATTTTTTTTGGCATTATAGCAACAATCACTCTAATTTACCAAATGAAGAAAATACAAATATATATAATTATAAAAAAACGAACCATTATAATATATATTTCCCCTTCTTCGCGGAGAGTCTTCCATATTCCTTTCACCAATGTGACTCTGTCGACGAAGCCTCCACCAAAAGCATCTTCCTCCCTCCTCCCACCTCCAATGGCCGCCTCCACTTCCCCCGTCCGCCGTTCTTCGAGAGAGATACGATAAACCCAATTCCCGGACCGCTTGTCCGATTCGTGGGTACCTTTCCTTTTCGCCTCTCGCTTTCTCTTTTCGGTGTGGCGGTGGTGGGTTGGGGGGTTGTCAGGAGCCTTTTTGTTGCCTTGGGGGGGTGGGGGGGTGTGTGCGCGCTCTTCCTGGTGATGGTTAGAGATGGCCCGGGAAGGGAGCGTGGTGCCGGCGGACCCGCAGCAGGCGGTGAAGAAGAAGGGCCAGTCGCCGCGGAGCTGGATCCTCCTCGACACGGCGGGGCGCGGCACGGTGCTGGACGTCGACAAGTACGCGATCATGCACCGCGTGCAGATCCACGCGCGGGACCTGCGCATCCTCGACCCGCTCTTGTCCTACCCCTCCGCCATCCTTGGCCGTGAGAGGGCCATCGTTCTCAATTTGGAGGTCTGTTTTTTTTTTGGACTTTTTCGTAAATGGGTCTCTCTCTCTCTCTCTCTCTCTCTTCTTGAAGTTCCTTGAATGGGTGCTGACTTTTGTCTTTTACTGTTGTGTCTGTGGGTGTTTGAAACCTTTTTGCAGCATATCAAGGCAATTATCACTTCTGAAGAGGTTAGTGCATAGTGGCTTGTGCTTTTCTTTGTGGTTAATGTCTGCTTATTGAGCAGAGCGGTACTTGTATAATGTCTGGAAGCCCGGTGTTTTGCCACTTCTGTTTTGGAAGAACTTACTTTGGCTTAGCTTGGGATGTTTTTCATGTTTCTTTGACTAATTTTGATTGAGTTTTCTCTTCTTGCCTATTTTGTGAAGTTTTGTTTTTTTTTTTTATTGCAATGAGTACTGGTACCATCAACTGGATTCTGAGGTTGCTAAATGGTTAGTGGCCGGGCCTTAATTAGCCGAGTACTGATTTTCTTCCTGGTTTAGCATAACTTGTCTTTCAGTCGCAAGCTTGAACCGCAACTGTTCAACACAGTGAATGCCTTCATTTCCGAAATTATCATATGCCTTTTCCTCTTTTTTTTTCCAGCCAGTTATGACTGAACACAGCTTTCTCGTTATTTACAAGTCTTTAGATAATTCCTTTTGGTTGTTGAGCTACGTAGACCTTTTGCATGAGCAGGTGTCTCTGTTTTTTTTTGTGAAACTACTTAACTAGCTAGGTACTTGTATTTATGCTTTGCTCAGAGATTAAAAAAATATTTTTTCTTATTATGTACTTAAGTGGTTGTGCAAGAATGGATTTTGATATCTTCTAGTGGGAAATTTCTTTCTCCGTTATGGAGAGAAATAAGTTAGTTCTGGGTCAGTTTATTCTCATGTTTTATATGATAAGTTAGCACTTGCATTATTGGCTTGTAGGTGTTGCTTCGAGACCCATCAGATATAAATATTATACCAGTTGTTGAGGAGCTCCAACGGCGATTAGCTGTAAATGCCATATGCCAGGGTCAAGACGATGCAAAAGAGTACTCTCATGGACATAATGATGAAGCTGGGGAAGATGATGGTATGGGGTGTGTTTGAGTTGGTTCTTTCTAATTGGATTTGTTTCAAGCTGGCCATCTTTTGATAGCTGTAATGTGATGGTGCTGCAATGCAGAGTCTCCATTTGAATTTCGTGCCTTGGAGGTAGCTTTGGAAGCAATTTGTAGCTTTCTTGCAGCACGTACTACTGAATTGGAGACTGCTGCTTATCCTGCTTTAGATGAGCTCACCTCAAAAGTAAGTAGATTCACTGTCCCATCTCACTGAAAAAATAAAATTAAAAAAAAAGCTCTGTTAAGGTTCTTTAATTGTTTTAGTTGCTTCTCCTTCTAAAGGAGTGATGTGCGGCTGAACGCTGCCATTTGTGCAATTCTTAGTGTAACTAATAATATTGTTCGTGTGGAAATAGATATTGTTTTACTGATTGAAATGTGTTTCTGGTGTAGCTTTCATTTGTTGAATTCCAGGAATTTCTGCTTCCCTTTAAGGATTTTACGACCGAGTGATTGGTGAACTCTTGAAGACTAGTCCTTGATTTTGCATGCTTGATGTGATTTTATGCATGATCAGCTGAATTTTGTTAGTTGCTATTTCTCCTAGAGATTCGTTATTGTGCTTCTGAAAGTGTTGATTGATGATGATGCTGTAATTCTTCTTATGGGGCTTTTGCCTCTTTGGCATAATCAAGCCATTACTCTTTATGTTTGGAATTTTACAGCAATGTCTTGATAATGGCTGGTCGATCATGCTTCTTTACTCAATCTCAGTTTGAAATGTTTATCTTAAATTTGCCAGTTTGTTGTCTGTGGTCTTTGTAGATCAGCAGCCGTAATTTGGATAGGGTTCGTAAATTGAAGAGTGAGATGACAAGGCTAACAGCGAGGGTGCAAAAGGTATTGTGGGTCACTTTTTGCCCTGCAAAGTTATTTAACTTCTGGGTCATTGCTGAAATCAAAATGGTTTACCTTGCCAATATCTATCAACTTTTTCGACTGAATATGATATCTTTGTGAGTAACATAAAATTTTAGTTGTCCTTGTCTATCTTGATTCTATGTACTCATGCAACTTTAAGGACTTGGCCTAGGCTTACTGACAATCCTATGTATGGTAAATTGTTTGTATCTTTAAATTGAGTGTTTAGATGAGCTTGTATGAAAAGTCATACTTGATTAATATGTACATAATCAAGATAGATCTAATTGTCTTCATGAAATGGTGTCCTAATGAACACGGCAATCTCTCTCTCTCTCTCTCTCTCTCTCTCTCTCTCTCTGTATTTAGAGGAACATTGTTGAACAGAACCTCGTTCTGATATTTTCAATCGTAGACATTTCTGTCACTATACACGGATGTCTTCTTCTTGGTACCTTTGATGTGTAGGAGGGTAACATCTTGAAAGGTATTTGTGGTACATTGCAGGTAAGGGATGAGCTTGAGCAACTACTAGATGATGATGATGATATGGCTGACTTTTATTTGTCAAGAAAACAAGTTGGTGCATCTTCCCCTTTGAGTGGTTCAGGAGCCCAAAATTGGTATCCTGCTTCCCCTACCATTGGCTCAAAGATATCTCGAGCCAGTAGGGCGAGTGTGGCAACAGTTCGCGGAGACGAAGATGATGTTGAGGAGTTGGAAATGTTACTTGAGGTTTCGCGCTATTTCCTGTTGGTGTTATTGTGGATGCTGTCTTTATTTCTGTTGTTTCTTGAATGGGCATCAATTTCTTTTTTTCAGGCTTACTTTATGCAAATAGATGGCACATTGAACAAGCTGACAACAGTAAGTACTTGTCTCAGATAGGGAATTATCTGCATGATCCTTTAGTTGCTGTACTATTTACCTGCATTTATCTGCTGTCAAATCTTGGGTAGAGTGCTTTCGTTGATGCTTTAGATAGGTAATGAATTTCAGTAATGCTTGTGCGGCAATTTTTTCATTTCTTCTGCATCATTGTGATACATAATTATATTAGGAATGATCATTGAGGAACATTTTTGTTAGCATTGTTTACACTCTCATTTGAGTAAGGATGGCTAAATGAAACCTGTCTAATTACTATATTTTTTTTTTGGTAAAGGTAAATGTGTATATAACTTTCCATAAACCAAATACAAGCTAAAGCTCAACCCATTAAGAGAGACTCTAATTTTTCTACACCAGTACAGGGTCAACAATGAACAGTTTTCATGGTGTTGGGAGATTGAAATTTGTGATGTGTCGTACTTGAAGTCGAAATGTCCTGTACTAAATAAAATCAATCTCCTAGGCTCCATTTGTTTACTGGAAAATGAATGACTTGAAAGCATTTTCCTAAAAATGATCGATTTGTATTGCTACAAAAATGAATGAGCAAAAAATATTCTCATTGTCCACGAAAATATTTAGACATAAATTGTTGTCAATAATGAAAACATTTTCTATTGACCAATTGTTTGAAGCGATACAAGCGATTATTTATAGGAAAATGTTTTCCAAACCTGATAATGATTTGCTTCTGTTTATTTAGGGCGGCAGATAAATTATCGACAAGTTGATTTTGTGCTAATTTCACGCTATTAAGGAAGTTTGGAAATTTTTTAACAGATCGATTCGTTATGTGCTCTGGTCAAACAGTCACCCAAATTCTCAATTTGCTTGCTTTGGATCACTTGCAACGCATGGCTAAAATAATTGTACTTTTGAGAGTTTGATTACTGGTGCCGCAATATAAGGCCCTTTGTCTACAAGTGCATGGTTCAATTTGGTAACTAAATTGGCTTATCTTTCCTGTCTAATGTCCATTTTTCAAAAAATTTGATTTGCCTAAGTTGCACATGTGCAGCTTCGGGAATATATCGATGACACAGAGGACTACATTAACATTCAGGTAATTGGATTAATTAAGTTAGTCGCAAATCATGTTTCTATAAAGAGAATTAAATAGATAACAAGATGAAAAACACAAGTTTTGCATAGACTTGAGTCAATGTTTTCTTTTTCCTGATATTCTAAGTACTTTCTTTTTCCTCAGCTTGATAATCACCGGAATCAGCTAATTCAGGTGCTTTTGTCTCTCTCTCTCTCTCTCTCATTGCCTATATTCATATTCTCAATTGATTCATTTTTATATTCGTACTCAGTAGTTCACTTCTTCATTTAGTTGCTAATGTTCGGAGTCGTTGAATTGATTTACATGTTCTTTTTCTCCTCTCTGTCTATGGTTGCAGCTAGAGCTCTTCCTGAGTTCAGGAACTGTTTGTTTGTCCATCTATTCTATGGTTGCTGGCATTTTTGGCATGAACATACCTTATAATTGGAACGATAACCATGGATACATGTTCAAATGGGTAGGCCTAAATCCTTTAATTAATAACTTCATCTTCTCATCTCCTTCTTGACTTCTCTTCTCGACTTCACTTTTCCTTAAAAAAACTTTGCGCTAACGCTGGCAGGTCGTGATTGTGACTGGAACGATTTGCGCATTCTTATTCATCATTATAATGGCATATGCTCGTCATAAGGGATTGGTCGGATCTTGACTTTGCATCTCTCAAGCTGGCCCTTGGGACAACTAAATGGCAGGGCCACGAGGATGGCGTATGTTTTGATTCAGAGAGCTGAAAATTGTTATACTGGTGTGCACTCTTATTTCCCATTTGAGTTGATAGACCATACAAGGAAAAATCCCTCAGGACAGTATTCATTAGCAGCAATTGTGGATAAAGCTTATAGAGAATCATTTTTTCCCCTTATTTACATAAAATTTCTTGATTTCACACAGAATGATTGGTTGTACCACAAACTTGTCACACACGATAGTTGTGACTAACCGTCGAATAATCGGTACTTACATGGTACGTAGTTCTTAGTAGATTGCTATGTTGTCCCCTTTTGGAGGTGAATTTGCGTAGTGTGTTGGACCATCTTGCTCAATCTATTCACAGCCTTATGATACAATGCTGCATTTATTTGACAAAACTGATTATAATCGGATTCTTCTCTTGTTTATGTGGATGACATGATCATCACGGGAGATAAGACGGTTGATATTACATATCTTATGAGATGTCTCCATGGACAACGTGAGATGAAAAGATTTTGGAGGTCGAGTTACCTTTTAGATTTGGTGTTCTCCGGCGAGATGAAAGTGATTTTGGATCTCGGGCCAAACCTGCTGGTGATCTTTCTGGAGATGGCTGAGTTTAGAGTTGTAATAGGATCGACTTCTATTGTGGACTTCATCTGCATGCAACCACTAAAAGATTCAAAGGGTTCAATTTAGTATGTTCGACAATGCACTGTCCAAAAACCTGTTGAGCTTCTAAATAAATGGGGCTTGATCCTTGTCGATTTGAAACTTATTGGAGTCTTACATGGATTAAGACTAGACTCTGCATCTTAAGTCATGCTATTACTTTCGGCGGTAAACAGAAAAAGAAGGCCTAATTCCCTGAAAAAACTCAACTTTAAGGTCAATCCCAATTTTACTTTGGACTTCTTTTTTGTCCATTTCCGACTTTCACTTTAGTTCTAAATTTGCTCCCGTTAATCCTCCAACGGAAGTCTCTGTTAATCGTCCAAGGGGGATTTCCACATTAGAAAGAGGTTTATGTCATCTGCTTACTGTGAATTTTTCGCCACTGTTCATCACCCTTATTTGCTTTTGCTTCTTTGTTCCTTGCAACCTCCATTAACAGAGGTGCTCGAGCAGAAAGCTCAAATCTGGGCCGGCAATTTTATCGGATCTTCCTTACAATCTATCACACGACTTCCTCCTTCCTTATCGCAGCTGCAACTTGTTAATTTCAACTCAACAGTATCTCGGGTCAATCATTTCCAACTTAAAAAACTTGTCAAAGCAACGAATTTCTCAATCTCAGCTTCAAGAACTTGGAACTCAGTGGACTCGAACAGCTGAGAGCATTAATAGTGACTAAAAGAGAACTCCTTGAGAAGTTAATTATCCCAGGAAGCTCAAATAAGCCTTAATGAACTGTGGCTGTTGACATGTCCAAAGCTAGCTGAGATTAAGGCCTCGTCACTGTTCATTGTCCTCTTTGCACGGGCTCACTCGGCCACAGCTTCCCCGGTGCTAATCCATTGTCACCCAGACCTCTGATGCAGTGCCACGGCCTTCAACAACCCCTCCGCGACAGTTGGTAGTCGTCTGAATCATCTCTGGCCATTTCGGCCGAGACCCTATTTTCGATTCCTTTTATTCAAGCTTCAAGAAGCCATTTTTATCAGCCACCAATTTTACGTAGCCATCCCCAAAGTTTGTTTATTGTGACACCAATATCCCAAACTTTTTTATATGTAACCCAAACCCATATTCAAAACCCCTAAACTTGTACAAGTGTGACAAAAATATCATTTGTCATAATTCCTCCAACATCACCTTAAAAATCTAGCATAGCAGCTTATGCGGACAACGATGGGCCAACAAAAAATGACGTGGATCTGAAGTGGCTTTATGAGCATTGGTGAAAACAAAAGTTTGGATCACCGATACAAGTTAATGAGTATTGATGACACGGAAAAAGACTTTGGTATACCATAGCTTGTTTTTCTCCCAATGGCATATCTGTAAAAGACATGGGCTCCCTTGAGGTCCCCTACGTTCTTGATAATGCCCTTGCTCATGGCAGATTCCTTGATCGATTTTTTCACACTTCTGGTCCAATTGATTCTAATGAGCACACATCTTTCTTGCTTTATTGGGTTTCCAAGTATATCATTTTTAATCCGTTACTCAAAGTGTTTAGGGATTTTCTACATATTCCCTCTAACGTTGCAGCAGATAAGTCAATTGCTTTGGGTCCACTTATTCTTGCTACATTGTATAGAGGTTTCGCTCATGCATCTTTAGCTATGAGGTCCGAAGAAGACATTACCCTGTTTGGTCCATTCTAGCTTTTGCAATCTTAGATGGTTTTGTATTTCTCGTCCGTTTCTAATTGCGAACCTCGTGTTTTTCACCATCATGCTCTACCAGCATTTCGATCACCTACTCCTGTTTCTCTTGGGTGTTAGTTGCTAAGTCGTTCTCCTCTGAATGTCCCTAAGGACATTTTCTCTTTCGCATTTCACCTTCGAGCACTTCTAGAGATCAATTTAGAAAGTGTTGAATTGTTCCCTTATGATGCCAGTGAGTTCAATTACCTCTCCGATTTTTCTGCTCGAGATGATTCTTATGATTTCTGAGTATGTGTACTCACTCTAGTCAACTTTCCCATGAGATTGTCCAAAAACGGAAGATTTTATCATGGTTTTGAAATATATTCCCTGCAGTATTGTGCTTGGCAATTTGGTTTGTGGCAAGTTGTGCCTATGCCAACTTGCATGGCATTGGTTGGTCTAATTTATGTATTCATTAGGAGTCACCACTAACCATTATTGAGGTCGACTAGAAATCCTAATCAAGACGCATGAGTGACGTCTCAATGCACGCACAACTAGAGATTCTTATAAACGGGGACCTTATTACATTATGTATTTAACTAATACTCTTTCGGTATCTAGATTTGATCGTTTGTTTACTAAAGTGACCATGCGGTCTTTTTACCAATTATGAGTCCATATGTTTTCATCCACTAAGTGTCCATGTGATGTTTTCATTGAAACCCTAATGATGTAACCTAACCATTCTAAAAAAGGAAAATAACAATTAATGTATTAAAAATGCGCAATCAAGTAAAATTGAAATGAAAGTGCACATACAGCAACCTATCATTATCTTCTAAACATAAAGCATTTAAAAACTTATATGTTGACACCTAAATTTTGGCAACCCACTTAGGTATATATTGCATAGAAAAATTAGGGGTCGATCCCAACCCCTAGCAAAAGTAATAATTAAACTGCATATAGATTTTAGGATTTTTATAGTAATAGGCTCATATAGTTGCATTTGCATTAGACCGGCGGCGGATGAACTTAAGTGAATGATTTTGAGCTTAATTGAATTAAATAGACTCAGCCCAAAGATTAAATGTATGTCCAAGCCCATTGAATACGTTTATGGCCGGAATTTGCATTATAGAGCCAATTAGAATAATGGAATTATCGAATTATCAAATAATATACTTGGAAGATAATTCATATTATTCTATGAATATTCAGTTAGAGGAAATAATAAAAAAATCACCTAAATTGAGTATCAAAATTAGGAAATAATATATCTTGGCTCTTACAAGATAACTCTGGCTAACTCTTATAAATAGATATGTTAGGGTTCACAATTGAAGGAGGAGGCCATACATATTGAAACACGTCCACAGAAGAGAGAGAGAGAGAGAGAGAGAGAGAGAGAGAGAGAGAGAGAGAGAGAGAGAGAGAGAGTTTCAAGTTATCCACGGCACATTGAGAAGAGAGAAAGTCGTGGGAGTTGAGAACAATAGAGAGAGAAGGAGCCTTGGCCGAGACCATTACTCAGCTGTGGTCACCTCAGTCTCTGATGATGAGCTGCTACAACGACAATTTCATTATCGACGGCCATCAATCACCACGGCCGTGAGTCGAGTCTGCTGTTCCATCGTGAAACCTGCTGCCGTTGCCGAGCCTCTTCGATGATTGACATTGTGGCTATTTATTTGTCCCACACCAGTCCACGACATTCCTATGGTCCAATTCGGTATTGCTGGTGCAAGACCGGCAAGCTTCAAGTGCGCATCACAGCTTTCTTAGTGTGACCATCATGTCCCATAGCCTTGGCGTGAAGTCCAGCTCAGTCTATAACAAACCATCCTCAGTCCCACGAATTCCAGTCTCAGCTAGGACAAAAAGATTTTGGAACATCCAGGAGGCTCCAAGTGGTTTATTGTGGAATTATTCCATGGCTTAGTCAGAGCGAAAGTTAAATTTTGAGTGGAGATTCCTAGTGAGCTGATCCGGTGGAAAGAAGGGGACAAAGGCCAAAAGGTGTTATTAGCGTTTTCCTGGAGTCCTTCATTGCGCGTCCGAGGTTTGTCGACCACACTAGAGAAACTCTCGCTCTTGCACTTAATTTTCCCTTTGCAGGTTTAGCAAACCAAAGCTATTGCTTTTCATGCCAAGCAGCCCTTCCTCGGCCAATCACTAGGCCTTGCACCGTGAGCCACTATTGAAGATATAATTGAAGATTTGGAGGATATTGATTGTGATTAGATTATAAACTAATTGATTCAGTCCTTAATTAATTACGTAGAATAGGAAATTGAAGTCCCATATATTTTCTTTCCTGTTTCTATGTTTCATCATTACTTGTGTACTGGATATAGAAAAAAAGTTGTTCCAATTTCTTCATTTTTTGACATGGTATCAAAGCTATCTTTTTTGGCCTAGCTTCCGCAAAAATTCTTCTGGAATTGCCTCCGGTCTTGTCTTCTAAATTGTTGTTGTAGCCCTACAATAGCAAAACAATTTAGTACCTTGATAGAAATTCATATTATAGGATACCATGGAGAACTTGCAAAACATAAACTCTGATGGGAACTCACCACGAGCTCAAATCACAGATCAGAATCATCCGACTATAATAGAAGAGACTCCTGCTCAACATCCAGTAGGATCCACCTCCTTTAGTCCAGATTCCTGGCCCGGTCCAGTGGCTACTAGTCTAATGGTTTCCGGTTCAAGGCCAATGGGCCGTAGGACCAATCAAGCATGGCTTCAATATGGTCCACCCGGAGAGGAAGGAGTTCAGGGTTTTGGAATTTAGCCCAACTGAGGAAGAACCATTCACTTTGCTTCTAGAATTGACCCGAATAATGGATCCAACCAGACGAATACGGGTCACAGACCCGAATTTACTCAATATGGTACAATGACGAATCCCTACAAGGTTTTCTAACCCGGTTACCAACCCGGCTATCTACCCTTCGGAATTGCAACTAGTGGTGGCCGCTTGAGCCCGGTGACCTTCTATACATGTTGTCGGCCGATGGACCTGAGCTTCGGCTGATCAACCTTCAGCTCGTCAGACCATACAACTACAATGCTTGGGCTGGAGACTTCCGACAGGCGCTAGTCACAAAAGACAAAGATGGTTTCATCGATAGAGCTATCCTCTTTATGAACGAAGAACAACTACGATGTCATTGGCGAAGGTACAATCAATTGGTTCGCACATGGATTGGGAATTGCTTGGCTCCCGACATCTCTGCCGAACTCTCACCAACAGAGGACTCAAAGATAATGTGGGAAGACATACGCGAAATGTATGGGAGGTTCGACCATGTGAGATTATTCACACTTACTCAGGCTCTCTCGAAGTTGAAGTAAGGGAACGTCTCGGTCACCGTTTGCTTCAACTGACTCTTGGCCCTTTGGAATGAGCTCAAGGCCGCTGAGGAACGACTGGAGTGACCCGAGGCCACTCTCCGACAATACCAAGCAATTAAAGAAAGAGAAAAGGCGACTCGATTCCTACTCATATTAAACGAGACGTACTCACCTTTCCGGTCACAAATTTTGGCGATGTAGCCGATGCCGCCACTTAGCCGAATCTATCAATTGGCCGTCCAAGAGGAGAGCCAGTGATTGGCCGTGGCGGAACACGGACGGAACGAAGGCGTCACCCTTGTAGCTCTGACGAAGCCCTTGGATCGAAGCCTTGGAACCCTCGGAAGCTTTGGGACCGTTGCTATTCCAAAGCGTCATGCAGTGCTCATTTAGATGGAGGACCAGAATAACCCTAAAAAGGTTTTCTCGGATGAACAGCCAAAATGCAAGATCTAGATCCAATGGCCATAATTTCATCAACCAGTCCTCCAAATCCAATGGCTTATATCAAGCCACGTCAATGCTGGTTTATAAACCATCCAATGGCTCGCGAGTCGCTACGTCATCACAAAAAAATGGTGGACAAAATTTCAAAACAAAAGGTAAATTTTGTGAATATTACAAACGTCCACATCATACTGTTGACACATATTGAAGATTACATGGAAAGCCCAATGACAAAGAAAAGAAAGAAAGAATTTTCTGCTTACTAGGTTTCAGTACGAGGGACCGAAAAAATGCATCAGACACTCAAGATCAATATGAGAATATCATGAAAGCTCTAGGCTAATTAAGAACTACTAACAAGACTGGGAGTTTTTTAAGTACTTCTTTCTCTAAAAGGAATTCAATTTTAGTTGATGCATGGATAATTGATTTGGGTGCCAGTGACCATATAATTTGTAGCGATAAATTTCTTTCTTGTAAAAAAGCCCATCCTTCCATTTCTATTCGTCTTCCAAATGGAAACACCACCTATGTCAGTAAAGTTGGTACTGTCCATCTCACCCCAAATATTACACTCAAGAATGTTCTTTATATCCCTAATTTTGAGTTCAATCTCATTTTTGTGTCCAAAATTTGTGAAGATAATTCTTGTGATGTCATATTCAATTCCCAAAATTGCTTTTTTCTGAACCTTTCGACTGGTAAACTAAAGGGCTTGGGTAGTGTCGCACAAGGATTATATTTTTGGAAAGATTTTGATTCATTGAATAAGAGCATCTCTTATAATGCCACTATTAGCAATAAAACTCTTATTTCTCATCGACGTCTGGGCTACAGTGCTCGTTTTCCTTATCCAAAGTGTTTAATCTGCCCTTTGGCTAAACAATCATGAGCATTATTCCCAATCAGTACATCTTGAGCTACTAGTGCTTTTTCTTTAATACGTATAGATATCTGGGTTCATACCATACTCTACATTGTGATAGATCCCATTTTTTTCTCACTATTGTCGATGATTATACTCGCGTCACTTGGTATTTCTTATGCAATCCAAGGGACAAACATTTTCTCATATATTGAAATTTCTCTCCTTAGTCAAGAATCAGAGTAATAAAACTGTCAAGAGAATTCATACTGATAATGGACGCAAGTTTTCACCGGTGAGTGCAATTCTTTTCTATCCTCTCTAGGAATACTGCATGAAAGCTCATGCACCTACACTCCCCAACAGAATGGGATTGTTGAGTGGAAACATTGACACCTCTTAGAAGTAGCTCAAACTCTAAAATACCAAGCTTCTATTCCTGAAATTTTTTGGGACGATTGTGTGGTCATGGTAGCCTTCTTGATTAATCGAATGCCAACTCGAATTTTTGATGGTCGAACTCCTTTTGAGATGCTTTTTGGCAAACAATCTCAAATTGACCATCTAAGAGTTTTTGGATGTTTATGTTATGTCAAAACTATGGGCCCTCAAAATAAATTAGATCCTTGTGCTCTTAAATGTGTTTTTATTGTTCCCAGAATTAGTTTTAGAACATAATTAAGAAGCAAAAATAAGTAGCTTTTTGATTCTAGAACAAATTTTCCATTTATGATTCTTCTTGATTTTCTTCTTTTTTCTTGGTTTGTTGTTCCTCTTCTTCCTGGCTTGCCACTCGCCTACCTTCGGCCTGCTAGCTACCGGCCACTGGCCATAGACTATTGCCAACGGCCACAGGCTAGGGCTGGCGAGGGTAGCTTGTGGCCGCGACGGCGAGGCCTCACCTAGCCATGACAAGGCCGACCTCGCCATCGCCTGGGTCGACCTTGCTCCACTTAGGCGACGACAAAGTCAGCCTTGCCATGGCTGGGCGAAGCTCGACCTCGCCCAAATTTGGTGACGGTGAAGTCAACATTGCCAAATCTAGGTGAAGTCGAGCCTTGCCCAACCAAGGCGAGGCCAACCTTATCGTCGCCACCCAGGCGACGGACCAAGGTGGCGACGCTGACCTCGCCGTCGCCATCGGCGAGGTCGAGCCTCGCCCAGCCAAAGCGAGGCCAACCTTACCGTTGCCTCCGGTGAGGTCGGCGGCAAGGGCTGCGACGCCTTCGCTGGTCATGACCAAGGCAGGGAAGGAAAAAAAAGAATTAAATATTAAAAAATTCAAAATGTTATTAATAAAAAGAAATTTTATGTAGTTACCCAACGCATTTATGTTCATTTCTATTATAAGAATAGAAATTTTGAGCAGTTATCAAATACCTTCAAATGCTTAGAAATTATTCCCTAACACGGAATAAAAAAAAATCATTTCTAAGTAGAATCTCTTTCTGGACGCAGCATGATTGCCATGCGTAGCCTTATTCATAACTCCTCAAAGTGTTCTTATTACACCACAGCTAGTTCTGTCAACAACTCTAGATTCTTTAAAGGAAACTATTTGATCCCAAGTGATATCATCTCAGGAGAATTATTCATCGTTTGACGAGGATAACCCATCTATTTCACCAGTGGCATCGCCATCGCCACCTATTGAAGGATCTTCTCAAACAGCTCCCAGACAAATGATTACTGAATATCCGCAACGTTCTGGACGTACCACCCGTCCTCCTATTGGGACCAAGGATTATATTTGTCCTACATTGGATTCTCCAGGTACACACTATCTAGTATCTTCTAATGTTTCATTTAGTTGATGATCCCTAGAACATATGTGTTGCATAAGTCGTATTTCTGAGGAAAAAGAAGCATCCTCTTACATAGAAGAAGCATGTGATCCTCGTTGGCAATATGCTATGGAGACTAAGTTACATGCACTTATAAAGAACCATACTTAGGACATTGTTCCTTTTATTGGGAAAACCTCCTAATAGATTTGATGTTGACAAATTAGCCATGAGTTTTGTATAAGTCTGACAAATGCTTTCGAAGTATTCTAAGTTTGGGAAGTTATATTCTGGAAGTCCAAACTTTATTTGAATCAGAAAGAGAAGTTCAGATTCTGCATTGTAAAGAACAAAGTTAAGACTTTGTATACGGCAATTGAAAAACTTTAGTTTATTGGAATCAAAGAATTTAGATTTTACAGAACAAATCATTTTGACTCAAGTTCTGAATGCGAGATTAGAATGATACTTTATCCAAACGTTGTCGCAAACTCAAAATGTATACAACAGTTAGTAATTTAGCTTGGATTTCACAAATGGAAAGTATTGATTGATTCGATATTAAAAGACCATTTTGCGTGGAATATTTATATAATGAAATATCTTTATTTGATTGACAATCAACCTTATGACAAGTTTTCTTTATATATATAGAAGCTCTGCTTATGGAAACCAAAGTTCTAATTGTATGGGCGATCAAATTTAGCGAGATTCAGACTTTGTCATTCAACAGCTACTCGATTCTTTTTTATATAAATCTGTCCAAGATAAAGATCGGAAGATGATCCTTTGAAGATCGCCCAACGGCTAGTTTGGAAATAGAGGGGTATAAAAGGAGATAGTTCGAGGAGCAAAAGATAAAACGATATGTAGAATCATTTATTCCAAAGTCTGAGCATACTCCAACTAGTGTGACTTGTCTTTCTTGAGCTGAAATTTGTGATCTTGAGAAAACGATTGTCAAAGTGATTAAGTGAGAAAGAGTGACATATTTTTCTTAGAAAGTTATCACTCGGAATTTATAATCTCTTGATTGATCATCTAGTGAAATCTAGCCAAACCACTATAAGTACTGTGTGCAATTTTTCTCATCCCTTAAAACTCATTTTATTTATTGCATTGCACCTTTACTTATTTGCTATTGAAAGATTGTTCAAAATCTTAACAATGTTCAGATTTTACCTTTGATAAATTATTTCCACTTTAAATTGATCGAGAATATTTTCAAATTACCTATTCACCCCTCTCTAAGTGATCCTTGCTAGTCATCTCACCTTTACCCCCACGTCGTAAACCATTGGGTGCAAATGGGTATACAAAATCAAATATAAAGTGGATGGCACTGTTGAACGATACAAGGCTCGCTTAGTGGCTAAAGGAATCACATAACGAGAAGGTTTTGATTATCATGAAACATTTTCTCCAATGGCCAAGGAGGTAGCTGTTGGATCCTTTATATCCATTATTGCATTTTGTAATTGGCAACTGCACCAAATGGATGTTTATAATGCATTTCTACATGGGGATTTGGATGAAGAAATATATATGGAACTTCCACAAGGCTTACGTAGAGAGGGGGAGTCTCAAGTATGTGATCTCTGTAAATCCCTATATAGGCTTAAATAGGCTTCTCGGCAATGGTATGCCAAATTTACTAATGTGCTCATAGAAGTAAGCTTCTAGCACTCCAAACATGACTATGCCTTGTTTACTAGGACTACAGGTACATCTTCGATTTACTTATCGATATATGTTGATGATATACTTATCATAGGAAATGATGAATATACTATTGAAAAGTTCGAAAAATATCTCCGTTTTACATTTCAAATCAAAGATCTAGGACCTCCCATATATTTTCTTGGCATTGAGATCGCTCGGTCCAATAAAGGTATCAACCTTAGTAAATGAAAATTCATCTTGGAGATTGTTTCTGAAGTAGGATATAAACTGGCCATCATACCTATTAAACATAATACTAAAATGACAACACAAGAGTATGATATGGGTTCATCTTCTTTATCGAGGATCCATTACTTAAGGATCCATTGGGATATCAACGACTTGTTGGGAAAGTGATATATCTCACTATGACAAGACTTGACCTATATTATGCAGTGCAAATACTCAGTCAATTCATGTATAGTCCAAAACAGTCTCATATGAACGCAACACTGAAAGTGGTAAAATATTTGAAAGGATGCCTGGGACTTGGTATATTTTTTTCTCATGACTACAGCATGAAGATGATAGCTTATTGTGATACAGACTATGCTACTTGCCCGATGACCAAGAGATCCATCACTGGTTTTTGTATCAAATTTGGAAAGTTCTTAATTTCATGGAAAACGAAAAAATAGTCAACTATATCATTGTCATCTGCTGAATCTGAGTATCGAGCCACGACGAAAACTATTTGTGAAATAGTCTAGATACGAGGCCTACTCTCGAACCTTGGAGTAGAGGTTAATGGAGTGAGTTGTTTTGTGATAATGATGCTGCACTCAAGCTAGCAGCGAGTCCAATTTTTCACGAAAGAATGAAGCATATAGAGGTCGATTGTCACTTCACTCGAGATAAGATCCAAGAAGGGATACTCATATTAAAAGGAATCAGAACTATGGAGCAACTTGTGGACATTTTCACTAAGGCATTTTGTCAAAAACAACATTCGTATCTACTAAGCAAGTTAGGCGTTCTTGACATATACAGATCGTCAGCTTGAGGGGGAATATTGAAGATACGATTGAAGATTTGGAGGATATTGATTGTGATTAGATTATAGGCTAATTGATTCAGTCCTTGATTAATTGCGTAGAATAGGAAATTGAAATCCCATGTTTTTTCTTTCCTATTTTTATGTTTCATCATTGTACTATAAATTGGCCAGTGTACTTGTATACTGGAAATAGAAGAAAAAGCTCTTCCATTTTCTTCATTTACTGACAGCCACAAATCTGAAAGTCCCTCGTCACGAGCCTAAATTTGGTAACGATTCTATCCGATTTGATTTAAATTATTCAATTGTTATTTATGGATAGATTGTGTTATCTAATTGATTGGATTGAGATCTAAGCATTATCCAATTAGGGCATTATTGAGTAGAGTCAATTTAATCATTAATTTGATTCGTAAAGATTTCTGATCATTTTTTTAATTACTTTAACTTATATTGGATGTTGTGCCTAAGATTGCAATAATCTTTAATTTAACCCGTAAGACAGTGGGTTATTTTTTTAAATTATTGTAATCTTTTATTTAAATTCTTCGTGGATGTCGTGTGCGGAATAAGTAAGATTATATCTCTAATTTAGATAAACTTCCATGTCTTAAAATATCAAAAATAAAAAATAATATTTTGTGCGTGTCTGTTGACACCTAAATTTTGGCTAACTATTAAAAATTTATTACATAAAAAATTAGCGACTAATAAGATTAGTCCCTAACAAAAATATTAAAGTTAAATTACATAGCATTTAGTTTTAAGAACATTTATTAAGTAGTTGCATTTGCATCAGACTGGTGGAGGATAGGCTTAACAAAATTTAATTGAACTGGAATTAATGGACTCAAGTACAGAGGTTTTGAACCCAATGGAATTAATTGGATCAAGCCCGTGTGAATTAAAGATTTGGCCCAACTTGTTATTCCCTCAAGTGGTCAAGATTGACATGTGCGTTGCGCGTGTGGCACATTGAATTAGGAAATATTGAGAACATATCATGAAAATCTTTGGGTCAAGAAACAATTGGAAAGCAAATCGTTATAAGAGCAAGAATTAAGGAAAGAGGATTCACTCAAGCTGGTGGATACAAACTTGTGGACAAAGGGATTAAAGAAAGGAAAGAAACGATTGGTAAGAAGATGTGGGCTCTAGAGAAATAACAAAAAAAGGAAAAGAATAAAAATATATATATTTCCATGCATCCACAATTGGAAGCTGTATCATGTTCTTTCCTTGGGGGCTCTATGTTGTTTTACATATAAAAAGGGGGGCCACAGACTTGACATGGACGAGGATCACCATTGAGAGAAAAAAAAATCGTGAGTAGTGAAGGGAGACAATTGAATACACGGTCATGAATCTGGGGAAAGCCGAGAGAAAAGAGAAGGCTTGAAGAAGAGAAAAGGAGTCTCTCGACCAAACCTTGGCCGAGATCCCCACACGGCCAGACCTGTGGCCGTGCCGCTCAACTCAACGCCATACTGTCCTCTTTCGTGGTGCCCAACCTCTCGACTATGTCACGTTTGCTGCTCCGCTACCGTGACACCTGCTATTTCCACTGCGAGCCGAAAGCCCCCGTGACGAGCTACTTCAATATCAAGTCCGTTGCTACCCTTCTAGTGTCCATCCATTATACCAACGAGCTCCGGTCCATGACGATTCTTCCGGCAAGCCAACGCACAAAGGCGGGGCCTCGCAGTGGCCAATAGAGTAATAATTAAACAAATAAGTGCTTCAGTGGAGAAAGAAGCAAAAGAATTCATCCTTTTCTCTCCTTGTCAGAGACGATTTTTGTTTGCAAGTTCACAAGAGGACAAAACCGAGTGCAATTGGTGGAGAGTGAGTTCACTGCTAAAGGAGACAACATCATGCTCTTGGGATCCTGTGTTCTCCGGAAACAAATAACATAAAGAAAGGACAAACGTGTGGAGTCAAGCTTCGCCCCCATGCTCTCGTCACGGGTTCTCCTCACTCTACTGTTTTGCCACCTCTTGCCAATCACGCGAGTCACCACGAGTTCTTTGCGACTAACTTCATCCGTGCCACCATCCGCCGGTCCAAACTCAGAAAGAAAATATTCAAATTAGGTAAAGATCTCATCTAATTTAACTTTCGAGTATATTGCTTCTTTGTTTGAAATATTATAATTTTGTGTGAATATTTGAATAATATTATTGTATCTATTACGTCCCCAAATAGCCTTTAAATTATGAATTATTTCCTAATTTCACAACATGCATATGATCGACAATCCGATTTCATGCCCGAAATATGACTCGTGATCATACGAAAAATCGTCAATCCGATCTCTAGCCCAAGATATGATTCACGATTGCGTAAAAGAAAATTGGCCAATCCAATTCTCATGCCCGGGATACGATTTGTCAATCTATTGTTTCTAAATTTAAACGGATATAGGTAATATTTTGTGATATGGTGTCGTTTGATTTTTTTAAATAAAGAAAATCCAAAAATATGTTAGTTAGGATTTCAATTAGAAGTTTTGCATGTTTAGGGAACCCTAAATATATCTAGAAGATAGGATAATTATTTAATTTAAATTAGGATTTGAGATAATTTATTTTCTAGTTTAAATTAGGTGTTATTTTAATCCTAATAGATTATTTAGGTTATTTTTAGATTCCGAATTTCCATGAAAATTCAAAAAAAAATGAGTCACTTTAGGATAAATTAGGATAGATTGCATTCTCAACTTGAGTAACTTTAATTTATAATTTTAATAATAAAAATAAAAAAAGAAGTTCTTAAATTGCATGTTGTTTTAGGCATCTTTTAATTCTGAATTTCATTGGAAAAATACCAAAAATAAATCATTTGTCCGTTATTAGAATTAGGTCATGTCGTCGCATGACATATAGTTCGCATGTTAGGTTGCATTAATCACACGTCATTTTTGCATGTCATTGCATATAGGTTAGTTTCCATTTTAAATGAAAATCCTAAAGAACACCTCAAGTGCCTTGCTTTATTAATTAGAAATCATATTAGGATTGTCTGTATGATTTTCTACTAACAATGCAGATGCTTACGTTGCATTAAGGTATATCATTCTCATAATCTTGCAATTTATTTGTTGCTTTCTTGGATGTTAAATTGGTGGTTTGTGCACCCGCATGAACACCTCACATTTTAGTGATTAGGTAATAAAATGGATCTAGACTGCTTGCATAAATATTTTTGAAAAGAAAAGGCACTGAAAGGACGTTAGACTAGATCTAGCATAACCAAGTCCCCAAACTTAGAATCTCTGATTTGTAGGAATAAAACATATCTCTTTATGTTTTATTTAGGTTTCTAATCGACCTACCACAAATAGATTAGTGGCGACTCCAGGCATGAAAAATTTTACATTTTAAAAACTTAAATCCTACGTTGCGAATTGGTAGGGCTTGGGAGGGCTCGAGTTAGGCTTAGTCTTAATATTCCATTAGCCTGAGAAAATTTAGGTCGCGACAGTGTCATATAGATTAATTGCATTATGCTTGCATCATCACTGCCATGTCATTTCCATGTGTCACGTATGTCATGTTGCATGTCATCTTGCTACATCGTTCACGTATGCTATGTCGTATGTCATCTTGTCACGTCATTCATGACTTGTCATGTCATCGCTTGCATGTCATCGATTTTGCTCGTCCTTAGAAATTGCATGTTAGGTCATTTAAATAAGAATTGCGTGTCATGTTAGTATAGGTATGCTTTGTATATCATCGCACTAGAGTAAGTGCATTACATGCATTGCATATAGGTTAGTCCTCATTTAAATAAGAGAAAACCTTAAAAAGATTTTAGTGAAATTGCATGTTAATTAGAAATTATATTTAGGATGATGATGTGATTTTATAGCTAACAATGCAAATGTTTTCATTGCTTTGAGGTAAGTGCACCCTCCTTATCTTGCAATTTGTTCATTGCTTTGAATATTAGGTGTTTCATTACTGGTTGAGCACCTGCATGATCACCTCACATGTTAGTGGATAGATTTAAAATCTATTTAAGCGACTTGCTAAACATTTTTTGAATAAAAGAGAAAATGTATTGAAAAGGTGTTAGAGTAATCTAGCGTAATCAAGTCCCCAAATTCATAATTTCTGGTTCGTAAGAGTAAAGTAAATCTCCAAATACTTTACTCGGGTTTCTAATTGACCCACCAAGAAATAGATTAGTGGTTACTCCAAATTGAAATGATATTGCATGTTAAAAACTTGAACCTAAGTTGTGAATTAGTATGGGCTTGGAAGAGTCTGAACTAAGTTTAGTCTTAATAATTCATTAACTGAATCCCTAGGTGATGCACCTAAGGTAAGGTCACGACATTATGGTAAAGCCTTAAAGGCTTATTCAATTTTGGGTTCAATTTTGTTTAAATCTAAAATTTTTGTTAAAAGCCCTAAGCTAGGTGAATTCTAATTTTTTTTAAACTTTTCCCACACTTTTTTATTTTTCTAAATTTTCTAAATTTCTTATTGAAAAATGGATTTTGGACCGGGTCAGGGAAACCCGGTCCGATTCATTGGTTTGATTCGAACTCTAGAAGTCCGGGTTGGGTTTGGATTCGGACCAATCTCTAAGACCCCGATCTTAATATAATAATGGACTAATGAGGCTCAAGCCCAATTTCTAATTTTGGTCTTCAATTCACTTAAGCTTACCCAAACACATCAATATTCAACCCATTTACTCGGCCCATCCTCCAGTCCACAACACTCAAATCTGACTCGGTTCTATTGATTGGATCCGACTCGACTCTTATTATATCCAGATTTTAATTTTTTTTTCTAATTTTTATTTACTTTTTTATTTTCTTTTTCTATTTCTATTTTTCTTTTTTTTTCTTTTCCTGCGCGTCTTCCTCCCAAGACTCCTTCACTTAGAGCATTTCCACATGCCTTCAAGCTTGCCGGGACTTCTTTTGAGCTCGCCGGAACAAAACTTCTCCGGCCATCGGCTACCAACACTAACTTACCTTTGCCGTCATCATTCACGGCCATCAACAGATCATCGGCCACCATGGCTATCATTTATTCCGGCCACAAAACTAATGTCAACGACAAATTTCCAACATCAACCAAAAATCACTAAATCAATGGCAAAAAATTCAACAAAAACGCATTACACATATTTATAGTAAGGAGTATGAGAAGATGGCCTCTTATCGTGGACTTCGATGGCGAGGGAATAGTGTCTCCGGTGGAGCTTTCATCAGTGGTCGACTCATGATAAGCGAATGCCATATGTTGACACTAAAATTTTGGCTAATCATTTAGCCATAAATTGCATAGAAATTTGGGGGTTATTATCTAAACAAAAATAGTAAAACTGCAAGACATATAGGAGCATTGATCACATAGTTTAATTATTACATTTGCATTGGACTGGCAACGGATGGATTTAAATGGATGGCTCTGAACTTAATGAAATTTAACTAAGCCCGCGGTGAAGAAAATTATTGGCCAAGCCCATTATCCTTTTTTTTTTTTGGTAAAGGTAAATGTATTTATAACTTTTCATAAAACTAAGTACAAGCTAAGGCTCAAATCAAAACCCGACCCTAAAGAGACATAAGCTGTCTAAAAGTATAACCCGACCCTAAGAAGTATGACTGGAGCTTGATTTATAAAAGCTTGATTTACTTGACTAAAATTCAAGGTAGTGGGGCCTTATTAAGGTCTCGGTCAGAAGAAGTATGACTGGAGCCCATATTGCAATAAGAAAATTTTAAAAAAATCGAGAGGGAGATATTCTTGGTCAAAAGAAGACAATTCAGGAGGGTTCGTAGCAGCACAAAAGTGTGGAAGAGAAAGAACAAAATAGGCAATCAAGATTATCTTATCATTTCTCTTTGATATTTAGAATCCCACTTTTATTGCGTACAGAAATTATTTCTCTGTCACTATATAGCAACGGACCCATGTGAAAGCACTTATCTCCTAAAACATGTCTCTCGTGGATGCTAATGGTGTATTCCATGTAATTTGTCTCCAAGCAGAATTCCTTTAGCAGATTAGATCCTTCGGATGTATAAGTTAAACCATGAATTGACCCATAATGAAAGAGGCCCGAACGTTTTTAGTGACGGTTGGCCCAACTCTAGCAGACCTCCTGGTGGTTAGTTTGCCATAACATTGATATGATGGACAATGCAAAGTTGGACTAGACATACCCACAACTGGAATATTCTGTGGCATGGTGTGGAGTTCTTATTGTTACACCCGGGTGAAGTAGTTATGCTAATGTACTCTTTATCAATATATATATATATAGAGAAATTGCACGATTTATTCTTCCGCATATTTTTATCTTGGACGATGGTGCATAGGCAAAATCGGTGGCCTCAAACTTAACATCCTTTCGCGGTGATCTATAATTTGTCGATTCTGAAATGGACAAAACAAAAACAAGAGAGAGAAAAAGGGTACGGCGACTAAACTCGTCGGAGGTGGGTTAGAATGTTGGAGGTAGTGCAGGTGCTTTTGATTTTCGTATGAAAGATTTGAAGAAGTACTTGACATGTGTCTATGCACAAGTGGGTCACATTATCCTCCCTCAAGCTATTCGATAGAGAGACGAAAATTGACTTTATGTCAATTGGTGCACGTGAAGATCACAATGTTCACATATCTCCAATGTCCTTCTGCCAACAGCATAATAGGTCGATATCTACATATAATCAGAATTTCGATGAAATGACACTACTTTGTTTGAGTTGATCCGTTATATGGATTCACGTTTAATTAGGGAAATCTCATACTTATGAGGTTAATTTGGTAGTTAAATGTGTAAGTTCGATGTGACAGATGGAATGTGTATTTATATCACAACTTCTCCCACTCAAGTAAAACACAACCACGAAGCTAGAGCGGTCAAGCAGGGGCTCCGTCTGGTGTTTAGGGTTTCGTTTTAAGCAGAATTTGGATTTTTTTTTATTTTTTTATAATCACACCTGAAAGGATGAATTGTTCCTCTATCAAATATTCCTATTTAGTCAATTTTCTGCCGCGATTCGACATCATATTGTTCGGACAACTTTGTTGTGTCAACCTGAGACAGACCTCCATAGCCTAAAAGAAAGCTCAATGTTACAGAAGTATCGCAGCCCTAATCTCATCTGAACGTTGAACATAATCCAACATTGTAAAATTGAAAAGGGGTAGGAAACGTGCAGCACGATACGATTGCTGACAGTGATTACTTTCTAGATGCTATGTTCCTTCCGTAGCAATTACAACCAAGTATAATCTTGCCGTGAAAAGCAACACCCTCGAGAGTAACATGCGAGAGCTTTCGGGTGTGGGGGTGAACTTAGCTTTTGGCTTTTGACTTTATCTTTAATATTTCGAATCCGACTTTGATATATATATCTGTATATAATTCGTTATATCTTTAAAAACCAGCACATATCGGCATTCATGGTCATCGACTATACGTCTGTTCAATTAAGAATACGTTTTGTACTGGAACATATTTGTGTTAAGGGTGTATTGTAAGCTGGGACCCAACTATGTTTCTTGTCCTATTAATCGGTGTTATTCTCCCACTTTGCATGCATGCATTGGATGCAGCACGGTTGGCTTATATAAAGAGACGGACGCAAGAGAACAGAAACATGCACCTCACTCATCTTCTTCTTCGTCCTGCTTATTAAGCCTTACTTGGTCTCTTGTTTTCCTTCCTTCCATCCTTGGAGGATAACATGGAGAAGCGGGCAATGTCCAACCCCTCCCGCGGCAGCGACATGGTGAGTATCGTGGCCACTTCGGCCATCATCAACTTCGTCAACAACTACCAATTCATAGACCGGATTGTGGGAGAGCATTTTTATGATTCCTCCGTTGAAGAAAAGTGCAATGTGAATGACCTCCTTGGCATCGTCAACAACATCCTCTCGGGCGTCATCCCGCTCGTCGATAAGGATAGTGGCAACCAAAAGGTATTGAATAGCGACCGGTATCATTTCTAAACACAAAAAACATCATTCCTAAGACACTGGTTATGTGCATATGTAGGATCAATTGAACCAAATTTATAAAACAAAATTTGGCTTGTTGATTATATGAGATTTTGTAGGATCATTACCAACTGTTCTAAAAGTTTAAACTGTTAGATGAAGACGTGATTTAATAATTAATTATTCGAACACTCTCCCTCATACTTAATCTAGTATTTTTGCCTAGTACTAAGTGAGGACATATTTAATTATGGAAGCAAATGGGATCTGGAAAGATTTGAACTCAGGACCTCTTGTTCTTATAGCATATGAGATTTTATAAGACCACTGCTAACTGTTCTAAAAGTTTAAGCTATTAGATATATGCATGATTTAATATTTAATTATTCTAACAGATCAAGTAATAAATAGGCTAGCGTAGGTCTAAGGAATGATTTGTGTAGAAGTTGCACCAATTGTTTGAGATTTTATTATTGCAGGTTCCTACAGATGCCCCACAAACCATTATTCCCAGCAACATTTCACATTTGATTAACTGGATCTGCTGCCAGGTTTGTTGTTACTATTAATTCTTGTAATATGGGGCATTCGGATGTTTACGACCCGATTAATTTTCTAGGGATACACGCAAACTGGCCCATTTACATTCACCAAGTGAGGCTCCATTCGCATGATACGTGTGCGTGGCCCCAACGTTAATATAAGCAGGCAATCGTGATCTGTTTGATTTTAAAATATTTTTCCTAAAAATGATAGTTAGTATAGCTTGAAATAATTAATCAATTAAAAATATTTTCATTATCGATAATAATGCGTATCTAAATATTTTCGTAAATGGTGAAAATATTTTTCCTTCATTTATTTTTATAAGTAATTCAAGCAATCATTTCTCGAAAAATATTTTTCACGAAACAAATGCACTCATATAGATAAAAATTGAGTAGCCTTTTAAAAATAACTCACTTTTAACTATTTATGAACCAAATCCCAGGGTTTTTTTTAATAAAGAAAGATGCCACTAAGACAGTAGTATGCACAAATGAATTTTAACGTATTTAGTTTTGTGTAACATTTGAGTCATATCACGTTATAAAGCTAATCATATTATTTTTGAATTCCTCGTCAAAATCAAGAAATTAATATATATATAAAACAATTCCAAAATAATGATCTATGCTGAATTATTTATACGTCTTTATATATTTGGGATGCTTTTATTTGATTTCAGAAGTAAAAAAAGTCAAAACCTCCTCCTCCTCTTCTTCAGATGACATGTGAGGCTGCGCGCAGCAAAAATGTAGAGGAGAGGTTGCGGCAGATCTTCTCGAAGTTATCAAGCTATCGATGGACCACCCAAGTCCTGCTGGTCCTCGCGGCCTTCGCTCTGCAATACGGCGACTTCTGGTTCATCTCCGAAGCTCCTTCCGACAGCCGGAACGCCCTGTCCACTTGCCTCCTGAAGGGCCTGAGCTCGCTCAAGAAGAAGCTCATATCCGACGAGAACAAGGCGGCGGCGATGATTCCTCTCAACAAGGTAGTCAACGACCTCTTGGAGTTGACCACTCACTTGGTTCGTCTCTCCAAGCTGGTGAGACAGAACCGCGGGAAGCACGTGCCTGAATTGGCAACAGCATTTCGAACAATACCCAGGTGGAGCTGCGAGACCATCATCGCCACTCTGGCCGCCGGGAACTATTTCGCCCGGCTTATCGATGATGATAAGTACGATCTGCGCTTCGTGGTCTATTTCCCGGATACTGCATGAACACGCCATGTGTTTTTCTCGTAATGCCCCAAGAGGAAATACACCTTTTTGTTCGCCTGTTCTGTCTTTGTTATAAGACCCTTTAGATTTTGAAAAATGGGGTAGCATGACACTCGCATTCGAATCATGCAACTGTTCATATGCACTTGCTCTGCTATATACCTTGTGTATAACTCTGTGTTTTCCTGGTACTGCATGGTTATGCATAAGAATACGGGGTTCTGGATTTTGGTCTAGTGATTTACAGTCACGGCAATGATCTCAGGTTGGCAGAATCAGAACTGGAAATTCTTGCGTTGAGCGTGTCGGGCAGGAAGAGTGAGGTTCTCAGAGCGGTCAAGAGTTGCGAGAGGAAAATAGGTAGCCCAGTTCATAGATAGTTGATTTAGTGCGTTGATTTTCTTGTCTTCGATGGTTTAATGTCCATTTCATTGATGTTAGGCCAGATGGAGGAGTATCAGAAGTACGTGAAAAAGGTCGAAGCTCCCGTGGACATCGTGGACTTTCTAATTTCACTGCTTACTGCGAAGGATTCCCCGCAGGATCCAATTGTTACTGGTCCCAATGACACACCGGTTTGCCCTCTACAGAATCTATATTTTTTGCCCCTTCTTCAATCTATTTTCTAGGAAATCCATACTGCGGAAGCAACAATTGTGCAGAGGCGAACACATTATATTCCTTTAGGCCTTGCTTTTTATAGTTTATCCATTTTTCAGGAAGGCAGGAAGCCAAGAAATTCTCCATTTATCAATTGCTTCTATAGATATATTATAGAAGAAGGAGAGAATATGCCTAATTTTTATGATGTGTCCAGACTGGTCACCCAGTTTAACACTATTTTTGGTATGTAATAGTTAACTGGCAGAGCAAACCTGATACCTTACGAGAGTACCAGATGGAGACCAAAAGAGAAAAATTCAACTAATGCATAAATATGTCTTTGTTAAATTTTGGGAAGTATCAAACTCATTCATTATTCTGGATCTTTGATTGCTTCTGCTTATGTTGCTAACCGGCTTATACACTTCTCTTCTTTTCTTGACTGGACATCTGCAGGTCAAGTTTGAGTTGTTCAGGAAGAAGAGTGTAATGCTGATTATATCGGACCAAAACATCTCTAGGGATGATATTGAGACTCTTAGAATTATTCATGATGATGAAACTAAGCGCTTTCGAATAAGCCCCAAAGAGGACGACCCAAAAGCTGTTTCTATCCAGATTCAAACCGAGAAGGAGACACTCTATGAGCTTGTTTGGATCCCTATTGTGGATGCGAGGCCGGAGAATTTGGAACCACTGCCAAAATTCAATTATCTGATGCCATGGGCTTATAGGGTAGACCCACAGAAAATGAATGAGTGGGCCGCTACATATATCAAGGAAGAGTGGCGTTTCAAGCGAGAAACCATGGTTGTGGTGTTGGACTCGCTTGGTTTGGTGGAGAACACAGATGCCATGCCCATGCTACGGATATGGGGGACACACGCTTTCCCTTACACAGGGAATGAAAGTACCCATCCGTGGAGGGGGCCATGTAATTGGGTTCAGCTTGTATTAAACCGGGTAGTCCAGCGGGGGACATTGGATGCGGTAAACACAGTGTCTTTCTAAATTTATTGACTAGTTTTGGATGGGGGCACGCACAGTTTTCATGTGCAAATTTGCCTTCATGCTTTGAAGTGGATTCAGTAAATTCACACCTAACATTTGTCTTGTTCATACAGATTAAGGATGAGTACATATTGTTTTGGGGAGGACCTGCTGCTGCTGTGGACGTAGCAGGTGATGTCAGTGACGGAATTGCTGACCTTAGGGCAGTTCTAATTAAGGACATGAAACTCTTCCGCATCCTCTTGAGGAGTTGCTTGATTTGTAGGTTGCAAGCTCTGCAAATTCAGAAAATTGAAAGCAGCCCGTTGCACGATCGCATAGTATACCAGATGAGTGAAGCCTACAAAGCCTGTCGAAAAGATGGGGTTGCAATACTCGCCAAAGGGCCTGAGCTGCAGGTGCAGCATGTAGGCCTTTTGAGTGATTTAAAATTGGTGAGGGATCAGGTTGCCAAGGATGGGTGGACAGCTCCTGCAGAAGGTTTCGAGAAGAAGTATAAAGACGCTCAAGGACAGTCCATATGCCTGCACGTATGCGTCCCACATTATACCAGTCTCGGGGATTTCACTGCCCTGATTGTAGCCGACTCATGAGGCACGATCTTAGCCTCATGTGTTGCCATTCCGATCCTGATTGAAGGGGGCTCGCGATGCACGAAGCCCTTAGCTGATGCTAATGCTAAATAAAAAAGCTTCAGCTCGGTGTGGAGTGTGCAAGGCGTGGCAGTGTGTCTACATGTTTCTGTGTGTTTTCGGTTTGTTAACATTAGCCTCTTTGTTCACAAGAGAGCTAACTTCTGTTTACTTTCATATGCTTGTAATGCGCTTGTGCTTCGGGCGATAAGAGCCTCTCAGGGCCTTTTATTGCCATTTTATCGAATAAACGAAGAGATTGACGATGTTTATGCATGTTATCTTGGAGCAAGATTCTTGTTCCTTAGTCCTTCTGTTTCCCCTCGTCTGGTACTGTCTACATATTATCATATGTTAGCCAAGGAACTAATCTATGCTATTCTAATCTCTTAAAAATGCCGAAGTTGGGATTCCCATGTTTAAAGAAAATAGTTTTGTTCCACTTGTGCATAAATTGACGGATCAATCAAGCTTCTTCAAACCAAGATACTTTGAGGATTGAAATCACGAAACTAACTTTTAAAAGAAGGTAATTAAGTGCAATACCACAAACTTTAGAGAGTTCCTCAGAATCTCATTTAAATCTGTAAAGACATTTGAATTGTTGAGTTGTCCTGATGTTACATATAAAAGTACAAGTGAGAACTCCAACAGACTCCATTTTGGGAAAACCAGTTGCTGTCAGATGGAAAGGTTGTATGGGCAATCCTAACGTCGGTAACTGCTCTGAACGACTCTAAAACGGCTGTCTAAACAGAGTCTCCAACGGAATAATCGAAGATGCCCATATCAGAAGGATCAAGGAAGCAAGAATAAGGTGAAAAGAAAAGAGAATCAGAGTAAGGTGAGAAGGATAATCTCCACATCCTCCAGCTCTCCGCCATGTGAAGTCGCTCTGGTTCCGCGACCTGTACTGGGGCGGAGTTCCAGCACTCTCACCCTCCACCCTTGCGTCCGCCCTTTGCCCACCTCCCTATGTCAGACTCTCTCTCACCATCCGCCATTCCCACTGCCGACTACCCGTGATTGATCAGAGCCCCTCTACTCTATCCTTCTCTGTGGGTGAGCTGCTTTCCCTCCGATCTGTTTCGATCTTCCTCTATTAGGTGCGGCTCTCATTGTGTTGTGCTTCCTTTCACTGGGGTTTTCTCTCTGCTTATCTTATTGGCTTCGTTCCCCACCTTCTTTCCTTGTTGTCTCCTCTCCTTCTTTTTCGCACATAAGGTGTTTGTTGTTTTTCCCGAGTGAGTTTTAGTGTGTGTTCATGTCCTTCGTTGCTGCTCATCCTCTCCCAGCCCCTCCTCATTGCTGTCTTCCTCCCCTTCATTGCTGTCTACTCCTTTGCTCCCCATCTCGTTCGTATCCTTTAGATTTCCTTTGCTCCCCATCTCTCACCTATCTCTCACCCATCCCTTGCTCCTCTTTTTCCCTCGCTCCCCACCACCTTCCCCTTAGTTTCCTGACCCCTTTCAGCCCTCTTCCTCTCTGTTTCTTGAGTGAAGTTCTCCATCCATTTCGCCTTTCTTTGAGCACATCGTCCTCCCCTCTTCCCTCGCAGCTACCTACCTCTGTGATTGTGTCCCTACCCAGCTGCTCATGGTGTGTTGACACTCATGGTCCAAGTCCTTGAGCGCATCAATCCAACCCCTTCTGGCCGGAGGCAACGTTTCATATCGCTAGGAAAAACTTCAAAAATTGTGGTTAGAACCCGACATGGTAGAGGAGGCTCTGGGAGAGCCTCATCGTCGAACACAACAGAACTCAAAGCTCTATCCACCGAAATAGAGAATAGTCTCTTCAGTTCTGAGAAAGAGAAAGAGGCAGCCTCTCCAGGGGCTGAAATAGGATTTGAAGCGGGCTTGCCAGAAACACTTTCTGTCGACCTCCCAAATTGTAATGATGATATTTTGGCTGAGGTTACTTGTACCGTTGGAGACGCTGAATTGGGAGATGGAAATCTAACTGATGTTGTTGATGGAGTTAGCAATTGTACTTCTAATTCTAGAACAACGTCTGAACCTAAACATGTCCAGGCACCCTTTTTGGTAAATTCTACTGCTACCACATCATGTATGTCTTGGAAAAACATTGCTATGGGTAATTTTGCTCGGTCTGTTGAATTAGAATTTCACCCACCAGTCAAGAGTGGCGATAAACTTATTGCCGTTCCCCCACCCGAGGTTCTAGATGAGGGTAAATCTCACTTTCAAAACTGCCTAATGGGATACTTCCTCACTGCAAAAATATCATTCTATCAAGTCAGAGGAGTTATGGAAAAATTTCGGGGCAAAGAGAACATTCTCGATATTACAGCCACGGAGGATGGCTTCTTCTTTTTTCCCTTCTCCAATATTGCGAAAATGGTGGAAGTGATGGAGGTCGGGGTATGGGACATTGCAGGAAAACCTATGTTTTTGCAGAAATGGCACCCCCATATAAGATTAGAGAGAGCGAAGGTCACCTCTGTGCCTATTTGGGTCCGTCTTTATAATGTTCCCCATGTTCTCTGGACCAAGAAAGGTTTAAGTTATGTTTGTAGTGTTCTTGGTAGACCTTTATATATGGACTCGGCCACTGAACACAAACGGCGGTTGTCTTATGCGAAGGTATGTATCCTAATGAATGTAGACAGCTCATTCCTAGGGAAATTCGATATCGACATGGGTAAGGGCGGCTTCTTTGAGGCCACAGTTCACTACAGCTGGTTACCTGTTAAATGCAAGACTTGCAATAGCTTTGGCCACAAAGATTGTAGAGCTACAACTAAAGAAAACTGGGTTCCTAAGACCCAAAAAAATGTTTCCCCTCCTAACTCAATCTCAACTCATCGGGGGACGACAGCTACTGAAGAAGGCGAACGGGTTACTCCGGTTCCATCGAATCCATCTCCCACTCCGAAGAATATTGCTAACCCCATGGTTACCCAGTCAAATGCCCATGCTGATGTAAGATATGATCCTTCTTCCTCACAATATACACTAGTTGGTAGAAAGGAAAGAGGATCAAACAGTAGAAACAAAGATGACAACAATATAGTGCCTTCTGATAATATATTTGCTCCTTTGGAAGTGGAGGCTACTTCGTATTGTTCCGTGGATACATTGGGGGCGTTGGGGGATGTAACGGAGCCTCCTGATTTATGAATATTGTCGCATGGAATGTAAGGGGCATTAATCATAGCCCCAAGAGAAGGGAACTGGTGGACTTTGCTCTATCCCTAGATTCCCAAATTCTTCTTTTTTTTTTAGCACAAAATTAAAGAAAAGAATGATGATTTTATAATTGACAGTAGTTTTAGAAGTTGGAGTTATACTCATAACTATATGTACAGCAACTTGGGTAGAATATGGATTCTATGGAAACCGTCCACGCTTAGTCTAACCATTTTCGAGGTTTCTGCCCAAGTCATACATTGTCTCATTGAAAAACTTGGGGTGGAACCTTTTTTGCTATCTGCCATCTAGGGGTACAATACCGAAGTTGAGCGGAGGCTTCTTTGGCGCAATATTTCAAATTTTTCTTCCGGACTAACAAGAGACCTGCCTTGGTTGTTAATGGGGGATTTCAATGAAACAAGGGACACAAGCGAAAGGATTGGCTCGACTGTTCATTGGACTGTAGGTATGGAGGAACTAAATACCATGATTGAAGAACTTGCACTTATTGAATCTCTGTCTGCAGTACCTTTCTTCACATGGACAAACAAAAGCATGGGAGATAATTTCAAAGCGAGCAAAATTGACAGAGTCTTGATTAATGCAGAATGGCAGAACAAATTCAACCACTATTCAGTCGAATTCCTGCTTCTAGGAGTTTCAGACTACTCCCCATGCTTGGTGCAACTTGACACTACATATAGGAGAAGGAAACCTTCTTTCAAATTCTTTAACTTCTGGACCACTAGCCCGGGTTTCCTGCCTTTGGTGTCCACCTGCTGGCAACAGGTTATCAGAGGATCTAGAATGTTCACAGTGGTGGCAAAGCTCAAAGCACTGAAACAACAACTCAAGGTACTGAATAGATCTCAGTTTGGTGACTTGCACTTAAAGGTCAAACAAGCTAAGGAGAACCTAAAACAACTTCAACAGGAGCTTGTGATTGACCCCTTAAATCCCATTACTTGGGCGAAAGAAAAGGCGCAGCTAGAGGAGTTACTTGTTCTTAGTAGACATGAAGAGGTTTTGCTTAAGTAGAAATCTAGAAATATATGGCTGAAGGAGGGTGACAATAATAGTAAGGTTTTCTTTGCCTTCATGATGCGGAGGAGTATCCAGAACAGGATCAATCATATCAAACTCAAGGATTGCTCTACTATTACCGAGGAGGGTGCTCTCAAGAATGCAATTATAACGTAGTATTAGCATCTCCTTGGAAATCACAGTCTTACTAGCATTCCATATGAGAGATATGCTCCTTTATTTCATGAAGATATCAATACTCTTGTTACCTTTCCTGTAGTTCAGAGATCAGAAATCCTTAGAGTCTTAAAAGGTTTGAACGACTTTAAAGCTCCGGGTCCAAATGGTTTTAATAGTCTATTCTACAAAAGCGCTTGGCACATCATAGGGAAAGACATTGAGGAAGCTATTATGGAATTCTTCTCGTCAAAAAGAATGTTGAAGTCTATAAATTCCACGTTGATTACACTCATACCGAAGGTTTAGAATTCATCTTTCCTCAAGGAGTTCAGACCCATTTCTTGCTGCAATGTCATATACAAGATCATATCTAAGCTTCTTGCAGAACGGATTAGTTGCATACTTTCGAAGATTGTTGGCCTCAACCAAACTGCTTTCATCAGCGGACGACAGATCTCGGAGAATATTCTGCTATGCCAAGACCTTCTACATAACTACCGCAAGGGAGGAAATGGTAAACGGTTGGCAATAAAGATTGAACTCATGAGAGCCTTTGACATGGTAAAATGGGATGCAGTCCTCGGGGTTCTCAAAGCTATAAATACTCCTCACGATTGGGTTGCTCTGATAGTTGAATGCATTACTACTCCGACATTTTCAGTGAACTTCGATGGTGAGCTGGTTGGCTATTTTAAGAGTACGAATGGGCTGCAATAAGGAGATCCACTTTCTCCATACCTTTTTGTAACGGTTATGGAAATTTTTAACAGAATTGTTCCTGTGAAAGTTGCTACTTCTTCTTTCAAGTATCACTGGTGTTGCAAAACGCAACGAATCACACATGTATGCTTCGCAGACGACTTCTTATTATTTTTCCCATGGAGATGTAGATTCTGTCCTTTGCCTTGTAGATGCCCTAAACGAATTTGCAACTCTCACAGGACTGCGTTTCAACCCGGACAAATGTCAAATCTTTTTCTCTGGGTTGAATGAGGATGAGAAGCACCTTATACTGGACCACATGCCTTTTTCTATGAGTACCCTCCCCATCAGATACTTGGGTATCCCTCTTGTTACCAGAAGACTTATCCACACAGACTGTAAGAGTCTTACTGATAAAATCTTCAAGAAAATTGAAAATTGGGGCATGAAGCATATCAGTTATGCAGGGCGTCTACAATTATGCAAATTAGTCCTCATCTCCATATGCACCTATTGGATGCAAATGTTCCTACTTCCAAAGCACACTATATACGAGATTGAGAAGAGGATTAGACAATTCTCATGGGTTGGTAATTCAGCAAATCATGGCTTGCACAAGGTTGCATGGCAAGTAGTATGCTCACCTAAAAGGGAAGAAGGATTAGGATTGCCTAATTTGAACTTATGGAACAAAGTATTGCTAGGTCGCATGCTGTGGAATCTTATCAATCTTCCATCCTCTTTCCTTTGGAGTACTTGGGTTCACAACACTAAATGCAGAGGCACCCTAATTATGCAGCTCGTCATCAAGGGCAGTATGGCTTGGAGTTGGAGATGTCTCCTCAAACTGCAACCCGTTCTAACATCGATTATGCCGAGCCCAAAATACTGTTGTCAAGATATATATGATGAACTCAGACATGTGAGACTAGCTGTAGAGTGGTATAACCTAATTTGGACTAGCGGCATTAGCAAACACAATTTTATTGGTTGGCTAGTTTGCAGAGATAGACTACCTACAGCAAGAATCATCGCACAATGGATACCTTCGGTTGATATTCATTGTAATTTTTGTATGGCTGGTATTGAAGACAAAACACATTTATTCTTCGAGTGTGAATAGACAAACAACATATGGCGTTGTATCCTAGCATAACATGGGATCATGCGCCTTTTAGGAGGATGGAATGAAGAACTTCAATAGATGATTAGGGCAACAAAAGGCAAAGACTTGGCAGCAAGACTCCTTAAGTTGTCCTTTCTAGCAACCATATATTGCATTTGGATGGAGCGCAACAGCAGACGGTTTCAAAACAAGGCAACTGACTTTCATATTCTTTTGGCTAAGGTTCGTAAAAATGTCGGAGGTAGAGCACATTAGACCTTCCCAGACAAATGTTGTATTAGCTACTATATTGAGACTTCCTACCTCTATCCTTTTGAATTATTAGCACTTTTTGTAATGCTGGGGGATGCCCTTAAGCTGTTGTACTTCATCTAGTTTATAATACTTACATTCACACCAAAAAAGTATAAATGATTTTTGTGTTTGACTTAAATATATTGCCATAGACTGGCATATATCTCTTTAGGTAAGAACTAGCTAGACAAGTTAGTGACACCGGAGAAAATGTAGAGAAGTAAGAGGCAATAGTAGTGAGAACTTAAATGGATAAGTCCCTCGCCACTCGTAGGTAATTAAACCAAAAGATAAGAGCAATACTCCCCACTCTTAGGAATCTACCTAAGGGATAAGAGTAAAACAAAAAATCTCTCTTGTTCTTAAGCCAAAAGCTTAATTAGTTTTGAATCAAATAAGTCTTATCTCTTATTCATCATAGCATGCTTATAAAGAGCAAGGAACAACCCTCCAAGCTTGAGTAATTACCAAGACTCTTTAGAAAAATAAAAGACTCATAGGAAAGACAAACAACATTTACTAGAAAACAACTATAAATAAATAAGGATTCTAGAAACTTGAAAGACATCAACTAAACCTAGAAAATATATGAGAATTAAATGTAACCGATTGAAGGTCTCCATGATTTTACCATTTCTAAAGTGAATAAATTAATGGCCTTTATGTTTTTGAAGGAACCAAATAGCCTTCGGTTCGTTGTGATCGATGAGTCGACTTGGAATCAACAATATCGACAAGAGTCGACTTGGTGTTGACAATATCGGCAAGAGTTGACTTGGAACCAATAATATCAGCAAGAGTTGTCTTGGAATGGACAGCTCGTCGACAACTCGACATCTTCAAAGAATGCTCTGACATCAGAAGCTTCTGCTGCGCGTAAACTCATCCCTGAGTTTTCTTAGTCTTCGTCATCATGGTAGGGAGAAAGATCCGCAACATTGAACGTTGCAGAAATAGCATACTCACCAGTAAGTTCAATCTTGTAGGCGTTGTCACCAATCCTTTGCACCACCTTGAAAGGTCCATCAGCCCTAGGCTTCGGCTTCCCATGTCAACCCTGAGGAAATCTTTCCTTTCTAAGATGTAGCTAGACCAAATCTCCCTCCTTAAATACCGCAGGCTTTCAATGCTTGTTTGCTCTTGCTTGATACTTCGCATTGTGCTTTATTAACCTTTCCCGAATTTGCTCATGAAGCTTCTTTAGATAGTCGGTATGTTCCTCAACATCCCTGCTAAAATGTCGAGAGATGGGAAGTGGAGCTAAGTCCATTGGACTAATAGGATTTTTGCCATACACAATCTCGAAAGGACTCTTCCTGGTTGTTTGGTTTGAAGACCGATTGTAAGCAAATTCAGCTTAAGCCAAAGTAAGATCCCATTGACGTAGGTTAATTGCAATTAAGCTGCTTAAAAGATTTCCCAAACTCCGATTAACAAATTCAATTTGCCCATCGGTTTGGGGATGATGAGAAGAGCTAAATTAAAGTGTGGTGTTGAGCTTCTTCCAAAGTGTTTGCCAAAAATGACTAATAAATTTTAAGTCTCGATCAAATGTCATCGTCTTCGGAATTCCATGTAGTTTCACGATCTCTTGAAAGTAAAGCTTTGCCACATGAGTAGCATCCAGGGTCTTGTTACATGGTACAAAATGAGCCATTTTTTAGAACCAATCAATAACCACCATGATTGAGTCTTTAACCCTTTGTGTCTGAGGTAAACCAACCACAAAATCGAGGCTCACATCTTCCCAAGGGGCTGTTGGAACCGGTAATGGAGTACACGAGCCAGTATTTTAAGAATGGCTTTTGGCAACTTGACAAGTTCAGCATCATTCCACATGTCTCATAACATCTTTCTCCATTCGAGGCCAACAAAATTTTTCTTTGACAAGAGAGAGCGTCTTATCTCTTCCAAAATGACCAGCTAAGCCTCCACCATGGGCTTCATTGACAATGGCTTCCCTTAGAGAACTTCTCGGTATGCATAAGCAATTATTTCTAAAAGGAAATCCATCTTGCAATAAAAGTTGCTGTATTTGACCCTTCAAGCAATCTTCCCAAATCTTCCCAAAGAACTAAGAAAAGTGAAAGCTTGAAGAAACTCTACCCACATGGCATGCCGATTGTTAAGCTTATGTTTAGTGTTTACATACTTCAAGGCTTCATGATCCGAATAGAGAACAAATCCTTTAAATATTAGCTAATGTTGCCAATGATCCAAAGCTCTAACAGTAGCATAAAATTCCTTGTCATAAGTAGAGTAATTCTTGCGGGAATTATTCAACTTCTTGTTGAAGAATGCAATAGGCTTTCTTTCTTGGCTAAGAATAGCACCAATCCCCACATTGGAAGCATCACAATCAACTTCAAAGACTTTATTAAAATCTAGAAGAGCAATAATAAGGGCCTCGGTTACCTTCCTTTTAAGGAGTTCGGAGCTTTGTTGCGCCTCTTTGGTCCACTTGAAACTTCCCCCTTTTAAGCATTCAGTAATAGGAGAAATAATAGTGCTGAATTGCTTGATAAAGCGATGAGCGACAATAAAATGAGGTCAAACCATGAAAACTCCGAATGGCAGGTATAGATGTCGGCACGGGCCAGCTTATAATTGCCTCCACCTTGCTAGGATCCATCTTGATGCCATCTTCAGAGACAATATAGCCTAGAAAGACAAGGCTATCGGTAAAGAAGTAACACTTATTCAAGTTGGGATATAACTTTTGCTCCCAAAGAACCTTGAAAACTTGGCAAAGATGCTCCAAGTATTGTTCTTGAGTAGAACTATAAACAAGAATGTCATCAAAATAAACAACAACAAAGCTGCCGATAAATGGTCTGAAGACATGATTCATGAGGCGCATAAATGTACTAGGAGTGTTAGAGAGACCGAAAGGTATGACCATCCATTCATAGAGGCCATCTCTTGTTTGAATGCTCATTCGAATTTGATGATACCCACTTTGAAGGTTAACCTTGGAAAAGATAGTTGCACCATGGAGTTGATCGAGAAGATCATCGAGTCGAGGAATGGGAAAATGGTATTTGATGGTAATCTTATTCATTGCTCTACTATTGATACACATAGGCCAATACCCATCCTTCTTCGGCACGAGACGAGCAAGGACAGCACATGGACTCGTGCTTTCTCTCACAATTCCTTTAGCCAAGAGTTCATCCACTTGTCGTTGAAGCTCTTCATGTTCTTGAGGACTCATTCGGTAGGCACCTTTGTTTGGAATGATGGCTCCTGAAACAAAATTAATGCAATGCGGAATGGCTCTTATAGGCGAAAGACTGGGTGGAATTTCTTCCGGAACAACATCCTTAAATTCTTGAAGAAGATGTGCTACTTAAGAAGGAACAGCAAATTGTTCTTCATTTTCTTCTAACAGCACAAGAGCATATGCCTCAAAGGAATCTTCCAAAGCCTTATCAACTTCAGATTTAAAGAGTAAATTATTTTCCTCCCCATTTGATGGTTTAGGAGTGCTCTCTATTTTGGAAGGACCCAAAGTGATTTTGATTCCATCCTTTTTGAAAGTATGAGTATTTTTTAACCCATCATGCTTAGTTTTTCTATTAAATTGCCAATGCCTCCCAAGAAGCAAATGGCAAGCATCCATGGGAACACATCGCGCCATACTTCATCATTATATTTTTTTCCAATTGAGAAATGAATAAGGCATCGTTTATCAACCCTTACCTCATTCCCTTTGCAAAGCCACGATAGCTTGTAAGATTGTGGGTGTTTCTCCATCTTGAGGTGCAACTTATCCACCATTGTTGTAGCCACTACGTTCTTGTAGCTTCCTCCATCGATAATAACATTACACACCTTCCCATTAGAAGTATATCTAGAGTGAAAAATGTTGTTATAAAGCCACGTACCATCTTCACTAGGAGTAGCATTTAAAACCCGTCGAAGAATTGGAGACTCTCCTTGATCTCGATAAATAATTTCATCTCCCTCTTCCGATCCTCCATTGGAAATAGGGAAGTCTTCAAGATTGTCTTCTTCATGCTCTTCTTCTACTAGAGAGTGAATCTTACGATTTGGACAATTAGAGGCAATATGTCCAAAACCTTGGCACTTGAAACATCGGACAGAGTTAGGGCGCTTTGAACTCGATGCTCCTTCATTTTTAGGAGTGAACTTTGAAGCGGCTATTTTATTTTTAGTAGGAATACTCCGACCTTTGGAATAGCCCTCCTTGTCCGAATATCGAGAGCCACTACCACGAGCTGCTTTAAGTTGTCATTCCACCTTTAGAATAAGTTGACAAACATCCTTATAAGTCTAGTAAGGTTGAAGTTGGACAACATTACCGATTTCTGAGCGAAGTCCACCAAGGTAACGGGCAACAGTTTGCTCCTCGTGCTCAGAAATATCACAAAGCATCATGAAATGACCAAACTCTGCTGTATATTCTTCCACGGACAGTTCCTTTTGTTTGAGGTTGTGAAACTGGAGGAAGGTATCTTGCCAATAGTTCCTTGGTAAGAACTCTTACTTCAATTTTTTCATCATCTTTCCTAAGTTACAATACGGTCTCTTCCTTCTCGAGCTCTTTGCTTCTTCAAGTGTTCCCACCAAATAGATGCATGTTTTTTGAGCTTGATGGTGACTAGCTTCACCTTCCGATCAGTTGATATTTCTTTGTAGCCAAAGATTCTTTCTACAGCATGTAGCCAATCCATGAATTCTTCCGGTTACATCTTCCCTTCGAATTCAGGAGTTTCAACCTTTACATAGGAATCTTGCTGACTTTCATGGAACCTTCGATATTGACGTCGAGGAAGTCCCTCCTCACTCGAAGCATGATTTCGAGTACCAGCTAAAGGGTTAACATCATCTTCGTCAGAGAGAGCATATTCTGAATTGTGACGCAAATCATCACGTTCCAGAAGTTCGAAGCGTTACAAACGCTCCTGCAGATGCTGCACTTGTCTCCTTAAATCATCCACCTCTACGTCTCGTAGGTCTCTTTCTCGAGCTGTAGAAGACTCGACGTTTGGTCCACATCGATGACGACCATCCATTGAACCGTGCTCTGATACCAATTTGACGCCGGAGAAAGTGTAGGGAAGTTCGAGGCAACACAAGTGAGAACTTAAATAAATAGGTCGCTTGCCACTCGTGGGTAATTAACCCAAGAGATAAGAACAATACTCGCCATCCTTAGGAATCCACCTAAGGGATGAGAGTAAAACAAGAAATCCTTCTTGTTCTTATGCCAAAAGCTCAATTAGTTTTGAATCAAATAAGTCTTATCTGTTATTCATCATAGCACGCTTATATAGAGCATGGAATAACCCTCCAAGCTTGAGTTATTACCAAGACTCTTTGAAAAAACAAAAGACTCGTAGGAAAGACAAACAACATTTACTAGACAACAATTATAAATAAATAAGGACTCTAAAAACTTGAACGACATTAACTAGACCTAGAAAATATATGAGAATTAAATGTAATCGATTGATGGTCTCCATGATTTTACCATTTCCAAAGTGGATGAATTAATGACCTTTATGTTTTTGAAGGAATCGAATAGCCTTCGATTTGTTGTGATCGATGAGTCAACTTAAAATCAACAATATTGACAAGAGTTGACTTGGTGTCGACAATATCAGTAAGAGTCGACTTGGAACCGATAATATCGGCAAAAGTTGTAACATCCTGAATTCGACCTATTTCCGGGATCAATGAAATTGATGTATTTCTCACTTCATTTTAGTAAATCTCGCTCGGAATTGATCACTTTCGGGATACTAACCGATGGGAAATGGCTAAATCAGAAAAACGGTACGTGAATCAAGAACTCGACCGCGAATCGAGCTCTGATTTCGAGAAACGGCGAGGAAATATTTTGGGCAAATATAGGCCGATCCTAGGACGGTGACGGAATTGGTTTGGCCAACGATGTATGATCGGATCGCAAGTGATTCCGCACGACCGAGAGTGCGCGTGGCCAACAATTCAAAAATTAATCCGAACGATCGCGACCCCGGGACTAACGATAAATCCTTGCGTTCTCTTGGTAATCGAGACCGTCACGACTCGAGTAACTCAAGGTCGATGCGCGTAACCCCTAAACAGCTGTCCATTAGTGAGAGACCTTAAAATCGTAATTGAGCGATTTTGATCGTGAAATTGGATCCGGACTTGGACGTCGAATTTCGTAGATGTACGTGACTATTTTGCGAGGACGAAATCGTATTAGTGTGGCCTACCATAATAGGGATTGGTATGGTCGAAAATGGAAATTCGGCCCGAAACCGGAAAATTACGTTTTGCCCTTAGGCCTATGCCTTGTATTCCGAATTTTGGAAATTTTTGGAGAACATTTTGGGGATTAATTGTGGACTTAATCATCCCCTTATTACCAAAAATTATGGACAAAAATGCCCCTTGGATATTTTGCAAGATTCAATCCTAGCCCTTGAATGAAGGGCAAGATGGTCATTTTTGGAGTGGTGGTTCAACCACCCCACTCAAGCCAAGCTTAAACACTCACAACTCTCTCTCTCCCTCATTTCTTCATAATCACCACCGGCCACTCCCTCTCCTCTCTCCTGTGAAGCCCCTCCGGAGCAGCCAAGCCGTCGCATCGCCGTGCCGAGCGTTGCCGCCCACCGGAGCCACACGCCAGCCGCCGCCACCTCACCACCAGTTGTCCACCACTCTCTCCGTCTCTCTCTCCCACCTTCACCGTCACCATCGACCCACTAGCCCGCCGGGATCATTGCTCGAAGTGCCGCTGATCGCAGCCGGCCTCGATTACCCAAGCCTCGGCACGCCACCGCCCTCGCCTCCCCCTTTTCCGTCCGTCGCCGGCGACCTCAACGCCACTGTGAAGCTTCACCCCTACGTCCGTACGTTGCCATCGCCGCCACCGCCTACTGGATAGCCACGACCCGGTCTCGTCGTGAAGCCGCACCGCCGGAGAAGGCCTGTCATTGTTCCGGTGTGACTGTGCTGACTTGTCCGGGCCCTCGCCTTCACCATTTTCCATCCGTGCTTGCTTAGGACAAGAGTGAGTATTAACTCTAAACCCCAATTAGGCTACTTAGCATTTCTAGATAGGATTAGGGTAATTTATGGGTTAATTTAGGGTGTTTAGGGGTTAATTAGTGGGCTGACCTTTGGAGGCTAATTATGTGGTGATTTGGGAGTCTATTAGGCTGATTTTAATGTGGTCTGGTGCCCTAGAGTGGTCTGTTTAGTGGCTGGATTTATCGGACATAAATTAGACTGAGTTTAGCTGAATTGGCTTAACCGCGTGCATCCCAAGCATGCTGGTTTAGTGGATTTGGTGGCTGATTTATGCTCGATTGGATGGTGATTTCGTGATGCCATGTCGTGTGCCTAGTGTGGCCGAGAATGGAGGAACATGGCGGGCCTCGAGTGTGCGAATTAATATTGTTCCAATCGCGTGAATTTTGTGTGTTTATTATGTGCCATGCAAAATTGAATTGAATTGCTTAATTAGGCATGTTAGTACGTTGTTAGGCATATTGTGATCGAGGTTAAGCATGTCAATTGGTTAATTGAGCATGTCAAATGGTTGTTTAAGCACGTCGTGGCATTGTTTGAGCATGTCTTGGCATTATGTGATTATGTGCCTAGGAGAATTCGACTGCTCATTATGCATTGTGTCGTTGCCTGAGTGCTGGATTGTATGGTCATGCGTTTCGCATGCTAGGCATTGGATTGAATTGAGAATTGTGCAAGTATACGTGCCTGGCATGAGTATGTGATCATCTAATCGCCATGATGTGTTTTGCGCAGAGTTCAGATAAAACCGATGTATATGTGTATGTGATCACTATAAGCCTTGATGCGTGTTATGCAGGGTATTGAACCCATCCCGATGCATCTTACGGGGGACGATGCCCAGACTGTTGGAAGACGGCCAACCTGATGCATTTTATGTGGGTGTGGTCTGTATATGGAGATCGGTGTTGTGCCTGATGCGTTTTACGCAGGCTAGAGACACTGGACATGATGCGTTTTACGTGGGCTAGGAAGTGTTGGATATCTATAAACCTGATACATTTTACGCGGGTCAGACCTGATGCGTTTTACGTGGGTCGAGTAATAATTGAGAAAATGGCAGTGTGCAAGTGTGTATTAGTGAGCCAGATCATGAGCATGGACATATTTGCGGCATATGTGTGCAAGAATGCATTGGCAAGTGTGTAAGCATGTGCATGGAGTACGTGTGACTAAGCCTGTTCGCGTATGCGCCATTATTGTGATGTTACATGCCTAACCTGCAGGTTCATTTGTATGATCGGTCTGGGCACGGAGGGCTAGGTCAATTGATTGTTATACTGGACTGTTTGATTGTTTGCCTGTCAGGAGGTGCATGTTAGCCTAGTTTAGGTTTAGGGGGCTTTACTCGCTGAGATTCGTCTCACTGTTGTTGAAACCCAATTTTTCAGAACCCCGGACTTGAGATGTCAGAGATGCCTACTCATTTTGGGATCCCATACCGCATAGAGCAGTCGGTGATTGAGTACCCCGTAGGGAATTGGGAGACTTATATTAGGCACTACACCACGATTTGGGTCGACATGGGCCAGTATCAATTCCAGCCCCACTACTACCTAGGTTGGTGTTTCCGAGACCCGATAGGTGTTTACGGGCCCCTTAGGAGTTTTGACATCCCGTTTAACAGGCTGGGGGAGATGGATCCTCAGTGTGCCGACGGAGACTTGACGAGCCCGGAGGCATCTTTTGGTGAGGTTTCCGACGACGGGCCAGTTGTCTGGGAGATGGATGAGCCGAACCCGATGGATGAGGATCCAGCAGAATAGGAGTCCGACTCGGAGTCGATGGTTTTAGACGAGGAGCGAGAGCCTATGGAGCAGGAGGACAAGCCTAAGGAGATGGATTCTGAAGAGGAGCCGGCAGAGGCTGAGTCCGAGTTGGATTCCCTAAACTCCGAGGTCGAGCAGTTTGACAGTTCCTCCGAGTCCTCGGGAGCCGACCTGGACTGGGTTCCGTAGGGTTAGTCTTAGCCTTAGTTAGGTAGGGCCAGTACCTTTTTGACCAGAGCTCTTCCTTAGTATAGTTATCTAACCCCTGGGCCACCTACCCCCTTTTTGCCGTTTGTGGTCGTTAACCCATTTGTGTAGTAGGTGTTTTGCTATAAATGGATGAAGTATATTTGTTTCCTGTGGCAATGCAAGTGTATATTTGTTTATTATGTTACTGTGGTTGTGCTATCCTTGACCACGTGATTTATTTGTACGGGTGTTTATTTATGTTGCTTCCGCGTGTGCCTTGATCTCTGTGTTGGGTGTTTGGGTCGGTGATGCGTCCTAGGACGTCGTATGAATTTGACTTCGGTTGGGATGTTTGCGCGCCGTAGGGTTCGGGGCGTGACAAGAGTCGTCTTGGAATCGACAACTCAACATCTTCAAAGAATGCTCTAACATCAGTTGGGCCGTTTAGCAAATAGGTAAGTTGGACTTGGGGTAAAAGACAGAGAGTCCACATAGCACACCACAGTACTACTCCTTTCTCAAGTGAACTTCCGGTCGATCTGTGCTTCAGGCATTCGCTACTTTATGTAAAATGACTTGTAAGCTTTAGATACACTGATAAGCCTATAGTGACATTCTCGCCAACTTTCTACCCGCGGGGTCTGAGTAAACGGAGCAGTTATGACTCAAACCAAATGTTGTGTAATAGATGTGCAGCTTTTTGGGTAATGTCCTAAGGCCTCGTTTGGTTTCCATGAACAAGAATCATCAAATGAATTCTCATTCCAATGGATATCGTCCATTAGAATAAGGAATCCTTTTTAATCGTTTGGATGAATTGGCCTTCTAGGAAGGAATATTAGTCCAGCAGATGACGACAGTCGTCGAAAGACAATGTTTGGGACTGACATTTGTCATTTTTCTACGGGGAGAATCCTCCTTTTCTTTCCAAAACAACTTTAATGGTTTTCACTTGATAAGTTAAGTATATTATTATATTATGTTATGTCTACATTCTTTAGGAATTATTGATTATCTTGTGTAAATATGGATTAAGTTACATAACTTGTAAGTGCTCACGGAATGTTTTTATAGTTAAAGCTCTAAAAGTGGCAAAGTATAGTTATGTGCTTAGTACCTACCGTTACAATTATGCCTTTACTAATCATTAGCTCATATAGTTATTTCAATATGGCAAAATCTACAATTACATTCGATAAAATAATTCGTATTAGTCACCGGCTCTATATGTAAAAGATGTTTCGATCGAAAAAACAAAACTGAGAAGAAAGAAATGCTCGATCAATGATAATTGAGATTGGCGTGTGTAATATCCTGAATTTTCGATCCTTTTCCCGGGATTTATGAAATGAATATTTGACCAATGCACTATAGTGAGATCTCACCCGGAACCGCGCATTCTTGGGATGCTAACCTTAGGGGTAAGACCATCACGGGATTGAGTTCGCATAATCAAAGAACTCGACCTTGGTTTGACCTTTGATCATAAGGATTGACGAGGGAATGTTTCGGGCCAACAGAGAGCGATCTATTTGATTGATCGTGTCCAAAAGGGAACTAGCGACAGACCATCGCAATTATATGACAACCGAGGTCGTGGTAGAGTAAGTTTAAACGTGATTTGACTTAGTGTCGGTCACAGGTTGAGAGCGCGTGATCCCAATGAACCACCCGTTAGCTAGAGATAAGCTAAAGTCGCGATTGCTCGATTTTAGTCATTTCTTGGAATTCGGGCCTAGGAATCGAGAATTTTGAAAGTGATAATTTTGGACGGCCGATGATGTTTTTGGCTTGGCCAACCTTAGGGCCACTCATTTCTGCAAAAAAATGGATTTCGTTTTGGGGTCGGAAAAATTACCATTTTGCCCCTAGACTATTTTGGGGTATTCCGAATTTTGGGCAATTTTGGAGATTAAATTATGGATTAAATTAATTATTATTTCAGCCCAATAATTCATTTCTCCTTGGACTAAATTGCCTCTAGCTTTTTGGATGAAGATGAATATTGGCCAAGTATTGAGGGGCAAAATAGGAATTATGGAAATGTTGGTCAAACTTCTTTGACCCATTAATATATTTGTTTTTCCTTTTATTCATTCCCCATTTCCCCCGACCACTTCTCTTCTCCCTCTCTCTCCCGAAATTCTCTCTCTCTCTCTCTCTCTCTCTCTCTCTCTCTCTCTCTCTCGTTTCCTTGCCGTGATCGTCGCCACCGGAGGAGCACTGCCGGCCGCCGTTCGCCGCCACTGCTGCTGCTGGTCCGGTCATTCTAGCCCCTTGTCCAGCCCGTTTGTCTGCCTTTTCAAAGTAAGTGACTTTCCCAAACGTTACCTAGGACCTCAGGTATTGTTAGACACGTTTAGGACTCGATTTAGGTGAATTTAGTGGCTGTTTTGGGACTGTGATGAGGGCTGAGTATTTGGTGGTTGTGGACTGGTTTGGCGATGGAAAATGCGAGGTTTGGGAGGTTTGGATAGGGCCATGATGATATGAAATAATTACGGTTTGAATCCGTGAGGTTTGGTGTGACTCTCGGATTCGTGACTACTGTATCCGTCCGGTTTGCCATTTTTGTGGAGAATTTTGGGGGCTAAATTTGAGGAAGTTTTCTTCATGAAAGTTGCTCCCAACATCTTAAAGTATAACATATTTTAAATTTGGAATTTTTGGAGGCCATTTGGGTAGTACGAAAACCCATTTTCAGACCATATTGAAACCGCCCGGAACACTGTTCATCCCGACCTTCTTGTCTTGCCAAATTTTTATAAAATTTTCCAGATCTATTTTCAATAAACTTCCTTCATGAAAGTTGTTGGCGACTATCTTTTCTATGATATATAAAAATTTCAAATCTTTTCAAGGTGATTTGGGTGTTGAAATAAATGTGTTTTGAGGACAAAATAGTCTGTTAGAGCGAACTGATTTTGGTCTGATTTCGAGGGACAAAAAGGCATGGTTTCAGATTGAACCAGATTTCATGTTCTCATAAGAAATGTTGATCAAGATGTGTTTTATGATATATCCAAATTTTAGAATTCTTGGAGTTCGTTTACTATTTATTTTGATGGGATTTTGGTCACTGTGTAAACTGCTCAGATTTATCCTGATTCTATGGATGTTCATTTTTTTGAGCGAGAAATTACGTGTGACCGCGTGCCAAGCATGTGTGGCCATGTGGCGTGATTGTGTGATGGTAATGTGCGTTGGCGTAAGGCATGTGTGGCGTGGGATTGCGTATGGCCGTGTGTATGTGTGGCCGTGTGGCGTGATTGTGTGATGGTAATGTGTGTTGGTGTAAGGCATGTGTGGCGTGGGATTGTGTATGGCCGTGTGTGTGTGTGGCCGTGTGGTACGTGTGAAATGTGTGGAACGAAGGTACGAGAATATAGGATTGATTGGAAAAGTGATATCTTGAGGTGTGTTCGTTTACGCGGGGTGAGTCCGTCCTGAGGCGTGTTCGTTTACGCGGGACGATGCCGTCCCTGACGAGGTGATGATGCCTGGCCCGACAGGGTGACGATACCTGACAAGGTCAGAAGACTGTTGGCCTAATACGTTTTACACGGGCGCGGTAGGAGGAAAGTTAAGTGTAGGATTCCGTCTTGAGGCGTGTTCGTTTACGTGGGACGATGCCGTCCCTGACGAGGTGATGATGCCTGGCCCAACGAGGTGATGATGCCTGACGAGGTCAGAAGACCGTTGGCCTGATGCTTTTTATGCGGGCGCGGCAGTGGTGGAAAGTTAAGAATAAGCTGGAATTGGTTTGACGTGTGAGAATTGGTGCATGGCGTGAGTTCGTGTGTGAGTGTGGTTGGTATTGGGTATCGTGATGCTCGACTATGGGGTAAAAACTGCTAGGCATGGTATGGGACGTACCCAAGTGGGTTTTGCCTTATAATCGAGGCATGCGCGCGACTATGATGTATTACTGTGGTATGTTGGCGGTGTTGTTATCTAATCTGCAAGAACGTGCATGATGAATTCCAGGTAGGATTGTATGTGTTTGTTAGTATGGTTGATTGCTGTGTGTTATGCGTATTTTGTCTAACGGTATGTGAGAGCCTATGTGGGGTTTAGGGTTGTACACTTATTGAGATTCGTCTCACAGTTGTATAACCACCATTTTCAGACCCCCAGCCTTAAACCTAGGAGATCTGCCTCCTCTTTTTGGAGTTTTGAGGAGTCGCCTATGGAGCCCAGTGGAGTTGCAGGCGATTTTCCCCGTGTTGTGGTTCAAGTAATCTTCCGGGGGCTCGAGCCAGAAGACACCGAAGTAGAGTGGAAGAGGGCGACTAGTAGTTTTCCCCTAGGGTATTTTAAGGGTTGCATAGAATAAGTCTGACCAGTTACCTTTTTGTTGGTTAGGTCGACCTATAGTGAAGTTAAGTTTACCAAACCATCTAATCTTTTGTTATGTCGGTGGTTGGGAATACTTGGTTGCTAAGCTCGTGTATAATATGATGTCTGTATGTATAATGCTTTGGCATAGTGTATAAATGAATGTTGTTGTTATTTGACTGTTGGTTGAGCTACCCCATCATCATCTTTATAGTTAGGGGTTTTGTTATATTCGTTTCCGCATGTGTCTCTGATATTTGGGTTGGGTCGATGATGTTCCTGGAACGTCGCAATAATTCGACCAGAGCGGGATGTCGCGAGCTCAACGAGATTCGGGGCGTGACAGCGTGTCTTATAGGAAAGATTAAAACGTTGCATAAAATGCACTCGACATCTTGGATATCATAATAGTTATGACCTCGATGTTGTTTGAGAGTTTACATCTACTGTGAATATCATGCTAAATACAACCTTCCGAAGCCATTATCTCAACTTAAGAGCGTACCACTATAGGATATAATAGGGAAAATTACTCAATCGGTCCGAAATTTATTCAACGGATGCAAATATAGTCCTAAATTTTTCATTTTTGTCAATTTAGTTCTAAATATTTGCGTGAAATTTCAACATAGTCATTTTGGCTAATTTTCGCTGGAAATCGCTGACGTAGCGGCGTGCCCCGATGAAAATTGACAAAAATGACTACATCGAAATTTCGCGTAAAGGTTTAAGACTCAATTGGCAAAATTGGATAATTTATGATTGAATTGACACATGTATAATATGTTTAGGACTAATTGAAAGATTTTCCTGGATATATATTTATATATTAATATGATGATGTAAAAAGGACTCAATGGAAGGGTAATTGGCAAATTTAACTGAAATGATTGCATTGAAATTTCGTACAAAGATTTAGGACTCAATTGGCAAAATTGAATAATTTAGGATTGTATTAGCATCCGTATAATATGTTTAGGACTGAATGGACAATTTTCCCGAATATATATTTAATATGATGTAAAATTACTTCAATGCAAGGGTATTTAAAAGAATATATGAAAGTGTGTAAGCAAGTAAAATTGATAATTAATAATGAGAATTTTTTTTTTAAATTTTACATATGTCGACTAATTTAAGTATTGTTTGGTAACTTCTTATGATACCCACGAAAGTGCGCATGGGTTTTTCCTTCTAGCTAATTTCTATACCTAGTATAGTAAAACTTCTTCTTTTTTCATTTTACAAACAAAAGTATCAAACTTTTAACCAAAAAAAAAAACAAAAGTATCAAACTTAACCAATGAAGTAATGCCAAAAATAATGTTAATGGGAAAAAGCGCCAAAGACCAAAAGGACATTAGACTAGAAGAAATAACATGTAGATAAAATGTTAAATGTAAAAAATTATAAGAAACCATTAAACAAGGAAACATTGAGAAAATAAAACCCAAATTTTGTATTCGTAAGTAGAATGATACAATTTCTTTTAAAAAAAAAGTTACCCTCTTGTCTCCAAATTGTGAGAAATAGCTATTTAACTTATTACCATATCAACAAAAAGTCATTGGACTTTATATCGCTTACATATATGAATAGTACTACTTTTTCCATATGTTATTTGTAATATATCAATATGTTATCTATATCTAACTTGCCCCCTCCCTCCCTAAAAAATTCAACCCATAGTTATCAATGTCATCACTCCCTTATTAGAATCTTAGAATCCAATAATCTATGGAGTGAATCTATGGTATAATAATCACAAGTGAATCTACAGATTCACCATTAAATTTATTGATTTGATAGGTATGTCTTGATATGATTATTATATTCTGCCTACTAAATTGTGTAATCTTAATATCCTGATAGTTTCTTCACTTATATCTTAAATTTATAGATTAGTATAACGTGAATGAAATGGCATATAAACTTCATCATGATGCTTTTAAAGAAAGATAATGTCTTGCAATATCTTTTTTCTATGCTTGATATGTACTTGAAATTACAATATCTTTACCTTTTGGATCATGAATATTTCAATGCTAAATTGTCCTTTAGATATATTCGCGTAATATCTAATGATGCAAAACAAGATCAGAGAAGTATTCATTGTACCAAAAGATCCTATTATTCGTTTTAGAGAATCCAATCTAAAAATTTAAATTGATAGATAGATGAATGCTATATGAATATAAGGCCCACCGAAACCCCAAAAATTCCACTAAATTACCCTAAATTTCACTCACCATCCCACCTCAAAATGTCCAAGATTTCCTTTTTTTTTTTCCTTTTATTGAGATGTCCAAGAAATATTTGTAATAACTTGGGTTGATATTTCAGTCATCATGCTGACTTTTCCAGAAAAAAATAAAGCTAGTAAACTCTTGATAGTTGCTAAGTTTATAACTATGTTAGTGGACATGGATTTGACACATAAGCATAACGAATAAATAAAGGAGAAGGCAAATGCATGTGCTGGAATTATTTTTTTTTTTTGGTAAAATGTAAGTATTATAAAACCAATGAAGTACAACAGCTTAGGGGTATTCCCCGGCATTACAAATAGAGCTAACGATTCAAAAATATGGAGGTAGGAAGTCTCCATATAGTAGCCAATACAACATTTGATTGGGAAGGTCTAAATTTTTTTATAGAGCGAGGCTCTACCTCTTACATTTTTACACACTTTTGCCAAAACGATATGACTGTAAGTAGACTTGTTTTGAAAACGTCTTCTATTACATTCCATCTAAATGTAATAGATGGTTGCTAGAAAGGACACCTTGATGAGTTTTGTCGTCAAGTCTTCACTCTTTGTTGCTCTAATCATCCATTGAAGTTCCTCGTTCCATCCTCTTAAAGGACGCCTAATCTCTTGTTGTACAAGGATACTGCGCCATATGTTGCCTGTTCACTCACACTGGAAGAACAAATATGTTCTGTCTTCTGCACTGGCCCTATAGAAATGACATTGGATATCAATGGAAGACATCCATTGGGAGATAATTTCTACTATCGGTAGTCTGTTTCAGCAAACTAGCCAATCAATAAAATTGTGTTTGCTAATGTCGCTGGACCAAATTAGGTTATACCACTCCACAGCTAGTCCCGCATACTTGAGTTCGTCATATACATCATGGCAATAGTAACTTGAGATAGGGATAATCGAGGCTAGAACGAGTCGCAATTTCAAGAGGTAGCGCCAATTCCATGTCATATTGCCCTTAATGTTGACCTGCATAATTGGAGTGCCTCTGCATTTTGTGTTGTAAACCCATATACTTCAAAGCAAAGAGGACGAACGATTGATGAGGTTCCACATCATGGGACCAACCTGCATAAATGAGACTTCCCTTCTTCGATAGCCTTTGGAGGGGAGCAACTACAAGTGCATTACCATCACTATTAGGTGGGAGGAAATCTAGTTTAGCGGTATGGGCAAGTTTGTCCATGGTAATGCTTTTCCAAGACGCACCTGGGCTGGCAATGGGAGAACTAGAATTGCGGGAGGGAAGGGGATAAAGCGAGGGTTCAATAGTGTCACTAGCTTTCCCTGTCATATCATTAGTGCCCTTAACATCAATAGCAGCACATATGATATCTCCAGATTCAGCTGGATTGGTAGAGGACGTGTTTATGGCCGCTGCCTTTTCTAGCTTCAAGTTGAAGAGGCTGTTTTTTATTTCCTCAATTTCTCTAATGACTTCGGTTTTTTGGCAGTAGATTTCCTACTACGTGTCTGAACCTTGTTTGATGAAGCGAAATTTACCGGGAGGTAGGAACGGCGATGGTTGTGAGTGGAAGAGACAGGGTTGATTCTATCATGGACCTGGACCATTGGTGACAACTAGTGGCGAACTCTTCTACTGAGCAAAAAACTGAACAGAAGGTGGAGGAGCTGTAGTTTACATTGCATCAAACGCTTGGTGGGCGCTTGTTTAAGTGGCTCTGAAACTGGTTTAGAGTGTGGGTTGGGGGGTGGCTATGGCAAAGAGCTGGACGAGGGTGCGATGGAGGCAATGGTGATGGGCCAAGGGGGGGATTTGCAGAGGTTCGGAATTGGGGGAGGCGGAGTCTCAGATTTAGATCTGGAAGTGGATGGGCTCGGGGGCGATTCAGATCTGAGAAAACGAACCGGTTAGAAGATGGAAATGGGGGAGAGAGCGGTGGGAGAAAAGGTGAAAGCTATGGAGGAGGACGGCCGGAGGGGGAGGCAGGGGTCGTCATCGTCGGCAGCTCTCCATCTCCAACGTTGGCATCATCCTATCGCGCGTCATCTTCCTAGCTCTCCATCTCAAGTTAGTATCAATCTTAATATCGGTAGAATTAATCCTAATGTAAAATCCATGTGCTGGAATTGTTGATTGTCACATGATTTTGATGAGAATTGATGTTCTCAATTGGCCCACCATTATGTCTGTGCTTCTTTGTGTGAATGGCCCTTCGTTGAATCATATAGCGTTGTAGGGAAGAATGCTTTCTTGTCTAAGCTAATGAATAGTGTGCGTGACTCTCGTGGACACAAAAATATAAAATAAAAACTAAAAAATCTTTGGTGTAAAATTTACTGCATGTTAAGTCCCTGATAATGTTTCTACTTCCTACAACATGATTTTAAAGATAAGACTTTTCTCTTATCGATCTTATCGTTAAGACTCTTATTTATCGATAAGACTCTTGTCGATAAACTAACAAAATCAAAGAAGAGGTTTTTCTCTTATCGATCTTGTCGGTAAGACTCTTGTCGATTTGTATATCTTGAATACGAGTCGATCTTTTTAGCCGAACGAGTTGATCTTGAAGCTGGGCTGCATCATTCCCCCCTTCTTTATTCGAATTCAACCCCGAATTTGAATAATCATCATAGGAAGAATCACCCGCATAAGGTGTTAAATGTCAAACATTGAACATGTCATGTATCTTCATATGAGAAGACAACTTTAGTTGATATGCATTAGGATTGATACGCTCAAGAACTTCAAGCGGACCAGGCTTTCGATCACTAAGCTTGTTGTAGCTTCCAACGGGATGACGCTCCAGTGGCAAATAAGCCCAAACAAAGTCTCCTAGTTCAAAGATGATTTTGTGTCAATGCTTATTGACATCCTTTTTATAGGACTCAACCTTGCTCTTCAACGTTTGGCGCACATCTTCATGAACTATTCTCAGTTGAGAAACAATAGCATCCACCTTATCGATTGCTTTTTCAGCAAAAGAATCAGGTGCAAGATCAAGAGCAGTCTTCGGTTGTCGACCATACACAATCACAAAGGGACTATATCCAGTGCTACGGTTTGCCGAACAATTATAGGCAAATTCTCCAAGTGACAACTGTCTCCCAAGAGCGGGGATTATCATCAATCAAAGTTCTTAACAGATTTCCCAAGGACCAAGTGACAACTTCAGTTTGTCCATCCGTTTGGGGGTGAAACATAGTGCTATATTGTAGGTTAGTACCAATGTTCTTCCTAAATTGTTGCCAAAAGTGACTAAGAAATATGGTGTCCCGATCAGAAGTAATTCTTTTAGGAAGGCCATGCAACTTCTAGACTTCTTTGAAGAATAATTTAGCAATTCGTGAAGGATCCATAGTTTTGCCACAAGGAATGAAATGTACCATCTTTGAAAATCTATCTATAACCACAAAGATCGAATCCATACCTCTAAGTGTACGGAGTAGTCCAAGGACAAAGTCCATAGAGATATCTTCCCAAGGGGCTTGTGGTATTGGCAAAGGCAAATAGAGACCAAAATTAGTAGCTTGTCCTTTTCCGTCGACACCTCATCACATGTCGATATACATCTCGTTTCTTATGAGGCCAAAAGTATTTGGTTGAAACAAGTTGCATAGTCTTATCACGTCCAAAATGTCCATGATGAATTTCGTCAATCACCCTTTGTCGAAGAGAACAATCCGGCACACGTAAATGATTTCCTTTGAAAAGAAAGCCATCACATAGAGTAAAATCAACAAGCTTCTTGTCTTGTGCATCCAGAATGATTTTGGAAAAATAGGGATCTTCTGGATACAACTCTTGAAAAGAGTCAAATCCAAGAACAGTAGAACGGATAGTATGGAGTAAACTTTTCTTTCGACTAAGAGCATTAGCAACTTGATTTTGAACTCCCACCTTATGCTTGATAATAAACGTGAATTCTTGAACATATTTAGCCCATTTGGCGCGCCTAGAATTAAGCTTCTGCTGCCCTAAAATATACTTCGGAGCTTCATGGTCAGTATATAAAATAAACTTTCAATGAGTAAGATATTGCCTCCAGTGCTCAAGTGGCCGAAATAGTGCATAAAATTCCAAATCGTATGTGCTAAAATGAAGTTTTGCACTGTTTAATTTCTCACTAAACAAGGCAATGGGTCGACCTCCTTGACTTAGAACTATTCCTATGCCAGTACCTAATGCATCACAATGTACCTCAAAGACAATATCAAAGTTAGGCAATGTAAGGACTGGGGCCACGCATAACTTTTCTTTAAGTTGTTTAAAACTTCTTTGGGCTACACTTGTCCATTCAAAAACTCCTTTCTTTGTGCAAGAGGTGGGGTTTCAATGGTGCTAAAATGTGCAATGAACCATCGATAGAAAGAAGCTAAACCATGAAAGTTTTGAACTTCATGCACATTTGTTGGAGTTGGCCACTCTTTGATTACCTTGATCTTAGCATCATCAATCGAAATCCCTTCTTTCGAGATATGAAATCCCAAGAGTAGGATTTGTGACATCATGAAGTGCCCTTGTCGGGGACTGCATACAAGTGCTCTTGCCTTAACATTTGTATTACTTCTCAAAGGTGCTGCAAGTGCTCATTAGTAGACTTACTAAAAATCAAAATATCATCAAAATAAACCACAATAAACTTCCCAAGAAATGGCTTCAAAACCTGGGTCATAAACCTCATGAACGTCGATGGTGCATTAGACAACCCGAATGGCATGAGTAGCCACTCAAACAATCCATCCTTGGTTTTAAATGCAATCTTCCATTCATCTCTAGGTTTGATTCTGATTTGATGATAACTGCTCTTTAAATATAGTTTTGAGAAGATGGTTGCACTAGAAAATTGATCCAAAAGATCATCAAGATGAGGAATAGGAAAGCAATACTTGATGGTGATCTCGTTAATTGCCCTACTGTCGACACATATTCTTCAAGTGTCATTTTTCTCAAGCACCAAGAGGGTTGGAACGGCACATAGGCTGTGGCCCTCCCTTATAAAATCCTTGTTCAAGAGTTCCATAACTTGTCGCTGCAATTCTTCATATTCAGCCATACTCATTCGGTAATGAGCGAGATTGGGTAGTGAAGCTCTAGGCATCAAGTCAATTTGATGCTGAATATCTCTCATAGAAGGAAGACCAAGTGGTAAATCTAAAGGAAAGACATTTTTAAATTCTTCCAACAAAGACTGAGCTTGATGGGATATGGGAGATACAATTACATTCTCCACACCTATTTTGCTAAACAAAATATACACAATACTAACATCTTTCATGGCACCTTTTACATATTTCATTGTGAGCAAAGTAGGGGATAAGGAATTCTCAACCAAAGGAGTCTTGAGAGATTCCTTACTAGGCACCAAAGTAATTTTCTTTCCCCCATACATAAAAGAATACGTATTATGATAGTTATCATGAGTAGTCCTCCTATCAAATTGCCATGGTCAGCCAAGACTAATATGACTAGCATCCATAGAAAGAACATCGCACTATATTTTATCAAAATAGATAGAGCCGATGGAAAGATTAACGAGGCATTATTTGAAAATGGTTACCTCGGAATCTTTCTTCAATCACGACATGTTGTAAGGCGTAGGGTGTGCTTTCAACTCCAATTTTAACTTGCTTGCTGCCATGTCAGAATCACATTTGCACAACAACTAGAGTTAATAATTAATTGGCATACCTTCCATGAAATGGGGCAGGATAAATGAAAAACATTGGTGCGTAGCCACCTACTCCGGTGTCATCTTTAGGAGTAAAGAAAATCTTTCTCACCATGAGAAGCTCTCCGGAATCAACATGTATTATTTGTTCATCATCCGCAGCAACTTCATCATCTTTCAATTCTTCATCACGTGGTTCATCTGAATTTTTATTAGACTCATTATCCACCAATAAAGCTTTATCGACTGGTCAATTCTTATTAATTTGATAATTATTAGCATGATGACCTATCTCCCCACAGGAATAACAATGCATACTAGTTGTAGATGGTTGTTTTGAAATGTTGGGTTGAGAAGAAGGCTTACTAATAGATTGTGCCATAGGTTCAGCAACTTTGATGATGTCGGTGGTAATCTTGGTTGTCCTGTTTGTTAAGGTAGAAGGTTGTTGCCTCCTAGAGCGAGAACGCTCCACTTTGAATGCCCGTTGACGTGTATCTCCTAAATCCCAAATGTTAAGAATGGATATGAAGTTGAAGACCATTCAAGTACTTGTTTACAAGCACCTCTTTTGGATCTTGACTGTTGTTGTGAATCACCAACTCATTGAATTCGTTGGTGTATTGGTATACCGTTCGCGTACCTTGTCTCAGATTTTGGTACCTCTAGTAGAGCTCTCTCTTGTATCCTTTGGAAATGAAGTACTTTCGAATCTTATCCGCCCGTTTTCTCCATGAAATGATTGGAGCCTTGTCAACAGATTGGCGGGTTTGCTTCTCACGTCTCCACCAAGCTCTAGCCCTGCCTCAGAATCACATAGCAATGATGCCAACTCGATGATCATTCGGGACATTCCTATGCTCGAAAACTTCATTCACAATTGTCAACCAATCGACAATTTCATCACCAGAATCGGTACCTGAAAATTCTGGAATATCTCTTTTGATTTCCTTTTCCCAATTCGGTTCATGAACTTCTTGTGCGCAATATGGAGCATTCCTCCTTCGGGGAAAAGATTGCACACGTTCTAAAGAAAAAGAATCACCACTGGATTCTCCGGTTCTGGCATGGGGCATAGGGTTGTTTGCTTCGGTCCTCAAACGTTGAACTTCTCGGGTAAAGTCATCAATTTGTTGCTGCATATGTTAGCTGCAAGTTCTCAGCAAGTATGTACACTTGTTCCAATGGAATGGTCCTGTCACCTCGACGTCTTGCTTGTCTTGGAGGCATTGTCCTATCCTCCAAGGCTCTGATACCAAATGACCTAGCCCAAAGTCGACTACTCGAATAATACGATCGGGAGAGTGACTAGCACACATGGAAACTCCGTCACAAAATTGAGCAGAAATTTCAATCCTGAGCTAGTTTGGGAAAATGGGCATAACTCTATCAAATCATATCAGAATGACCTGATTCCAAAACCAAAAGTACAAGGACTTCTGGATTTACAACTTTTGTGTTTTGAGTTTTCTCAAATAAATACAAGGGAGTAGTTGAATTCAAAAGGAAGGGGACAGTCATGACTGGTTAGAATGCAGGAAAGGAAAGGAACTTCAAAGATGCTCTTCTAGGCCTCCAAGGAAGTTGCAAGGGCATCAATTCTTCTAGATTGATGGCTGCAACTCTTCAAGGATGCAGACTTGAAAAGCTCCAATTCTTTAAGGACGAAGTAAAAAACTCTTCTAGTTTTTCAGGGGTTTGAACTCTTTGAGATTCAAGGGAATTGCACTAGGCAAATTTCATTAAACAAATTAAGTCCGCTTTTTATATGGAATTGAGGCCCTTTTATACAAAAACAGAAGAAGAGCAAAAGACTAAACTTAGAAATCATAAGCTATTAAAATATATAGAAACTAGAAGCACTTGAAAACTAGGAACTATTAAATGTACAATATTTCCAATGCTAGTGACTGTCTCGAGGAGTCTTGATGCAAGCTTCGATGCATGAAAAATGACAAAGTCAAATGTGAGGCTTTTTTCTTATCGGTAAGACTCTTGTTTATCGATAAAACTTTTGTCGATAAACTAACAAAGCCAAAAACGAGGCTTTTCTCTTATAGATCTTATCGGTAAGACACTTGTCGATTTATCTATCTTGAATACGAGCCGATCTTCTTGGCTGAACAAGTTGATCTTGAAGCTAGGCTGCATCACTAATTGACCCACAATCAATTAATGATGGCTCCAAAAGGTAGATTTAATCACATGTTCAAATGAGTATCAAGTTGCAATTGGTAGAGCTTAGGATAGCCCAGGCTAAACGCAAGCAATGGCCTCGGGATAGGAACATTTGTTCCCATTTAGTAATCCATTAGCCTTCCCCCTGCTAATTCACCTTCGAGAAGGTCGCGACAATCATCTAGGGACTCAACTCTATACTTCTCGCTATTCGGCTTAAGGCAATCCCTTCTAAAATGCCCCCTCTTGCCATAACTCCAACTAACAGCACCACCAGTCCTAGTTGACTAGTTCGACCAGGTTGAGCTAGCCCTATTTTGGCCTTTTCCACCGAACCAAGTCCAATCTAGTTCAGGATCCAAGGTCAACGACCTGAGTTGACCCCGACTGGGTCAAAGCATATGGGTATGGTCCATTGACTCGGGTCGGTTTTGACCTGATCTGGATCCGCTAACCCAACCCGATTTAATATTATATTATTTTTATTTTAAAAAACTAGTATTTATTTTTTTAATTAGGAAATATTTTAGAAATTAGTATTTTTGAATATTTTCTAAATTATGTGAATTATTTTATCAATGATTATGTTTAAATCGGATAAGTCTATAGGTCTATACAATAGGGTTTTGCATATTATTTTGACTACTATTGTATTATTATTATTATGCATATTATGTCTAATTAATATATAATTGCATAAATTGCCATGTGTTGAATGTTGTCGCCCTAGTTAGGATTAGAACTTTGTGATGCATATTTATTTTGATTGTTCATCGTTAATTTAATTATTGTGTATTCGCTTGATTACCTCACATGTTAGGAGATAGGTCCTAAAATCAATCCAAACTACCTGATAAATATTTTCTGAAATGAGTAGGATGAAAGGTATCGAAAGGGCACTAGTCACTCAACTAATATGACTAAGTCTTCGAACTCATTTAATCTCTAGTTCGCAGAAGTAAAGCAATTCTCCCACTGCTTTACTTGGGTGTCTAATTGATCTATCATAAACTGATTAATGGTGACTTCTATATAAAAATCATTTGTAGGTAAAAAAACCTAAACCACAAGTTGCGATATAGTATGGGCTTGAGAAAGTCCGAGTTAAGTCCTAGATCTAGACTTAGCCCATTCAAGCTAGATGCCTTCTTCCAAGGAACGCCAGTCGCGACACGTATTGTTCACAAATGAACTATGTTGTGAAAATCCTTAGCTTTGAAGTTAAATCACATTTATTAGTAATTGTCACCCTATTTGGGAATCAAGATAGAAAACTCTTGCGATATGCGAAGTAGCTAAGATATTACCATTATTTGACTAAGCTGAAAAAAAATTGTCTGAATATGATGACTACCGTTAAACATGTTTAAACCGCATTAATTTTAAGCTAAGAAGAAGATATCTAGTCCATATGGAGCACAAAAATAAAAGAGAAAAATTAAAATGATAAAGTTCAATGATTTATTGGAAAAATAAAGACTATATACATCTAAAAGAGCTTTTTGAGGAAATTATGGACTATTTCGTGTCCCTCGAATTAAACACTCAGAGCAATTAGTGATCTTGACGTTATTGGATCAAAATAATGGAATGAGCAAGAGTAATCATCATCCATTTTGCACCATATAAATCATTGTGTGCGACGACTAAAATGAAAATAGAGTCAACGCGAAGTGGCCCGCGACAGAACGTAAAGTAAGTGGGGCAAAATCAAACTTGCGTCAGTGCAAAGTGAGCTGTAAATGTTCCCAAATTCCTGAAGAAACTGAAATTTCACTGGCTCATATTGTAACAAAGAGGTTCATAATGAAAAGGTCCGGTAATGATTATCCAAAAAGTCGAAACATATTGTGCGTCGGCCAATTTAATTTTAAACCTTTTAATTGTATCAATTTAGTCCTAAACCTATTATATGGCGGCAAATTCAGTCATAAACCTTTCAATTATATCGATTTTATCCTAAACCATTTGACGATTGCCAATTTAGTCCCACACATTTTAACGATTTTTCAATGTAGTCCTTTCGGATAATTTAGGTTGGAAATTGGCAAAAGACTACATTGGCAAATCATTAAGAAATTTATGACTAAATTGGCAAATTATCAAAAGGTTTAGGACTAAATTGGCACAATTAAAAGGTTTATGATCGAATTAACCACCGTACAATAGATTTACGACTTTTTGAATAATTTTCCCTAAAAGTTCGCATAGGAGTTACTAGCAAAATCACATATGCGTTACTCGTGTTTAAAAATTGACGATCAAAAGACATTGCAAAGTTGCCTTGTTACAACATATATGAAAATCTTTTCATTATTATGAGAAATTATTAACTCTATATAAGAAATTGTTATATACGGACATGTGTGTGTGAAAAGAGATCAATATTTCAAGATTTGGACTTTTTATTTTTGTAAGATTGTATGAGACAAAAAAGATTCAAATTCTAAAATTGAAAAACGCAAGACATAAGATAAAAATACAAATTTACGCATTTATCCTAGATAGCATGGTCACAAAATAATCAATTGAAATTATTTTGAGAAAGAAAAATAACGAGTATGATCCCTTAAATAAATATAGACATAATGGCATAGATGTTATGAAAATTACCTAGGACAATGATAAATAAATAATGATGGAAGTTGAAGAAAGAGAGAATTTGAAAAAGAAAAGGAACAGAAAGAAATAAAGAAAATGATCCATTAAAATAGTGACATACATTCCTGGACACGACAAAGTCCTTTTTCTTGTACAGATTTCAATTTGTAAAATGCTTAAACCTTTCTTATGCGCTTTAAAACTTTGTAATTTTGAAAAATAATTCATAGGATACATGAGATTTTCAATGACGGAAATCCCATCACTAAATATACCTTGTATAGTAAAGCATATCACTGAGCAAAGGTTGATTCAAATGAGAGCAAAAGCCTAGATATGTATAGTTGACTTGAAGATGAGATTATTTCGTTTGATGGTGGGCAGTATCAAATCTGTCATTTCCCTTACCATTTTAAATCTATTTGTGACCCATTTACTGAATATAACTAACTCAAATAATAACTATAAAAAATGAGTTAAGAAATGCGTTTATGACTCATTTTGACGGGTATAGTTGTAAGGAGCAAAAAAGAAGAAAAATAACCGTGATGACAGTGACAAAAAATCCACGTAAGCAGATGTGTGAATTTACAGCTGATGTGGAAATGCCACGTTAGATAACTAATGGTAGATTTGAGACAAAAGTAAAACTTAGAGATTTTTTTTTTTCAATGAAAAAAATATTCAAGGTGGAATTGGGACACTATCTAAAGTTTGTGTTTTTTAAGGAATTTGGCCCAAAAAAAAATTGTTTCCGAGCTATAATTTGTTAATGTGTTATACATTGTGTCTTGAGGTGTAATCACAATTTCATTATGTCAAATCAACTCTTGTTGTTATGGCAATAAATGAGAAGTTCTAATTTGTACAAAAGTTACGATGAAAATTAATTTCTTTCTTCCACATCTTCCTTGACCCATTTCCTAACTGTTTGAGCTTTTTGGAAAAATGGATCTGTCTAACAATTTGTTCCTTTCTACTTATTCTCCATTCAATTGTTCAGTTTTACTATCAGACTTTTTTGGCTAGAAATTCTCTTGAAACCATTACATGTTTTACAACCCTTGCGGAACAAATGGTCAACTAGTCTATGTGTAGAGGAAACTATACAATCATCGAATTGATCAACCGTACGAGTTTAATTGCATCAAGTATGCGAAAAATGAATGCGTAAGATATTTTTTAAAAATATGAGAAAATTGAATCTTTGATATGACAGTAAGAAGGATTTACATCGTCTAAAAGTAGGGAATAATTGCATGTGGTTACCCCAAAAAGATCAAGATGCTCCAAAAAGTCCTAAACCTATGCCGGCATCACATGTAGAGTTGGTTAGGGATGGGACAAATTGGGAAAGGAAGAAAATAATAAAACGTGAAAGAAAAGAAAATGGAAAAAAAAAAGAAAAATGAGAGAATTAATCTGTACCGTCCAAATTTTATTGTGCTAACATGTCAATCTCTCAAAAGGATCACTAAATTTAGAGGATATCTAATGAGGAAGTTAATGATGCATGGATATCACGCTATAATGTCTAATAAACTCAGGTAAATAACTGAAAAAAAAAACTCAATGCACAAAATCAAAAGCAACGATGGGCAACGTTGCAATAGTATTTAAGCCCCAACATCTTATCTAACTTTTTAACATAATTTAAAGGGGTCAATACCACCAAAAAATTCTAAATTATGTCTACTGTGACATCAATATCTCAAACTTTTTTTTTGTATCAGCTAAACCCCTAGACTATGTTCAATGTGACATCAATATCCAAAACCCCTAAACTTATACCAGTGTGACAAGAATACCATCTGTCACAATTTTGTCCACAACCACCTTTAAAAATCTAATGTGGCAGCTTATGTGGACAACAATGGGCAAACAAAACTGATGTGGCTCTAGGAGTATTGGTGATTAAAAAAATAAGTTTGGGTCACCGATACAAGCTTAGGAGTATTAATGAGACTAAAAAAGAGTTTAGGGTATCGGTGTTCCAGTGGACAAGATTTATAATATTTGGTGGTAGACGGAGAGCATTGTCATCAACTGGTACAAGTTTGGAGTATCGGTAATACGAGAAAAAATTTAGGATATTGATATCACGCTAATATTCTTTGTGGTAGACGGAGGGTGCAAAGTTTAGGGATTTTGATGGTAGATGAAGGGTATTTTTGTCACACTAGTACAATTATAGGGTTTTGGCTACACCAAAAAAAGTTTGGGGTACCGGTATCACAGTGGACATAGTTTATGATTTATTGGTGATGTTTTTTCTCCAATTTGAAATAGCTCGAAAACGAGCAACACAACATGCTATGTGCTTTTCTTTGTGACTGAAAAGTGCAACCTATATGTGCAAAACCACTTTTGAGAAGCTATGGGTATGGCTTTCCCCACAAAACGGGACAAACACCGAATGTTCTTTCCTTGGCAAACGAATCCAAGTATAATCTTGTTCGTGAAACACAACATCCTCAACAGTGACATCTTTACACAACAGATTTTCCGACATCATTGACCGGCATCCTCAAAGAGTTAACGACGAGCTCAATTTACTCATAAAATATTCTAGAATTGAGAGGATTAATATGATTTTGGGTTTGGGGTTAAATTTATTCATGAGTGATGTCCGCATTAAGGATTTAGCTGGAGATACTTTCTACTATCTGATTTGGAATGATGGTAAGTACAGCTCTAACTAGGAAATTTATATAAAAAAAGTCCTAAACCTATTATAATTATGTCAATTCAATTATAAACCTTTTTTTTGCCAATTGAATGCTAAATTCCAATTCAGTCCATCCGGTTAATTTTGACCGAAAATCACTGACATGGATACCAGTTATCCACATGGTGCGGCTAGTGCTAACATAGACCATTTTGCATAATATTTAAATGATTTTTCGAATTATTTATTTATTTCCTTGTCCTTTTTTTCTTTTCTTTCTATTTCTTTTTTTTCTTCCCTTATTTCTCTAGTCGGTCGCTGGATCTCAATGAGGGCTGGTGAGGTTCAACCTCACCCTCGCCAGTGGCCAGTGAGGTTGAGCTCATCAACCCTCGCCTTTGTCCAGTCGCCCCTATTCTATAAAATGCAATAAGTTTAAAACTTTTTTGGTAATTCTCTCCCCTATACTATAAAGTGCAAGTTTATAGAAAAGAATTGTTCGTTATATCCTATTAAACCAGCTATGTAAATATCAATTCATACTGCACATTTGGTTAAAGTATAAGTTAAAGTAGCCATGTAGGAGCTCCTGGGGTTACAATGGAATAGACCCGTTAAAAGAGGTTATAGACCCATTTTTTAACCCATCTATGATGGGTTGGGTTATTATACGAATTAGTTATATTCAAGTAAATTGATTATAAATGGGTTTATAACTTACTTAGATCAAACTCATCCTTATGACTTTCTCTTCATTCTCTCGTGCGCTTATTTGATCTTGTGCTCACTCACTTCTCACTCTTACCTCAATTTGGTTATGAGTTTCTTAAATTGAATTAAATATGGAAGCGTTTTAGTAATATGGGTTAGGTCGGATATGGATCACTAGAATTTACATTGCATGGAAATGGCTCAAAACGGATTAAAATGGACTATTTAGGTTGGACCATTTCCATCCTGACCCACCCGTTTGATGGGTCTATGATGGATCGGACGCCAGTGAAATTGTTAGTTTGGGTTTTGGTGTGATGAAATAGCCAATATTCTGCACGGTTTCACTTGTAACATCAAAGGAATAGAGATAAATTGTCCAGAAATCTTCTCTTTTGTCTGCATTTATTCAATAGCAATGTACTCGTTCCATTATAGATGATATAATTAAGTAATCTATGACTAACTGCAATGTACTTGTTCCATCAAATAGGTAACAGGATCATTAGAGGAGGGTATATCTAGAAAGATGATACGTTTCTACAAAGTTTACTGATCCTCTAATGTTTGTTCCGCAATTATCTTGAGAGATCAATCCGCCAACGAATCAGAAGAAGCAAGTTTCGCCCGAAATGTTTCATCCATCATCTTCTTCTTCTTCATCATCCTTTTGATTAACCTTAAACGATCTTCTATTTTCTCTTCCTTTACCCGTCGAAGAGACATGGAGACATTGGTGGAGTTGTCCTACTTCTCTTGCGGCGATGGCAAAGATCATAGTATCGAAGCGCTAATCTTATCAGACCGTTTAACGGAGTTCAATATCAATTGAAAAGGTTGGGAAACGTACAACACGACGTGATATGCGCTTTTCTTTCCAACGGTAATTACTTTTTAGATGCCATGTTCTTTCCTTAGCAGGAAAAACCAAGTATCATTTTACTCGTGGAAACAACACCCTCGACAGCAACATCTCTGCACAAAAAGATATTCCAACATTAATGACCGGCATCTCATAGAATCAAACGACAAAGCCAAATTTACTTAATATCCATTTACTTGAAGGAAAATTATTTCCAAAAAATTATTGTTTGACTTTCCGGTATTTGGATGATGGAGAACTAATCACATATGAAAAATGTTTTTCTGTGGACTGAAAATAATAAGCTTAAATCCAGGGAAAACTTCATCTTTTGGTAAGAAAGAATTCGCTTTCCTTAAACCACCAAACAAATAAAAACTAATCATTCTCAAGGAAATTTCTCGGAAAGTATTTCCTTTATCATGAAATTTTCCCTGATTTCACTATATATTTCATGATAAAGAAATTATTTTTTCTGAGAAAATGTTTTCTTTTTTCCAGGTTTAGAAAATTCATTTTCCTAATTTTAAGCATGCATATTTTCTTCGACCGTAAATGATTTTCTGTTGACTGATCAATTTTCAGTAAACCAAACGCGTGAAGGTCCAAAAAATTAATTCGAAATTTTTTTTTCACCCAAACAAACATGTCCTTAGAGGATATTCTAGAAGAGCGAGCATAGAGATGATTTTGGGCTATTTACATAATGGCATTCAAGGTTATCTATAAGGCGTCCACTTAATGAAATGTGCTTTTCTGTACGGGAACATATTGGGTTAGCTCTGGGGTACCAACCAACGTTATCGTCCATCTTCTACTTCGTCCTTCTGTTAACCTCGTTTGAACTCTTGTTTTCTTCCTTCTGCCGTCGAAGATACATGGATATACAGGTGCTGTCCAACGCCTCTCGCGGCGGCGGCAAGCCGAGTACCATGTCCAGCATCCACATCATCGACTTCATCGATGACCACCAGTTCATAGACTCGGTCATAGGAGGGCATTCATATGATTCCTCTGATGAAGAAAAATGCAACGTGGATGATCTCCTCAGAATCGTTAACAACATCCTTTACGGTGCCACCCTACTCGTCGATAAGGATAGCTTCCCCAAAACGGTATGGAATAGGGACCGATATCATTTCTTACTACCGAATTGGACTTTCCATTTTATCCATAAATGTCATTCGTAACGCACGGTTTTGTGCATCCGGGCGATTAATCAAGCCGAAAGATTCAAACAACCCCATATAATTTAAAATTTGTCGTTCACTTGAGTAAAATTTGTACGGTCGATCAAGTAACGAAAAGGTTAGAGTAATTCTGAGAATTGAATTGTGTAGAAGTTGCCCCTAACTGCTTGAGATTTTACCGTTACAGGATCTTTCAGACGCCCCGCAAACCATTTTGCCGAGCAACGTTTCACATCAGATCGACTGGATCTATTGCCAGGTTTGCTATTATTATATTTTTTCCTTCGGCACGGGATATCTATACATGTACGAAATGACTAATTTCAACAACTACATGCAAACCGGTACGTTTACGTTAATAAGGTGAGGCTCCATGTATATACCCTATGGTGGGCACAGCTCCCAACGTTGAAACAGCTAGAGTAATGTGAAAACTGGGAATGATGTTCCATCATCATGTAATGTTGCTGCAACACAAGCATTTTGATTCTCATTCGTCATAAAACATAACTTTACAAGAGAATAATTGGATTTGAGAGATCAAAGTTATGCGATCCGAGTGTTTCATAATGTTCAACGATTCCAAATAATTTTGCATGAGGGATGATTTATGGTGCGTTTCTCTGGATTATTAGTATCCGTTTATACATTTGAGATGTTTTTATTTGATTTGAGAAGGATAAAACATCCAAATCATCATCGTCTTCCTCATCTTCATCTTCAGATGACATGCGATGCCACGCATGGCGAAAATTTAGAAGGGAGGTTGCGGTCGATCTTCCAGAATCTACGAAGATATCGATGGACCACCCAAGTCCTGCTCGTCCTCGCGGCCTTCGCTCGACAATACGGCGACTTCTGGTATGCCTCCGAAGCTCCTCCTGAGGGCAGAGATGCCCTGACCACTTACCTCTTGAGGGCCCTGAGCTCACTGAAGAAGAAGGTCATATCCGATGAGCAGAAGAAGAAGGCAATCAAACCTCTCAACAAGGTGGTCAACGACCTCTGGGAGTTGATCACCGGCTTGTTTGATCTCTCCAAGCTGGTGGATCAGCACCGTAGGAAGCACGTGCCTGAATTGGCACAAGCATTTCGAACAATACCCGGGTGGAGCTGTGAGGCCATCATCGCCATCCTGGCCGCGGGGAACATCTTCGCCCAGATAATTGGTTTCCATAAAAGGTACGATCGCCGCTTCTCGTTTTGTTTCTCGGATACTGCATGAGTACGCCATATGTTTCTCGTGGTGCCCAGGAGAAATGCACCTTTTGCTCTCCTGTTGTCTTTGTCGTTAAGACCCTTTAGATTTTGAAACAAGTGGTAACAGGACGCTCATTCGAATCAGGAACTGTTCATATATACCTTGTCTGTAACTCTGTGTTTTACTGTTACTCTATGATGACCCATAAGAAGATGGGGCTCTGCTTTCTGGTCTGGTGATTAATAGTCACGGCAATGATCTCAGGTTGGCAGAATCAGAAATGGGTATTCTTACGTCGAGGGTGTCAGACAGGAAGAGAGCTGTTCTCGCAGCGGTTGAAACTTGCAAGAATCAAATAGGTAGCCATCCATGGATAGTTGATTTAGTGTGTTAACTCTCTTCTCGTGTCGGATGGCCGTTGATCTCCATTTCATTGATGTTAGGCCTCATGGAGGATTATCAGAAGTACGTGAAAAAGGTTGAAGCTCATGTGGACATTGCGGACTTTCTGAGATCACTGCTTGCGAAGGATTCCTCAGCGGATCCAATTGTTACTGGTCCCAATGACACCAGTTTGCCCTCTGCAGAATCTCCTTTTTAGCTCCTTCTTCAATCTATTTTCTAGGAAATCCATACTGCAGAATCATCAATTTGATTGGGTATAAAAAAAATGGTGGATCTCACATTGGTCGTTCCAAGAGGTACATTGCAAAGTTCGTGAATATACTGCAGGATTCATTCCAACTATACACTTGTCACCATATCAGTCCCCACGTCTACTCTTCCTTGGTTATACTGAAAGCTGGTTTACTACTCGAAATGCTTATGTAGCTGTTTTTATGACGATGTTATATTTGTCCTGGAAAATATAAGGCTATATAGATAATCCGACATTAAAGATTTCGTAGTATGATTCAGCAATGACAATTTACTATGGAAACCGTAAATTACCTTCCTTGGTCCATCCATTTGTGTGCATTTGTTGGTCGGGGAAAGAGATAAAGAGATAGAACAGGGGCCAGGAGAAGCATCAATTGTCATGTATGAGGAACCAAGGCCATGATCTGTAGTCCTTACCACTTTGATAGTCTTGGAACAATATCGGCAGACATCATTCATGTTGACATTTTAAGGGTGTATTTACTGTCTTTCTGGCAAAAGAAAGATGTTTCCTGGCCACTTTATATTCTATGAGTCTCATAAATATTCGTTCTCAGGGAGGCAGGACGCCAAGAAATTCTTCATTTATCGATGGCTTGTTTAGATATTTTCTGTAAGGTCTCTATGTCATAGCGGAAGGAGAGAATATGACTATCCTTTATTATGTTTCCAGACTCCAGACTGATCACCCCGTTTAACGCTATTATTCGAATGTGACAGTTAACTGGTAAAGTGTACATGATATCCTACCAGAGTACCAGATAGAGATCAAAAGAGAAAAATTCAACTAACGCATAAATGTCTTTGTTAATCTTAGGAAGTATCAAACTTATTAGTTATTCCAACTCTTTGATTGCTTCTACTTATTTTACTAACCAACTCATTCACTCTCTTCTTTTCTCCATTGGACATATGCAGGTCAAGTTTGAGTCGTTCAGGAAGAAGAATGTATTGCTGATAATTTCGGACCAAAAAATCTCTGAATGTGACATTGCAACTCTTGAAAGGATACATGATGATCCTTGGCGCTTTGGAATCCCTAAAGATGACCTAAAAGATGATACTATCCAGAGTAAAACGGAGAAAACGGAGGAGACACTCTATGAGCTTGTTTGGATTCCTATTGTGGATGCGGGGCATGACAAATTGGAAGCGCTGCCAAGCTTTGAGTCTATGAGGCGATGGGCTTTAATGGTGCACCCACAGAAAATGAATAGGTTCGCCGGTCAATATGTCAAGGAAGAGTGGCGCTTCAAGCGAGAAACCATGGTTGTGGTGTTGGACTCGCTTGGTTGGGTGGAGAACACGGATGCCATGCCCATGCTCCGGATATGGGAGACGGATGCTTTCCCTTACACAGGTAATGAAAGTACCCATCCTTGGAGGGATCCATGCAGTTGGGTTCAGCTCGTATTAAGAGAACCGGCAGTCCAGTTGGATGCGGTAAACACTCATTTTTCTAATGCTTTAAATTGGATTTATTCATCTTACACATAACATTTGTCGTGTTCGTACAGATTCAGACCGAGTACATATTGTTTTATGGAGGAACTGCTGCTACGAAGTCAGCAGTTGATCACTCCTAACCTTTGCGTGGTTCCCGTTGAGGACATGAAGCTATTCCGCATCCGTTTAAGGAGTTGCTTGATTTGTAGGCTCCAAGTTCTGCAAATTCTGAACATTGAAAAAGACCCGTTGCGTGACCGCATAGTATACGAGATGTGCGAAGCCTACAAAGCCTGTCAAGGAGGCGGGGTTGCAATATTCGCCAAAGGGCGTGATCTGCAGGAGCAGCATGTAGGCCTTTTGAGTGATTTAAAATTGGTGATGGATCAGGTTGCCAACGATGGTTGGACAGCTCTTGCAGAAAGTTTCAAGAAGAAATATAAAGACGTTCAAGGACCGCCCATGCGCCTGGACGTCTGCGTCCCAGATTACAACGGTCTTGGGGATTTGTACTGCCCCGGTTGTAGCCGATTCATGAGGTGTGATCTTAGTCTCGTGTGTTGTCATTCCAATTCCGACTGAAGGGGGCTTGCAACACGCGGACCCCTTAGCTGATGCTAACACTAAATAAAAAAGCTTCAGTTCGGAGCATGTTCGGTTGTGGAGTGTGCAAGGCGTGGCAGTGTGTTTGCAAGTTTGTGTGCTTTCGGTTTGTTAACATTAGCCTCATTGTTCACAAGAGGGCTAACTTCTATTTACTTTTATATGCTTGTAATGCGCTTGTGCTTCGGGCGACAAGAGCATCTTAGGGCCTTTTATTGCCATTTTATCGAATAAACAAAGAGATTGACGAGGTTTGTATGCGTTATCTTGGAGCAAGATTCTTGTTCCTAAGTCCTTCCGTTTCCCTTCGTCTGGTACCGTCTACGTATTTTCATATGTTAGCAAATGAACTAATATATGCTATTCTAATTTCTTAAAATGCCGAAGTTGGGATTCCCATATTTAAAGAATATAGTTCTGTTCCACTTGACGGATTGATCAAGCTTCTTTGGACCAAGATACTTCAAGGATAGAAATCACAAAACTAACTTTCGAAAATAGGTAATTACATGTGATACCACAAACTTTAGAAAGTTCCTAAAAATCTCTTGAATCGGTAAAAACATTTAAATTGTTAAGTTCACTTGATGTTATATATCAAGCACAAATGATTTTTGTATTTGACTAAAATATATTGTGAGATAGATATGAGCAGATCCTTAAAAAGGTCAAACTCCTAATGTCACTTCCATAGACTTTAGGGGTTGTAGAACCCAAAATGGGATATTCCCTCCTCCCGTTGAAAAAAAATATCTTCAATGATAGTAATCACAAAACTAACTTTTGAAAGTAAGTAATTACGTGCTTTATTGTCAGAGATAAGCATACATCTCTTTTAGTAAGAACTAGCTGGACAAGTTGGGCCTGAGGGTAAAAGATTATAATTAAGGGGAGACAATCCATATAGCCCACCATAATACTGCTCTTTTCAGCCTTGGCTTGTGACCAGCAGGGGTCGTTGGCACCATAGTACTACTCCTTTCAGCCCTCGCTTGTGACTGGCAAGAGTCAGGCGATGACCATCGCCGGACTTAGAAGAAGAAAAAGAAAAAGAAAGAAAAAAAGAGAAAAGGAAAAATAAATTAAAAATTAAAAATTTAAGAAATATTAAAATATTATTAAAAATTGTCCACGATAACGTCGATCGTGCCACGTAGATGGTTGGCATTCACATTAATAATTTCTGGTCAAAATTGGCTGAATAAACTTAATTGGCAAAACATGAAAAAAAATTATGAATGAATTAGTAAAATTAAAAGGTTTAGGATTTAATTGAGCAAAATGCAATAAGTTTAGGATTTTTTTTTTTATAATTCTCCCTCCTTGCGTGTTATGCATGTGTGGTGTGCAGAGTTGGCAACGGATGGCAGAAGGCAGATTTGGAAAGGGGTGAAAGGTGAAGGAAAAGAAAAGAAAAATGAAAGATTCGATCTTGACCGCCTTTGTCGATGTCTCAAAAGGATCTCTAAATTTACACGATATCAAACTAAAGATAGAGGAAGATGAACATGCAAGAATCCCACACAAAACAAAAGAAAGAAAGAAAGCTCAATATACAAAATCAAAAGCGAGGATGGATAATGTTCCAAAAGTATCGAAGACCTAATCTAATCCAAACGTTGAACATAATCCAACATTGTAAAATTGAAAAGGGTAAGGAACGTGCAGCACGGTACGAAGTAATAAGGTCTGTCGCGACCTACCCTCTCGCGGGTGCATCACCTAAGAGTTCAACTAATGGATTGCTAAGCTTAAACCTAATTCTTGCTCATCCAAGCCCATATCAATTTTTAACTTAAGATTGGAGTTTTAACATGCAAGACCATTTAAATTATGAGTCGTCATTAATTTATTTTTTGTGGGTCGATTGGAAACCCAAGTAAAGTATCAGGAGTTCTACTTTACTCCTACAAACTAGAGATTATAGATTCCGGAACTTGATTACACTAGATTAACCTAATGCCCTTTTGATACATTTTCTCTTTTATTTTTCAAAAATATCTTAATAGGGAGCTTGAATTGATTTTATTTTAACATGCAAGATGTAATCACGCGGGTGCACAATCAATTAAATTAACACTCAAATAACAAAGCAAGCAAATTGTAAGAAAGTAAAGAAATCGGACACACCAAAACAATCAAATATTTTTGGGGTTTTCTTTTACCTTGAAATGAAGTCTAATTTACATGACATGTGATTTCCTAACATACAAACTATATGACATGCATATGATATTTTTGGTATTTTTATTAAAATTCGGAATTAACAAATACCCTAATTGAACTATCTAAAAAAATAGTTATCTAATCTAGTTTAGGGATTAATTCAAACTAATCCTATCCCGTCTTAGAAAACTATTTTTAAACATGCAAGCATTATCTAAAATCCCATCCACTAAGGAAAATCATATCTAAAACCTATTCTAATCTGTTCTAGAATTTACCCTAATACTATTCAAATAAGCAATGTTATCTAACAATTTTATCGAGTCTAGCAAGGAATCTTTTTGTATTTTTATTTTTTATTTAAAAAAGCAAGTTATCTAAACCAAAGATAAGGATTTACCTAATCCACACATGTGATCCACGAAGATTTCAAATTAAAAATTACGATAATCTAAAAAATAACCCATTGTCTCATGGGTTAAATTAGAGATTATTGTAATCTTTAGGCATGATAGTTATCCAATATTAAGTTGAAATAATTAGAAAAATGATCCGATATTTACGGATCAAATTAGTAATTAAATCAACTCATATCGATAACACCTTAATTGGATAATGCCTAGGATCTCAATAAAATCAATTCGTGATTAGAAATTAGATATTCAAATCAAATCGGATAAAGATTATTACCTAATTTGGATGCACTTAATCTTATTGAAATCGTATTGGATCACAGCTTGCGGATGAGGCTCGGAGGATGATTGGCGGTGTACGGTGCTCATTAGTGCTCGACGACGGGCTACTCATGGAGCGGGGTGCTCGATCGAGGATCACAAGTATCTTGTCAGTGTTGCGGCTAAGGATGCTCCCGGTGGATGACTTACGGGCGACGGGGAGTGCTCAATGATGGGGAGGTACTCAATGTATTCCTCGGCGGATGATGGTTCGGATGCTCAGTCGGCTATGGTGACTGGTCGTGACGTCCTGCCAAGGGACAACAGTTTGTAGGGCTTCAACAAACCTGCAAAAACAGAGACAAAAGTCCTTGGCTCGATGGAGGGTCGATGGTTGCAAGAGGAGGACACGATGATCCGGCAATATCACGCGTCGTTGGGCTCGACAAGGCTCGAGCAAATCGGCACAAGGTCAGCAGAATGCGAAGCCAAGGGTCTGGATTCTTTGAGAACTCGCTGGAATCACTCCTGGACACTCGAAGACTTATTGGGGTTGCTCAAGTATATATATCGAGCACGTGTTTCATTTTACTTTCATGACATTTAATTATTGGTCTGAATTTTGTAAGCATTCAAATATGCCTTCCTCTCACTGAAAACCAGAGTTCCACGACCACGCATGCACATTATCTTTATAAATCATCAGGGAAATTATTCAAAAAAGTCTTAATTAAACCTATTGTATGGTGATCAATTTAATTCTAAACATTTCAATTGTGCAAAATTAAGCATAAAACTTTTAACGATTTACCAATGTAATCCTTTCGATCAATTTACGAATATCCCAAATCACCACCAAGAGCATATGGACCTGTGAGCTATAGTGAGTGCCCAATGTGTCTAGGAGGGAAGATTTTTATGACCAAATATCCCATTATTAGCTAAAAATTTAAATTGTGGTGATTTGAATAAAAATTGCCACAGCTAATTTAAGCCCGTAATCACTCAGCCATCTCCTTGATATTGTTTATTTTCTGATTAGGCTACCATGATACCAATATTTATTTATGTCTAATGGCAAGACTTGATCCAAACCATTTCAAGTACAATTTTAAGATGACATTTCTAGATGATAAGTTAAGTGTTGAAATATACCACCCGCCTGGGTGGCGCTGCTGGCGCGGGCACTCTTCCTCTCGCAAAAGGTTAAGTGTTCGAATCCCGGGCGCCGCAGGGTGACTTAACCAGTGGCACGTGTGTGGTGGCTAGCACGTGTCGCCCCCAGGGTTTACCTCCCGGCTGTCGGCCGTGCGGGGGTTCCCTGGGTTATCAAAAAAAAAAAAAAGTTAAGTGTTGAAATATCCAACGTCACTTATCTATGGGTTTATATGCTCTTTATATATGTGGTATTCTTTTTACCTATTAGTTTAAGTTTTTGTGTGAGACTTTTTAGTACGGTATTAGAGCCAATTTTTGTCCCAATTTACCATTTGTCAAATTTCATGTGTTAATCCTAAACTAATGCGGGTCTTTTTTCGCTTGTTGTGGTGAATAAATCTACTTGCAACTGAAAATTTTTTGAGAACGTTGCCATCGATCCAACAAGCAAAATGCCCAAGATATGATTCTATGACTTCTCCGAGATTCAACAAAAGCTCTCCTCTCCCGATTTAGGTGTAGATCTAAACTTGAGAGCTTTTCTCTCTCAATCTAAATCTAGAATTGGAAGTTTCTTAGAAGCGTTTGATCTATGATGGTGCAACGTGTTGTTGTGTCCGCGTGACGGTGGGTGATAATTACAACAATTGGTCTTGTGCCATGGAGATTGCCCTTTCCGCCAAGAAAAAGATGGTGTTTGTTACTGGAAAAATTGAACAACCAGCCACTGCCGATCCTGCCTATGCATCATGGATTCATGTTAACAATATGATTCTATCATAGATTCTTAATTCCATCTATCTAAGTTTGGTGCCAATAGTTCTCTACGCAGAGTCAGTTGCGAATGTCTGGGCCGATCTCTACGAATGTTTTTCACCATCGAATGGTCCTAGGGTTTTTCATCTTGAGCAAAAGACATGCACCCTTGCTCAACATGACGTGTGACCAAGTACTACAACAACTTGCGAAGTTGTTGGGATGAATTGAATAATTTGGATTCATTACCGCAATGCTCTTGTTTAGCTCATTCTATCGTCACCAAACAATAAGAGAATTGGAGATTGTTTCAATTTCTCATGGGTCCCAATTCGAGGTAAGCTAATGTTATTAGTAAGATTTTACTAATGGATCCGTTACCTAGTGTCGCACGTGCATATACACTGGTTCTTCTGGATAAGTTGCACCGCCATATCCAATTGGTTTGCCTACCGTCCGATCAAACCAGCACTTTGCTGAGCACTCACGGCAACCATACTCAGCGGCCATACACGAATTCCTCATCCCAAGGACAGCCTGGCTCTCTTGGCGCTCCCTCTTCGTCCGCCAACCTAACTAAATGAACGAACACGTCTCGTGGCCTGGAAAGATGCGCCTACTGTGGCATCCCGGGATATACACAGGATGTGTGTTTTCGACTTCATGGCTTCCCTCCCAACCACAAGCAGCGTCGTGGACAACCATCTACCTCCTCTCGGCCCGCGGACAACAAGTCCAACCATACTTCCGATGTAGGACCTTCTCCGTTCACAAATGATCAATATAAGTGTTGCGAACGTATGCGGAAGAGCAAAACACAGAACACATAAATTTACGTGGTTCGATCACAACATGATCTACGTCCACGGGCGAGGCAAGACAAGATTCCACTATAATCAAAAGAGAGTACAGTTTTCAGAAGTCGAAATAACGACAAAAGCACACGGCTCACAAAACTCTCCGAAAACAAAATTCTCTCTGTGTACATCAATGAGAAAACCTAGCCGCAGTATAAATAGCGCACCCAAAAAATTTTCTCAGGGGCGTAGCCCCTGAACCCCCCGTGACATTGCTTCGTTTTCTCCAGCTTGGGCGGTCCGCTATGGAGATTTGTTCACTTGCTACAAGTTGGGCCTATCGGTCCAACCCTCCGCGTCGCGAGCCAAATCTCAATTTTCGGATCGCACAAAAAATATGTCGGGTCGGGTCATGAACCGGACCAAAATACATAAAATTCAATACATATTTTACAATAAGCAACTGATGTGCTTGTTGCAAGAGGTAAATATCCCAAAAGCCAACCTCTCAGGTAATGTTCTTGGCTTATCTTCGAGTTCATTTAATTCTGATACTTGGGTACTGACACTAGCGCCACCAACCACATCACATTCGAACCCCATCACCTAACAAACCCGACTCATTATCCCTCTCCACATCCCACCATTGAGATTCCTAATGGTGTTGGTGTCCCTGTGACATCAGACGGTTCGATCCCTCTTACCCCAACTATCTCCCTTAACAATGTCCTTTGCGCTCCCTCTTTCAAATAGAACTTATTATCAATCTCCAAGCTCACTCAAACTTTAAACTGCTTAATCACCTTTTTTCCTAACCACTATCTTTTTCAGGACCTATTGACAGAGAAGATCATTGATCGGAGCCATGAGCGTGGTGGTCTTTATTACCTGGAGATTCCTACCGAGCCTGCCATCCTCTCTACTGCAACTTCTTTACCTCATCTTTGGCACACCCACTTAGGACATCCATCTGAGTCAGTTTTATCCACTTGCAACAAACTTTATGTTTTCGTCTAGCAAAACAATTGAGTCCATATGATGCTTGTCATTTATCAGAGCAAACATGTCTGTCTTTTGCGTCTAGCACTATTACTACTTTACGTCCCTTTGAGCTTATTCATGTTGACATTTGGGGACCTTATTCTCATTTTACACATCAGACATGTCATTATTTTTTTTATCTATTGTTGATGACTATTCACGCTATACTTGGATTTTTTTGCTTACTTTTAAGTCTGATGCAATTAATTCTCTGATTTGCTTCTTTGCTTTTGTTGGGACTCAATTTCAAACCAAAGTCCAAAATGTTCAATCTGATAACAGGACCGAATTCCTTTCCTCTCGATTACAAGAGTTTTTTTTGTGCCCACGGTATTCACCACCAGCACAGTTGCCTTCACACTCCTCAGCAAAATGGAGTTGTTGAGCACAAGTATCATCACCTGCTCAATTTTGCTCGTGCATTACGTTTTCATTCTAGCATGCCTCTTCATTTTTGGGGTGATTGTGTCTTAACTGCTAGTCCTCTCCTACATAATAAAACCCTGCATGACATTCTCTACGGCAAACCACCTTCCTAATCTCATATTCGTGTCTTTGACTCATTATGTTACGCTTCTATCAGCCATCTTCACTCCGATAAATTTGGCCCCCAATCTCGACGATGAGTTCTAATCGGTTATCCCTCAAACCACAAAGGTTACCGTCTCTATGATCTCCAAGACCAAACAACTTTTACTAGTCGTGACGTCGTTTTCTATGAACAAGTTTTTCCTTTCTGTCAAACAATCGAACATACCACAACAGAACAGACCTCGGTAATTCCATTACCCATACCGACCTTGGTGAAACCTCCCCTCCTCCCTCCACGCCGGTACTTGCACCGATCTCACGTCCTTAGCCCCCTGCACCCACAGCCGCACCATCACCCATTGAACCCGAAGCCATGCCTTGGCCATCTCGACCACGCTATCCACCCTGATATCTTCGAGACTACCATTGCGCTATTGTGGCCTCCGATCAATCCTCTTTGGACTCTACGGTAACTAAATCAGGTGCTCTTTATCCCTTATCCAACTGTTTATCATACTCGCGTTTTTCACCCACTCACCGCATTTTTTTAGCCTCCATATCGTTAAAGTAGGAACCTGAAACTTATAACGCTGCATGTCAATCTCCCAAGTGGTGAGAGGCAATGTCTTCTGAGATACAAGCCCTTGAACAGAATGACACTTGGGAAATTGTTCCTCTTCCTCCTGACGAACAACCCATTGGATGTAAATAGGTTTACTGAATCAAATATAATTCTGATGGCACCATTGACCGCTACTAAGCTCGTCTCATTACAAAGGGTTACACTCAAACAGAGGCGATTGATTACCATCATACCTTTGCGCCTATTGCTCAAATGGTAACCGTTCACACTTTATTACCTCTTGCTTCAATTTGTCATTGGCCTCTCTACCAATTAGATGTGAATAATACTTTCTGCATGGTGATCTTAATGAAGAGGTCTACAAGAGGTTTCCACCGGGTTTTCATACTAAGGGGGAGAATTTAGTTTGTCGGCTTAAGAAATCACTCTATAGCCTTAATCATGCATCGAAGCAATGGTTTGCTAAATTCTCTTCTGCATTACTTGATATTGGTTTTCAACAGTCCAAGGCGGACTATTCATTTTTTATATTGGTCAGTGGCTCTCTCTTGACCATTTGTCCATGTTTATGTTGATGATTTGGTTATCACGGGTGATGATGAAGTTATTGTTGCGAACTTATGCGGAAGAGCAAAACACGGAACACAGAGATTTACGTGGTTCGATCACAACGTGATCTACGTCCACGGGCGAGGCAAGACAAGATTCCACTATAATAAAAAGAGAGTACAGTTTTCAGAAGTCGAAAAAACGACAAAAGCTCACGGCTCACAAAACTCTCCGAAAACAAAATTCTCTCTATGTACATCAATGAGAAAACCTAGCCGCAGTATAAATAGGGCACAAAAAAAATTTTCTCGGGGGTTACGCCCCCGAACCCCCCGTGACATTGCTTCGTTTTCTCCAGCTTGGGCGGTCCGCTATGGAGATTTGTTCACTTATTACGAGTTGGGCCTATCGGCATAACCCTCCGCGTCGCGAACCAAATCTCAATTTTCGGGTCGCACAAAAAATATGTCGGGTCGAGTCATAAACCGGACCAAGTACATAAAATTCAAGACATATTTAACAGTTATGATTCAACTTCTCAAGTGATTCCTTGACACACAATTTCGCATTAAGGACTTGGGTACTCTCAAATACTTTTTGGGCATTGAAGTTTCTCATTCCAAGTCTGGGATTTTCTTTTCACAAAGGAAATACACTCTTGACATTTTGCCTGACGTTAGTCTTCTTGGAGGACATCCTATTGATACTCTGATGGAACCCAATATCCAATTTTTGGATTCCTCCCCAACTCTCAAGGATCCAGGTTCATATCGACAACTTATTGGTAGATTATTATATCTTACAGTAATTCGTCCATATTTACTCTTTGCAGTGCAACATCTTAGTCAATTTATGCACTCTCCTAATGAAGACCATTGGAATGCCGCACTTCACATTGTGCGGTATCTCAAGCATGATCCCAGCACTGGTTTGTTTTTCCCATCCAATTCTACTCCCCAACTTAAAGATTATATAGATTCTGATTGGGCATCTTGTTCTACATCTCAATGATCTATTTCTGGCTACTGCATGTTTCTTGGTGCTTGTCCCATCTCATGGCGTTCCTAGAAACAAACCACTGTTGCCCAATCCTCAGCAGAAGCTAAATACCGTGCTATGGCGTCTGTCGCTTGCGAAATCACATGGCTTCGCATGCTTCTCTCGGATCTCCACATCAACACTACCACTACCGATCTTTTTTGTGATAATAAAGTGGCCATCCATATTGCCACTAATCTCGTCGTCCACAAACGCACCAAATACATTGAGATTGACTGTCACTTGGTTCGTGAAAAAATTCAAGATGGCACTTTGTGCACTCTTCATATTCCCGGTCACTCCAACTTGTGGACTTGTTCACGAAACTGGTCACACGTGATTTATTTTGTACTTTTAAGAACAAGTTGTTGACATATTTACATTCACCAACTTGAGGGGGAATATTGGTAGATTAGATTTATAGTAAAGGGCATAATTGTCACTGTATTGTTTTTAGCCTTAAACCCTATGTATATATATTGTAAGTTGTTTCCTCAACGGAAGAAACGTTTGCCTAAACTCTCCAGATCTTTTGCACGTCCGAGGGCCTTGTGATTGCAGGCAACCCCTTCAATATGGCCGTCAATTCCACGAGCTTGTCCGATGGTGGAATTTGAGCGAGTCGCCAAAAGTCGCCGTAGCATAGAGCGAGCGATGATAGGGTAATCACAGCCTTAGTGGCCCACGAGTAGCTAGATAGCTCGCAAAGGAGCGACTCCAGCGTTTTGCGCGCATTTTTGGTGTCTAATGCCTTGCATGTGATCTGATGACTTGACGATGATAGGGATTAGTTATTTCCAAGCTGTAAGAAGTAAAATAGCCAAAGCAGAAGCCATTCTTTGCATGAGGAAAATCATTTATTGAAAGGAACATAATAACATACCTGACAAGCCACTTCGTTGATTGCTGCTAAGGGTGGATTGAAGCCTTCTTTTAGTGGCTTGAATGCAGGGCTCCCAGATCCTTGAGTTCCCTACAGTGTATGTATTTGTAGACTTATTGTTAGAGAGAGAGAGAGAGAGAGGCAGTAATTAAATGAAATGATTAGAAAAATTCTTGGTATTCAACAGCTAAACTAAGGAAATCCTCAGTTATCCCGTAGAAATCGCTTAATGTGTAGACCTATGATCAGAATTTATATCCAAAACATGGCCAGTTTTTATTGAAAAATTCATTAGTGATGAATGTAATTAATAAGGGTGCATTTGTTTCGCAAAAAATGAAAAAAAATTTCAAACATTTTGCTGAATATCCTCTTTAAATCATTGATTTTTCACGAAATAAATGCATCCTAAATTTGGAATTAAAAGTATTGATGTCCACACCTTGTGTAACAAGAGTATAAATGAATGTCCTTAAGAAAATACAGGGTATAATCAATTAAACGAGCAAAAACTTATTATGAGTTTGATGTAATCCCTATGCCATATCAATTATTGTGTCATGACTTATGGATAAACTGATAATCTCATAATTAGATCAAATACAAGCCCGACAAAAATTGACTGCCAGTGGATTGCTACATGCTTAGGAAAATTAAACTTTCTTACAAATATTATTTAATTTTACCTCTTGGAGATTTGCAACATAGTAAAGAGAAATGGGAGAGCGCATGCGAAATATGAAAATTTTGTGTATTACTTAGGGGATGATAACTAATCGAGTTATTTTCTTTGGCCAATCAAGCCCTAGCTTTGAGGGCAATGTTGGTGTGCTTAGATACCGCAGCTGATGCGTGGTCCGAACGTGATCTGAGCGAGGAAGTCTTCACCGATAGCTTACCAGTTGTGCAAACGGTGTTGGAAGGGCTCTGAGCCCTTGGGAGTTGCAGGCCATCATTGAAGTGTGCAAAGATAGGCTTGGCCGGTCCAAATCTATTAAGCTGGCCCATTGCCCACTTGAGTCCAACCAGGTCGCAAACTGGATAGCTTAAAGTCCAACGGAAGAAGGCCCTTACCCAAAACTGGGTTTTGTCGCCACCTTAACGACTGTGGGACCTCTTATATTCAGAAACTCATAATCTTTGTTATCCTTTTGATGTTTGATGAGTGAAATGTTTCGTTATTGACCAAAGAAAAAATGATACCTTATTTCCTTTTGACCCTTCAACAGTTGTGCTCATCGAAAAGGACTCTTCATAGTAAGACCCTTCACTAATTCTAGTTTGGCAAATGAATAACAGTAATTGTAATATGTTGTTTGCCTCAACTTTTCTCTAAAATTGGCGGTTTATGCTCTAACTTTCAAAACGGAAATTGAAAGGAAAAAAAATTTGACGCGCTTTATCCAAGCGCTGAATAGTGCTTCTTGTTGCCGTACATGGATGGCACTTTTGTAAGTTCAATGGCCAAGCAGAAATGTAAGCGTGGTCCAGAGGAGGAGAGAGATGTCAGTCTCTTTCTATCTTTTATTTATTGTGTAGCCTCACAGTGTACGCGCCAGTCCATGTGTTAGGGTTTACGAGAGTGTGAGCTGGATAGATCTTATTTTGCTGGATTGGAGGCAAATATTATTTTTTGTCCAAAGTTCTTATATGAAGTGGAAAAGATTAAAAAAGTTGCTATACTTACAAATTTAGTTAAGTGGTTTGGTCTCTCCTCTAACCGAAAATTCTAGGTCCACCATTGTTGACAACATCTGGGGTTTATTTGCGAAAGAAAAAAAAAAAGAAATGGTCAACTTTTCGAAGGTTTACGCCATAGACACACCCTTTTGATAGATTGCTAAGCTTACCCAAAAGAAAAACAATTTTGAAGTCTATCTGCCTAGCACATGCTCGCACGTACACAAGATATATAGGATTATTTCAGTTTTTACCTTAGGGTGGAAAAGTGTTAAAAAAGTCATAAACCTTTCATATTAATGTCAATTTAATTCTAAACCTTTTTTTTTGTCAATTCAGTCATTCCGGCCAATTTTGACTTGATTTTACTTATGTGAACGCTGGCCGGCCAAAATACAGTCACCGACGCTAGCATAAACAACTTTTAATATTCTAGCGATCGACGGCAAAGGCGAGCCTTGCCATGACTAGGCGAGGCTAGACCTCGCCAAATTTGGTGAGGTCGTGCCTCACCCAACCGCCGGCAAGGCTTGACCTTGCCAAATTCGACGAGGTTGGGCCTTGCCCAATCGCTGGCGAGGCTCGAGCCCTTGCCATAGGCCTTCAACTTTGCAGCCTTCGATGAGGGCTCAACCCTCGCCTGAGGCTAGGCAAGGTCTGACCTCATTGGAGGCTGCAAGGTCAAAGGCCTCTGGCGAGGGCTCGAGCCTCACCAGCAGCTGGGCGAGGCTCGCCCTCGCTCGCCCAGCGCGAGGCTACCCTTGCGGCCATCTGGCGAGGGTGAGCCTCACCAGTGGCCTGCGAGGCGACCTCACCAACCTTGGGCCAGTCGTCGATCTGGCGACCGGCTGGAGGAAGAAGGGAGGGGAGGTAAAAAATAATAAAAAAAATTAATATATTATTAAAAATTATCCACATCAGCATTGATGGCCTACGACGTCCACGTTAGCAAAATCTGGCCAAAATTGACCGGAAGGACTGAATTGGCACAAAAATAGAAGGTTTAGAACTAAATTGGTACTAATGCAAAATATATAGAATTGAATTAGCATCAATGCAAAAGGTTTAGGACTTTTTTGACATTTCTCCCGGCTGACGATGGAGTCGACAATTGCAGTAGCTTCATTGAGGGCTTCCTCGACAAGAAGGAAGAGAAACTGGACATCCACGTCTCCTTCATCGGGAGCGTGAGTGTCCATTATCTCCTTCATGAACTTCTGGTCGTCGAAAATGGCGAGCAGGTTGGTAAACATGTTCTGGTCAAATTGACGAGGCATGCTGCTCAACAGCCCAGAAACTATGGAAATGGACTTGCCCGACACTATCTTGAATATCAAAGAGAAGAGAGAGTCTAGGCTTTCGAGTGTATAGAGTGAGTAAAACTAGGGAAGGAAGAGCGTGTAGGTGATGTGGTGACGGCAGATGTTACTATGCCTGCCCTATTTATAGCCGCGGATGCAAGGAAAGAGACAAAAGATAGAAGAACTTTTGTTTGAAAAAAAATTTACAGACAAAGGATCCGTTTATTTCACGAAAAATAAATAATTTAAAAATAAATTACTTGTATTCTTTGAAATAATTAACTAATAAAAAATACTCTTAATTATTGATAATAATTTATGTTTAAATAATTTCGTAAACGATGAAAATATTTTTATTCATTTATTTTATAAGTGATTCGAGTGATTTTTTTTGGAAAATATTTTCCAAATAATCGTTTTCCGCGAAACAAACACATCCAAAAGAAAAAGGAAAAAAACCACCAAAATTTCCAAACTTTACCACCTATGACACATTTACTCCGAACTTTTTTTTGTGACACCAAAAACCCCAAACTTTACTATTTATGACACATTTACCCCAATATATTTAGTCCATGGGAATTTTCGTCTTTTTCTACTTTTTCTTTTTTTTCTTTTTTTTTCTTTTCCGGCGAGGGGGCCCTCATCGGCGTCGGGCGAGGGCGGCCCTCGCCTAGGCAAGCGAGGGCGATCCTCGCACAACGCCGACAAGGGCGGCCCTCGCCGGATCCGGCGAGGGCAGCCCTCGCTCGACGCTGGCGAGGGTGAGGCCAGATCCAGCGAGGGTCGCCCTCGCCCGACGCCGGCAAGGGCCCCCTCACCGGAAAAGAAAAAAAACGAAAAAAAAGAAAAAAAAAAGTAGAAAAAAAATAAAAATGCCCATAGACTAAATATATTGGGGGTAAATGTGTCACAAATAACAAAGTTTGGGATTTTTGGTGTCATAAAAAAAAGTTTGGGATAAATGTGTCACAGGTGGTAAAGTTTGGAGTTTTTTGTGGTTTTTTCCCAAAGAAAAACAAGCAGGAAGAGGTGACCAATATCAACAAATCTCTAAGCATTATTATAAGAGCTGTTACAGAATATTATATGAAAAATATAAAGTCTAGAAGGAGGAGCTCGTTCCTGTAGCTCTAACACGGTAGAGTGTGTCTAAATAAAGTCGAATACTTATTTTGTCAGCAGCTTAGATGAACCAAGCTTTTTTTGAGATTGAGACATGTTTGAGGGTACATTTATTTTGCAAAAACTGAATGATTTGAAAAATATTTTTTTAAAAATTATTACATATATCGCTCAAAAAAATGAATGAATGAAAATATTTTCAATGTTCACGAAAATGTTTAAACATATATTGTTGTTGATAACTGTAATATGTTTCATTGAATAATTATTTTAAATTATATAAGCGATTGTTTTTAAAAAAATATTTTTCAAATGATTCATTTTTCGTGAAAACAAACAGAGCTTTTGATTCAAAGTTGGGACCAAGCTTTCTTCAAAGGGTTAATACCATGAAAAACCTCAAACTGGTACATTTGTAACAAATTTATCCCAAACTATTTTTTTTACCACCAAAAACCCTAAACTGGTACACATGTGATAATTTTAACCCGAACTATTTTTTTGACCATAAAAAATCCCATACTAATATACTCGTGACAATTTTACTCCCAAACTAATTTTTTCGCCACAAAAAACCCCAAACTGGTACACTTGTGATAAATTTACCCTCCGTTAGTTTTCGTTAAATTTTACTGTAAAATTGCAAAAAAAGTTTAATGACACGTGGTAATTGACATATGTACATATTTTGGGTTTTACCCCTCTGTTTATCACAAGTTTACCAATTTGTGATTTTTTGTGATATTAATATAATTTAACGGACACTAACAGAGGGTAAATTTGTCACAATTGTACCAGTTTGGGGGTTTTAGTTGTTAAAAAATTAGTTCGGGGATAAAATTATCATAGGTGTACCGGTATATGGTTTTTAATGATCAAAGAAATAGTTCCGGGTAAAATTGTCACAAGTATACCAGTTTGAGATTTTTAGTGAGCAAAAAAATAGTTCGGGATAAATTTATCAGAGGTGTACCAGTTTGGATTTTTTGTGGTCAAAAAAATAGTTTAGGGTAAAATTATCACAGGTGTACCAGTTTAGGATTTTTCGTGGTATTAACATTTTTTCAAATCAGTTGGGATTAATTTTTTATGACTTGACAAATGATGGTGCCCACGTTGTGTAGTGTTGTATTATTACCATATCTATCTGAAAAAGTAATTCTTTTATCTAAGATATGCAATTTATGATAAATCAATCTTAGGGTGCTGCGAAGTCGTGTTAGATATTGTCACGTCTCCAACCCTACAGTACGCGAACATCCCAACAGAGGTCGAGTAAGTGCGATGACCTAGGATGCGTCGCCGACCCAAAAACCCAAATAGAGAAACAAGCACACGCAAAAGCAACATAAACACCCGTACAATAACACACGTGATCAAGGATAGCACAAACACAACAACAGGATAAACAAATATATACACTTACATTAAACAAGGAGAATATATACATTATCCATTACAACAAAACACACAAATCTAAAAAAAAAACAGGTCAACGGCCACAACGGTAAAAAGGGATAGGTGGCCAGGCGGTCAGACTACTAACTAAGGAAGGGCTTCGATCAAAAAGGTGTCGGCCCAACCTAACTAGGGTTACGACTAACCCTAAGGTACCTAGTCCGGGTCGGATCCCGAGGATTCAGAAGAGCTGTCAGATGGCTCGTCCTCGGAGTCCATGGAATCCAGCTCGAACTCAGCCTTAGCCTCTGCCGGCTCCTCCTCTGAAACGACCTCCACTGGCTCACCCTCCGACTCAGGGTCCTGCTCCATTGGCTTTGGCTTACCATCCGACTCCATAGGCTCTATGTTGAAATCCCAGTCCATCGACTCATCGTCCATCGGGTCTAGCTCGTTAACCTCCCGGATAGCAAGCTTGTCGCCAAACTCCTCCCCGAACGAAGCTTTCGGACTTGCCAAATCTCTACCGGCACACTGATGGTCAACGTCACCTAGCTCGTTGAACGGGACATCAAAAGTCCTAAGAGGTCCGTAAGTCCTAGAGGGGTCCCTAAAACACCAGCCTATGTACTCGTGGGCTTGGAAATGCTGCTCGTCCACGTCCACCTAAACGGTAGTAAAGTGTCTAATATACGTATCTCCGTTCCTTACGCGGTACTCAATTACCTCTCGGTCTATCCGGGACGGGATCCCAAAATGAATAGGCACATCTGACATCCTCAAGACCGAGGGTCTGAAAAGTTGGATTTCAACAACAGTGAGACGAATCTCAGCGAGTAAACCCCCTAAACCTAAACTAGGCTAACATGCACCTCCTGACAGGCAAACAATCCACACAACCAAAACAAGAATCAATAATTAATTGACCTAGGCCATCAGGCCCAAATCGAACGTATAACGACCCTGCAGGTTAGGTATGTAATAATCACAATAATGGCACATACGCGAACACGCTTAGTCACACGTACGCCATGCACATGCTCATACTCGTTGATGTCTATATCACACACGAGTCACCGATACGCGCATGCTTGCACACTTGCCAATGCACTCTTGCACACACATGCCATCAATATGTCCATGCTCATGATCCGGCTCAATAATGCATACTTGCGCACTGCCAATTCGCATTTAATCTCGACCCGCGTAAAACGCATCAGGTCTGACCCCGGTAAAACGCTTTAGGTCTATCAATATCAACATTTCCTGGCCCGCGTAAAACACATCAGGCCCAGTGTCTCTAGCTCGCGTAAAACGCATTAAGTGCAACACCGATCTCCATATACGGACCTAACTCCCGTAAAACGCATTAGGTTGGCCGTCTTCCGGCAATCCCGACATCATCCCGCGTAAAATGCATTAGGATGGGTTCAATATCTCGTGTAAGAAGCATCAGGGTTCTATGTGATCACAAGTACACATACATCAATTTTTATATGAACCCCGCGTAAAACATATCAGGGCGATTAGGTGATTACATGCTCATGTCAGGCACGCATACTCGCACAATTTTCGTATCAAGCCAGTACTCAGCATTTGAAATGTGTGGCCATGCAATCCGGCACTAGAGCAACAACACAATGCACAATGAGCAGTCAATTTCACCTAGGCACATAATCAAATCATGCCAATACATGCTCAAAACAATGCCACGACGTGCTCAAACAATCATTTGACATGCTCAACTTAATCACAATATGCTCAATCAACATACTAGCATGTCCAATTAAGCAATTCAATTCAATCTTGCATGGCACATAGTCCACACACATAATTCATGCGATTAGAACAACGTAAATTCGCATACTCGAGGTCTGCCATGCTCCTCCATTCTCGGCCACACTACGTACATGACATGGCATCACAAAAATCAACATTCAACCAAGCAAAATCAGCCACCAAATCAACTAATCAAGGCATGCTCGGGATTTACACCATTAACCCTAAATTTACCGAATGTAGGCCAATTAATCACATCGTGAGCAGCCACCAATCAAGTCAATCTAGGCTAATTAATCACCCTCAAAATACTTCATTAGGCTCCCCAAATCATCACCAAACCAGCCATAATTATCAGCCCATTAATTAGCTCCCAAACGCTTTAATTAACCCCTAATTTAACCTAAACCTATCTAGAAATGCTAATTAGCCTAATTAGGGTTTAGGGTAATTACTCACCAACTCCTAAGCTCCAATCTAGTGGTTGAACCGATGGGAAATCGAGCGGCTAGTCGCTGGCTCACGGCGGCGCTTCGGCAATCCTTGCGGCCGCGCTTGACAGCGGTGATTGGCGGTCCAAGGCGGCGGTGATCGGCAATCCAAGGAGGCGATCACGGTGGTGAAGGGGAGAGGGTGGTGCTAATTGGTGGACGAGAAAGAGAGGAAGATGAGGGTGGTGGCGCGGCGGCGTGGAGCAGCGGCGGCTTACACGGACGGTGGCCGCGGCTTGGCGCTCCTGTGGTGACGGGCGCGCGGCCAAGGCGAGGCTGATCCAGCGTCCTCACGTGGCTGGATGGAGAGAGAGAGGGGAAGGATGAGACGGGGTAGTGATGGTGAGACAATACGAGGCGTGGACGGCGGTGTGGGTGGTGATCGGCTTCAGCGGGCGGCGGCGACGTGGCTCTCACGCAGCCAACCAAGAAGGAGAGAGGAGATAACTGAATGTCGGTTGGGGTGGTGATGGTGCAAGGCGGGGGACGGGGACAATGGCACGGCGGGCACGCACGGCGGTGCTAGGGCGGACGGCGGCGTGCGGTTGGACGATGCTCCGGCGTGGCCTCAAGTGGCTGAGCAAGGGAGAGAGAGGAGTGGCGTGGGAGAGGGGGAGTTGCCGGCTTGGAGGGGAAGAATGAGGGAGAGAGAGTGTGAGTGTAGAGTTTAAGTGTTATTGGACATAGTGGGGTGGTTGACCAAACTTTCCAAAATGACCATCTTGTCCTCCAATCCAAGAGCTAAGATTGAATCTTTGCAAAATATCTAAGGGCATTCTAGTCCATAATTTTCGGCCATTAGGGCATGAACAAATCCACAATTAATCCCCAAAATGCCCTCCAATAATTTCCAAAATTCCAATCACAAGGGTGATGCTTGGGGGAAAAACGGTAATTTTCCGTTCTCAGACCGAATTTCTATTTTTCGACCGTACCGATACCTATTATGGTTGGCCACACTAAAACGACATCGTCCTCGCAAAATAGTCGCTACGTCCAAGAAATTCGACATTCAAGTCCGGATCCAATTTCACGATCAAACTCACTCAATAACAATTTTAGGGCCTCTCACTAACGGGCGGCTGTTTAGAGATTACGCGTATCGACCTAGGGTTACTCAAGTCGTGACGGTCCCGATTACCAAGAGAACACGAGGATTTATCGCTGGTTCCGGAGGTCGCGATTGTTCGGTTTAAGTTTGAGATTGTTCGACACGCGTACCCTTGGTCATGCTGAATCACCCGCTATCCGATCGTACGTCATTGGCCAAATCAAATCCGTTACCTTCCTAGGATCGGCCCACATTGACCTAAAATATTTCCTCGTCATTTCCGGGAATCGGAGCTCGATTCGCTATCAAGTTCCAGGTCCACGTATCGTTTTCCTAATTAGCCATTCCCCATCGGTTAGTATCCCGAAAGTGATCAATTTCGGGCGAGACTCACTAAAATGAAATGAGAAATAACATCAATTTCATTAATCCCGAAAATAGGTCGAATTCAGGATGTTACAGACATTGTGTGAATTCATTTGGAGCTCTCCGAATGGAATAATATGTGCCATTTATTCATATAATTTTAAGAGAAGGAAGATAGTGATCAATAAATATAATTGTTTAATAATTTGAAGTTCCATGAATGGAGTAATTTTTTTACGGGCCAGAACAGCATAGTTATGTATTTTGATATTAGTCACAATGATTAGTTGTAATTTCCAAATAATAAATCTACGCATTATTTTTTTTGTTAAGGCGCATTAAAAATGTAATGCCAAAGTAATATCCGTTCGAAATGAAGATTTTGATGGTAAAAAATAAACATCAACGTCCTCTAATTAACATAGCTATTGGGAAACATGACACCGAAGTAACATGCCTACAAGTCTACGACATTCTATTGCGTAGACTCACTGATGGGTACATAAGCTAATACATTAATTTATAAACTGTGGTAAAAAAGCGGCCTAAACAAAATTTTTCGAGTCTTTTTTGGTCGGGTTTCGTTTTGGTTCAGATAGGAAGTAAAAATAACTGAATTCTGACAGTTTTGATTCAGTTTCCCATCAAATCGGGTCGTGTTATCGGGGTTTTTTCTTTTACATTTAATACTTGACAGTTTACAACAATTTCTTTTCCTTTCGCTCTTTAGCGTAAATCTCTGTAATTTATCAAAAAGTACCAACTTCACTTTCTTTTAAAAGTTGTACATCGTGGATTTATTTGTGAACGACATGTATACTTCGTCTAGATAAGAGACCTTTAACGGCAATCTAAATGACCTAAAGCCACTTTAGTGTCCAGATAATCCTTGTGTTTTTGTTTCCTCTCATAATATTTTCCTTGCAGTATTGTTCAGTGGGGATACAAATTGAATCGTCCCATTGACACTCAATTTTATGAGTAACTACTGGCGTTTTAAGCCCGCGATATGTGCAGTGTAATTAACGGCTCGCAAAATATAATTTGAGTATAGTAAATCAAAAGAAAGATTTTGTTATTTGTTATCAAGCGAGGGTTTTTATTTGGTCAACTATTAGTGTAAGAAATAACTTACACACCCACCATTGGACTATTAATATTTGGAAGAATTTGATTGCAAAACTATCTCTAAATACATATGTCACCCATCCAATCAAGGAATACATATGTTTTTTTTTTCTTACATCCTTAAAAATATTATGAACTTTGAAATCTCCAAATAAGAATGGGTACGGTGCGCAGGGCCATGACACGAACAAGCCCTCGCCCTGTATATATGTTTTTTTAAGATATATATTTAGTATGTTCAGTTTATTTAATATATACGATAATTACCAATAATATATCCAAATATAGATCATTGCGTATATTATATATATTTAGTTAATAATATAGGTGGTAATTAAATTATTTGAATATAGATTGCCAATTTAACTCATGATATCAAAAGTATTCATTTAAAATTGAGATTGTGCATGATTAGAGTATATTTAATCTTATTACTTGAACAAATTTCGATTTAACTTCACATTAATTCATAGATTACAATAAAATAAACTACACAAGGAATAGAATGATATATCTCTATAACTACTTTATCTATAATCTGGACTACTGCTAAATTGGAAGAACGAACAAAACAATCTTTTGCTATTTTTATGTTGCAATTGGTTGATGTTAAATTCACACATTTGGGGAAAAGTGTCATAAAAGTCCTAAACCTTTTGAATTTATATCAATTTAATTATAAACCTTTTTTTGGTGCCAAATGAGTCCTCAAACTTTTGTCTTTATGCCGATTCAGTTTCTCCGGCTAATTTTGACCAGATATTGCTAATGTGAATGTTGGCTGATCTATGTGGCACCACCGGTACTAACGTAGATAATTTTTAATAATATTTTATTTTTTTTTATTTGTTTAATCATTTTTTTATTATTTTTATTTTTTTCCTTCTTTTCTTTTTTTTTTCCTCCTTTCTTCAGCCTTTGGCCTGGTCGGTGACCGGACACCAGCCACTTGCTGCTTGGCCTTGTCTGGGCGAGGCCGCTGTCGTCCAGATGAGGCTGTCGTCGCTTGCCACAGATGAGACCCGGCTGACCCTTGCCTGGGCACAAAGAAAAAAAAAAGGTTTATAATTAAATTAGCACAAAAATAAAAGACTTGCAAGTCTTTTGTTGTGATTTGTTGCTTAGATAAACGTCAAAAGCAAGGATATATTCACCAATTTCTTTAAAAAAAATATTGCCAGAATTTTCTACCTACGGCGGGGCAAGTCCCTATTGCCCCATGCAAGATGCTTTGCCCCAAGTGGGGCAAGTCCCTATTGTGTTAGCATGCTCCGGTGAAATTTTATGAACTCATAATTTGTACGCTTGTAATAGTTTGATGACACTAATAAATTTATTAAAAATCAATAAATGATTCATTATTTTCTTTCTAGAGAAGGAAATCAAGTTACATTTTCCTCTTCTTCTTGTTTTAAAAATACTATAATCGTAGAGGTATGCTTAACATTATTATTGTATTTTCAGATACTTCTCGGAATGTTTAGTTACTCACAATTTATAAATAACACAAATAATCCACTAAAGAATTCAATGAGTACTATGGAGAAAACGGATTTATAAAAACCAATTTATGACCAAACTTGCTCCCTATGAAGAATTTTTAGTAGTATGTACCTCTTTTTTGTCGACCATCCACCTCGTAAAGCTGGGAAAATTTCTAAAAAGTTTTAAACATATTGTATTTGTACCAATTCAGTCCTAAACATTTAAATTTGGTCAACTTAGTTCTAAACTTTTTGACAATTTACCAATTTAATCATTCCAATCAATTTTTATCCAAAATCGTTGATGTGGATACTGGCCATACCACATAAGATGCCCAACGTTAACGTGAACAATTTTTAAAAAAATTTAAAATTTAAATTATTTTCTTTTCCTTTCTTTTTTCTTTTTCTTTTTCTTTTTCTCTCTTTCCTTTCCTTAAGGCTACCGTCGCCGGCCATTGGACGAGAGCCATGAAGCCCTCACTGGCCGCTAGTGATGGTCATGGCCCTCGCCTAGAAGACTTAGGACTAAATTGGCCAAATTAAAAGGTTTAGTACTGAATTGACATAAATACAGTAGAATTAGAACTTTTTTGGTAATTTCTCCGATAAAGCTCGATAAATTTTTGAGAATGCAGGACAATATCATTGAGATCTCTTATTAGAATGCGTCGTAAATCTTTGCATGGGTAGTTTTTATGTTTTGTTTTTCTATATTTGAATATTCTTAAAGCAAGGTTATGGATACACAAAGCAATAGGCTCTTTTTTCTGATGATATAGAAAAGGAAGGACAAGTTGCTCTCTCTCTCTCTCTCTCTCATAATAGGCGTCAGGGTTTTCCCTAATATATTGAAACACTTAAGGTTTACGTACGTAATTCTGTAATCTCCCAAAAGTCAACTTAATTATAACCCTTTTTCTGCATACCATTTTGAGACTTGTTTCTCGCTTATGATTAGTACATCTTAGGTTTTTGAAATTTCTTGATCAGAGAGTTTTGATTGTTCCTAATCTTGGGATGTCTAATGTATAAGAGAACATATGATTGGTTGACGAATTACAAATTTAAGCTGAGTCGATGGATTTAGAAAATAGCCAACTGCAATTTCATTGGTGAATTCAAATGAAGTTCATAACATTATCAAATATTTACACTAACACAATATTGACAATATTCAAAATTTGAATTTTGATAGTAAAAATTGAGTGTGAGTTGATAACTTATAAAATCAAACTACGCATTAGTAAATTCGATTTAACTTTGTTCCAACATTGTGAATGCTTTTGTAGGTTCGCTATTCATCGTTTAAAGAACTGCATTTCAATCGCACATTTATTCCAACAATATGACGCGAGAGTGTCATCTCGATACGTACGGAACTAGAAATTTTAAGGATCGGAGACTTGATTACACTAGTCATCTAACTAGTGCCCTTTTAATATCTAAACTTGATCGCTTACTAACTAATACACCAGGACAACCTATCGAGAAGCCTTAAGCTCATCCTAACCATGCTAAAAATGGAAAATAATAACCCATGTATTAAAGGTGCACAAACAAATAATCAGGATGAAAATAAACAACCAGCGACCTAGTATTGTCTCTAAAAAAATAAAAGGCAATTAGAAGCCCTTGGTAAAGCCCTAATGGCTTGTTTAATTTTTGGACACAATTTTCAAAGGTTCTCAAATTTTTTCTATTTTTTATACTAAGTCTAGAATGAAGTTCACACTAAAATCTAATGATATTAACCCAAAAACTAATGTCTAAACCTTTCCTAATTTTTTCTGAATATTTCGGAATTTTTCACAATTTTTTTTAATTTTTTCAATTAATAATAATAAAATGACTCCCGACCCGGTCCTCTGACCCTATCCGATTCGGCGCTTCTACCCATCCGGTAAGCCCCCTTTTTTTTTCTAGGGTTAATACCACGAAAAATCCCAAATTAGTATATATGTGACAAATTTAACCCGAACAATTTTTTTTACCACAAAAAATCTCAAATTGATACACGTATGACAATTTTACACCAAACAAATTTTTTGATCATCAAAAACCTTAAATTGGTAAATTTGTGATAATTTTACTCCGCACTAATTTTTTTGACTACCAAAAATCCCAAACTGGTACACTTGTGACAAATTTACCCTCCGTTAGTTTCCGTTAAATTTTGCTGTCAAATTATTAAATTTGATGACACGTGAAAGTTGATCAGTGTACCAGTTTGGGGTTTTAACCCTCTGTATGTCACAAGTTTATCAATTTTGTAATTTTTGGTGTTATTAATACAATTTAATAGAAGGTAAATTTGTTACAGATGTATCAATTTGAAGTTTTTGGTGGTCAAAAAATTAGTTCAAGGTAAAATTATCACAAGTATACCAATTTGAGATTTTTGGTGATCAAAAAAATAGTTCATGGTAAATTTGTCACATGTGTACTAATTGAAGGTTTTTTGTGATAAAAAAAATTAATTCAGGGCAAAATTGTTACAAGTGTACCGATTTGGAGTTTTTCGTGGTTTTAACCATTTTTTTCTATTTCTTTTCTAATTTTTTATTCATTTTTCCTATTTTCCCTCTTTTTTCCTTTTCTATTTTCTCTTCTGGACATCTTCTCCATGGGCTCACCGAGAACTCCTTCTTCATGCCTTTACCGAGACTACGCCGGGAACCTCACTGCCCCCTGAACGCTGGCTTGCACAACCAATGCCAATAATTGCCATCGATTCTACACCCTCACAGCCGGCCAACAAACTGTCGACTAACCCCGACCATGAAAATAAGTCGACGAGCAAAAACTCGATTTCCCTGCCCCCAAACCCATAGCCACCGGAGTACCATTAAACCTAAGCAACCAAACATACAAGACATGGAATAGAAGATAACGAACTCACGGTGGCGGCCTCGAACTGCAGGCATCACCATTGACGAAAAGCTTTCCGGTGGGTGGGAGGTGCACACATGGCTGACTCGAACCGCAGTTAATATGCCACAAAATCACATGAAAGGAAAAAATAACTTGGAGTCAGTGACAATATTAGAACAAACCATGCATAAATTGAAGCTCTAGAGCATTAGTTTTCATAATTTACATCCCGGGCCTCTGTTGAGCATTTTGTCAAACAGGTGGTAGGTGAATTCAAACGAAGACTTTAGGCCGAGATTCAGGGTGTTTTTCGGCTCAAATGCGACGTGCAGAGACTTAATCGATTATATTGAACCACAACCTTATCTCGATTTGCATTGAAACGACCAAAAAACGGAAGACCAGATTTGGAGTTTTAGGCTCCAAGAGCTTCATTGGAGCATTTCAACAAACAGGCGTGAGGCGCCCAAAAATAGGGGTTTTTAAGCCGATTTCAGTGGGATTCAAAGGTTGTTTCTTGATAAAGATTACTCAAGAACACTTCTTAGAGATGAAAAAACGTTTTCCTCATTTTGTGGTGCCGGGCAAGCACTGAATGGGCTCGGTGTGCTCGGCACCCTAGAGGCAGAGCAAGGGGGGTCAAAACAGAGAATAAAAGAAAGGCCCACTGGGTTCGCGATTAGCCGGGGGCAACGCGATGGCCGAGGGCTCGTCGACGGCACCTCGGCGTCTCCTTCAGGCGGATGGGACCCTCTACTCTCAGGTTTCTCTCCCAAACTCTCCCGGTCTCTCCTTTGACAGAGAGTTCCCCCTTTTCTGCGTGGCCTGCACAACCCTCCATTTTAGGCCTTGGGGCCGTAAAGCTTTTCTCCATTTGCTTTCTTGTTTTTCCTGTTTTGCTTTCTTTTTGCTGACTCATGAAAACATGCAGACCCCATTTTCTTGTCCTTTCTCGCTTGTTTCTTTATTTGTGAAAGTGTCGAAGGAGAGAGAAACAGACCCCCTTGTTTTTTTTTTTTTGGTAAGGTAAAAATTATAACTTTCATAAAACCAATTACAATCTGAGGCAAAAGGCACCCAACGACCCAACTAGGACAGCTGTTCAAATGGGGTCAAAGGCCTTAGCAGGAACTTTACAAAAGCCAAGAAAAAGAATATACAAGGATGAACGAAAACAGCCTAGGTAGTAGCTGGACTAGTAGCAAAGATAGTGGCGGAGAGGCCCCAATTCCTTTGCATTCTCCGATTTGCAGGTGTGTTCGGAATTGTCCCCATGGCTAGCGCTTTGTTTTTGACAACCTTGAGGAGGTGCTTCCGCATTCCTGGGATAAAGGGAGTCTTGTTCCTGAAAATGGAATTGTTCTTTTCTGTTCATATAATGTGGCATAAGGCGCCAAATGCGAATCTGGAAAGGCTATGAGCAAAAGAGGAAGTATTGCAGACTTGCATAGCCCATGTAATGAGATCAAGCCAGGTCTTGTTACGCCATGGAAGGTTGCATTTGGTCGCCCAGAAAAAAGCTAGTCTTCTTGTAGCCGAGCAAGCAAAGTATAAGTGGTTGATGGAATTAGGAACCTCACCACATAATGCACAAACAGCGTCTTCAATCCTACGGTTTTGTATGAGTAATGTCTGAATGGGCAAACGGTTAAGAGATATGACCCAAAGTAGAAAGGTGTGACGAGGGGCTATATGTTTATCCCAAACAAAGGAATGCCACGGGGCTGGCTGTCCTGTGGTTCTGATTTGGTTCCATGCACGGGCTACAGAGAATGGAAGAGATGGGGAGGGAGCCCATGTCAATGCATCCGAAATGTCATCCATAAAACTAGGATGTGGATCAGTCCAACTAAAGAAGGTATCCAGTACTAGTGAAGGTTGCTAGATACCATCATAAAATTCTCGAAACAGACCCCCTTGTTAGTTTGTGGAGAAGAAAGAAAAGGGCTTCATTCATCATTTTTTTTTGTCTGTTTCCTTCTTTCACTCCTTTCTTCTTTCTCTGTTTTTCTCCGAATTGTGGCCAAACTCCCTTTTTTCTTTTTGTGTGTATAAGGTGTACGAGAGACCCCTTTGTTTGTCTTTTGTGGCCGGTGCATGTGCATGACACGTGACTTATGTATATATAAGTCCTAAATTCTATTAATGCGGTACGGATGCTAAATGTAATGCAAATTCAAATAATGTGAATGATATTTTTGTTTAGGGGTCACATCAGTCCCTAATTTTTTATGCAACAAATTACTAAATGGGACGCCAAAATTTAGATGTGAACAATTGTCATTATGCATGGATAATGAGAAGTTTGGTAAATGATCTTTAAATTGTGAAGGCTCGTACTTAGTCACGGATATTTTGACTAGCAATGCTTATCAATTGATGGATATTGATGGCAAAGAAATGTCGCAGTCAATTAATGGAAAATATTTAAAAAATTATTCTCCGACCATATGGGAAGTCAAAGAAATCGAAAATGAACAATGACGTGAAATAGATGCTGAGACATCAAAGGAAATTGTTCTATTCACAGGAACCAAAATTACATCAACAGGAACTTCGACAAAGAAAAGAAGCGCATCAGCTCCACAAAAAATCACATGACAAGCATAACAACACCAGATGGTCACTCCGGACCAATGTGCTACCTAAATCTGACGACAAAGTCAGACAGGCGACTCTCCAAATATATGTTTTCTTCGGTGGCTCGGTGATAAGCGGACGAACCAGCCCGCATTGAGGAATAGCTTTCATCACTTTCCCTCTCAAACTTCAAGAAAGTAGCAAAGTTAGCTTCCACCTGTTCTTCTATGTGTTTCACCAGCTCCTTAGAGGATCAGATGTCCTCTTCCATGACGGCCAACAGTTGAAGTATCCCCTCCTTTTCTAGTTCGTCGTCCATCCTATCTCGAGTTGTCTGACTCTTGTTCAAACGCTCGCCTGCCAAAGTTAGTTGTTCACTCGTCCTTTCTTTCGATCTGGTCAACGTGGAGAGCGTTTCATAGTCTGCCTCTTGAATCCTGCGTTGGCCTAAATAAACTTTCTCCACATGTTCGGTCTTCTCCTTTTGTTCCAGTAAGTACCCTACAGTTCTAGATAGAAGTTGATTTTGGTTTTGTTCTCCAGCAAGGATTGGAGACTGTGGTCGAAGGTAAGGGAGAATTCCTCGAAATCCACTCTGAATGGATGGGCCAGTGGAATGTTACGCGACTCCCCACTCTTCATGAAGATGAGGATCTTTGCCAGGATTTTTGGTTGAGTGGTTACGTAAGCATAAGAAAAGTTAAGCCTGGAGATTAACTCCTTCCAAAGAACAATGAAATCCTTGCTGAAGGGATCAGTGTCAAGAAGAGACGAAGAAGAGGTTCGAACCATGGTTGAAACGCAAGTGCCTAGGAAAGAAAGACAGGAGTTTTAAGAATGAATGAAGAAAAGATTATCGAAAATAAGTGTAGTCCTCTTATGAGGAACACCGTTTATAGGGAGAGACCCAGCGGAAATTGAAACAACGTGCTATACTATTTGGACATATGTATGTTAGTGGGCATGACAAATAATAACAGAGCCGAATCAGCGGGACCAGAAACGGCAAAGGCTCTCGATAAAATCGAATTCGACAGGATTAAAAGACTAATAGCAACACCTCAGGAACGGCTCAATCTTTAGCCCGGCGCCAGGTTCGTCCCATCTCATCTTGTAATCTTAGGTACCATTGGAAAAATTGCTCATCAAAAGATGGGAAGGAGTTGAATCGATGATTGGAAAGAGACTAGGAGTGGATACAAGAGAAGCTCCTGTTGATTGGGAGTATTTCCGTATAAAGCCAAGGAAAATAGTCTATGAACACAGGTGAAGGAGGGACTGATTTGAAGCAAGAACCCAAAATGGTATGATGCTAAACAAGATCATAGACTAAGATAGACAACTAACGTTTTCACAATATTGAATGTCGTCGAGGCATTTCAAGTACATGGCTATTTCATCCGAATTGCTCTCGTGACGAAATATCTTTCACTGAAAGTCGTTCTTCAATTCTTAAGTGAAAGAGAACGAGTTATGTGGCAATTTTGGACAAGAGATATCTAGGTGAATTTTGGAATCAACAGTTTCACATCGATCGAGACTATACAAATGGGAACCGAGTCGAGATTTAATTGACAAAAAGGCTCAAAAAGTACAACGGGTACAAATGTAAACTAGTTATGCCCACATTTAATCACTGATAGGACCTAACTACACCAAGATATCAAGTTGGAATTTAATCACGACATAACATCCAAGAAAAAGATACACATTAGAATTGAATCGACAATGCGAATATGGAAGCTACAACTAGGGGGGCTATTGTTGGATAGCCGATGGTATTTATAGAGAAGGTTATCGACCACTCCTCGATGATATTCTATATTTTTCAAGTAACTTCCATGGATCATATCTATACTCCTTTATTTCCGCAAGCTTTACTTGCCCACATTTTTTAATAAGTGTCTTTATTATGTGTTGACAGCTTTGTAGTCATTAATGATCATTCCATGAGTGGGTCACTAAATAGTAATCATTCCCTCCTTAGTGTGCATCCTCAATGCTAACTGTCTTGATGATTTTAAGTTTTGAATGGTATTTGAAGTGCTTTTAATAAAAATTTATCGTCAGCGCACATATTGGCGGCTATCAACTATCTGTTATCGTATTTTGACAACTGGACATGTGGCATTAAAGAATATCATCATTAATCGCCACGTGTTAACTCCCGTGCCCGTCAATAGATTAATACATGCAAGATGGTGCTCAAGTGCTACGCACATAACTAGATCATTTTTTGGTGTCATCTCTCGAAGAAAATACCTCATTCGCGCGTGTTTTCTTGCAGATAATCCTAACATGTGTCTTGTCTTCTTAAGCTTTGTGCTCCATGTGCAACCAGTCATATCATGATCTCCTGTAGCGTTCCAACACGTTGCCCGAATTACTTATGGGTAACAAATTATCACGATTACAGATCATATGGATTGTCATCTTTGATTTCGCTATTTATCTCGGGCAAGTGTGTATACGCAAAGATCCAACCTTTATATGTCTTTTGTCTTATTCCTTAAACCCTAATGATCTTTTGGCCTAAACCCCTGAGTTCTTCCTCTGTTCTTTGCTTCACTATTCCTCGTGGCGTCCAATACTCCTGTTGGTCGTGTGTGTCGAGGAAATCAACTAACCTGTTCGATGCACTATAAACAAAATTTCCAAGATCGTATGTTGAATCATTAGCAAACGATGAACGAATCTACTATATGTTGGTCCGAATACAATCACAAGGAAAGTATTATTGTTCCACAACGTTAATGCCGATTGTCTTCTCAAAGTAGATACGAAATCCTAATGCGTCAAGAGAGAAAGTTCTTATTATCTAGTTCACCATATGAGGAAGTTATCTTAACTTCCTTTAAGAAACTCTTCTCGCACCTCTTCAAAAGGTGTCTCTCAGACACATTTCTTATTAAAGTAAATAGTGTCCCTTGGACACATACATCATGGGCGGACCGATGAAATATGACATCTCCCACTCGCACATGATAGGCTTGATGATGCTCTATTAAGAACATAAGGCATTTAACATTCATCTGCCTTAGAAACAATTCATACTGGCAAGAAAGCCATGCGACCAATGAGTACACTTGCATTTAGAAGCTCTAATTATGCACATATTAGGGACAACATAATGGCTACAACCCCAAAAATAAATAAACAATTCATGTCTCACAGTGCCCTAGACATATTTTGTTACATTAGTCCAAGTATACCTATCCCTTAAAGGCTATACTTGACTTTTCTAAAAACCACAATGTATTTACAATTATTTCCAAAAGCCATTGAAGGCGAAATAATTGATCAACCAATAAACACATGTGATAGATGTAAAACAACAATAGTCTTCCCTCGCACTCATGTCTCTCTCCATTTCGGAACAACTACTTTCCTAGACACGTCCCATAAAGCCATATCTATTCATGACCGCCGGTAACATGCTAAAGTAGCAACATTGATCTTCTACTTCGAGAACATAGTCAGAAGTAACATAAGGCATAAAGTAAGGTAAATTATAAATTACCTTAAGAACTCACACGATGAATAAATAGGGATAATTGTACTCATCTCCTTTATTGGTCAAATAAAGCACATGTAGTATGAATTACATGCTATAGTGGATTTCTCTTTCTATAAGAGCGTATGTCATTTATTAGTCATATCCACTATACGAATCTTAGCCTAAATATAGTTACATGCTTCTCACGTACTCATGTTTAGCCCGAGTGCTATATCAGCTCGCTTTCCACAACGGCCAATTTAGTACTCGCATCCGGCTACCTTCACGCATACATGATTGTGGGACTATCATATTCGATCTTATCACATACGAATAACAGGCCTCATCTTGATTCCGATCAAGGCGACATTAAAATCGTTTTATGTATTAAATTGCTCTTCCAGCATTTATAGTACATATCATCTCATCTTAACTCGCTTACTATAGCATTTGAGGTGATTACTTGTGTGAGTGAGCCAATCATTGCCTGGTGACATACCTTTCAACAATATATGTGTGTTTGTGCTAGTCTTATAATATTGTACTAATTGATAAAACATCAATTCATTAACAAACAAGTACAATACATATACACACATAATCCAGTGATCCTCAACAATATTACATATCATAATCACATTCTACGTAATCTTAGAGACATTCTGTGGATCAAGAACACATCTCTTAGAATAGCCTTTATAAATGGATCAGCAACCATCCTGTTGGTTGAAATATATTGCAAGACTACTTCCTTCTGCACTATTATATTTATGATGAAGTTATTCTTTATGTCAATGTGCTTCGTTCTACCACGGTACTTGGGATCTTTGACATAGGCAATAGCTGCTAGACTATCGCAATATACTGTCAATGGTCTTAGGACATCAGTGACAATGGATAAATTTTCCAAGAAATATTTTAGCCATACTACTTCTTGCAATATAGCAGAACATGCAATAAATTCTGCCTCCATCGTAGATAAAACTATGCATGTCTGTTTCTTGCTATTCCAAGAAATTGCACCATCATTAAGCAAGAACACATACCCGGATGTCGATTTATGCTCATATAGGTCTCCTCTCCAATCAGCATTAGAGTATCCTAATAAGCGTAAATCACTCCCTTGATAACAAAGTCGATAGTCCATAGTGCTTTTCAAGTGTCTCAGGATCCTCTTAACTGCTTTCCAATGTGCTGGACCAAGATTTGATTGATATCGGCTCACTAACCCTACAACATGACATATGTCGAGTCAAGTACGCATTATAGCATACATCAAACTTCCAACAGCACTAGCATAAGGAACAGTTACCATTTCTTTCTTTTCTTTTGGAATCTTAGGACACATCTTAGTACTTAGGCTTTCGCCTTGCATGGCAGGGGTATCAATGAGATTACAGTGCTGCACATTGAAGCGTTCAAGAATCTTCATTATATAATACTCTTGTGACATAGCAAAGAGTTTTTTTGATCGATTTCTTTCAATCTTAACTCCCAATATATATGCAGTTTCTCCCATGTCCTTCATTTCAAAATTAGAAGACAACCATTCTTTTATTGTTATAACCAAACCCCTGTCATTTCCAGCCAACAGAATATCGTCCACATAAAGAGATAAAATCATAAATTTATTCTCGGACCGTTTGATATATACACAGTGATCCTCTTCGATCATCGTGAACCCAAAAGAAGTTATGGCTCGATGAGAACAAAAATACCATTGTCTAGACGATTGCTTAAGGTCATAAATTGAGCGATGAAGTTTGCAAACTTTACGCTCTTGACCTTCAGCAATGAAACCTATCGGTTGTTTCGTATAGATTTCTTCATCTAGTTCTCCATTGAGAAATGTTGTCTTTACATTCATTTAATATAATTCTAGGTCCAAATGTGCAACAATGGCTAGGATAAGGCATGTGGAGGCAAACCTTACAAATGGTGAAAAAGTTTCCTCATAGTTTATACCCTCTTGTTGAGTATAGCCTTTCACCATAAGACGAGCATTATACTTTTCAATGAATCCATCCGGCCTTCGCTTAATCTTGAAAACTTATCTGTTTCCAATAGCATTGCAATCAAGTGGTAGATCAACCAAGTCCTAGACGTGATTTGTCATCATAGACTCAATTTCGTCTTCTAAAGCTTTTCTCCATTCTTCCTTGTCAGGAAATGAGAGAGCCTCTTGAACTGTTTTAGGCTTCACATCTTCTTGTGGAGCAATAATAAATGCTTCCCCTTCAATCTTAAATCGATGATGGGGAATACTTTTACTATTACTTTTACGCAACTGAACTTCTTGAGAATTCAGTTCGTCAAACGACGCTACAATCTCACTAGGTCTTATATGTTGAGGTAAATCTGTATTTTCCTCAATAACATTAGTGGGTGTGTTATTGGGATCTTCCATCCCATGTAATTGGAAGTCCTTATCGATCTCACCTCTACTAGGAAAATCGTTCTCCAAGAACGTGACATCTCGTGACTCCATTTCAGTCACACTTCCATTCATTTGTTCACCTATGAACACGTACCTTTTGGAGTGTTCAGAGTATCTAATAAAGATACACTTCTTCCCTCTATGGCCTAATTTGTCATATTTATGGGAAAAATCATGAACATATGATGCACACCCCAAGGTCGTAGATTACTTAAGTCTGATTTTCTACCAGTCCATAATTCATAAGGGGTGAAAGCAACTGACTTAGAGGATACACGATTAAATATATAGGCAGTAGTCAATAACGCATCTCCCTAATATGAGACAGGTAGATTTGCCTGCACCATCGTAGACCTAACCATTTTCAATAGGATTTTATTCTTTCTTTCTGCAACCCCATTTCATTGCAGAGTACTAGGAATAGTCAATTGTCTTACAATTCCCTTTCAATCACAAGAGCCTTGAATTGGTCAGATAGACACTAACAACCACAATCGGTTCTCAATGCCTTTACTGTTTTGTTCAACTGATTCTCTACCAAAACTATAAACCGCACAAAGCAATCCAATGCTTCGAACTTATGAGAGATCAGAAAAACATAACCGAAACACGTAAAGTCATCTATAAAAGTGATGAAATATGAGGCTCCATGCCTCGCCCTCACATTTAAAGGACTGCAAATGTCAGAATGTATAAGTTGCAATGGAAGTTCATCTTTGGTTCATTTACCAAATGATTTTCTAGTTATTTTTCCTGCTAGATAATGTTCACATACGGATAGTTCAACATTAGCGAGTGACCCCAAAAGGCCTTCTCTTGCTAATCTTTTCATTCTTTGAAATCCAATGTGATCCAGTCTAGCATGCCAAGTACTTGCATCAATCTCTACATTACTAGAAGATGCAATTAAAGAAAAACAACCAATAACATTAACTTTATACACATCATAGTCAATGTCTAACACCATAAAACTATTCAATACATAACCAAAACCGTAATAAACTGTTCCAAATAAAATGTTAACACAATCATCATAAAAATTAAATACATAACCTAAGCCAAAAAGAACAACTATAGAGACTAAGTTTCACTGAATATCTGGAGCATAGAGGACAGTATGTAGGAATAGGTTTCGACCACCACAAAAAATTAATTTACATGTGCCAATACCCTTCACTTCAACTCTTGAGTTATTTCCAACATATATCCATCTTCTTCCAAGCTGTATTCGACGATACTTCACAAATGCTCCTCGGTTTCTAGTTAGGTGGTCTGTTGCTCTTGAGTCTACAGTCCACATTGGATGAGATTCAACAAGTATTACAGTGCTAGAGACAAAAGCATTACTCAAAGTAATGGAGTAATGTGGTACATTTTTCGGCTTAATGCATTCACGAGCGAAGTGGCCCAATTTGCCACAATTATAGCATATCATCTTAGCCTTGTTCTTCTTCCCGTCGCACTTCTTGCGTCAGAAAGTCTTGGCTCTCTTGAGTGCCTGATCAGTCTCTTTTCCTTTGTTGTTGAATTTATGGTTCCTCTTGCGCTTAAAGCCCGAAGCTTTACTCGACCCTGATTCAGCAATATAAACATGGGTAGAGGATTTTGCAGCCTCTAGGCGCTCATCTTCTAATTCCAAATGACGCGCAATATCGTCAAAAGTGACGATATTCTTATTGTGCGTCATATTGATTTTCATATGTTTCCAATTGTCAAGAAGAGACCTTATAACAGCATGAACTTGTTGTTCGTCAATTAAGGTATGACCTGCCGACTTCAGCTCACGTATCATGTTTGACATCTTCCGAAAATGCTGCCTCATCGATAGATTTGAGCGCTTCCGATATGTGTCAAATTTGATGATGAGCCTTCTCATCTTAGTGGCAGACGTACCCTCAAACTTATCTTTCAAGGCAACCCACATTGCTTGAGTTTTGTTATAACTTTCAAACTCACACATGAGATCATCTTACATACAACTCGGCAATGTGATACGAGCAATGCTATTTTTCTTTTTCCAAGCTTGAAAAGCTTCTTGATCTCTTTTGTATTGAGCAGAAGTTTCATGCTCAGGTTTATCCATGGTGTGGTTGAGGGTTTCCAAAACCTCTTGCTCCTCAAGGATATATTAAACTTTTCGGTGCCAAATGTCATAATTGTCACCGTTTAGCTTCTCACCCTTATTGAGGTCAGCCACAATGGTCTTGGATACCGGAGCCATAATCACTATCTTCTACACATTGATATAATAAACACATAATCAATAATAGTACATTTTCTACAAAAATACACATATTTTAATTTGCAGCAAAGACAAACTAAATTAATGATAATTCAACAAAAGACTCCAAAACGAAAGTTCACGATGTTCCTAATTAGTTTCGACGTATGATTGTTCTACTATCATTAACTTGTTTAATTTGTACAAATTTTAAGTTATAGGTGAGAATTTCTTCTAATTCTACCAACCTACAAACTCTCACTAGACTAGATAATTCACAAAATATTTAAAATAATGATCACATCCTTTCTAGCAATCATATAGCATGGCATAATGTAAATCAACAAATAGAACATTCATGCAACAAATATAATCAACAGCAGAATTCATGACGTAAGGATCTCCAGCCATTGTTTTAATATGCTCAAAATTAGGAAATTGCAAGAACGTCAAATCATATAAACATGTCATCAATGAACCATGCTCTACATAATCTTTATGTGGTCATTTACATATTAGCCAACTTTTGTATTTCCAAAACCATAGGGAAATACAAGTAAAATGCAATAATACCCCAAAAATACACTTATTTAGGGTTCCATATACATTTTCATATCTTAAAAGCTTCAAAAATATAAAATAAATATATCAAAATGTAGAAAATTTCAATACGAACACAATGGTACCAACCATAGCCCGATTGGACCTGACACACGCCCACACGCGCCGCCTAAGTGCGCGACGCGTGTGGCACACACGATTGCCCAATCAGGCTACTGAGCCGACCCGACCGGTCCAATAGATTTGACCATTGATCGGTTGACCATTGACCGATCGCGGGTCGGGTCAGGTCATGGTCGGGTCATCGTCTGGGTCGAGTTGGTCGCCGGTTGGGTTAGGTCGCCGGAGGTTTGTCGGCTGACGAGATGACGTCATCAATGACGTCAGCATGTCGTTACAGACAATTTTGCTGACGTCATAATGATGTCAGCACGTGTCGATTGGCGACGCGCATATGGTCTTCACGCGCTGGCAGTGCCAGCGTTTTAGGCATGTGGCTCCCATGCGCTGCGGCTTTTGGCCACGCGTGTGGGCCCGTCCGGCGTCTTCCAGCAGTGCTCGATCCACCGTTCTGCTCGTCTCGATGAGTTCTTCAATTATAAATAATACAAAATTATTTTCACGGTAAAGAATTTTTCAAAAATCATCCGAACAGAACGGTCACCCGTAACGTTCAAACCCGTCATTCGTTTCAATTCATGTTCGTCGATTCATCTTGCAATTCCTGAGCAATTAACATGTAAATAGTATGAAGTTCATCATCATGATCTCCATATCAAATAGCAAGCGGAAAAAATCAACGAAAAAACAAGGCAGAGATCATAACTGATGCTCTGATACCAATGTTGATTGCGTGTGTCTGGGAAATCGACTAACCTGTTCGATGTAAACAAAATTTTCAGGATCGTACGTTGAATCACCAGCAAACGATGAACGAATCTACTACACGTTGGTCCGAATACAATCACAATGAAAGTATTCTTGTTCCATAGTGTTAATACCGATTGTTTTCTCAAAGTAAATACAGAATTCTAATGCTTCGAGAGAAAGAATTCTTATTATCTAGTTCATCATATGAGGAAGTTATCTTAACTTCCCTTAAGAAACTCTTCTTGCACCTCTTCAAAAGGTGTCTCTCAGACACACTTTTTATTAGAGAAAATGGTGTCCCTTGGACACACACATCATGGGTGGACCGACGAAATATAACAACTTCTCAATACTCTTTGGCAAGTTACATCACCAATTTTGATGATCTACAAAGTAGTGAAAACTCTAGTAATTGTTGTTTCCGCCTTCTAAATATAGTTGACGGATCCTGAGAGCCTTGTCCTTGGTCCCTGTTTACTTAACCATCAACAAATCCCAACTTCTCTCAAGCCTTGCTTTCCCAAAAAACGCGAAGAGCTACTTCCCATTCAAAGGCCTTCCATCATAAAAATTTGGACTACAATACATTCTTGATTCCATGATTTCCCTTGTTTTGAAGCGAAATTCTATAGGTGGTATTTACGGATGAAGAATGATAAATGGGTACAACTTGCCTGGAAAAGAGCTGATATAATGACTACTTTGGAGGTTAGCATGTTATCTTACGACTTAAACTTACGGTGTCTGGGTGCTGCCATTAGTTTCTGGCCTCCGTCGACCAACTGTTTCTGTTTTCCCTGAGATCCTATGTCAATCACTCTTTTAGATATCTATACCATAGCTTGTTTTTCTCCCAATGGCATATCTGTAAAAGACATGGGCTCCCTTGAGGTCCCCTACATTCTTGATAATGCCCTTTCTCATGGCAGATTCCTTGATCGATTTTTTCACACTTCTGGTCTAATTGATTCTAATGAGCACACATCTTTCTTGCTTTATTGGGTTTCCAAGTATATCATTTTTAATCCATTAGTCAAAAGTGTTTAGGGATTTTCTACATATTACCTCTAACGTTGCAGCAGAAAGTCAATTGCTTTGGGTCCACTTATTCTTGCTACATTGTATAGAGGTTTTGCTCATGCATCTTTAGCTATGAGGTCTGAAGAAGACATTACCCTATTTGGTCCATTCTAGCTTTTGCAATCTTAGATGGTTTTGTATTTCTCATCCCTTTCTAATCGCGAACCTCGTGTTTTTCACCATCATACTCTACCAGCATTTCGATCACCTACTCCTCTTTCTCTTGGGTGTCAGTTGCTGAGTTGTTCTCCTCTTAATGTCCCTAAGGACATTTTCTCTTTCGCATTTCACCTTCGAGCACTTCTGGAGATCAATTTAGAAAGTGTTGAATTTTTCCCTTATGATGCCAGTGAGTTCAATTACCTCTCCGATTTTTCTGCTCGAGATGATTCTTATGATTTCTGAGCACTTTTGGAGTATGTGTACTCACTCCAGTCAACTTTCCCATGAGATTCTCCAAAAAAGGAAGATTTTATCACGGTTTTGAAATATATTCCCCGCAGTATTGTGCTTGCCAATTTGGTTTGTGGCAAGTTGTGCCTATGTCAACTTGCGTGGTATTGGTTGTTCTAATTTATGTATTCATTAGGAGTCGCCACTGGCCATTATTGAGCGTTGGCTGGAAACCCTAATCAAGATGCGGGAGTGACGTCTCGATGCACGCACAACTAGAGATTCTTATAAACGGGGACTTGATTGCACTATATATTTAACTAATGCTCTTTCGGTACCTAAATTTGATCGTTTGTTCACTAAAGTGACCATGCAATCTTTTTACCAATTATGAGTCCATATGTTTTCATCCACTAAGTGTCCATGCTATGTTTTCATTGAAACCCTAATGATTTAACCTAACCATTCTAAAAAAGGAAAATAACAATTAATGTATTGAAAATATACAATCAAGTAAAATTGAAATGAAAGTGCACATACAACGACCTATCATTGTCTTCTAAACATAAAGCATTTAAAAACTTATGTGTTGACATCTAAATTTTGGCGACCCACTTAGGTATATATTTCATAGAAAAATTAGGGGTCGATCCCGACCCCTAGCAAAAGTAATAATTAAACTACATATAGATTTTAGGATCATTTATAGTAATAGGCTCATATAGTTGCATCTGCATTAGATCGGTAACTGAATTATCGAATTATTAAATAATATACTTGGAAGATAATTCATTTATTCTATGAATATTCAATTAGAGGAAATAATAAAAAAAAATTCACCTAAATTGAGTATCAAAATTAGGAAATAATATATCTTGGCTCTTACAAGATAACTCTGGCTAACTCTTATAAATAGATATATTAGGGTTCACAATTGAAGGAGGAGGCCATACATATTGAAACACGGCCACAGAAGTGAGAGAGAGAGAGAGAGAGAGAGAGAGAGAGAGAGAGAGAGCTTCAAGTTATCCACGGCACATTGAGAAGAGAGAAAGTCATGGGAGTTGATAACAATAGAGAGAGAAGGAGCCTCGGCCGAGACCATCACTCAGCTACGGTCATCTCAGTCTCCGATGATGGGCTGCTACAACAACAATTTCACTATCAACGGCCATCAATCACCACAGCCGTGAGTCGAGTCTGCTGTTCCATCATGAAACCTGCTACCGTTACCGAGCCTCTTCGATGATTGACATTGTGGCTGTTTATTTGTCCTACACCAATCCACGACATTCCTATGGTCCAATTCGGTATTGCTGGTGCAAGACCGGCAAGCTTCAAGTGCGCATCACAGCTTTCCCAGTGTAACCATCATGTCCCATAGCCTTGGCGTGAAGTCCAGCTTAGTCTATAACAAACCATCCTCAGTCCCAGGAATTCCAGTCTCAGCTAGGACAAAAAGATTTTGGAACATCCAGGAGGCTCCAAGTGGTGATTGTGGAATTATTCCATGGCTTAGTCAAAGCAAAAGTCAAATTTTGAGTGGAGATTCCTAGTGGGCTGATCTAGTGGAAAGAAGGGGACAAAGGCCAAAAGGTGTTATTAGCGTTTTCCTGGAGTCCTTCATTGCGCATCCGAGGTTTGTCAACCAAACTAGAGAAACTCTTGCTCTTGCGCTTAATTTTCCCTTTGCAGGTTTAGCAAACAAAAGCTATTACTTTTCATGCCGAGCAGCCCTTCCTCAGCCAATCACCGGGCCTTGCACCGTGAACCACTAATGAAGATATAATTGAAGATTTGGAGGATATTGATTGTGATTAGATTATAGACTAATTGATTTAGTCCTTAATTAATTATGTAGAATAGGAAATTGAAATCCCATATATTTTCTTTCCCGTTTTTATGTTTCATCATTACTTGTGTACCAGATATAGAAAAAAAGTTCTTCCAATTTCTTCATTTTTTGACATGGTATCAAAGCTATCTTTTTTGGCCTAGCTTCCTCAAAAATTCTCCTGGAATTGCCTCCAGTGTTGTCTTTTGAATTGTTGTTGTAGACCTACAATAGCAAAACAATTCAGTACCTCGATAGAAGTTCATATTATAGGATACCATGGAGAACTTGCAAAACACAAACTCCGATGGAAACTCACCACGAGCTCAAATCACAGATCAGAATGATCCGACTATAATAGAAGAGACTCCTGCTCAACATCCAGTAGGATCCACACCTCCTTCAGTCCAGATTCCCAGCCCGGTCCAGTGGCTACTAGTCTAATGGTTTCCGGTTCAAGGCCAATGGGCCGTAGGACCAATCAAGCATGGCTTTAATATGGTTCGCCCGGAGAGGAAGGAGTTTAGGGTTTTGGAATTCAACCCAACTGAGGAGGAACCATTCACTTTGCTTCTAGAACTGACCCGAATAATGGATCCAACCGGATGAATACGGGTCACATACCCGAATTTACTCAATCAGGTACAATGATGAATCCCTACAAGGTTTGCTAACCCGGTTACCAACCCGGCTCTCTACCCTTCGGAATTGCAATTAGTGGCGACCGCTTGAGCCCGGCGACCCTCTATACATGTTGTCGACCAACGGACCTGAGCTTCGGCTGATCAACCTTCAGCTCGTCGGACCAGACAACGACAATGCCTAGGCTGGAGACTTCCGGCAAGCGCTAGTCACAAAAGACAAAGATGGTTTCATCGATAAAGCTGTCCTCTCTATGAATGAAGAACGGCTACAATGTCATTGGAGAAGGTGCAATCAATTGGTTCGCACATGAATTGGGAACTGCTTGGCAACTGACATCTCTGTCGAACTCTCACCAACAGAGGACTCAAAGATAATGTAGGAAGACATACGCAAGATGTATGGGAGGTTCGACCATGCGAAATTATTCACACTTACTCAGGCCCTCTTGAAGTTGAAGTAAGGGAACGTCTCGGTCACCGCTTGCTTCAACCGACTCTTGGCCCTTTAGAATGAGCTCAAGGCCGCTGAGGAATGACTGGAGTGACCTGAGGCCACTCTCCAACAATACCAAGCAATTAAAGAAAAGGAAAAGGTGACTTGATTCCTACTCATATTAAACGAGACGTACTCACCTTTCCAATCACAAATTCTGGCAATGTAGCCGACGCCGCCGCTCGGCTAAATCTATCAATTGGCCGTCAAAGAGGAGAGCCAGCAATTGGCCACAGCAGAACGCAGACGAAATGAAGGCGTCACCCTCGTAGCTCTGACGAAGCCCCTAGGTCGAAGCCTCGGAACCCTCAGAAGCTTTGGGAGCATTGCTATTCCAGAGCATCATATAGTGCTCGTTTAAATGGAGGACCAGAAGAACCCTAAAAAGGTTTTCTTGGATGAACAGCCAAAATGCAAGTTCTAGATCCAACGACCATAATTTCATCAACCAGTCCTCCGAATCCAATGGCTTATATCAAGCCACATCAACGCTGGTTTATAAACCATCCAATGGCTTGCGAGTCGCTACGTCATCACAGAAAAATGGTGGACAAAATTTCAAAACAAAAGGTAAATTTTGTGAATATTAAAACATCCACATCATACCGTTGACACATATTGAAAATTACATGGAAAGCCCAATGGCAAAGAAAAGAAAGAAAGAATTTTCTACTTACCAGGTTTCGGCACGAGGGATCGAAAAAATGCATCAGACACTGAAGATCAATATGAGAATATCATGAAAGCTCTAGGCCAATTAAGAACTACTAACAAGAGTTTTTTAGGTACTTCTTTCTCAAAAAGGAATTCAATTTTGGTCGATGCATGGATAATTGATTTGCATGCCAGTGACCATATAATTTGCAGCGATAAATTTCTTTCTTGTAAAAAAGCCCATCCTTCCATTTCTATTCGTCTTCCGAATGGAAACACCACCTATGTCAGTAAAGTTGGTACTGTCCATCTCACCCCAAATATTACACTCAAGAATGTTCTTTATATCCCTAATTTTGAGTTCAATCTCATTTTTGTGTCCAAAATTCGTGAAGATAATTCTTGTGATGTCATATTCAATTCCCAAAATTGCTTTTTTCTGGACCTTTCGACTGGTAAACTGATGGGCTTGGGTAGTGTCACACAAGGATTATATTTTTGGAAAGATTTTGATTCATTGAATAAGAGCATCTCTTGTAATGACACTATTAGCAATAAAACTCTTATTTCTCATCAACGTCTGGGCCACAGTGCTCGTTTTCCTTATCCAAAGTATTCAATCTGCCCTTTGGCTAAACAATCATGAACATTGTTCCCAATTAGTACATCTCGAGCTACTAGTGCTTTTTCTTTAATACATATAGATATCTGGGTTCATACCATACTCTGCATCGTGATGGATCCCATTTTTTTTCTCACTATTGTCGATGATGATACTTGCACCACTTGGGTATTTCTTATGCAATCCAAGGGACAAACATTTTCTCATATATTGAAATTTCTCTCCTTAGTCAAGAATCAGAGTAATAAAGCTGTCAAGAGAATTCGTACTGATAATGGACGCAAGTTTTCACCGGTGAGTGCAATTCTTTTCTATCCTCTCTAGGGATACTTCATAAAAGCTCATGCACTTACACTCCCCAACAGAATGGGATTGTTGAGTGGAAACATTGACACCTCTTGGAAGTAGCTCAAACTCTAAAATACCAAGCTTCTATTCCTGAAATTTTTTGGGGCAATTGTGTGGTCATGGTAGCATTCTTGATTAATCGCATGCCAACTCGAATTCTTGAAGGTCGAACTCCTTTTGAGATGCTTTTTAGCAAATAACCTCAAATTGACCATCTAAGAGTTTTTGGATATTTATGTTATGCCACAACTATGGGCCCTCAAAATAAATTAGATCCTAGTGCTCTTAAATGTGTTTTTATAAGATATTCCTCTCTACAAGAAGGTTATCAAGTTATGGAGATATCTTCAGAACATTTCTTCATAAGCCGAGATATTATCTTCCACAAAGATGTGTTTCCATTTCGCGGGATGGGATATCAATATCAAGCAGCCATCTCATCATTTAGCAATAGGCCCTTCTTATCAGAAGATGATTTAGGGCCAGTTTGGCAACATGCCAAATTGTGAAAATTTCTGTTCTTTTGTTCTCAGAATCAGTTTGGGAACAGAAATCCGTTTGTTAAATTTTTTGTGCTCGGGCATAATTTTGCAAAAAATTGTTCCCATAATTAGTTTTGGAACAAAATTAAGAAGCAAAAACAAGTAGCTTTTTTATTCTAGAACAATTTTTCCATTTCTGATTCTTCTTGGTTTTCTTCTTTTTTCTTAGTTTGTTGTTGTTCTTCTTCCCAAGTTGCCGCCCGCCTGCCTCCGGCCTGCCAACTGCCGGCCACTGGCCATAGACTACTGCCAACTGCCACAGGCTAAGGCTGGCAAGGATAGCTCGTGGTCGCGACAATGAGGCCTCACCTAGCCATGACAAGGCCAACCTCGCCATCGCCTAGGTCGGCCTTGCGCCACCCAGGCGACGGACATAGGTGGAGACGCCGACCTCACCGTTGCCATCGGCAAGGTCGAGCCTCACCCAGCCAAGGCGAGGCCAGCCTTACCGTCGCCACCGGTGAGGTCAGAGGCGAGGGCCGTGACGCCCTCACCGGTCATGACTAAGGAAGGGAAGGAAAAAAAAAGAATTAAATATTAAAAAATTCAAAATGTTATAAATAAAAATAATTTTTATGTAGTTATCCAACGCATTTATGTTCTTTTTCTATTATAAGAATAGAAATTTTGGGCAGTTATCAAACGTCTTCAAATGCATAGAAATTGTTCCCGAGCGCGGAATCAAAAAGACTCATTTATGAGTAGAATCTCTTTCCGGACACAGCATGGTTGCCATGCGTAGCCTTATTCATAACTCCTCAAAGTGTTCTTATTACACCATAGCTAGTTCTGTCAACAACTCTAGATTCTTTAAAGGAAACTATTCGATCCCAAGTGATATCATCTCAAGAGAATCATTCATCACCTAAGGAGGATAACCCATCTATTTCACCAGTGGCATCGCCATCGCCACCTATTGAAGGATCTTCTCAAACAACTCCCAGACAAATGATTACTGAATATCCTCAAGTTCTGGACGTACCACCCGTCCTCTCATGTGGACCAAGGATTATATTTGTCCTACATTGGATTCTCCAGGTACACAGTATCTAGTATCTTCTAATGTTTCGTTTAGCCGATTATCCCCAGAACATATGTGTTGTATAAGTTGTATTTCTGAGGAAAAAGAACCATCCTCTTACATAGAAGAAGCATGTGATCCTCGTTGGCAATATGCTATGGAGACTAAGTTACATGCACTTATAAAGAACCATACTTGGGACATTGTTCCTTTTATTGGGAAAACCTCCTAATAGATTTTGATGTTGACAAATTAGCCATGAGTTTTTTATAAGTCTGACAAATGCTTTTGAAGTATTCTAAGTTTGGGAAGTTATAATCTGGAAGTCCAAACTTTATTTAAATCAGAAGGAGAAGTTCATATCCTGCACTATAAAGAACAATGTTCAGACTTTGTATACGGCAGTTAAAGAACTTCAGTTTATTGGAATCAAAGAATTTAGATTTTACAAAACAAATCAGTTTGACTCAAGTTCTGAATGCAAGATTAGAATGATACTTTATCCAAACATTGTCGCAAACTCAAAACGTATACAATAGTTAGTAATTTAGCTTGGATTTCACAAATGGAAAGTATTGATTGATTCAATCTTAAAAGACTATTTTGCATGGAATATTTATTTCATGAAATATCTTTATTTGATTGACAATCAACCTTATGACAAGTTTTCTTTATATATATAGAAGCTTTGCTTATGGAAACCAAAGTTCTGATTGTATGGACGAACAAATTTGGCAAGATTCAGACTTTGCCACTCAACGGCTACTCAATCCTTTTTTATACAAATCTGTCCAAGATGAAGATTGGAAGATAATCCGCTAAAGATTGCTTAATGGCTAGTTTGGAAATAGAGGGATATAAAAGGAAACATTTCGAGGAGCAAAAGATAAAATGATATCTAGAATCATTTATTCTAAAGTCTGAGCATACTCCAACTAGTGCGACTTGTCTTTCTTGAGCTAAAATTTGTGATCTTGAGAAAACGATTGTCAAAGTGATTAAGTGAGAAAGAGTGACATATTTTTCTTAGAAAGTTATCACTCAGAATTTGTAATCTCTTGATTGATCATCTAGTGAAATCCAGCCAAACCATTATAAGTACTGTGTGCAATTTTTCTCATCCCTTAAACTCATTTTATTTATTGCATAGCGCATTTACTTATTTGCTATTCAAAGATTGTTCAAAATTTGAACAATGTTTAGACTTTACCTTTGATCAATTATTTCCGCTTTAAATTGATCGAGAATTTTTTTCAAATCACCTATTCACCCCTCTCTAAGTGATCCTTGCTAGTCATCTCACCTTTACCCCCACGTCGTAAACCATTGGGTGCAAATGTGTATACAAAATCAAATATAAAGTGGATGGCACTGTTGAACGATACAAGGCTCGCTTAGTGGCTAAAGAATTCACGTAACGAGAAGGTTTTGATTATCATCAAACATTTTCTCCAATGGCCAAGGAGGTAACTATTCGATCCTTTATATCCATTGCTGCATTTTGTAATTAGCAACTGCACCAAATGGATGTTCATAATGCATTTCTACATAGGGATTTGGATGAAGAAATATAAATGGAACTTCCACAGGGCTTACATAGAGAGGGGGAGTCTCAAGTATGTCATCTCTGTAAATTCCTATATAGGCTTAAACAGGTTTCTAGGCAATGGTATGCCAAATTTATTAATGTGCTCATAGAAGTAAGCTTCCAGCACTCCAAACATGACTATGCCTTGTTTACCAGGACTAGAAGTACATCATCGATTTACTCATCGATATATGTTGATGATATACTTATCATAAGAAATGATGAATATACTATTGAAAAGTTCGAAAAATATCTCCATTCTACATTTCAAATCACAGATCTAGGACCTCCAAATATTTTCTTGGCGTTGAGATCGCTCGATCCAACAAAGGTATCAACCTTAGTCAACGAAAATTCATTTTGAAGATTGTTTCTAAAGTAGGATATAAACCGGCCGTCATACCTATTAAACATAATACTAAAGTGACAACACAAGAGTATGATATGGGTTCATCTTCTTCTATCGAGGATCCATTACTTAAGGATACATCGGGATATCAACAACTTGTTGGGAAACTGATATATCTCACATGACAAGACCTGACATATGTTATGCAGTGCAAATACTCAATCAATTCATGTATGTCGCTACCTAAAAAAAATCGGCGTTTCGATCTTAGGCTAATGGATTATTAGATCAATTAAATTAACTCACCTAGCTCAAGTTCGCCCAAACTCTACCAAATCGCAACTTAGGTCCAATTGTGAACATGCAAATATTTTTATTAGGAGTCGCCACTAATCATTTAAGGTAGGTTGATCAGAAACCTAAATAAAATAGCGGGAGTACTATTTTATTCCTACGAACCAGAAATCATAGATTCGGGGGCTTGGTTACGCTAAATTCCTTAATGCCCTTTCGGTATCAATTTCAAGAAAAATACTCAATTTGACAATTTTGAAAAATTCTTATTTAAAGCTCAATGGTGCAGAAATTTCTTTTTGATTTTCTTTTATTTAAATGAAAGCTAACCTATATGTAATGACGTGCAAAAATTGATATGCGATTAATGTAACCTAACATGCAAACTATATGTCATGCGACGACGTGACCTATTTCTAATGACGGGTATATTATTTTTTGAATTTTTTAAAGGAAATTCGAAATTAAAAATGTCAATTATCTAAATATGCAATTTTAAACTAAAGAAATTAACATATTCTAGATCAATCTTTTTGGTATTTTTTTTATCGAAATTCGAAATTAAAATCAAGTAAAAAATATAACCGCTAAATCTTTCGAATTAAGTTTCGATCTAAAGCCTGACAGATCGACCCTAAAATTTGAAATACCCGCTATGGAAATAATTATATCTAAAGCCTAATAGATAGATTTATTTCTACGTGTACAATTGCGGATTAGGAAATTTTCCTAATCGATCACATTTTGAAAAACTTAGATATCTCAAATATCTTGGATATATTCAAAAGATTTTGAAAATTCTAAATTCTATCCAAATTTGATAAATAATAGATATCTAAAATTTCAAAAAAAGGAAATAAATCCTAATTGAAATATGCCTATTATTCAAATATGCAAAATTAGATATCAATAAGTACAAATTAGGCAACAAAATATTCAAATCAAATCGGGATAAGATAATTACTTGATTTGCAGATTTCTTTCCTAATTTGAATTTGCAACGAATCGGGATTGCAGATCGGCGGTGCGGTGGAAGCGGCAGCGAGACGTCGGGAGCGGCAGTGACTTGCGGTGGTGACACGACTCAGCTCGTGGTGGTGGGTTCACAAACGAGTCCACAGATGGTGAGGAAACTCGGCCAAAGAGTGTTTTAACCGAGACAACTATCGGGAAAAACCTACAAAAACAGAGTAACTCGCGATGTGCAGGGTGTCTTGGGACTGAACAGGATCGGGACGAGTTGAGCAGGAGGGATTGATTCTTGTGCGACGTTGGAGTTATTCTTCACGTGGATCTCTCCGTTTTTCTTTCTTTTGCGTCCCTATTATGCCCGGGATTTTTACTCTGTCCAGTTGAGACCTCCTGGTGCGACTGGGAAAGTGACGGGTGTGGTGGTGGCAGTGAAGTGCTCACGGTGTAGGGAGGTTGCTGGTCGTAGTGACTTGACCGAAGCTTGAAGGGGATGTTGGACTAACACTAGATTTATCGGACCGATCTAGATGAGGGGGTAGTGTTGCTGAAAACTCCTCATCGGGAAAGCACCGCAAAGGGGACTAGACGACAAAGGGACTGTCTCGGTGGGGAATCACAGCTGTTCATCGAGGGTTGTCGATACACGAACCAGTGCGAAGAACAAGCAAAAAGCGTGACCCAGAAGATCTCTCAGTGGATCGCAAGAAAGACCTCCTCCTTTTCCACTCTTTCTCTATCGTATTCTCAATTGTGTGGAGTCTCTCCTGACTTTTCTATTTTTTTTCCGGTCCCCTTTTTTGTATGGCCGTGTGTGTTATGTATTATGCATGGCACCCCCTCACTTTTGACTTTTTCCCTTTGGCTTTCTCCTCTTCCACATTCTCCCTGAACATGTGGCCACATGTATCAATTTTTGCGGCCTCCGACTTCTCCGAAAAATCTGTTCTCCGAAAATTATCAGACCTAAACATATATTTATAATGCTAACCTAGGTCAATTAGTCGGGCTTTCTAGTCCTAATTGGGTTAGGCTTGGGCTTAAGCTTTAATTATCATTTAATTTCAAATGAGCTGAATTAATGTGGGCTTTTATTTAATTAAGCAAAATGGGCCAATTTTAAGCTCAAATTAAAACAACCAAGTCCGTTTCACTTGTAATTTTCGACCCTTGCCTTCCGAGTGAGCCGAGTCTCGTTTGATGCCCGAGCTCGATTTACGTGATGAATTTTAAGCTTGCTTACCACCGCCAATCCGATGCAAAATGTAATTAATTTATTATAAACATAAACTATATGCTATGCAATTTTAATATTTTTGTTTAGGGGTTAAAATTTAATCCCTAATTTTTTATGCAATTAACACTAAATGATGCGTCGAAATTTAGATGTCAACAGTTGCCCCTCTTTGAGTGGAGGCTCGCAGAGGTTTCGCTCAAAGACTGAGACCTAAATTTAAACCATGCAAAATGATGAATGATTGATTTTTTTTAATGCAATGATGCATGATATGCAAACAATAAGGAACGTATGCTAAGGCTTCTCACTTCGTGCGGAGCGGTGAAAAAGCCTTACATACGAATTGCACAAAAATCGTCCAAGTGATGGAGTGCTTTATAATGCTGAGAATTCCCTCGATCTCCAAACTTCTAGTCCACTGGAAGTAAGGTTCTCGAGATATTGGATTGCCTATCTGTTACATGTAGTTTCCTACGGATGCGAAATAGCGCATGATATGAAGAAAGAATGGGATGTGTTTGTCTATACCACTGGGCAATCATGAAAAGGATCATGAAATACGGTGTGCTTCGTACTCCACTTAGCAACACCAAATGAGAAACCATGCCGCCGCGTACTCCACTTGGCGAATATGAAATGGGGTGTGCCGTGTACTCCACTTGACAATACCAAATGAGAAATTATGTTGCTGCGTACTCCACTTGACAAACATGAAATGAAAAATTATGCTGCCGCGTACTCTACTTGGCGAACATGAAATGTGGTATGCCGTGTACTCCACTTGGCAACACCATGAAATGGAGTGTGCTTTGTACTCCACTTAGCAACACTAAGAGATGGAGTGTGCTTCGTACTCCACTTAGCAACACCAAATGAGAAATTATGCTGCCGCGTACTCCACTTGGCAACATAAAATGAGAGATAATTTCTCCTATTCCGAAGAGAGACACAATGAAGAATAATTAGCATACATACTTGCATTCTTCTTATGCTATAAAGATGACGGAGCCAATTACATCGCTCCTGTTTAGCTTAGAAAATGTTAAAATAACACATGCGCAGAGGCAGAGAAAACATAATTCATGAATCAGCTTGCATTACCATGCTTCACCGGGGAATTTATCAATAAGAATAACCATTTCGTCCTTTTGACAATTTGATCATATTAGCATTACTAAGCTTTATTGGGGAATTTATTAATAAGAACAACCATTTCGTCCTTTTGACAATTTGATCACATTAAATGAGAGACCTTAAATCAAAAAGGACTTTTCACTCACTCTCAATGAAAGGCTTTTAACCCGACCTTTGATGCGGGTATAAGAATCACTCAAACTCTCTTCATCGTACTTGACAAGGGTTCGGATATTCTCAAAATCAGTATGAGTTGGCCAATCTGAGAGGTTTTTATAAGGACTAAAATGTGGGCTTGGTCAATGGCTTAGCAAAAGGGACTCTTCGAGTCGAGGCTATTAAAAGAATTGATATCACCAGTTGCTCTGGGTTTACAAGTCAGTAATGCTGCAAAAAATGAGATAACAAAATCTTGCTCGCACTTCTTCGAGCAACATTTATAAGTATTTGAAACTCTACGTTAACTCGAGTGCCCTATTCTGAAGAGACTTCGGTAAGGGTTGTAACGTAGGTTCGGGTAGGCTTGAAATGAATGGCCTATTTTCATCAAATAGGGTATTATGAACATGGAGATTGGAGATCATCCAATCATGCTACTGGTACCATGATCTATGGCAATTGCTCCATAAATGAACCTTCAAATGGTCTTTTCCTTGAAGAATGATTTTGCATATCGACTCAGTTTTTGTCGAAGCTTTTCTTTCTCTTATTTTTCTCTCATTTTTCATTTTTTTAGAGAGAGAGAGAGAGAGATTTTCTTTTCGAGAGATTTTTTCTTTCTTTTTCGAGAGAACTTCGATTTATTGGAGTCTTTTTGCGTCCTTTCTAATGGATTTTCTTTCGAGCTCCCATTTGCCTCAAGTCACCTTGAACTTGCTTTGAGATGACTTGTTTATCACAAAAATGATCACCAATCGAGTCGAAATGAATTCACCGTTCAAATTGGGTATGCAAAGGGTATAATATGTAGGGATATAGAAAGAAATGCTCTTCATCATGTCTAAGGCACTCAAGCTAACACAAAACTTGCATGCAATAAATATACTTGAAGATTGATGCAAGTGAAAGCAAGAAAATTCTAACCATTTTGAATTTTCTAATGAATTGCCTGAGCATGGGATTATTCCTGATAGGGGTAAGAAATGAAACTATGTTCAAAGGGGTTAAGCAAATGGTAACTTGTAGTGTTTAGATAGAGAAAATGAATGTCTCTCATCATTTTGATCATTATACTTTTCGTGAGATAATCTTTTACCTTATCAGCACAAAATTTTCACTCAACTCGCATGAGGGATTATTATTCAGGAAGTGTATGGAAATGTCTTGCCTTTCTTCATCTTGAAGTCTCTCATGCAATATGATCACTTCATTAGGACATAAACAGATTGTCAAATCAAAAGCCTTTCTCAAATGAAGCTTAGTAACATCAATTGATTCATGAAATTCAATTTGAAACTTGATTGAAACAAAGTCAAAATGAGTATAAATCAAGTGTAATACTTCTTCACATAATCAGAATTAACTAGACTGGAAAAAATACGACCATCCATCTCGGCCAAAATCAAAGCACCTCTTGGAAGGACTTTCTTCATAATGTATGGGCCGCCGTAATTTAGGGCGAATTTTCCTTCTGCAAGAGGAACTATCGGCAATAATTTCCGCAAGACAAGGTTGCCTACCTGGAAATGTCAAGGCTTGATTTTCTTGTTGAAAGATTTAGCAACTCGTTATTAATAGCACTGGCCATGACATAGAGTTCTAAGCCTTTTCTCATCAATCATATTCAACTGGTCTAATCTCTGTTGGATCCAATCTGCTTCTGACAATTATACCTGTGAATGAATACGTAACGAAGGAATTTCAACCTCAATAGGTAGAACTGCTTCCATACAGTACACAAGAGAATATGGAGTTGCCCCTGTAGATGTCCGGATAGAAGTCCGATATGCCATAAATGCAAAAGGTAATCTCTCATGCCAATCATAATAGTTCTCAGCTATTTTAGCCAAAATCTTCTTGATATTCTTATCGGTTGCTTCGACCGCTCCGTTCATCTGCACATACGACAACTGGATCGGGCATTTCATCTCATTCTTAGGAGGGTTTGCCCTTCTCTTCACTTTTCTGGGTTCTCCGGAATTACTCAGGTTAACGATGACAATTTGATCTAATGTGAGGACTTTGGGCCTTTCATGCCGCTCTAGATCACACTAAATGTCTGAGGAATTGTCAAGTCCGTTGGTGTCATTGGAATCAAGCTCGGCTACACATAACTTATCATATTAGATAGTTCCCATACCCTCACGTGTCACAAGATTGTCTCTAAAACATAAAGTAAGGGATTCAGGAGAACAAACAGGGGTAAACATTGCATTTTTTTTTCTAAATTTTTCTCTTCTTTTAAATTTTTTTTTGAATTTTTTTTTGAAATGCATTTCAAAAAGATTTTAACACGAGGGAGCATGAAGAAGCCCAGGCCTCAGAATTCTCCTTAGACTATATTTTTCTTTTATCGGTTGGATATCATCACCGAATTGGTTTAATGTACCTCAACATGCCCTCAAAAAATAAAAATAATTTGTAATTTTATTTATTATCACCGAATGAATTTCATTTATTGGAATGGAAACTGGGACAATAAAGCATAGAAATGAAAAATCCTAAAAAGCAACTCCCGATACGGGGCAAGTCCTAGAAAGCAATAGAAATTCCCATGCAGGGGAGTGTGTGAAAAAAGTAAAGGTTTTACTCTTGCGGGCCAGTGCCCATTTCATCTAATGGTCCTTCCTCGATAGCTCCAATGAGCATGTTATTGAACAGAGCAGTGATTCCCTCCATCGCATCATCAGGATCTTCTATCACTGGAGATCTTAGATCATCCATACCTCTCCATCCATCGAGGACGATATCACGCAGGTCAATATAGAAGCTCGGGGGAGCCGAATATTTCACGTAATAATCGAACTTGCCGCTCGGTTGCCGCAGAGTGTCGATCACCTCCTTCTCTTCATGTATCATTCTTGCAGGACACGGGGGTGTAGTCCGAATGTTTGGAACTATGAGAAGATAGTCTCGTCCTTGGCAAAGCCACAAAGCACAAAATGTTGATGCCCCAGTGTTTAAGAGGTCTTGAACCTTGTGCTTTAGATCAACGTCGTACGACCATGGAACCATCTTGTCACTTTCATAAGCGTAGGGCTGAGGTGATGCCAGGGTCAATACTTCCGGAGTGTCGGGTATAATGATCCTGAGGTCATCGTCAGAGGCATCCTCAAGAGGGGGCATGTCGGGATCCAACTTCGCTTGTTCATTGGTCATCCTTGCAAGTTTTTCATTCCAATCAATGATAACTTGGGATATAGTGGCCACTACCTCGAATTCATTTGCTGTCCTGATCATTCCTTTTTTCACCAATTCATCCACTTTCTTTCTTATGTCACCGAGTGACATCACCTCACCAATCGAAATATAACCAGCTCGGACTAAAGTATCGAACATATCTTCTAGATAGACCCTGAAGCCTCAAACCTGCTTGACTCCCGGGCCGAGAACAATATTTGCACTGCTTGAATGATCAGGGAGTGGATTGTTTTGCACATTGGGCTTACCGGTTGACTGTAGTGCAAACGCTCCAATCTCGAGTAGATCCTGCACTCGGTATTTGAGCACTTGGCATTCATCTGTCGAATGCCCAACCTCACCTCTATGGTAATCGCATTTCGTCGACGGATCATACTTTGCATAGCCAGCAGCGTTAGATCTTTGTGGCTCTGAATTCAGCAAGTTCTTCTTCCTTAGCACTGTCAGTACTTGAGATAACGTCCCGAAAAGTGGAGTGAACTGGCGAAGTTTACGCTGTTAGCGTGGATCCTGCTAGCCTTGCCATCCATAAGAGGTTGTCTGCTGAGTGCTGAATTGTAACTTCGGGGCTTGAGCTGGCGGCTTCTGCAGATAGGTCATGTTGACCTCAAGGACATGCTCTTTGTCCTTCTTACTAGTAAATCTCTTTCCTGCCTGACTCATTGTACCATTCTTTCTTGAGCCCGGTCTCAATCTCCTCACCCATGGCTATCAGTTGGCCTAAAGATTGGGCGGCCCTCACTAACATTCGTAAACAAACCGGCTGCGGTAGGGTGAACACAAACAACTTCATTAAGTCACGTTCTAAGGGTTCAAGTATGATCTGTCCCGCCATGTTCCTCCAACAAGTGGCATACTCCTTTAGAGTCTCGCCCTTTTTCTGCTCAGCTCTTTCCAGGTCTTCTCTCATAATAGTGACGTCGAGATTGAACTTGAAGTGCTTGACGAAAAGGTTTGTCACCTCTTCCCACGAGTCTTTCTGATTGATATGGTGGTTGGTATACCACCTCATTGCAGCATCCTTCAAGCTTGCTTGGAAGGTTTGAATCATTAAGGGCCCGTTAGACACATATCTATTCATGAGCCCTTGGTACATATCGATGTGCTGAATTGAGTTTGAGGTGCCGTCATACTTCTCAAAGGCTGGCATCTTGAACTTTTCTGGCACTTGGACTCGGGTAAAAATGGACAAATCAATAGGCGGAACACTTTGAGTTCCCTCCACTTCACATAACCTCTGGTCGAGTTTAGCCAACAACTTGACATTCTCATCATTGGGGGGTGACTGAAGAACAGGGACCGACGGAGAAGCACTAGGGTCGATCAAAATGGCATCATCCAGTTGAAGGGTTAGATTAAAATTCACTGCAGGAGATTTGTCGAGGCAGAGGCCTTGACAGGTTGGAGGCGGAATCTCCAATTGAAAGGCAGCATTGATCTGCTGCTGCTTGGCCATGAGATCACTCATCATTTTGGACATGACGGCTGTGATCTACTCATTGATTATATTCATGTGTTCCTTCAGCTTTTCATCGATCATAGCCGCAATCTCGGCTTGATTGGCCATCATTCTTTTGGTCACCGATCGAGTATTATGAGGATGAGGGGGATCCGTGGCCAATTACCTGCAAAAAGCAATGATCAAATGAATACAACAAGTAAGAATAACGAGTCGGTCCATGACATCTTCTAGACCCTCAAGATGAAATTTCTTTTGAAAGACGGATTCATCCAGCAAATCTCGAAATTCCAAATTGCTTTATTCAATAAAAACCTGGACTAATTCCAAAATTTACAAATTATAGCTTAATATTTCTCATTGAATTGCCCAATATGGAAAATGTGTGAAAAGAATTCTTATAAAAATCGTTCAGAAACGACATTTATTACAAAAGACATTAATAGCAATCTAACATTTCCTCCTAAAAAGAACAACTTCCTAAACCAAATAAGAAATCAGACGGTCTTCCTTTTTTTAGAGGTCGCGTGATCTATAGACAAATGGGCCTTCAAGGCGCACCGTAATCGTGCATTCTCTTCAGCCAGAGATCTGCGTTATCCTGGGCCTTCGTCGCCTTTTCTTCGCTGATTTTGATTTGAGTCTGCAAGGTATGTCGTACTGTCACAACCGGGATCTTCAAGAGTATCTCAGCGGGGATGATATGATGCTGAATATACCGAGCCGTGGCAAAGTGACTCTTCATCCTTCCGGTGGGCTCGTCTGTGGGCCAAATCAGCTTCTAAGTGGAACAATTCTACCAGGCCTCAGAATGACGCCTAAGCTCGACTCTGTAGGATTCGCCTTTCTCGAACTAGACTTGAAATTGATTAGGCCTGAGTGGAGGTAGGACATCCTGCAGAACTCGAAATTGACGTATAACCCGAAGGGGTTAATAGCAGGTTGCCCTATAAATGCCCATCAAAGGTACGGGCTTCTGATCGCCATGGTATAGTCGAGCCTCAACCTCCTAAAACCATACAGCTTGCCAAAAGAAAATCTTAGTGCTTGGATCCTTGAACAGATGGACCCATTGTGTATAGTGCAAACTCTCAGTTTGATCTTGTATTTGTTTGAACCTTAAAATAAGGTTATCAGTCATGTTCATTACAAATGCAGTCATATTTTCCCCAAATTGAGAAAAGTGTGAGAAAAACCAAATTTGTAAAAGCTCAATCGGGGCTCGAAAAGTTCTATTTTTTCCTTTCTTGAATCGTGTCAGAGATATGAAAGTTTCTGCCAGAATTATGTTTATAAAACTAACTCCGCCACATATTAGTTTTACCATCCAGGCTATGACGGGATCAATAGCATTTTGACGGAATGGGAAAATGATGAGTCCGAAGAAGGCCAAGACAAAAATCTTAGACCTCATGAGGACGGAGTTATTTTCAAAACATTCAATAAGAAAAGATAATGGGCATGCTTGACAATTACCCTTTAACACTTTTTCAATTTCCTTTTTGGTCAAATTCAAAAATTCAACAAACACTACCACAGGGTCTACTTTAATGGGTGGTTCGATTATATCCAAATCAATCAATTTCCCAATGGCAAAACTGTATTCTTCCAAAGTCGGTGTGAGCTAAAACTTACCTCCCAACACAAACGTAGTCGTCTCGGGGCACCAAAAATGAGCGAGTGCCTGCATGATCCCTCTCTGAACCTCTATGTCTAGGATTGGCGGCATGAATCCGATACGTTTGAGAACGTATTGCTGACCATCTGGCTTCAACTGGCTCCATAACTTCTTGAGCTCTGGCTTTGGAGTAGGAATGAAATGGATATCGAGGTGACCCATTCTTATATAGACCATGCGCCAGATGACTCGACCTAAATCATGGACCAACCCAAAATAAGACGAAAAAAACTAAAGAAAAAGCTTGAAAAATTACCATCCTTAGGGAGAGAATGTCAATCACAGAGACATGCACATAAATCGTGAGTTTGAAACTTAATCTATCTACCCTAAAGGCTTTTGCAAAATAAAGTGGTGAACGGAACAACATGTCGTAGCCTCGCGTACGCTCATCATGACTAGTCGCAGCCTTGCATACAATAGTCATGACTAGTCGGGTCCAATCACTTCGGCTCGGTTTGGTCGACAAGGTTAACCTCCATGCGTTGTAGCCTCACGTGCATGAGGGCGACCCTTGAGCCATTTTTTGAAAAATTTTCGGGATCCAAATGGGATCATTTTTAGCGAAATCTTACCGCTAAGGTTAAAGAACCATCTAAATACCATCTTAGAACTATGGGTGTGATCCAGGTCCGGTCACAGGTTATGTGTGGTGTAATGCAAATACTATAAATCATGCACAACAGTTGTATGCAAACAACGCTTCAATAGTGCAAAAATTAAATCACAATTCTACTCCACCAAGCCTGCAAAACAAAGGATTAGCCAATCACTACTCCCCTTATAACTCTCATCCTGCAAAATCATTTAACACCTAAGAATGAGAATTCAAACAAATTTTGTCAAATCGAGTGGTTTTTTCCATGAAAAATTTTTTTGGCTTAAGTCCTCCTTAAATTTTCAAAAAAAATTCAAGTTTTTCCCCAATGGAGTCGCCAAGCTGTCGCAACCTAAAAAAAATCGGCATTTCGATCTTAGGCTAATAGATTACTAGATCGATTAAATTAACTAACCTAACTCGAGTTCTTCCAAACTCTACCAAATAGTAACTTAGGTCCAATTGTGAACATGTAAATATTTTCAATAGGAGTTGCCACTAATCATTTAAGGTAGGTTGATTAGAAACCTAAATAAAATAGCAATAGTACTATTTTATTCCTACGAACCAGAAATCATAGATTCAGAGACTTGGTTATGCTAAATTCCTTAACGCCCTTTCGGTACCAATTTCAAGAAAAATACTCAATTTGATAATTTTGAAAAATTCTGATTTAAAGTTCAATAGTGCAGAAATTTCTTTTTGATTTTCTTTTATTTAAATGAAAGTTAACCTACATGTAATGACGTGCAAAAATTGACATACGATTAATGCAACCTAACAAGCAAACTATATGTCATGCGACGACATGACCTATTTCTAATGACGGACATATTATTTTTTGAATTTTTTTAATGAAATTCGGAATTAAAAATGCCAATTATCTAAATATGCAATTTTAAACTAAAGAAATTAACCTATTCTAGAGCAATATTTTTGGTATTTTTTTAATCAAAATTCGAAATTAAAATCAAGTAAAAAATATAACTATGACATCCCGAATTTCGATCCATTTTTGGGATTTATAAAACGCGTAATTTGTCAGTGTGCTTATAGTAAAATCTCGCCCGAGAACTAATCACTCCCGGTTATCATTTTAAATTAGAGATTTCGCTAAAATCGCACTCGATCAAATTTGGCCGTTATTTAGACCCCGAACTTGGTAGTCGATTTTCGAGAGTTTCAGGACGAAATAAATTGGACGGTGTCAATATTATCATAGCCAGCGTTGAGATTGTCAGGAATAATGGAAAAAGGGGAGTTTTTGATCGAGTGCGAATTTGGACTAGCAGACCTCTCTCGTTATAATTTGGTTTAATGAATTTGGCCTTTGTCCCTTTTTATATGCAAGGCTTATTTTGAACCTATAGATCGCTTTCGATTTTGAATTTGGGCCATCGGATCGCATTTAATATTTGAATGAAGTTTTGTTTTTATTATCTCTCTCTCTCCTTTCTCTTCTTTTCCCTTCTGACCGCACACAACCCCCCCCCCCTCTGACACTATCTCTCCTCTCTCTCTTCTCCTTCCTTCTTCTTCTCTTTCTTCTTCCTTTCTTTTTCTATTTTTGGGTCTTCTTCCTCCCCGACGAGCCGCGTTTGGACTCCACTCCGCCTGACGCCGCCCCGCTCGTTGCCACCGCGCGCCACCCGACCGTTGCCACCACCCTATCGCCGCCACCACAGAAGCCCCCACTCTCTCTCCTCTTCCCGGCCAACTGGGTCTGCTTCACCTTTGCCCAGCTCGCCAACTGCCTAGGCTCGCCGAACTACCGCGTGTCACGTCGTCGCCATCTAGCTCGACCGCCGCGTTGCACTATTTGCCAGCCGCCGCCCCGACGTCGCCTTCTCCTCCCTTCCGCGCGCGCAGCAGCGAGCTCGCCACTACTACCCTTCGCGCCCGGCCGCCGCTGTTCACCGGCTCGTCGGCCGACCCTGCGTCGCCGTCGCCGCCTCCGGTTCTGCCAATCGTCGCCGTGTTCCACCACAAACAACCGGCAAGCCCCCCTCTCTCTCTCTCTCTCTCTCTCTCTCTCTCTCTCTCTCGGTTTGGCAGTGAGAGGCCTTGAGCCAGAGGAGCTCCGTCGCCACCGTCACGGTTCCGGCGCGGACCCGTCGCCTCACCCAGCCATCCAGCCGTTCCATTTCCCTCTCTCTCTCTCTCTCTCTCTCTGATCGTGCCTCTCTCTCCCTTTCTAGGCCGTGGATTAGCTTAGGTCGTCACCGCCGCTCGCGCCGTTCGCCGGAGCCGCCACCGCCGTTACTGTTCCGGTGAGGGACCGCCGCTGCCCAGCCCCTTTTCATCGCGTGTTCGGCCCGTTTCAAGCTTAGGACACCCGATGAGTCTGACCCTAAACCCTAATTAGGATAATTTGCATTTCTAGACGGGTTTTAGGGGTTAATTTGGGTAATTTGGGGGTTAAATTATGGAGGTGATTAGGGGCTATTATTGTGGTTGATTCGATGGATTAGTATGATGAATTAGTCGAGGTTTAGTGGCTCGTATAGTGCTGTAACGTGGGGAAAGCGTAGGTGCCGAGATTCGGACTAAATGGTGGACTTAGTGGATGAAATTAATAGATCGGGCGGCGACCAGTTTGGTGGCTGATTAGATGGATGTTTGGGGGGTATAATGGAGCATTTTGATGACAATTATCGACCTAGAATTTGTGGTATAGTGGCTGGCCATGACGGATTTGATTTAGGCGAGGCGTGATTGATTGGGACTTAGTAGTGCAATTGGCGAAATTGATGGATAGACTGAGTTAGTGATTGAATGGTCTCTAATTGGGAGTGATCTGGCAATGTCGTGACATGTTTAGTATGGCTAAGAACGGAGTGGCTTGGTGGGCCTTGATTGCGCGGTATTATGTGGAACGGGTTATGTGACCGATACGTGTGAACGATGTACCGTGCACGAGTGCTTGAATTGATTTCCATGATTGCACTAATTTGTGATTGGGTATATTAGAAATGTGGATGATACATATTGCGTGTCGAACTGAACAAGTGGTGTAGTATTATTAAATACTCTTTGAGAAATGCGTGAATGCCCAAGTGTGATTATTGCAGTCATGGATTGTATCATGAGCATTGGCACGGCATGTACATTTATAAGTGTGCCCGAGTGACATGTGCATTATGATCACCTAAATTGCCCTGATGCGTCTAACGCGGGGTTCAGATAAAAATTGATGCCTGTGAACGTGTGATCACAATAAACCCTGATGCGTGTTACGCGGGGTAGTGAACCCATCCTGAGGCGTGTTACGCGGGACGATGCCCAGTTTATCGGAAGATGACCAACCTGATGCGTATTACGCGGTGTCATGAGCCTGATGCGTTTAACACGGGCCAGAGATCGATCTCAAAGTGATGAACCTGATGCGTTTTACGTGGGTCGGACCTAATGCATTTAACGCGGGTCGGAGGAGAAATTGGTAAATAGCAGAGTGCTAGCATGCGAGCGTGCATTACTGCATTGTGGAGGCATAACATGAGTGCAAACATGAGCACGTGCATTACATACATCGAGATTAAGTGATATGTGTATTTGTACTGTGATCTAAATGCTATGGTGCTGTTGTGATTAAGTTTATAGAGTGGCTAACCAGCAGGGTCAAGTATGAATTAGATTTAGGCCCGAGGGTCTGAGTCAGTTATGTTTTGATTTATGCATGGTTTAGTACGCATCAGGAGGTGCACGTTAACCTAGTTTAGGTTTAGGGAATTACTCACTGAGATTATTCTCATTGTTGTTTAAAATCACATTTTCAGACCCCCAGCCTTAAGGATGGTAGGCGTACCGATGCGTTTTTGGGAGGAGCCCCCGGCTAGTTGTAGTGCCTGAACCCTGAGCCACTTACCCCTTTTTGTCAGTAGTGGCCTTGACCCGCTTTTGATTTTTGGTGTTCGGGTTGTACTTGGATATTGTATATGATTTTCAGTACTAGTACAAGTGTTGATTTCTGTGGTTACCCTTGATTGTGTGTCTATCTTTGTATGGGTGTTGATTTGCTTCCGCATGTGCTTTAAGTCCATTGTGTTGGGAGTTGGATCGGCGATGCGTCCTGGGACGTCGCACACAAATCGACCATGGCAGGGATGCTCGCACGCTGTAGGGTTCGGGGCGTGACAATAACTGCTAAATCTTTCGAATTAAGTTTCGATCTGAAGCCTGACAAATCGACCCTAAAATTCGAAATACCCGCTATGGAAATAATTCTATCTAAAGCATGATAGATAGATTTATTTTCACGTATGCGGTTACGGATTAGGAAATTTTCTTAATCGATCACATCTTGAAAAAATTAGATATCTCAAATATCTTGGATAAATTCAAAAGATTTTGAAAATTCTAAATTCTATCCAAATTTGATAAGTAATAGATATTTAAGATTTCAAAAAAAAGGAAATAAATCCTAATTGAAATATGCATATTATTCAAATATGCAAAATTAGATATCAATAAGCACAAATTAGGCAACAAAATATTCAAATCAAATCGGGATAAGATAATTACCCGATTTGCAGATTTCTTTCCTAATTTGAATTTGCAGCGGATTGGGATTGAGGATCGGCAATGCAGTGGGAGCGGCGATGAGACATCGGGAGCGGCGGTGACTTGCGATGGTGACACGACTCAGCTCGTGGTGGTGGGTTCACAAATGAGTCCACGGATGGTGAGGAAACTCGGCCATAGAGGGTTTTAACCGAGACAACTATCGGGAAAAACCTGCAAAAACAGAGTGACTCACGGTGTGAGGGGTGTCTTGGGACTAAACAGGATCGGGATGAGTTGAGCAGGAGGGATTGATTCTTGTGTGACGTTGGAGTTATTCTTCATGTTGATCTCTCCGTTTTTCTTTCTTTTGCGTCCCTGTTGTGCCCGAGATTTTTACTCTGTCCAATTGAGACCTCCTGGTGCGATTGGGAAATTGACGGGTGTGCTGGTGGTAATGAAGTGCTCACAGTGCAAGGAGGTTGCTGATCGCAGTGACTTGACCGAAGCTTGAAGGGGATATTGGACCAACACTGGATTTGTCGGACCAATCTGGATGAGCGGGTATTGTTGCTGAAAACTCCTCGTCAGGAAAGCACCGCAAAAGGGACTCGATGACAAAGGGACCGTCTCGGTGGGGAATCACAGCTGTTCATCGAGGGTTGTCAGTACACGAACCAGTGCGAAAAACAAGCAAAAAGCGTGACCCATAAGATCTCTCAATGGATCGCAAGAAAGACCTCCTCCTTTTCCACTCTTTCTCTCTCGTATTCTCAATTGCGTGGAGTCTCTCCTGACTTTTCTATTTTTTTTTTCTGATCCCCTTTCTTGTATGGCCGTGTGTGTTATGTATTATGCATGGCACCCTTCCACTTTTGACTTTTTCCCTTTGGCTTTCTCCTCTTCCATGTTCTCCCTGAACGTGTGGCCGTATGTATCAATTTTTGCGGCCTCCGACTTCTCCGAAAAATCTGTTCTCCGAAAATTATCAGACCTAAACATATATTTATAATGCTAACCTAAGTCAATTAGTCGGGCTTTCTAGTCCTAATGGGCTTAGGCTTCAATTATCATTTAATTTCAAGTGGGCTGAATTAATGTAGAATTTTATTTAATTAAGCATAATGGGCTAATTTTAAGCTCAAATTAAAACAACCAAGCCCGTTTGACTTGTAATTTTCTGCCCTTGCCTTCCGAGTAAGCTGAGTCTAGTTCGATGCCCGAGCTCAATTTACGTGATGAATTTTAGGCTCGCTTACCACCGTTAATCTGATACAGAATGCAATTAATTTATTATGAACCTAAACTATATGATATGCAATTTTAATATTTTTGTTTAAGGGTTAAAATTTATTCCCTAATTTTTTATGCAATTAACACTAAATAATGCATCGAAATTTAGGTGTCAACAATGTATAGTTCGAAACAGTCTCATATGAACGCAACACTGAAAGTGATAAAATATTTGAAAGGATGTCTGGGACTTGGTATATTTTTGTCTCGTGACTGCAACATGAAGATGATAGCTTATTGTGATACAGATTACGCTACTTGCCCGATGACCAAGAGATCCATCACTAATTTTTGCATCAAATTGGGAAAGTCCTTAATTTCGTGGAAAACGAAAAAAGAGTCAACTATATCATTGTCATCTGCTGAATCTATGTGTCAAGCCACGACGAAAACTATTTGTGAAATAGTCTAGATATGAAGCCTACTCTCGGACCTTGGAGTAGAGGTTAATGGAGCGAGTTGTTTTATGATAATGATGCTGCACTCAAGCTAGCAGTGAGTCCAAGTTTTTCACAAAAGAATGAAGCATATAGGGGTCGATTGTCACTTCACTCAAGATAAGATCCAAGAAAGGATACTCATATTAAAAGGAATCAGAACTATGGAGCAACTTGCGGACATTTTCACTAAGGCATTTTGTCAAAAATAACATTCATATCTACTGAGCAAGTTAGGCGTTCTTGACATATACAGATCGTCAGCTTGAGGGGGAGTATTGAAGATATGATTGAAGATTTAGAGGATATTGATTGTGATTAGATTATAGGCTAATTGATTTGGTCATTAATTAATTGAGTAGAATAGGAAATTGAAATCCCATGTTTTTTCTTTCCTGTTTTTATGTTTCATCATTGTACTATAAATTGGCCAGTGTACTTGTATACTGAAAATAGAAGAAAAAGCTCTTCCATTTTCTTCATTTACTGATAGCCACAAATCGGAAAGTCCCTCGTCACGAGCCTAAATTTGGTAACGATTCTATCCGATTTGATTTAAATTATTCAATTGTTATTTATGGATAGATTGTGTTATCTAATTGATTGGATTGAGATCTAAGCATTATCCAATCAGGTCATTATTGAGTAGAGTCAATTTAATCATTAATTTGATCCGTAAAGATTTCTGATCATTTTTTTAATTACTTTAACTTATATTGGATATTGTGCCTAAGATTGCAATAATCTTTAATTTAACCCGTGACACAATGGGTTATTTTTTAAATTATCGTAATCTTTTATTTAAATTCTTCGTGGATGTCGCGTGCGGAATAAGTAAGATTCTATCTCTAATTTAGATAAACTTCCATGTCTTAAAATATCAAAAAATAATAATATTTTGTGCGTGTCATATAGATTAATTGCATTATGCTTGCATCATCACTGCCATGTCATTTCCACGTGTCACGTTTGTCATGTTGCATATCATCTCGCTATGTCATTCATGTATGTTGTCGTAGTCATCTTGTCACGTCATTCATGACTTGTCATGTCATCGCTTGCATGTCATCAATTTTGCTCATCCTTAGAAATTGCATGTTAGGTCATTTAAATAAGAATTGCGTGTCATGTTAGTGTAGGCATGCTTTGTACATCATCGCATTAGAGTAAGTGCATTACATGCATTGCATATAGGTTAGTTCTCATTTAAATAAGAGAAAACCTTAAAAAGATTTTAGTGGAATTGCATGTTAATTAGAAATCATATTTAGGATGATGATGTGATTTTATAGTTAACATTGCAGATGTTTTCGTTGCTCTGAGGTAAGTGTACCCTCCTTATCTTGCAATTTGTTCATTGCTTTGAATATTAGGTGTTTCATTACTGGTTGAGCACATGCATGATCACCTTACATGTTAGTGGATAGATTTAAAATCTATCTAAGCGACATACTAAACATTTTTTGAATAAAAAAGAAAATGTACTGAAAAGGCATTAGAATAATCTAGCGTAATCAAGTCTCAAAACTCATAATCTCTAGTTCGTAAGAGTAAAGTAAATCTCCAAATACTTTACTTGGATTTCTAATCGACCCACTAAGAAATAGATTAATGGTTACTCCAAATTGAAATGATATTGCATGTTAAAACTTGAACCTAAGTTGCGAATTGGTATGGACTTGGAAGAGCCTAAACTAAGTTTAGTCTTAATAATCCATTAACCAAATCCCTAGGTGATGCATCTAAGGTAAGGTCACGACATTATGGTAAAGCCTTAAAGGCTTATTCAATTTTGGGTTCAATTTTTGTTTAAATCTAAAATTTTTATTAAAAGCCCTAAACTAGGTGAATTCTAATTTTTTAAACTTTTCCCACACTTTTTAATTTTTCTAAATTTTTTATTGAAAAATGGATTTTGCACCGAGTCAAGGAAACCCGGTCCGATTCATTGGTTTGATTCGAACTCTAGAAGTCCGGGTTGGGTTTGGATTCAGACCAGTCTCTAAGACCCGATCTTAATATAATAATGGACCAATGAGGCTCAAGCCTAATTTCTAATTTTGGTTTTCAACTCACTTAAACTCACCCAAACACATCAATATTCAGCCCATTTACTCGGCCCATCCTCCAGCCCACAACACTCAAATCTGACCCGATTCTATTGATTGGATCCGACCCGACTCTTATTATATCCAAATTTTAATTTCTTTTCTAATTTTTATTTACTTTTTTATTTCTTTTTCTATTTCTATTTTTCTTTTTTATTTATTTTTTTTCTTGCACGTCTTCCTCCCAGGACTCCTTCACTAAGAGCATTTCCTCATGCCTTCAAGCTTGCCGGGACTTCTTTCGAGCTCGCCGGAACAAAACTTCTCCACCCATCGGCTACCAACACTAACTTACCTTTGCCGCCATCATTCACGGCCATCAACAGATCATCAGCCACCATGGCTATCATTTATTCCAGCCACAAAACTAATGTCAACGACAAATTTCCAACATCAACTAAAAATCACTAAATCAACGGCAAAAAATTCAACAAAAACGCATAACACATATTTATAGTAAGGAGTATGAGAAGCTAAATACGATGGCCTCTTACTGTGGCCTTCGCTAGCGAGGGAATAGTGTCTCCGGCGAAGCTTTCATCAATGGTCGACTCATGATAAGCGAATGCCCTATGTTGACACTAAAATTTTGGCTAATCATTTAGCAATAAATTGCATAGAAATTTGGGTGTTATTATCTAAATAAAAATATTAAAACTGCATGACATATAGGAGCATTGATCACATAGTTTAATTATTACATTTGCATTGGGCTGGCAACGGATGGATTTAAATGGATGACTCTGAACTTAATGAAATTGGACTAAGCCCGTGGTGAAGAAAATTATTGGCAAAGCCCATTATCCTTTGGGTAGTTGAAATTCATAAAAGCTTGATTTACTTGACTAAAATTCAAGGTAGCGAGGCCTTATTAAGTTCTCGGTCAGAAGAAGTATGACTGGAGCCCATATTGCAATAAGAAAATTTAAAAAATATCTAGAGGGAGATATTCTTGGTCAAAAGAAGACAATTCAGGGGGATTCGTAGCAGCAAAAAAGTGTGGAAGAGAAAGAACAAAATAGGCAATCAAGATTATCTTATTATTTCCCTTTGATATTTAGAATCCCACTTTTATTGCGTACAGAAATTATTTCTCTGTCACTATATAGCAACGGACCCATGTGAAAGCACTTATCTCCTAAAACGTGTCTCTCGTGGATGCTAATGGTGTATTCCATGTAACTTGTCCCCAAGCAGAATTCCTTTAGTTGATTAGATCCTCCAGACGTATAGGTTAAACCGTGAATCGACCCATAACGAAAGGGACCCGTACGTAGCTGGAAGTTGACATTTTGATGGGGTTTTAGTGACGGTTGGCCCAACTCTAGCAGACCTCCTGGTGGTTAGTTTGCCATAACATTGATATGATGGACAATGCAAAGTTGGACTAGACATACCCACAACCGGAATATTCTGTGGCGTGGTGTGGAGTTCTTATTGTTGCACCCGGGTGAAGTAGTTATGCTAATGTACTCTTTATATATATATATATATATATATATATAGAAATTGCACGATTTATTCTTCCGCATATTTTTATCTTGGACGATGGTGCATAGGCAAAATCGGTGGCCTCAAACTTAACATCCTTTCGCGGTGATCCATGATTTGTCGATTCTGAAATGGACAAAACAAAAACAAGAGAGAGAAAAAGGGTACGGCGACTAAACTCGTCGGGGGTGGGTTAGAATGTTGGAGGTAGTGCAGGTGCTTTTGATTTTCGTATGAAAGATTTCAAGAAGTACTTGACATGTGTCTATGCACAAGTGGGTCACATTATCCTCCCTCAAGCTATTCGATAGAGACGAAAATTGACTTTATGTCAATTGGTGCACGTGAAGATCACAATGTTCACATATCTCCAAAGTCCTTTCTGCCAACAGCATAATAGGTCGATATCTACACATAATTAGAATTTCGATGAAATGACACTACTTTGTTTGAGTTGATCCGTTATATGGATTAACGTTTAATTAGGGAAATATCATACTTATGAGGTTAATTTGGTTGTTAAATGTGTAGTTTTGATGTGATAGATAGAATATATATTTATATCACAACTTCTCCCACTCAAGTAAAACACAACCACGAAGCTAGAGCAGTCAAGCAGGGGCTCCGTCTCTCTTTAGCCCTCACAACTTATAATAAATAAACGCAAAAGAATAATTATTTAAACTTCTTTAGTGCTAGGAATTAACTTCTGGCAAATTTCTTAAATTTCATGTTAAGGTGTCACGATTCTTTTTTACGTCTACAGGTTTAAACTAGTTTTATTATTTATTAGTATGACAAATTAAATTCCTTATTTATTTTTTGTGATTGACAATAGATAGGAGACATTTGTTTTTTAACATAATCATTTCTAATTTACACAAAGAAAGACTAAAAATCTCTAACGAAATTCAGGTTTTAACTAACCGAAATACTAACATTGTAAGTTTTGTCAACGATACTATGTACTAATTAAACTCAATAATAAATAAATATTATTTTGTCTCACACTTTATATCATTCTATGTAAAAGAAAATATTAGTCAAATATTAGAGTACATATAGATTATGCTCCCCCTTTCAGTAGGATATTGGCTTTGTCACGGTTTAGAGGCCATGCCCGCCATTGTATGGATGAAACTTCAACCAATCCACATGAACAGGATGGTTTACGTAACAACTATCGAGATTAATGGAAACGAAAAATTTGAATATATCATGATAAAAATAATTGGAGAAATCTAAAGAATAGGCTTGAAATGATTAGCAGCACAAGTGGAGGTTCCTCAAGTTTAGTCATTAGACGTGACGAAATGTCAGGTTGAAATGCATTACTAACAAAGGATCTTATAAGCAAAACTTAAGCCATATTTGGTCTCCCACAATTGCATGGGTCGACGATGGACACGAAAATTCATTATATGTGGAGAATGCCACAATTAAAATGCATTTTCTCAAGTTATTTGTGTGGACACCTTTTAGGGCCACACTTAAATTTTCGAATTCCTGAGATACATTTTCCTCCATATTTATTAGGAATTTTTTTTTCGTACCATAAATTTCGACCAGACAACTAGTCCGAGAAAAACCTTTGGATTTAATACAAGAAAACGATTTGTCCGCATTTTACAGGTAAGTGGAACTTTATGCCCAAAATCTGGCGATTCAAGGTCCTACCTTCCAAAACTCCGCCATCCAAGGGGAGTAGCTGAAAAGTCTTTTTCTCTCGCTCTCTCTTCTCCTCTGTCATCTTCTTGAACAATCAGTCGTAGACAAGGGTTTGAGCTAATCTCACACTCCCCTCCCTCTCTTATTGATTTTTTTTGAGTTTTCTTGTTCTTTTTTTTTATTTTTTCTTCTCTTCCGATCTAGAACTTGATCCGGGAGAGTTAGATCTAAGAGTTTAAACTCTCATGATCTAGCTCTAAACGTAGGAGTTATCCTCTCTCGATCTAGATCAGAGATTTCAATAAATATGTTTCTAAGGATTCGATAGCCCTATGCTCTATCTATGTACAGGTCCCCTGCCTTCAATTTCAACAGCGATCATAGGAACTCTGGGCGTCTCGCTAAACTATGAAGATTTGCTCTTCCAATTTTTTTTATCTATGTTTGTTCAACTTGTTTTGGTTGTCTCCGTACGACGATGGTACGGAGAAAGCTGAATCTAGGAGCGCACCGCAAACCGGCAACGTTGAAGTAATTGGAAAATAAATTTCCGGCATGTGCTCATCATTGACGATGACACGAGATCCAGTGATCAGTCGTTGAATGCTTTGCTTGACAGATCCATTGTTATGGAATGAGTGTGTACTTAATCTTACTGGTGCTTTATCGATCCTCCTTGTTTAATGGATTTGACTTTGTTTTATAGTATTCCAGGCTTCATTCTGATTTGATTTGCTTTGTTATGAAATGTATGTACTTTTCGTGTATTTTTTTGAGTAATGAATATAATTTTATTTCGACAAAAAAGAAGTCCTACCTTCCTAAAAAGGAGAAAGAGGTCCTTTGTAAATAATCTCTTGTAGTTAAGGGGACCAATGACATCATCGCAAACATCATTGTAATTGTCATGGTTCATTCTTAGCCACTCCATCGCCTCTCTCTTTTAACACCTATCAAAATGTTGAGGGAGAGTTATCAAAAAAATTATAAACCTATTCCAATTGAGCCAATTGAATTCATCTTGCCAATTGTGACCGAAAATCATTGACATAAACCCGTGTGAAAGCACTTGTCTCCTAAAACGTGTCTCTCGTGGATGCTAATGATGTATTCCATGTAACTTGTCCCGAAGCACTTGTCTCCTAAAACGTGTCTCTCGTGGATGCTAATGATGTATTCCATGTAACTTGTCCCGAAGCAGAATTCCTTTAGCTGATTAGATCCTACAAACGTATAAATTAAACCGAGAATCGACAATAGACATGAAAATTCATTATATTTGGAGAATGCCACAATGAAAATGCATTTTCTCAAGTTATTTGAAAATTCATCTTCAGAATGTCGAATACTGATCAACGACTCTTAAATTATAAACATCAAACTCATCAGACTACATAATTCAGATTAGTGCCAAACTAAGCCACAATGCATAAATTTTTAATGAAGTACGATGGGTCTCTCGACTTCTAACTTCTATCAAAAAAAATTTGGAGCCTTTGAAATTTGAGTTTAATTCTAAACTTTGTAAACATATAAGTTTTATATGTACGTTCAATTAGAATTTTTTTTTATGATTATCGATACGTCTGGACACTTTTCTGGGGCCACACATAAATTTTGCTATTCCCGAACTATATTTTCGTCCATGTTTATGAGGAATTATCTTTTAAGCTTGAAGCCTCGCGATTCAAGGTCCTGCGTTCCTAGATAGGACAAGCAGGTCCTTAGCAAAGACTACTCTCCAGTAGATAAGGGAACCGATGACATCACTGTGAACATCATTGTTTGTGATGGTCATCGTCCGCTCTTAGTCACTCCAGAAGACCGAAGAGTCGCGACGCGATAGATTGCAATACAAAAAAACAACGAATTAGCGACGAATTTTGTGACGAAAAACTTGGCAAAATCCGTCGCAAATCGAATTTGCGACGAATTTAGCAACGGAAAAAATTTCGTCTCTACTAGGTCGTCGCAAAATTTTGCTATGGAAAATTTCAAATTTTGTCACAAAATTGCGACGGAAATAAATTCATCGCAAAATTCGTCGCAAATTAGCCACGAACACTATCCGTCGCAAAATAGCCACGAACTTAATTTCGTCGCAAAAGTAATCGCAAAAGTCGTCGCAAAATTCATAGCAAAATTCATCGCACATTTCGTCGGAAATTTCGTCACAAAATTCGTCGCAAATTTCGACGCAAAATTCGTCGCTAAATAATTCGTCGCAAATTAGTCAAGAACGTTATTCGTCACAAAATTTGTCACCAAATTCATCACAAAGTTCGTCGCAAAATATATTCGTCGCAAATTAGCCGCAAACTGTAATGATCGCAAATTTCGTTTGTAAATATTCTTCACAAATTTTACATCATTTCGGCCATAAATTCTTGTCCATATCAATAGGTATGCATTAATGAACATCATGTAATACATTCAATGTAAACAAAGGACACGAGACAACCATAGATTCCACTTCAGAAATAAAAAACAAACAAACCAGACACAATGACATATAATTGAAATAAATAACTGAAGGAAAGATGCTAGTCCGCAAAAAATAATGATATATGCAAAGTTGCAAAGTCTGACATGATGTTATTTGATATCCAATCTTATAATACATTCAAAAGAGTTGAAGCAATCCGCAAACACATTATTCTCTGCCTTGATATTTAACAGTCTAGCTGTCACCGATAACTTAGTGTAGTTCTCACAACCTGCCCATAAAGGTTTATTTGCTACTTTCAACACATCGCAGAACTGATTAAATGGAAAAGTTTCATTATAGACATTCTCATCAAAACTCGTTACTCTTATCTCTTCTAATTATAATGCATGACTAGTACCCACTTATTCACGTATAGGAGTAAAACTATTACTTGCATGTTTCAATTCTGAAATAAAATTCTGACTAGCTGCATCAATCACCATTCTCTCGTATGGGTTCAATTGATCATAATAGCTACATTCTTCCCTAATTGAAAATTGATCACTTCTTCGATATCCTTCATCAGATATAAATGGTTCACCATGGGAAGTCCAATTATAATAGCTTGGAGTAAACCCAAATCTACAAAGATGTTATCTAACTTTATCACACATAAGAAATTTACCTTTACCGCACTTTTTACACGGACACCTTAACTTATTTCCATCCATGAACTCATATTTACTACTAGCAAAGTCTAAAAATAGTTCCAACCCAGTACGAAACTCATTTGTCAATCCTCGATGTCCAGATAAGTTCTTATTATACATCTAAGCCCTTTCTCTTTGCATTATGTCTGTATTAAAATAAAAAAAATTCTTGTAAAATATTTAAAATATCATATCTATAGTTCTTAATTAAAACCATAAAATTATGAAAATTATAATTTTGTTATTCACGCAACAATTACTTTGAAATTGCAAAAATCGAAAAAATTACCATGTAAAGAAGACTTATCCAAATATTTGACTGAAATCTTGGTAGCAAAAAGTGATCAATTTGATAAGAATTACAACGTCCACTTGGATTGCGAGACCTTCAATTGGACACGTACCTAAAAAAAAATCACTTAAAAATCATTTTTTAATAATTTTTAATTTTTTTCAATTTTTTTTCTCTTTTTTCCCCATTACGTTTCTTCGGTCGCCGGTCTGGCAACCGGCTGCGGCTGGCGAGTTCGACCTCGCCGTCTCTCCGATCTGGGCGGTGGCGAGGTCGACCTTGCAACGGAATTAGGTTTTTGTCGCAAATTTGCGACGGAAACGGAATTCATCCGTCACAAATTTGCAACAGCAACGTAATTTCGTCGCAAATGTGCGATGGATGAATTTTGTTTCCGTCGCAAATTTGCGACGGAATTTTCATTTATTCGTCGCAAATTTGCAATGGAAACCTATTTCCGTCGCAAATTTGCAACGGATAAAAATTCCAACGCAACCTCGGCCTCCCCTCATGGCCGGTGTGGCTGTTCGGCCTCCTCCCAAGGCCAACGAGGTATCGTCAGTCGCCGATCGTTAAACCGGTGACGAAGTTACGAAAAAAATAAACAAAAATGTATAAAAAAAAGAAATTCCAATCCAACAATGAATAGTCACGAAGTTAGCTATGATACTTACCGCTAAAAAAGCTTCACCAAGATTGATATGTGCGTGCGCAGATTTTGCAGATTTCAGACACACGGAAGAGGGAGAAAAGCGAGAAAGAGCGAGAGAGAGAAAGAGAAAAATTAACAGTTGGGTTGAAATATCACGGAAGGGCTAATAAACTACAAATTTGCGATGAATTTGTTTTCGTCGCAAAATCCGTTGCAAATTTGCGACGAATTTTTTATCCGTTGCAAATTTTCGACGGAAAACTTATCTTCGCAAATTAACGACGGATTTTGCGATGGATTTATTTTCCGTCGCCTATTTGTGACGAACTTTTTTCCATCGCAAATTTACGACGGATTTAGCGACGGTTTTTTTTTCCGTTGCTTGCAACGAATTTTTTATCCGTTCCAAATTTGCGACGAAAATTAATTGTCACTAATTTGCGACGGAAAATGAAATCCGTCGCAAAGTTCGTCGCAAATTTGCAACGAAAAATTTCCGTCGTAAATTTCCGTGGCAAATTACATATTTTTTTGTAGTGTTGCCTCTCTTTCAGCACCCTTCAAAGATATGAGAAAGAACGCATATATCATCTCTTGACTCACAAAGTCACGTTGGAAGACAAGTGCTTTCACATGGGTCTGTTGCTACATTGGGATATCATGTGGTCCTTGTAAATTAATATAAATAAGTACACAAAAGTTTTAAAAAAAAAAAATCAAAGGTATTGTGATGCACTTAGATTGGCAAACTTGGAATGGGCTGAAATTTGGTTGGCTGTGTGGAAACGGGCTGCTGATCAATACTCACCGTTTTGCTGTGATCGACGTCGGTTTTTTTTGCATTTCAGAGTTGTTTAGATGGGTTTTCAAGCTTTTGGGTTTTAGGCAGTTTTCGTTATTTTAATGTTATTTTAATGGCGCTTTCGTAATTTTCGCGTTTCCTATTGTAATTAGGTTTAACACCATATAAAAGGGTGTTTAGGGTTTCGTTTTAAGCAGAATTTGGATTTTTGATTTTTTTATAATCACACCTGAGAGGACGAATTGTTCATCTACTAAATATTCCTGTTTAGTCAATTTTTTATAATGATTCAACATCATTTGGTATCAAAGCATAGGTTGCTTGAATCAATGGTTGAACAGAATCGCGTTGGTCGTGGATGGCAGGCTCGTGGTGGCCAAGGGCATAGAGTCGTTCCTGAAGCAAATGAACAACCGCATCTAAAAGATCTGCGAGACGTAGAAATTAAAGAATAAAGAAGGCAAATCCAGGATTTGGAGCGACAACTTGCAAAGGCAAGGTTGGAAGTTCAATCTGAAGAAGGAGCGGAATCTGAGAATCCATCCGATGATGAAGGAGAGGACGTCAACCCTTTCGGGGTTCTAAACCAGGAACGGAATCGAGGAGTACAACATGAAAATCAGCCCTTTTTTCATAATTTCGGGATGAAGATCGAGATTCCTAAGTTTCATGGTAAGGCTCATCCTAATAAGTTTATTAACTAGTTACATATAGTAGAGAAGATCTTTGATATTAAAGATTTGGTTGAAGAGCAAAAAGTTAAATTAGTGGCTATTAGGCTACAAAAACATGCATCGATATTGTGGGAGCATGTGAAAAGGTATCGTGCTAGAGAGGAGAAATAAAAAGTGAATCGCTGGGATAAGATGAAGAAATTGCTGCAAAAGAAATTTTTACCTACTCATTATAGATAGAAGGCGTTTATTGAGTATCACAACGTTAAGCAACAAGATTTAACGGTCGAGCAGTATACTGAGGAGTTTGATCGATTGTAGATGCGTTGTGATGTGGCTGAGGAAAATGACCAAACAATTGTTCGATATTTGGCACAGATGCGATATGAAATTTCTAATGTTATCCAATTACAACAATATTGGACCTATGAGGATGTGTGCAGGTTGGCCTTGAAGGTGGAAAGTCAGTGTAAAAGGAAGGACGTGGGTTCTAAATTTCAGAATCGATGGTTAGGCAAAGAATCCCAAGGAAAAGCGCGAACAACTGCAACCAATTTGACATCAGCCGCAGTTAAGGTTGCAAGTTCTAAACCTACGTCCAAGGAGGGGCAGAGTAGTGCTGGAACTAGCAGGAGAGGAGCTGCAGCCAAGCGATGTTTCAAGTGTCAAAGACTTGGGCATTTTGCTACTAATTGTCCTAACCGATAGATTGTGATGCTTGTTGATAATACAGTCTTTGATGAAGATCCAGTCTATGATGAATCTGAAGGTGAACAAGAGGATGCGGATGTGAAATAGGAAGGAATTATCTATGCTGATTCTGATGAGTCCTTAGTCGTTAGAAAAATCTTAAATGTTGCTATGGCGGACGATGAATTGTGGCTTAGATATAATATTTTTTATACTAAGTGCACTAGTAGAGGAAAAGTATAAAGCATGATAATAGATGAGGGAAGCTACAAGAATGTGGATTCATATTCGATAAAAGAATTCGTATTAGTCATTGGCTCTCGATGTAAAAGATGTTTCGACCAAAAATACAAAACTGAGAAGAAAGAAATGCTCGATCAATGATAATTGAGATTGGCGAGTCTTATAGGAAAGATTAAAACATTCCATATAATGCACTCGACATCTTGGATATTATAATAGTTATGACCTCAGTGTTGTTTGAGAGTTTACATCTACTGTGAATATCATGGTAAATACAACCTTCCGAGTTCCGAAGCCATTATCTCAACTTAAGAGTGTACCACTATAGGATATAAAAGGGAAAATTACTCAATCGGTCCGAAATTTATTTAACAACTGCAAATGTAGTCCTAAATTTTTTTTAATTTTGTCAATTTAGTTCTAAACATTTGTGCGAAATTCCAACATAGTCATTTTGACTAATTTTCGCCAGAAATCGCTAACGTAGCATTGTGCCCTAACGAAAATTAATCGAAATGACTATATTGAAATTTCGCACAAAGATTTAGGACTCAATTAGCAAAATTGGATAATTTATGACTAAATTGACACATGTACAATATGTTTAGGACTAATTGAATGATTTTCCTGGATATATATTTAATATGATGATGTAAAAAGGACTCGATGGAAGGGTAATTGGCAAATTTAACTGAAATGACTGTGTTGAAATTTCGTACAAAGATTTATGACTCAATTGATAAAATTAGATATTTTAGGATTGTATTGGCATCCATACAATATATTTAGGATTGAAAAGACAATTTTCCCAAATATATATTTAATATGATTTAAAATTACTTCAATGCAAGGGTATTTAAAAGAACATATGAAAGTGTGTAAGCAAGTAAAATTGACAATTAATAATGAGATAAAATTTTGTAAAATTTACATATGTCGATTACTTTAAGTATTGTTTAGTAACTTCTTATGATACCCACGAAAGTGCGCATGGGATTTTCCTTCTAGCTAATTTCTATACCTAGTATAGTAAAACTTCTTTTTTTCATTTTACAAACAAAAGGGGTGAATTCCCTAAAAAATTCCAAATCTTAGGTCAAGTCCCAAATGTGCTCCAAACTTTTTTTTTGTCTAAAAAAAACCCCAAACTTTACGTTCAATCCCAAATCTGCCCCAAACTTTGTTTTATGTAAAAAAATCAGCAAATTTCAATTTATTTTCAAAAATATACCCCCGGGATCCAGTTTCAACTTGATATGGTACTTGCACATCATAACAAATCAACATCAACAAAGTAATTGAGCGATAGGTACATACCAATGTCGCATTTCTACTTTGATAACAAATCAAACCAAATAAAATTTATTGAAATTCTCCAAAATAAAATCATTCTAGGATATGAAAGTTGGGGACGATAACAAATTTACCTCAAAAAACTTTTTTTAATTAAAAAAAACCTAATTTTTAGGTTCAGTCCAAATTTGCTCCAAACTTTTCTTTGTCTAAAACAAAAACCCCATTACTTTGTAGATGTGAATTTGTTATCGATGTGAAAGTATTGCGTTAAGTTGGGACTGGATCATTGAGGTATATTTTTTTAAAATAAATTGAATGTTGGTGATTTTTTTTTACACAAAACAAAATTCGGGGTAGATTTTAGGATTGGACTTAAAGTTTATGATTTTTTTTTAGACAAAAAAAAGTTCATGACAGATTTGGGACTTGACCCAAAACTGGGGATTTTTTAGGGAATTAAGCCCAAACAAAAGTATCAAACTTGACCAATGAAGTAATGCCAATAAAAATGTTAATGGGAAAAAGCGCCAAAGACCAAAAGGACATTAGATTAGAAGAAATAACATGAAGATAAAATGTTAAATGTAAAAAATTATAAGAAACCATTAAACAAGGAAGCATTGAGAAAATAAAAGGAAGAAGATAATAGATGTGAAAAATGATTTAAAAAACCCAAACTTTGTATTCGTAAGTAGAATGATACAATTTCTTTTAAAAAAAGTTACCCTCTTGTCTCCAAATTGTGAGAAATAGCTATTTAACTTATCACCATGTCAACAAAAAATGATTGGACTTTATATCACTTACATATATAATAGTACTACATTTTCCATATGTTATGTGTAATATATCAATATGTTATTTATATCTAACTTGCCCCCTCCCTCCCTAAAAAATTCAATCCATAGTTATCAATGTCATCACTCCCCGATTAGAATCTTAGAATCCAATAATCTATGGAGTGAATCTATGGTATAATAATCACAAGTGAATCTACAGATTTACCACTAAATTTATTGATTTGATAGGTAAGTCTTGATATGATTATTATATTCTGCCTACTAAATTATGTACTCTTAATATCCTGATAGTTTCTTCACTTATATCTTAAAATTTATAGATTAGTATAACGTGAATGAAATGGCATATAAACTTCATCATGATGCTTTTTAAGAAAGATAATGTCTTGTAATATCTTTTTCTACGCTTGATATGTACTTGAAATTACAATATCTTTACCTTTTAGATCATGAATATTTCAATGCTAGATTGTCCTTGAGATATATTCACATAATATCTAATGATGCAAAACAAGATCAGAGAAGTATTCATCGTACCAAAAGATCCTATTATTTATTTTAGAGAATCCAATCTAAAAATTTAAATTGATAGATAGATGAATGCTACATGAATATAAGGCCCACTGAAACCCCATAAATTCCACTAAATTACCCTAAATTTCACTCACCATCCCACCTCAAAATGTCCAAGATTTACTATTTTTTTTTCCTTTTATTAAGATGCCCAAGAAATATTTGTAATAACTTCGGTTGATATTTCAGTCATCATGCTGACTTTTCCAGAACAAAAATAAAGCTAGTAAACCCTTGAAAGTTGCTAGGTGAATAACTATGTTAGTGGGACATGGATTTGACACATAAACATATCTAATAAATAAAGGAGAAGGCACGTGATTCTGATGAGAATTGATGTTCTCAATTGCCCCACCATTATGTCTTTGCTTCTTTGTGTGAATGGCCCTTCGTTGAATCATAGCATTGTGGGAAAGAATGCCTTCTAGTCTAAGCTAATGAATAGTGTGCGTGACTCTTGTGGACACAAAATTAAAAAAATAAAAAATCTTTGGTGTAAAATTTACTGCATGTTAAGTCCCTGCTAATGTTTCTACTTCCTACAACATGATTTCATTCAAGTATCTGTTGAAGTGGAGAAAATTACCAAATTAGCCTTAAACCCATTGTACGAATGTTTATTTATTTCTAACATTTTCAATTTTATTAATTTAGTTATGAACCTTTGCACGAAATTTCAATATTATTATTTTAATCAATTTTCGTCAGAACTCGCTGATATGATGGTCTAGTCATCGCCAGCCATCCTAAGTGGCATATCGCCACATCGGCAATTTTCCAAAAAAATTAATCAGAAGAACTACATTAAAATTCAACGCAAAGATTTAAGACTAAATTGGTAAAATCGAAAAATTTTACGACTAAATTGACGTCTGAATAGTAAGTTTAGGAGTGATTGGACGATTATCCCATTGATATGTGATGCTAAGAATGGGCACAAATTTCCCCGTCTACTTTCTTCCTGAGCGAGAAGATATATCGAGTAAACTGTCTGTACCCTTATGATGTATTAAATATAACATTACCCAACCATCTAATGCCAAAATACTTTGATTGACTAGTGTTAGTACATAACCATTGGATAGCACATCTTTTTCATTAGAAGAGCGCATATACCTAACCACCACTTTTTTTTTTGCTAGAATACCTAACCACCACTTTTTTTTTGCTAGAGTACCTAACCACCACTTAGACCATTAGCGATCTGCACTCCAAAAGGAACGAAAAATCACAAAGCAAAAAAACAAAAGAAGGGAGCAGGTAATGCACAGTGACGTGATGTATAGGGAGTAGAGTAAGGATAATTCTTACTTACCGACTGCATTTACTCCTAGAAATTATTTTCTTTACCAATTGAGTATTGGGTCCGGTATCTATATATATTTTAATAGCTTTCGAATTGGTTTCTACTCATCTATTGTCGGCGTAAGAAATTACCCACTCCCTCGCCTCCGAACGGTCACCGGCCGAAACCCTAGATTTCGCGGATGTCGATGTACCTACACATCTCCAATTGACCATCATCCCCGCTCCAAATTGGCCAAATGTGTGACCCATAGTCCTTACAGAGCGGGACATCGCATAAAACAAAAATCATCCGAAGTCCAAGGACCACCTAAATTGCACACGTGAATCACTGCCTCTCTGCATTTATTTTCCTACTCCATTTCCTTTTTCAGTGGAGAAAATCTTTCCTCTTATCCAATCTTGAATTGGGCGAGCACCACATATTTGGAACGAACGATTCACCGCATTATCTGTACAAAATCTTCAATTCAATCCCACCAGAACATTTTACATCCACATAAAAGGGTCAATGGCACGTCCAATCTATGTATGTCTTGTCAGACAGACGTTGAAGGAGCGGACAACGCCAAAAAGAATTTATCATTTAGAGATTTTTGTACCCTCGATGGAGTTAATATAACAATCAAAGTATGAACACATCACCATGTGATTTTTTTTACCCTCGTTTGCCAGGAAATACTACAAAATGTGAATCATTTTCTTCTTTTTGGTTAACAAATATTTTGTGGAAAATCAAATTTTAGATACGATATTTCTTGAAGCATTATTGTTAAAATATTAAAAAATGACGCATCAGCTTAAATTTTTAGAATGACCAGCAGCGGAGCCACAAAATTTTATATGATTTTGGATTAAATGCAGAGTTCGTATTTCTTTCCAAGTCTTCTATTTACCTCATTTTCTAGCTATTAGTCTTGGTTCAACCTCCAGTGGGAAGTGTTAGAATATTTAGATATTAAATCACATATTCATTTTTTTTCATGCATATATTCATTTATTAACTTAAATTTTTAAGATAATTGGAAGTTGCTCCCGACGAGATTGTACAAATATCAAAGTCAATTCACACACACATTGAGATCACCCGACATAAACCAATCAATTTCGTGTATCCAAATGTTAAAATCTCAATTATACTGAATTTTCGTATTTTCTTCAGAGTGAAATGATTTCTTTTAGTAAGAAACGTGGCGCGTATCATTGACATTCGTCATGCATTTCCATGCAAATATCTTTGTCTCCATCTCCGACAAAACACCATCGCTGCTGTCGTCGTCCTTTCCTTCCTTCTAGGGCTTAGTCACTTAGCTTCAATCACGCCACATCGTGTCTTCACTTTTGAGACAACGTGGTCGAATGGCCATGTGCGCAGACTATCAGCCACGCATTTCTTATCTTCGGTACTCTATCATCAGTCAATGTCAGGCTCCCTTGAAGTACGTGTTGCTTTTATTTCTTTTTTGCTCCTTTTCTTTTGCTATCAATTTCTCCTTTTCCTACTTTTCTTTTCATACATTTTAATAAGCTTGCTTCTATTTCTTTTTTTTGTTTTTTGGAAATACACATTCGAAACCAACATCAATTTTTCTGTTTCTTTCGGAGTGAGCAATTATAAATAATTGAGACTCAAAAAATGATAATAAATAAAGAACAAGAAAGAATAGACAATTTCCAACATACGCGGTAAAAACTAAGATCCTACAATGTAAAGGCAAATTTTTCGATCCTACATTGCTGTAATTGATAGTTAAGAGAAATATCATAACAAATTCTTTTACATTAAGATGATTCTTTTACGTAATTCTTACTTCATGACATGTGTGGATATATTATATGAAACGTACAAATATGTAATTGTAACTAACAAGTGATAGCGGCATAAATTAGGGTTCGACCACTTTAAATTGAAGCTAGAACTTCCCATTTGCTCAGCTCGAATACCTCAATTATTACGTGGAATAATTCTGCACAGTGCTTAGAATAATATCACATGCATTATGGTGCACTGTTGAAAACTGAGAAGGCTGGTCTTCAATGACGAATAAAGGGCGCTTCCGAGGGGAATTATGGAGTCGAGACCAGAAAAAGTGAATGAAAAAGAGAGTCATCGGAACCCTTTGACATTATAAAAGCCGATCGTTATGGTCTGGCGGTGTCATGTGCAAGTATTAATGTACACCGTTCGCCTACACTTTCTTTATCTTTTGGATCAGTAAAAATGGCAAAGAGAGATACATCCTTGCAGTCATTTTCTATCGGCATCATCATGAGAATCTCACACCTATTACATAATATGCAATTTAATTTTATGACCGGTTGACTCATTCGTGATTGTACAAGTCGGTTATTGCAACTTCACAAACGTGGTAGAAATTAAAAAAATTCTTCATGCGAGGTAGCAAATACCCAAAGGACGAATTAGCTAGAAATTAACTTAAGACATTAGTCAAATTCAAGATTTCATTCAAGACAGCGTGACGATATCATCATTGGATATCACCCTAGATGGTGATTCGCTCTAATTTCAAGTCACGGGAGTTGGCATCCTTATCGGCAAATAAAAAAACATAAGTATAAAAAAAACATAAGTATAAAAGCTGGCATCCTCATTTGCACGCTACCGACCCTCCAAGGGATTCATGCTCTAGGATGAAAAGTGATTTTGCTCATGATCAGTGTGATGTTACTTGATGTTTCAGTGACTGGATGGGTCGTGGACTCAAGCTGTTTTTAATGACCACTCGTGGTAAACGTGTGCAATTTACAGCGGGGAACAAAGGGAAAAATAGCGGGTTTGCATTTTGATACCCACCAAAAGCCTGTCACTGTAATCATATATATCTTAAACTTTTTTTATGATATTAAAAATCTCAAATCTATAATCGCGTGGCACATTTATCTTACTTTAATTTTTCGTCAACGAGTACCATTAAAAATCTACCTTCATAGATAGCGGAATGCAAACTGTATTGACAATAGAGCTTCAACGTTTTGGCTAAAAAATCATTTCAACCGTATGTTGATAGATGGTAAAAGTGTCATGCGGATTAAAGTTTGGGGTTTTTAATATTATGAGAAAAGGCTTAGGGCAAATGTATTACAGTGAGTATAGTTATATATTATTTATGTCACAAAAAAAATTACAATAAATGTGTTACAGTGAAAATAGTTTGAGATTTTCTTTTATGATTTTTTCCCTTTATTGTAATAAGCTTGCTTCTATTTCTTTTCTTTATTTTTTCTGGGAACCCTTCTTCTTTTTTTCTAGAAATACACATTGGAAACCCACATCAATTTTCTGTTTCTTTCGGAGCGAGCATTTAGAAATAATTGAGATGCAAAATAATAATAATAATAAGGGACAAGAAAAAATACATCATTTCCAACATACGCCGTAAAAACTAATGTCCTATGATATAAAGGCAAATTTTTGGATCCAGCATTACTGTAACTAAGAGCAATAACATATTCATGTCGATCCTTCAAATAATCAACGGTGGACAATGTGAGTTTGCCATTGCATTACATGAAGATGATTCTTTTACGTACATATTTTTCTAGATATATCATGTGAAATGAACGATCATGTGATAATAACTAACAAGCAATAATGGTGTAAATTAGGTTTTGACCACTTTAAATTGAAGTTAGAAATTCCCATGTGCTCAGATCTAATAGTTCAATAATTATGAACAGTTCTTACAATAATATCACATGCATTATGGTACACCATTGAAAACTGAAAAGGCTGCTTTTGGATGATGAATAAAGGGTGATGGAATCAAAACAAGAAAAAGTGAATGAAAAAGTGAGTGGTGAGAACACTTCGGCATCACAAAAGCCGATCGTTATGGTCCGGCGACGTCATGCGCAAGTATAAATGCATACTGTTCGCCTACACTTTTTGTTATCTCTTGGTTCAGCCAAAAATGGTATGGTGAGAAAATCGGTGCAGTTATTTTCTGTAACATTATCATAAGGGTCTCGTCTCGCATCTGTAAGGGAATATTCAATTTGATCCGTAATTAGTCGATCCATTTGTGGTTGTACAAGTCAATCATTGCAACTGCACGAGCATGGCAGAAATCAAAAAGTCTCTTCACGAACATAGCAAATACTTAAAAGACCAAGTAATTAAAATTAACTTAAGATATGACTCGAATTCAAGATTTCAATTAAGACAGCTTGACACTATCATCGTTAAATATCATGCTCGATGATTATTCGCTCTAATTTCAAGTCACGTGAATTGGCATCCTTGTCGGAAAACTAAAAAATAAATAAAAGCTGGCATCCTTATTTGCACTCACTGACCCTCCAAAGGATTGATGCTCTAGAAAGAATTAGAAAGGTGAATTTGCTCATGATCAGTGGGATGTTACTTCACCCTTTAGTGATTGGATGGGTCATGCTGTGTTTAATGAACACTCGTGTTAAACGTGTGCAATTTACAGCGGGGAAAAAGGGAAAGAAAAATGGGTCTGCATTTGTAGCCTTGCTTTATATCGAGTAGGAATTTGAGACCTACACAATTGGAATTAAGTGGGACTATTTTAGCACTATAATAAAATTCATCAAAATGTGTATTTGCACTATTAAGTAAGTAAATAAAGTGAACATGACTTTTATGGTGCATATGAATACATCCGTACATATAAATATAATATATTGTTTACAAATGAACGATCTTGTGATAATCCTTAGTTTTGTAGTTAAATCACATTTATTAGTAGTTCTTCACCCCTTTTAGGAATAAAAATATAAATTATAGCAATATACAGACTAGCTAAGATATTATCATTGTTTGAATAAGCTGAAAAACAAAAATGACTGAATATACTTCGTGTTACAATGGATTGTTGGAAGATGACTACCGTTGATGATTTTAATATTGCATTAATCTTGAGCTAAGAAGAAGATATCTAGTCCAAATGGAGCACATAATTTGGGAAAAATTACCAATTTAGTTATAAACTTATTGTATGAATATTAATTTAGTATTAAATTTTTCAATTTTGCCAATGTAGTTGTAAACCTTTGCACGATATTTCAATGTAATCCTTTCGATTAATTGCTGCCATATATTGTTAACATGAAGCAATTAACAATTTGTCCACATTAGCATGCCACGTAAGATGGCTAGTGATGACTAGATTGCCATGTCAGCAATTTACGGAAAAAATTATTTGAAATGACTATATTGAAATTTCACACAAAGATTTAAAACTATATTGACATAATTTAAAAAATTTAAGTTGCATTGGCATCTATACATTAGGTTTTAGATTGATTAGGTAATTTTCCCATACTTAGTCCATTTATAAGTGTACGAGCTAGTCATTTCAACACTATCGGCATGACAGAAATCAGGAAATCTCTTTGCATGGAATAGTAAATACCCAACGAATAAGTTGGTTCCTTGTCGGCAATCCCAAAAAAAAAAAAGTTGGCATCTTATTTGCACGCTAATTAACTCTCCGACGACAAACCCAATTAGGGACCCATGTTCTAGAAAGAAAGGTGATTTTGCCCATGATCAGTGTGATGTTAGTCGTCTCTTTAACGATTGGATGGGTCATGCTGTTTTTAACGAATCCTCGTGGAAAACGTGTGCAATCTACAGCAAAGGATAAAGGTTAGAAAAACGGGCCTGCATCGTAGCCTTGCTTTCGTCTATAGCAGTAACTTTCTCAGGTAGAAATTTTGGGATTTTTTTTTGGTCGGTAAATTTTGGGATTCAGTGGCACTGTTTTAGCGCTATACTGAGAGAGAGCAAATTAAATATTTCACGATATTTTGCCACGTGGATTTCATAAAAAAAAAGTGCCTTGACACTGTATTATCGACTCTTCTCATAATGTGTTCAGTCATGATTTTGGAAATTGGATATTCCCTCATCCTATGTACTCAATTAGTATCATAATGGGATTTCTATGTTCACGAATAAACGATCTTGTGAAAATCCTTTAGCTTTGAAGTTAAATCACATTTATTAGTAATTTTTCACGCTATTTAGGAATGAAGATATAAAACTCTTGCAATATGCGAACTAGCTAAGATATTACCATTATTTGAATAAGCTGAAAAAACTGTCTCAATGTGATGACTACCGTTAAACATGTTTAAATCGAATAAATCTTAAGCGAAGAAGAAGATATCTAGTCCATATAGAGCACAAACAAATGTTTTAAAAATGAAAGAGAAAAATTAAAATGATAAAGTTCAATGAATTATTGGAAAAATAAGGAATATATACATCTAAAAGAGCTTTCTGAGGAATTATGGATTATTTCGTGTCCCTCAAATTAACCACTCAGAGCGATTAGTGATCGTGATTTTAGTGGATCAATATAATGAAATGAGCAAGAGCAATCACCGTCCATTTTGCAGCAAATAAATTATTTTGCGCGACATCTTACATGAAAATAGAGTCAATGCGAAGTGACCCATGATAGAACGCAAAGTCAGTGGGGCAAAATCAAAACAGAATCGGTGCAAAGTGAGCTGTAAAGGTTCCCAAATTCATGAAGAAACTGCAATTATACCAGCTTATGTTGCAACAAAGAGGTACATAAATAAAGTTGGCATAGGAGTTACTAGCAAAATCGCACACGCATTAATTGTATGCGAAAAATTGACATTTAAAAGACATTGCAAAGTCGCCTTGTTACAGCATATTTAAAAACTTTTCACTATTATGAGAATTTGTCGACTCTATATAAGAAAAGTTATATACAGACGTATGTGTGTGTGGAAAGATATCAATATTTCAAGATTTGAACTTTTCTTTTTGTAAGATTGTTATGAGACAAAAAAGATTCAAATTTAAACATAAAAAAATGCAAGAGATAAGATAAAATTACAAATTTATGCATTTATCCTAGATAGCATGGTCATAAAATGATCAATTGAGAATATTTTGAGAAAGAAAAATAAGGAGTGCAATCCCTTAAAAGTAGGATGTTCCCTTGAACTTGATACAATAGTATAAATATAATGGCATAGATGTTATGAAAATTACCTAGGACAATGCTAAATAAACAATAATGGAAAAGTTGAAGAAAGAGAGAATTTGGAAAATAAAAAGAACGGGAAGAAATAAAAAAAAATGGTCCATTAAAATAGTGACAAATATCATTCCTGGACGCGACAAAGTCCCTTTTTTGTACAGATCTTCAATTTGTAAAATGCTTAAACCTTTCTTATGCGCTCTATAACTTTGTAATTTGGAAAAATAATTCATAGGATACTTGAGATTTTCAATGACGAGAAATCACATCACTAAATGTACCTGGTAGAGTAAAGTATATCACTGACTTCAGCAAAGGTTGATTCAAATGAGAGGCAAAATCCTAGATATGTATGGTTAACCTGAAGATGTGATTATCTGCGTTTGATGGTGGGCACACTCGTATAACAATCCATTCCCTATTAACAAATATTTGTGTTGAACACTATTTTTTACTTCCCCTCCCGAAAGCCCATGAAACACCCTATAATTCTCGAGAATTGATTAACTGTAGGCAAAGAGCTGCAAAAGGTCGGCTGCAGCTGGAATCAGATTACATCATGTAATAGGAAGTATGAACTATAGATCATCAAAAAGGAAGTGTTGTCTATAATTACAAGTTAAGAAGATGGGAAGAAAATTGTGCAAGATGATATGAAATTAGATATTGTTAACACCAAAAATTGTCCGAGTTCTCGACTGACAACTTAGACTAGGAGAGGTCGAGCAGAACATGGCAAAAGTAAAAGTTTGCCAAGTGTTGGGATGTCTTGGTCGATAAATATGATCAGTTGACAAGACAACTAAGTAAATGCTGACAGCAAAAACAAAGGCTGTTGTAATCGCCAGGAAGTGGAGCCACAAGCAACAGAGGTAACGGTTGATTTCGGGCACGAAAGAGCGGAGAAGTAATTTATGTCGAAGTAGTGGCTTTACTTAGTCACTGTTTGTAGAAACATGTCATTGAATTCTATGAGTCACGAAGAATCTGTTTGCTTTTGTTGTAACCATTGTTAATTGCCGATAGTAGTATAAATAGTTGAATCGTAGTCAATAAATGAAGACCAATTGTTCAATTTTATCTTCACATTATCTTTACATTTCATTACTTTTTTACATGACTGACCACGATTACCTTCAGTCTCAAAACTTATAATTTTCCATGTCAATTCACATTTTCTGTCCAAGAGTCAAAAGGGGACCCTTCACATCATTTGTTGATTTTCACATCGTCCACATTTCATAAGTACCTTTTCAACAAAACAAATACATACAATTTTTGTGGAACCATTGAGATCTTTACAAACCTACAGGAATATTAACTTCATCAATCCATCGAGGAGGCAACATAAGTCACATGTAATAAAGGAGTGTGATTGTCCTAAAGGCAAAAGTCACAAAAAATCCCAAATTACACAAAATTTGACAATTTACCCTAAAGTTTTTCCTGTGATATCAAAAACTCCAAATTTGTGCCCGTGTGACATATTTATCCCAAACTTATATCAGTGTGACACATTAACTCCAAACTCTTTTCTTTTGTAACACCAAAAACCTTAGACTTGTATCTATGTGATACATTTACCCTAAACTTTTTTATAACACTAAAAATCTCAAACTTATACCCGCATGACACAATGTACTTATTGGTGAAGGCATTGCAATCCACCTCGGTTTTTTGTTTTTATACTGTGTATATCACTTCTTTTATTGAATTTTATCGGGAAAATAACACAAATCATCCATGAGCTTTTTAAAAAAAATTATACATGGATTATCAAAATACGATATTCATCTCAAATCAAGATATAATACGTCATCATATAATAATGGATCTATTAACGCACTAATTTTTTTTCCTTTTCCAAAGTAAATGGTTAAGAAGATAGACATGTTGCTCAACATATAATTTTTTACGTCATCAAATAATGTCTAATTTGTTATTTGAGCAATGGAAGAACTACATTGAACATTTATTAGCAGTTCAAGGACCATAAAAAACAAATTAAAAGTCCAGGGAAGACATTGTAAATTGAGCCAAAATTCAAGAACCATTTGATCATTTTCCCAGTTTTATTCTTCATCATCTAGAATTATTGGGTAACAAGTTTAGCTTCACAAAGTGTAGAAAGTTCTTTTATTACGAAGAATGTACACGCTTTAATTATGATTAGTAAAATTAATTTTTATAGAGTCGGCTTGCATAGCAATTAATCCTCGTGTAACATTCTATGTCTCACATCATTTTGTTTGTAGTTTTATAAATATTAGAAAAATTAGTTATACACTCAAAATGATCATCAAAGATGTGAAAATGATGTGTCATTGCTACAATGGACCTTAATTTTTGCGGCAGGTCCCCAGCAATTATATGGCCACACCACCTCTAATTATAGGGAAGCATATATTCATCATCAAAGTCTTTGCTTGGCGTTGACGCTTCAAATCCTTGCTTGCATCTAGATTGAGCCCCATGGTGCCACCCATGCTTAAAAAAAATTTGCAAGGCCAATTTCGATAGATAATTCCATTTGGTAACTTACTCATCTCATAATTTCAACTAATGAAGTAACTTTGGAACATTTCCATCGCCCTCGAGCAAAAATCATCAGATATCGTCGTCGGTCACCTGATTATTAAGGGATTTAGTAGTATGAAATGTGCATTCTCACTAGCTTCATATTTATGGAAACAAGTGATTTTGTATCTTTAAAAACGCATTTGCTATATTCATATACATATATCAATTACACATTTGTCCTTTTGTTTGAGAAATCATTCCAGGGGGTCCATCCTACTTTGAAACATTAAAATTAAAATAAGGAAAAAAAAAAGAAATGAAAAATATCAGGAATTGTGTTGATTACCCCGTGAGCCCCACAATTGACTCCGATTGCCCTTGCGAGAGAAAATGGACGGAGATGGTTGAGGAAGAATCCATGGATTGATTTCGCAAATTCCGATGACAACATTTAGAAATAAAAAATAAAAAAATTCAGAAATTATGTTATGAGATGGGTGTAAGTTTACGGATATGGAGAGAATATGCTTTTTACTTTTGAAAAAATACAATTGAAAATCCTAATTTTGCCCAACATCAATATCCCAAACTTCTGTTTCGCGTTACTAATACTCCAAAACTTGTGCTGGTGCGATATACACCCTCTGTTCAATATAATGTTTTCCAACTGTGACAATAATACTCAAAACTTTTATTTTTATTTATTATTTCTTTTGTAAGGCTCAAAACTTTTTATTTGCATCACGAATATTCCAAATTTATCTTCTGATTATCACCAAAAACCCTAAATTATGATAATTGTGATACCAATACTCTAACTTTTTATTTGTGTCACCAATATCATAAATTTGTACCAATGACCCAAAAATAACTTCCGTCACAGTTTTGTTCAAGACAATCATTAAAAATTCAACATAACGACTTGCATGGACAGCACCATGCAAACGGAGTTGACGTAGCTTTAGTCTAGTCCAAAGTGATGTTGGAATCCAATAGGAATTCATATTTTAACATAACCACTCGTCAAAGTATAAGTTTTTATAGGAAAAAAATGGACCTCCATGATAACAAAAAATCTCTTCAGCGATTTTTAGAGCCCTCAAAATGAAATAATCCATGAAATGACGTTGCTTTGGAATAGACTAAAGCCAGCTGCATTTGCCTACTGCTGTTCACAGAGGCCACCCTGTCAAATTTATAAAGCCCGTTTTGAACGAAACTGTGATACAGTGTATTTTGTCAACTTATACAAGTTTGGAATTTTTGGTAACATAAAAAGGTTTGAGGTATTAGTGTACAGTGATCATAGTTTGAGAGTTTTAATGATAAATAAAAGACGTTTGACGTTTAGGGGTTATAATAGACATAGTTTAGCATTTTTAGCAACACAAGAAAATATTTTGGGTATTAGTGTTACAGTGAGCATTTTTAGTGTTATTAATCATTTACTTTTTACTTTCGTAAATTTTGGTACTCTATTTATAATCATGAATTATCTAAAAATTAAAAGTGTTCAGATAATCGTTCGTAAAATAATATAAAAGTTTTTGATGATTTCTCAAAATACGTTTTTAATGTTAAAATTTTATAAGAATTATAAGGACAGATCTATTTACAATATGAGCAATACTAGATATGTTAATTCACAAAATGGATATACCAAAAAAAAGCCAAAGATCTCAGATGGGCGTTTAAATTATTAATTGGTGAGATTCAAATACTCGAAAATTCAACAATAATACGACCCGTCAATTTTATAAATAAATCATTTAAAGTTTTGTGTATCTCTCTCCATTGAAACAGGTGCAATAATAACAAGACTCCAAAAGATTCGAGGATAAAACTCTAGGACCACAAAGATAACATCGCCAGTTTCACCCACTCTTTCGTCCACACCGCCGTCCATCCAGGATTTCACGAGCCTCCTCGTCCCCATCCTCCAGTCCCAGCCGCTATAAATGAGTGCCCAAGCAAAGCACTTTCACAACCAGCTCCACACAAAACCCTAGCTTTTCTCCCCTGCGTTCTTCCCTCTTCCATCGACATGGCGGGCCGGCTCATCTCGGCTGTCTTCGGCGGCTCTCAGCGAGCCAAGCAGCCCGACCAGGGACTCCTCAACAGCCTGCTCCCGGTCTTCGACGACGACAAGTTCATGAAGGAGATGGTCGACACGCACGCCCCCGACGAGGGCGACGTCGACGTTCGGACCCTCTTCGCCCTCGTCGAGAACACCCTCAAAGGCTCGACCGCCATTGTCGACAATGTCATTAACGTGAACAAGGTAAACAAATATTGGTCGTCGGGTCGGGTCACGTTGTATAAAATGCCGAATAAGAAAATTGGCCCCCTCGCGAATTAATTGAAATCGGTCACGTTTTCCATTATCTAGTCAGCTCACGGAGTTTTGTTTTTTTTTTTTATAAGTAATTACTTACCAAGAGAAGAACAAACATCAAAGCGAGTTTGATGTTCTTTTAAAATATCGTGATTTAATTGAATTAAAAATATAATTTAACCTGACTCAGTGTCTGTCTCCACATGCCCTGTCCTTATCCTAGTGAGTTGAGTCACTGTTTTCTTGGGGAAATTATTACGTCCCAATCTGGATAATTTTTTATAACTTTTTTAAAAAAATTGAAATTTATTTTTTCTTTTTCTCTGCTAGTCGTTGGGTCTCGGCCATGGTCGGCAACTCGCCGGGGGCCGACCTTGAGCGAGCCTCGAGCTCACTAGATCCCAATAAGCTCAAGTTGCTCGCCCTTCCCAGATTCGAAAAGGTTGAGTCTCGCCTGAGATCTAAATTGGTCAGAAAAACTGAATTAATAAATTGTCAAAAGATTTAATATTCAATTGACAAAATTAAAACGTTTACGATTAAATTAGCATAAGTGTAATAGGTTTAGAATTTTTTGATAATTTTCTCGCGTTTTCTTTGGGCAATGTTTTTGTCTAGTTTTTGTTGGAGGAAATTATCTCTGAACAAACATTTAATTAGCGAGTTATGAATACGTAAATTTAACCGAAGATAAATTCATGATATTTATGTTTTTAATCTACCGATTGACTTAGGCATGGTTAAAAAAAAAAATTCTCAAGCATATGGAGATAATATGGCCGGCTTTTTTTTTTATCCCGAAATCTATACACTCTATCATCAATTGTTCTTTATTGCGTCTTAAATGCGTTTTTTTTAGCTTGCCCAAGTTCACGAGATAGTACGATTTTTATTCCAGTGGGAACATCTCAAATCTTTTAAAAATACATAAATACGAAGATGTAAAATCGTACATAATTTTTCTTATAACTTTCAAAACTTCAAATATTTTTTTTTCCATTTTCAAATTCTTTGGTGGATAAGCTAGAAAATAGGAAAAAGTGCACTGTTCTTCTTGATGTATAGAGTAAAACAGCAAATGAAATATCAAGTACAGATCCTTATTATTAAGGATGAGCGGTTTTCGGTTCGATCTGGTCCAATCTAAGAACCGAAAACCAGACCAGGAGGATCAGTTCCTAGTTTCTAGAATCGGAGACCGAACTGGCTAATTTTGGGACCGTGAACCGATTCCAAGAGGACCAATTACTTATTGATAAAGGTAAGAGAGAATCGAAAAATTAAATTATACTTTTTATTTTTTTCAAAAATTTTAAAAAGTAAATAAATATATATAAATTAGAAAAATATATATTTATTGGTCCAATTCTTATTTTAGAATCGGAAACTGGACTACCCGAAAATCGATTTCACTTTTAAAAATTGAGAACCAAATTAATATTTTTAAGAATCAGACTAAATTAATTTATTTAATCTGATCTTGATTTGGACGGTTTATCTTGTCCACCCTTACTTGTTATGGAAAGAAAACGCACCCGAGGTTGAGGTGGATGGATCGCCTGTGATTTTGACAGGTGAATAATAAATCCAAGGGCCTACTTCTATGCTACACCTGAACCTTTTATCGTGCTATGTGGGGCTAACCCGCAATAACTGCAGCAGCACCTAACCCACTTTGAATTTGTGCAGGCAAGCTCGGCGCCAGGTGCGACCCCGGAATTTAAGCCTGCGAAAGAGGGTTTCACTCCCCCTCTATCAACAATTAGTGAAGTTACTTGCCAGGTAACATGTAGTGAAAATGTTAATCACTTCTATTTTTTTCTCTGAAATTAGAATTACGTCCTGAAAAGAACTCTGATGAACTTGATCTATATAGTCGATCTTTAGATTTACAATAAGCTAACCACTTGGTTTAGAACCTAAAAAAAAGGGAATTTTAATCAAAGCATTGGCTTTTATGATTTTTAAATTTTCAGATTAAATGTGGACATGATATTGGAAAATTTAGGTGGGCCTAACAGGAATCTGTCCTTTTCCTTTTATTATGCATATGTGCCGACAACTTTTTCTTATGGGACTCTTAGCCCCAAAGGGCTACTTTTGGGCAGTGTTCTAGTATCTTCGATCTGAAAAACAGTGATTTTTTTTTTATTATCATAGTGAACGGAATGAGAAGTATAGAGAATTGTTAATCGTGAAAACATTCTTCATCGACTCATTAGTCTGATTGTTAAAAACAATTAAAATTAGGAAAATGCTTTTACCAATTTTTCATTTTTTGTGAAACAAACGGGGTCAATTTTTTGTAGAAAGAGGGAACCAATGTTTATCAATTAATGGTCATTAGATTAAGGTTAAACTCTCATGTGGTGTGTTAGGCATAACCAGTATGCACCATTGAATTATAAATAGGTGAAATTTCTACCAAATTCCCGTGGGCTTTATCGAAAATCCAGCGTGATTAATTAGATGTAAACTTGTCTACTAGATAGTGAATATCCACACTATTTGGCACAAATTAAAGTACCACGATCAACTTCAAAAGTTTCTAATATTTATCAAACACATTCACAATCATTTTGGCAGATTACGTGCAAAGCCTTGGACACCAAGAATGTGCGGGAAACGATGTCCTCGATCTTCCACGAGCTATCGAGCTACTCATTGGTCGCTAAGGCTGTGGTCACACTGTCATCCTTGGCGCTGTACTATGGCGACTACTGGCGGCTCGCTCAGGTTGAGCCCTCGGACAAGCTTGCGGAGTCCATGGCTGTATTGAAGGGGTTACCTGCAATCACGAAGCCGCTTGAGCCGCAGAAGGTCCAAGTGTTTGGAGCGCTCAACGAATTGATCAAGACCGCGCTCGAAATGACTCACTGCATCGTGGAGTTCGACCACGATAGCAAGGATGTTCCGGAGTTGGCCAAGGTCATCGACATTGCTTCCAGCGTTTATCAGATCATCATCACCGTCCTCGGTTGCTCCATCCAGTTCACTGCCCTTATTACAACTACCACGGTTGACGAGTATGGTTCTTACGCTTTTGCCACAAGCTCTTTGTCGAATTTAGTGAAGAACTCATCTTCCTAATAAATGGTCATCTAATTTCTTGATCTTAGGTCGAAGGGACGAGATCTCCCCGCATTCGTTCGCAAAGTGAACATAATTCACCACAACATCAAGAGGCAGCTGGAGGATTTTAAGCAAAAAAAGGGTGAGCCACAAGATTCGCAATTAAATCAAATAGGATCAGAGAACTTCGATTTTAAATACTCATGAAAACAGACTGACGAATCTGATAGAAGAATGTTTGTTAATCCAGAGGAGATTAGAGAGTACCAGAGGCTACAGCGGCTTTTTACGGCGCCTACGGACAATGTGGAGCTCATTAAGGCGCTGTTCCACACCAAGGACGACCCTCAGCCGCTTTACATTGGCTCCAAGAAGACCACGGTTAGCCATTAATAACATCTAATCGAACACCTAGCACCAACTTCGATTTCATCAGGAATGCTTTTGTTTCCAATTTAAGGAGTGAGATTGATCATATCTGGTTTACGTGCGAGTCGACAGGAAAAGATTGAATACCTCAGGAGGAAGAATGTGCTGCTGCTCATCTCTGACCTGAAGCTATCCTCCCATGACCTCTTGACCCTCGTGAAGATATACAACGAGCCCAAGTTCCGCGAGAATCACGAGATCCTGTGGATCCCGGTCGTGGACCAAGACAGTGAGGACCTGCCCAATGTTTTCGAGAACCTGCAGTCCCAGATACCGTGGTGCTCGACGCACTACCCGAAGCTGATAAACAAGGTGGCAATCAGGATCATCAAGGAGAAGTGGCACTTCAGGAATGAGCCCATCGTGGTGGTGTTGGATCCACAAGGGAAGGTTGAGTCCCAGAACGCAATGAGCATGATAAGGATGTGGGGGTTTAATGCATTTCCTTTCACCGATGGCGTGGTGGCGACCCTTTGGAGCAGGCGTGACATCAGCTGGTTCGAGCTCCTTGTGAACGACTCCATAGCCCCTAAAGTGCAAGATGCGGTAAGTGAACTGGGACTAGCATGATGAATTTCAAAGTCTGTGTCACAAGAGCGTCATCCAAATAACCCAAAAGAACAACTTAAACTGCTCAAAATTGATGTTAAATCCGAGTTAAGTCACGTTCATGGCATTCAAATGTGCATTCTCTTAGGTGTAACTTTCTATCATGATTGTTTTGTATCAACTTATTGTACCAGAAATCAACCACCAAATATTATGCTATTGGAGAATTACCGCATCTCAATTTGGAAGGATAAGAAGATAGTTTACATGAATGAATTACATGATGATTTTGTTATTTCCATCAATCAGATCAAATCGGAGAAGCTCATTTTCTTGTACGGAGGCGAAGACACAAAGGAGGTGCACGATGTAGAAGTGCACTTGAAGAAGATTACCGATGACGGGAACTCCATTGTGGCCTACAACGTTGGGAAGATTCAGCTCTTCTGGACTCGCCTCGAAAGCTGCATGTTCTCCATGTTGCAGGGGAAAGCGAACATCCTCGACCCACTGCTTCAAGACATCCTCAAGCTGTACACCAACTTCAAGAAGGACGGCGGGTTCGCGCTCCTCACGAAGGGGACCCGTGTCGTGATCAACACGCCCTTGGCCTCCTCGTCAAAGGTGCTGGCCCAGTACGATACTTGGAAGAAGCAAGTGAATGTGGATGGCAAGACCTTTGATGTCGCGCTCAAGGAGCACCACGACAAGGTGGTGGCTCCCCAGACGTGCCACCACTTCTACATCCCGAATATGGTCGGGTACGTGCCCGAGAATGTGAAATGCCCGGTTTGCCCCCGGGTGATGAAGAACATTGTGAAGTTTGAGTGCTGCCATGGTGCACATTAGTGTGCATCACTAGCTTGAAGGTTTGAAGCCTTTCCTGTCAATAATGTGGCTCAGTAGGTCAACAGGCACGGTGGATTGGAGAGAGTAGCAGCTTTTGATATATTTATTGAAGATGTTGTTTGCCACAAAGTGTGTTGCTATGCGACAAACTATATGTAATCTTGTTTCTGGTGATCTCTTTTCATGTACTGTGAGAATGTGTAATTTGCGTATGCTTAATTATGAGTAAGTTATGTATGAATGAGCTATGTATGAATGTGACAATGTGTTACGTATTTCCTTGTTAAAATATCTCACATCCCTTATCTACTAAATTTATTACTTTTTATATAAATACGGCAAAACTCTATCTATTAATTTAAGTTTTTGGGTTGTATATTTTAACATGGTATCAAAACTAGGTCTGCCCTAGTTTATTTTGCTTGTCCACTTCTCGTTCGTCAAATTACACACATTTTTTCTAATCCATCTAGCACGTGAGAAGAGTTTTAAAGTATCTCATATTACTTGTCTACGGGGTTTATACGCACTTTATATACATGCAGCCTTTTTCCACTTATTAACTTAAGTTGTTGAGTTGAACATTCTAACACTTTCACAACCTCGGATACCAAGTTGGTTCAAGTCCATGACTCTTAATCACGATACAAATAGATAGCATCAAAATATGGCCTCAATGAACAATGAGTCCAAAGATTGGTTCAGGTGCCTTGACACTTGATTACGAAGCAAATGGAGAGATAGAGGCCGCACCGGATGGTACGTTGGGCAGCGTTGGCGATTGGGTCTCAACGCAACAACGGGCGGGGTGAAAGATGGATGGTTCCCTCTCTCTCTCGATTTGCAACCCTGATAGCGGTCGCGACATCACGTCCATGACATTTGATCATGAAGCAAATAGGGAGACAGATAGACATGGCCACGGGCCGATTTCGGTCCGGAATTAGCCCAATCAAACCCAGGCTAGGACCGTTGACCGGGCCTGCTGTTCAAAACCGGAACCGGCCCGTGGCCTAAGGGCCCCGTTCACGTTCCAAATTATTTTTTAAAATAATAATTAATTTTTTTTAAAAAAATTCATTATTTAATGTTTTTTATAAAACAATTGGAACTCTAATTGCCATGCATTGTAAGTGCATTGATCTCTAATTACAATGCTTGGTTTGGGTGTATTGAACTCTAATTATAAAGCTTGACTTAGGTTTTATACACAATGATTCTAATGCTTCTTCATTCCCATTCGATGTGAGACTTTTGGCTTATCTTAAATACCTTTAATATGAGACTCTTGGCTTGTCTTCATGCAAATGCCAAGAGTCTCACATCAAATGAGAATGAAAAGACCAACAAAGGGATTGTGTATAAAACTCAATCCAAGCCATGAGCATGTGAAGTTGTATGCCTTTTGTGGCTACGATCCTTTGCTAGTTAAGACTAAAGGGTTCCATTGGACCGTCTAGAACTGGACCAATGGTCCGGTTTTCGGTTCTATGATTTGTTGGTCCGGTTCCTAGTTCTAAAATTAAGGAACCGGTCTTACCGGTTCGGTTTCCAGTTCCGAGCGAAATCGGACCGAACCAGGAACTGATTACACCTACAATTTACATTTTGGCTACAATTTATATTGAATAATTCATTATTTCATAATTTTATAATTCATAATTTTTTTATTTTATAATTTATTTTTAAAATTTTTAAATTACAAATCGGAACCAATCGGCTCCTAACCGTGGTCATGTCTAGAGACAAAGGCTGCAAGGGGTGGCACGGTTGGCAGCGGCAACAATAGGGCCTCAATTCAACAATGGGTCGGGTGAAGACAGCTGGTGGACGGTGATCACGGCCATGGACGAAGGTCGAGGAGCTGCTGGTGGGCGGAAGGAGGAGGAAGGAAAAGGGGAGAAAAGATAAAAGAACAAAAGAACAAAGAGATGGGCAAAATGAGGAAACTTTAGGTTGTGTTAGAATAGTATAAAATTTTTTTGGTCGGAAGGATAGTATAAAATTGATTGTTGAAGATTTGAGCACGTTAGTTGCTAAGCTCTAGATTTAGTTTTTAGTATTATTCAAAGAATGCCTTGATTTATGATGGGTGTAAGAAGAAAAATGAAAACGAATCGGTGAAGCATTATCCATAGAAGGCGCTTCAAGAAGACTGAAGACAAAAGGCTACAAGCATTTAATGAAGAGAAACTTGTGCAACATGAAGACAAAGAAGGCTAACAAAGCTCAAAGAAGAGTTCTCCGCACCCGTCTTCAAGTTCCAACGGTTGGTATCAAAGCTAAAAATGGCATCCATTAGTTTCGTTCAATTGCAACTTCCAAAAGTTGAAAGGAAGGAATTTCTACAACTAGTCCGTCCATATGAAAGTTCTCTTCAAATGGCAAGATTTTTGAAATATGGTGGAAAACAGCTATAAGAAAGTGGCCAACGCTAAAGCGTTTGGGACCTTAAGAAAAGAGGAGAAAGATTCTTTGGTGTAGTCTCAAAAGAAAGATTAGGAAGCATTATATGCGATCTTTTAAACCGTGGAAGAAAAGATATTTGAAAAAATATCAAAGTGCGGAGATTGTGATTGCAGCGTGGGATATTTTGTAAAAATCCTACAACGGCGATGATCGTGTCCAATGGGTGTTGCTTCAAACACTTCGAGGTGATTTTGATGAATGACTTTGAATCTATCTTCGCATATTTTGATGGTGTGCAAACCATCATTGACCAATTGAGATTTTTGATTGAAAATTTTGACTACGTCGTTGCACCGATTGAGGAAGGGCAAGATACGTCAGCCCTAACATTGGAGTGGTCGATGGGTTCATTGTGCTCGCATGAGCAAAAGAATGATCAAAAGTCCATTGGTTCAAATCCAGAGCAAACATTGCAGAATCGAGTTGCTCCAACAAGTCGAGGAGGCTATCATGACAGTTGAGGTCGCGGAGGAGGCCAAGGTAGAGGTGGAAATTCAAATTTCATCAGAAAAAATAAAGCACATGACAAATCAAAAGTCAAGTGTTTTATGTGCAATAAATTCGGACATTACAAATCTGAATGCTAGGCAAAGCAACGTACAAGCAGGCGAAACACTCACATGCCACCGATACTGAAGAGTACATGATGCTAGCCTATAAGAAGGATGACTCGAGCACCGTAGACACCAACATATGGTACCTAGATACTGGCTACAATAATCATATATTCGGCCGAAAGGAGTTATTCTCGTAATTAGACGAGACGAGTCGTGATGAAGTCAACTTTGGAAAAAAATAAAAAAATTCCCGTGATGGGCAAAGGTAACATCAACATCAAGTCAAAAGATGGTAGTAATATTGCTATTGCATATGATTACTTTGGGCCAAGACTTTTTTAGAATTAGCTAAGTATTGAGCAATTTTCCGAAAAAGGCCACACGGTCCATATTAAAAATGGAGTTTGCACTATCAGAGGTGTCAATAATAAGTTTATCATGATGGTGCAGATGACGAAGAACTAGATGTTTCCCTTGACTCTTCAAACGAAGAATCTCTCGCTGAAAGAAAACAATTGGTTGTGGCATCTTTGATTCAGGCATCTAAATTTTCATGGACTTAAATACTGGTCCAAAAAAAGATGGTGGCATGCCTTTGATTGACTCTCCAGATTGTTCATGTGAAGGATGTCTCGTCGGGAAACAACATCAAGACTCTTTTCTAGTTGAAAAAGCGAGAGGAGCAAAACAACCATTGGAGTTGGTACATACAAACATATGTGGCACTGTTGAGATGGAATCATTCAAACAAAAAATATGCATGCTAATTTTTGTGGATGATTTTACTAGAAAAACTTGTGTATATATCTTAAGAGAAAAATCTGAAGCTTTTGACAAGTTTAAAGAATTTAAAGTCTATGTTGAAAAACTTAGTGGCTTTAATTTGAAGACGATGACATTAGGTAGAAGGGCTGAATTTACCTCAAATGAATTTGAAAATGCTTGTAAAATTCATGAAGGGAAACGTCGGTTGTTTAAAAAATAAAAAATCTGAGATTGAGATCCACATTCAAACTTATTTTATAAACAGTAGAGATATCAAATTGCCCATTGGAGTTAGCATAGTGTTCCAATTTGGACGGACAAATTTTACCCCACATCACTATCACTTTGCACCAGGTCGAATTCCAGCCTTGCAACCCTTATCTTCTATAGAGTGATCTTCTATATATTCTAAGGAAACTCTAGGATGCACATAATGTTCACATCGGGATTTCTTATTCGCATACGACCGTTTTGTGAACGTGAGCATCATGTAAAGCCGTAATATCATCAGGATAGTTTATTAAGCAGTCATGACTTGACTACTTCACAAGTCAATAATCATAGGTCTCATTCACTGTTTTATCCTCGGTATCAGAAAACTTTGGTTAGTCTATGAGGAATGGGTGCGCAACGCCAGTCTTCTGCCTCACTCGCATTGTGGTGGGGCGAGCATCGACGGGTTCACCCACTGGGGATGGTACATGGATTGATCAATAATATGGATTAATGATACCACTTTGTTTGAGTTGATCAGTAATATGGATTAATGTTTGATGCGACCACTGGGGAGATCTCTTACTAACGAGGTTAATTTGGTGGTTGAATGCATAGTTTGGTTGCGGCAGAGAGATTTTGTATTTAAATCACAATGTATACCAATCAAAGTAATATTTGAGGTAGCCGTATTCCAAAAGACTTATTATTTAAACTTCTTTAGAGCTGGGAATGATGTTCACGCCAATTTCTGAAATTTCCTGTTAAGGTATGACCAATCCTTTTTAACGTTTTCAAGTTTTTACTTATATTAATGATTTATTCTTATGTCAAATTAAAATCCTTATTTAATTTTTGTGATTAATGATAAATGGGAAGCATTTGTTTCTTGACACTAATCATTTCAAATTTACACAAGTAAGGACTCACGGTCTCTGATGAAATTCAGGTTTTAACTGATCGAAATACTAAAGTTATAAATTCCGATGTCTTGTACAAAGATAAAACTTCACATAATGAACTTAAAATACTCCACTTGTAATATTTTCAACGGTGCTCTTCATTATTTTAATCTCAATAAAAAAATAAAAGAAATATTTATAATGTCATATTTGTATCAATCTATTATGCAATGTTCTTTTTTACGGGTAACAAAAACAAACTTTAATTCTTACCAAAAAAAAACAAACTTTAATTAAACATTTAAGGAGGGTACAAATAGATTTTCGCTCGCCCTTCAGCACAATACTGGCTCTGTCACACTATTTTGAGGTCTTGCCCATCATTTCATGGATGAAACTTCAATCAATGCACATAAACAGGACGATGTACGTACGTTTATGTAGGTTAATCAAATCGAAATTTTTTGAACATATCATCATAAAGAAAAATTAGACAGATCATAAAAAATCCATATGGATGATTCCTTTTTTTGAAAGAATATGCATGAAATGATTAGCAAAATTTGAGTTTCCTCACGTGTAATCATTAGATGTAAGGACAGGTCAGGTTAAAATGCATTACTGATCAATGTTCTTATAAGCAAAAGTTATGCCATAATGACCTACAGGAAAATTCATTATATGTCATAAGTGTCACAATCAAAATGCATTTTCTCAAGTTATTTGAAAATTCATCTAAGGAATGTTGAGTAATGACGGATGATTCTTAAATTATGAACATCAAACTCATTAGACTAGATAATTCAAATTAGTGCCAAACTAAAGCACAATGCATACATTTTCGACTAAGCATGACAGGTCTCTCGACTTCCAACATTTAGATTTCACATTTTTTTATAGCACTTAACTCATAAGTTCTCATTTTGAGTTCAAAATATATTATATTCTTTGAGAAGGCAATAAATCTGCAGATATGCTTGCCACTATAGGAGTAGCGAAATCATCGAATACAACGTTCTACTTATAACCTTCTAAATAATTATCTCACATTTTCTTTAGTGATAAAATTGAGATTGCAGACTTTAGAATTTAATTTGCTTTGTTGTACAATTGGAAGATTTTAACCATATAAATTTGGAAACGTTCAATAAATTAAGAATTTATTTTACGATTTTCAACGTGTTTGTGGTCAATTTGTTGGGCCATCAAATCACATTAAATTCGAATTCAGGATTGTTGTCCTAAGAAGTGACAAGTGGTCCATTGCGAATAATCTCTAATAGATAAGGGGGACCAATGACCCTACTCTCTTTCTTAGCACGTGTTGAGATAATGACGAGGAGACATGCATTCATTATCTGTTTCGGCTCGCCACTCAAGGCTGTGGTTTTTTAGGTCCACAAAGGCAATGGAGGTGTCGTCTCGTCTCAGGTTCACACAGCAAATTTGTTCGAACATCTCTTTTTTCGTGTCTGTTTTTTCTGTATGTATTTGCCAGGATAAACTACACCCTGTCGACTTGTAGAGCACGTTGAAGCCAAACACCGTAGTTCAGTCACTGTCATGGCACATCGCAATATAGAAACAGATCCATGTATATGTACATACACATATGTTTATGCGCATAATCTTCAGCATGTATGAAAAGAATCCGTAGCGTCGGGCTAATGTAATGTCGGACGACAAACCCATAAACGAAGCATCTGGTAACAGGGTATGGAGTTCCTACGGTTACCCCTAAGAGAGGTACTTACGCTGATTGCACACTCTCATCCTTGTTAATACCTTTTGTTCCATCGAAATGTGTCAACAAAATACTTATCGAAATAGGAATCGACAAGTAAAGTTTCCTTAGTTGGTTTTTAGAAAAGAACCATAAATGACTAGTAAATTAAAAGCATCAAGACTACTAATAATTATTGTCGGCAATGTAAAAGGTATTGGAATGTAATGATAATCTGAAAGTAAATATGAACAATTGGGCGTTATTTGATTAAGTAACAATCCTTTATATAAATATAATGCGGGTAGCTATAACTCACAATTGATAGTTACAATTGGTTACTAAAACAAAGCTAGTTGATGGTTACATTTACTCTACTGCTCATCAGTTTCGATCGACTATAGTTCTCGGCATCTTTTCGTTTATGTCTTAACAAAAAATCACAAATCAGTATATCTATCGTTCCTTGGCATTCCGTCTTATATTCCATTAAAATGCATTGTGTCAACACGTGGCGGATGATTACAAAACGGATTTGACATGAAGAATAAGAATTCGGTATAAAAAAAAAGCCACTAATTATGTGTGTAGATATGGGTTGGGTACTAATTTGGAATGTTTAATAGTATTAACTATAAAAAGAAAGTAATAGTAGAGTTGTCTCATGAGGATAAACAATGAAGTTTCACGATAAAATTCGATGAAAGAAAATCGATACGTATTTTACTAATAAAGTAGAAAGATATCGTCTCCGATCTTGGAGATTTTTGTGGGTGCCTATCAGTTTGTATCGGGCCCAGGCTTATCCGCATATCGAGGCAATAGAATAGAAGGCCTTAGATTTCTCCTTGGTCCCCTCCAACGTCTCTTCATTTATCCAGATTACGCGTGTCTCCGTTTTGGTCGCTCGTTCTCAATCCATTGCAATCATCAAAGCTGGTTCCCCCCATCAACGTTAAAAGAGAAACTTACGTGGTACTTCGGGTGCGTTTATTTTGAAAAAAATACATTATTTTTAGAAAATGCTTTTTAGAAAGTCATTTTTAAAGAAAATAAGTTTATTTTTCGATATTTGACTAAAATCTATAAAAAAAAAACTTAGAAAGTATTTTTAGTTGTTTGATAAAAAATTTTGATGGTGAAAATTATCAAAAAATTTTGTATTTTTTAAATTATTTTAAATTATTTGTTATTTTAAATTATTTTTATTAGAAAAGAAAATACATGAATGTTTTCCCTCTTAGAAAGAAAAAGAAAAAAAAGAAAAAAAAGAAAGAAAGAAAAGAAAAGAAAAGAAAAAATATTAATAAATTCAAGATAAGCAATTTCGGAAAGTGTTTTCACCTTTTTGAATTAGGAAATTCACTTTTCTCATTTTATACATGAATATTTTACTTGACCGAAAAGTGTTTTTAGTTGACTTATCATTTTCGACGAATCAAACGGATGAAAGTCCAGAAAACGGATTCTCGAAAAATACTTTCTCTTAAACAAACACACCCTTCATTTCCATTTGAAACAGTACAGCATAAGATGTGTCCAAGAATTCAATGCATTTTTCATCCGTTTTGTGCTGACACCAATTGATGGATATATCGCTCGAATTATTACTTCATTCACTGTTAATAACCTCTGAGATTATGTCCGTCCGTTTGATGAGCAAAATCTCAAAACGGGGTCTATTTGAGAACCCATCAAGTTGAAAGATTTAGATATGTGGTATCATTCAGAGTAATATAAATTTATTTTCATATATACTAATATACGAGCATACTCTGTCCATGTACGAAAAGAATGCGTAAGTTGGGACAATGCAAAGTCGGACTCAACAAATCCATAAACGGAATACTTTGTGGTATGGTATGAAGTTCCTATGAATACACCTTAGAGGGAGTAGTTGCGGTGAGCGCACACACTCATCCTTATTAATAATGGACGTGTTTTTTTTTTATGTACACACTAGTGCAACAGAGTAATATTCACGTGTACAAAAACGACACGTTGGTAATTGAGAGAGGGAGAAAGTAGAGTCCATCGGAGAAAATGAGGAATTTCATGGCTGATTCAAAAGGAACAGTTAATGCCATCTGTTTTGCTGAATTTGATAACATGCCTTTTGAAATATGGATAGATGAGTAAATCAAAAAATGTTTTGGACAGAAAACGTAATTTGAAGTACTAAAATAGCTATGTAGAAAGTATAGGAATATGAGGCTAAACTGGAAGTAAAGATGAACAACCGGGTGTTTTTTGATTGATTGGTAGTCCTTTACGAAGAGTCCAACGCAAGTTTCATAGCTCACAATCGATGGTTACAAGCAGTTATCAAGACTCTATTACTCCCCGGTTATGTGAATGACTACATGACTTTGTTATTCAACGGTTACATCAACTTTACTACTTAACTGTTAAATCGATTCTATTACTGTGACAGTTATATCACCGTCACTATTCGATGGTTATATCGCCTCCACTACCTTGACAATTTTTGTCAACCAAACTATTAGCTACAATACTTGGACATTTTTTTATGTCAACATATATCCTCTTTTTAAAAGAATGATTTATCAATTATTCATTACTTTTAAGTGAGCTAATCAAGAGTCATCATACACCCCCTTATCATCGGTAAATTTGATTTTTTGCTACCCAATTGCCTCCTGAATTATTTTTAGGGACAATTAATTGTGTTATGGCTCAATTAATGGTGTCACTTGCAATTTGTTTACTAAATCTTCTTTTCTTGAAATGACTTGGCCTTCAGTTAATTTAATTAGGCGATTCTTTCAAAACTAAGCTGATGATTTTGTCTGATTTTTTAATGTTGAATGACAAACTTAAGTGTCTTTAGTCTTAGCCATTGTTATTTTCTTTATTTTGGCAACCTTTAAGGTTGGACAAACATAAGACTTGTCAAGCATTACTTTTGCCATAGCCATTACAATATTTTTATGTTGATCAGGTTCATCAATCAACTCATGTCTTTCCATTAATTCGTGTTTTGTGTATTGTCTTCATGTTACTCTTTATCTCTTTCTTTAAGTAGTTGCTCATACTTGACACTTTCATCGTCTATTGGAATAAATCAACAAAATCTTGGCCTTTGATTCTTTCTCTTATGTTGAATTTCAACCCATATAAGCCAAAATTTTTAACTCGTTCTCTAAGAGTGAAGTGAGGCATCCATTTCGAATCTTCTTAAATCGAACAAAAAAGTAATTGATTGATGCATTGTTGTATTGATAGAGCCTAGCCAAGTCAGCGACTGACACCTTAAGTATCTTCTATAAAATTTAGAATGAAACTGCCTTTTTATCTCTGCCTAATTATACATAAAGATAAAGGAAATAACCTAAGCCTTAAGAACTCATTTGTTCTTATTTCCAGGCTAAAAATCGGCCAATATATTCAATGGTCGATTGTTCTTCTTCGCCAATAAAGATGGCGAAATCAAGGATTTCAAAGCATCTAGGAAAAGGCTAATTGTCAACCCATTTAGGATAAAGTTTCCTATACACGAGTCTAACAACACCCCTATCAAAACATAAGTATTGTCGAACTTTTTTAGCAAACTGTGGTGGGGTTAATTGAGGATTTGGTTGGTCATCTTGCCCCCTAGATGGTGATGTTGGTCTTGCCGGATTATCCATATTAATATTAATCGGGAATAAGACAGAGAAGGAATATTCACATTGAATGGTACCTATGGAGTCACCAGCCTTACATTACCAATATTTGGTGTTTGACCAATGTGTCGGCCAGCTTGGTTTGCCTACTTATTATTATCGATTTGGTTAGTTTGACAAGCATTAATTTGATTAGTTCCATTGTTCTGGCCTTGATTAGAAGATTTAGGGATTTGCATAATTCTTATGGGAGTTTGACTATTCTAACAAACATGATTAGCATCTATAATGGAGAGAGACTGGGAACAAACCATGTTATCACTGGACATGCTTGTAGCAATTGGTTGAACAATCCTAGTCTCGATAGGGCATCATTTACAATATTAGTGACGATTGGCTTGATCGCGTCTAACATGTGACTGATAATGTAGTCGGCCATATTATTTTGCTGCTCTTCTGACATTCTTCTCATGGTAGACGCCATGTCAGAATTTGGAGAAACATATATTAATTGATCATTAATGAAACTCCTCAGAAGATCAACTTCCTCATGTCGGTTATCTTTAGCCGCTCTTATCTTTTGCCACTCTCCCAGCAACTAAACTCTCAGATTGCGTGATAGCCTCATTACCTATTTGTGGTAATGGATTTTTGTTGCTACAAGCACTGTCGAACTTTTATTTATTTCTAGATCTTGCTATCGTAGTTCATAGAATAAACAAAATGTGTCCTACCGAGCATGCCAAAAAGATATTTTTCGCCAAAAAGTGTCAATGAAATACCTTTCGAAACATGGATCGATAAGTAAATCGACAAAGAATTTGAATAGTCTTTTGTTGATTCTTGGATAGGAAATGTCAATGAGAAATTAAAAGTAACGAGAATGGGAACTGTCATTGTCAACCATGTAAAAGTACTAGAATGTAAAGATAAATTGGAAGTACACACGAATAACTGTGTATTCTTTGATTAATTGGCGGTCTTTACAAAGAGTACAATGCAAGAATTTATAGCCAACAATTGACAGTTATAAGCGATTAATAAGACTCTACTACTCAACAGTTACATCGTCTTTACTACTCGACGACTACATTGACTTTATGACTCAATGGTTACATTGGCTTCACTACTTGACGGTTACATGGACTTTACTACTTTGATAGTTTCTATAATGACTCGGTCTGACGAAGGCGGGGAGTGGTCGTTGGGGTCAAAGGGCATGGACAAGTAGCAAATCCTAGCAGGCTTTTAGGATAGCGAATGAGGCATGAATGAACCGAACTGTGCATCGAATAAGAGGAGCGATTCTAAAATATATATGTGAAAAACTAGAATTAATTCACAATTGTACCTTTTGACGTAACTCCAAAGTTAAGTGAGCCTAGGCTAGAGCACTACTAGTATGAGTAACATCTTGGAAAAGTGTCTGCCTTTACGCCAAAGAGCAAAACCATAAGTCTCGGCATGGAATGGGCCAAAGTGAACAATATCTCAAGTGAGTTAATCCAAGGATGTCACAATATGATATCAGAGCGGGACCCCCTCCAATAGGTATATAATTTGGGGACAAACCAAGCAGAAGCTGGTGGGCCTATAACGACCCGTGATAAGGGTGGGGAGTGGTTGCCAGACCAAAAGAGCTGGACAAGGAGCGGCTCCTAATATGCTTTTAAGATGGCGAAAAGGGCAAGAATGAACCAAATTGTACACTGAACAGGGGAAGAGCGATTTTAAGATATATATGTGAAAAATTAGAATTAACTTACGGAAGCGCCTTTTGACGTAACGGCAAGCTTTGCTTTGAAACTCCAAAGTTAAGCGAGCCAAGCTAGAGCAATATCATGATGGGTGACCTCTTGAGAAAGTGCCTACCTGTATGCCAAAGGACAAAACCGTGAGACTCGGTATGAGACTGGTTAAAGTGGACAATATCTCGAATAAGTTAATCAAGGGATGCCATAGTTTCTATCAACCAAACTCTTGACTACAACACTTGGACATTTTTTTATGTCAACATTTTCAAAATTTTGAAACTAATATTCCACAACAACTTATCCCAAATTATTTTTCATCTTAACAAAATATCAAAAATTGGTACCCTCTGAAAATATTTATTCAAAATTGACTTTCGTCTTATGAAAAATCTGAAACTATAACTCCATGACACATTTACCATAAATTTAATTTTCATATAACAAAAGGTCCAAACTGATACCCTAGCCCAAATCTATCATCCGTTAGCATTTCTTTCTATATCCTATCAAATTGCACACGTGTCAATACATATGACATAAGACTACAAAACCGATTTGAAGTGGAAAATGACAAATTCGACATAAAAATCCACGTGTTGTATATATACATATATATGGGTCGCATATTAGTTGAGATTTTTAATGGTATTAATTATGAAAAGAAAGTAAGAGTTGTCTTTTTCATGAATATAGACAATGAAGTTTCACGATAAATTTTAATAAAAGAAAATCGATATGTATTCTTCTAATGAAGTAGAAAGATATTGTCTCGTGTCTAAGAGATTTTTATGGGGCTTTATCAGTTCGTATTTGAACACGTCCAATCGGGGCCAGTTTTATCCGCTATCGAGGCAATAAAATTGAAAGCCTTTGATTTCTCCCTGGTCCCTCCGACGTTTCTTTATTAGCATCAGAACCTGGTCCCCCCATCAACGTCGAAAGAGAAACAACATAATTTTTCATTTCAACTGGAAACACGACAACATAAGGTAATTCTGAGAATTCACTACATTTTTTGCCCGTTTTGTGCTGACGTAATGGCTTGAGTATTTTGGTGACATCCCTTAGCATACTTTTCATGACACCAATTGAAGGTCTAGTATTATCAGATTCGATTTGGATGTGATGGACGTTTCGCTCAAATTGTAACTACATACACTAAGAATAATGTTTGAGACTATGTCTGTCGTCCGATGAGTGAAATCACGGGAATGGATCCATTTTGTATGCTTTTATAAAAAAAAAATTAATCGAATCAAAAGATTTAAATATTTTGTATTATGAAAAAAAAAGTAACATAAAGGCCCATTTATTGCCTTTAGTCATGATTGTAGTTATGCCCTTTGCTTTTGAATTTTATTTTTGCAATTTCGACCATTTCATCCATCTTATGACACCAGTGCTAGATTGATGCGCTGTTTCTTTCATCGGTCAATAGCGAACTTACAAAAGCATTCGCATTCTTGCCTTTGTCAAGTAACTAAGAAATCATGTGATGATGGAGCCACTATGACAGCAAAACTGAGTTGATATAAAGTTAGGGATAAGATTTGATTTGATTTTTGAAAGTTGCCAAAGAAAGGTGGGTCAAGCCAATTGAGCGACCTCTTTCTCAATCTTTCTCTTTTGAAAATCGATCATGAATCATTGTACTAGTATATTCTTTTGGAAGGTCACTTCATGTGTCGATTCCTTGCTCTGTATCTATTTGATATGCATGAGACATCAAGTGAAATTTATTTAATAAGATGATCAAAATGTTCCAAACACCTCATTCTTCACAAATAAAAAGATGAGGTTCAAACCCATCCATTTCCAAAAATTAAGGGCGCAAGGGAAAGTGAATACGTGATACTAGCGATCCACCGGTAAAATTGCTGAATGAATGCTTGATTAGTGAGACTGAGCACATAATCGTAAGTTATTCATTCTATAAGTGAATATACTTGGTAAATGGAAAACTATTTAGCTGGTTAGGTGTTAAATAAATACGGAAAAGCATTCAAATTTAGGGGTGTCTACCAACTTATTTTAAATTCTTACTTGGAGGAGTACAGATATACAAAATTAAATTGAATTTACCATGGTGTGGTTTGGAAAGAGAGAGAGAGAGAGCGCAAAGTGAAAGTTAAAGCACCTTGTCCTATCATCATCAAAAAAGACCATGCGAAATCCAAGCACCTTGTCCTATCAAACACGTGAGGTGTGTCTACCAACTTATTTTAAATTCTTTACTTGGAGGAGTACAATATACAAAATTCAATTGAATTTACCATGGTGTGGTTTGGAAAGAGAGAGAGAGAGCAAAGTGAAAGTTAAAGCACCTTGTCCTATCATCATCAAAAAAGACGTTGCGAAATCAAAGCACCTTATCCTATCAAACACGGGAATCACGGCCTCTATTTTCTCCACCAATCTCTTTTTTATTTTCCCTCTCATTTTATAACATATAAAAAGCTGGTAAGGTTTCCCAATGATTGCTATAAATTATTACCCTACGAAGTTATCTCGCGTTACCAAAAACTATTTGTCCGTCACTAAAGAAATGCTAATAAATAATATAAAAGTATCAGGTACAAACATGGGCTAATGAATCGAAAAATAAGCATACACAAAGTTATAATATTCTATAATCAGCGTGCGACGCTACTCTTATGAACTCACGCGATATCTAACATGCTTCTTAATATATTGAGATTGATTTATCATAAATTCCAGATTTTGAACAAAATAATTACTTTTTTTCACATAGAGATAATAATTAAAAAAAAACACCACACGGGATTGGCGTCGTGATCGGTCAAGTCATACGAAATTATTTCCAACTGATATGAAAAAAGCTTTGGCCCCAATTTCGAATATAAAACACATTTCAATCTCAAAAGTCCTTGGTTCTTCTAAGGTGGTGCCAAGTTCAACATTTGGCTTTATTTTCATACAATCGCACCGTGTTAGGGTTGTCGTGATGGGCTCATCCTTCAGGATTTTATTGTTCAAATAATAGTATGTATCGAGCGTGCCACTCTTATGATAATGCTTGAAGATTTGTTGATATTGATAGTTTTCCGTTCGTCTAAAACCATTTTTTTCAAACATTATCTTTTCTATCTCTCGTCTCTTTCCTTTCATCCGCGGCTATAAATAGAGCAAGCATATCGACTGCTGCCCTCACCACACCACCTCCGAGCTCTTCCTCCTCTAGTTTTGCTCTCTCTTATCACCCCAAAGCCTAGTAGACTCTCTATTCTCTTTGCTTTTCTCTTTGAGATTCGAGAAAATGGCGAGCAGGACCCTCGGCCAAATTCTTCAGAGGGAGAGAAGCAAGGTCGACCAGGGCATGTTGAACAATCTGCTTGCCATTTTCGACGACGAGAAGTTCATGAAGGAGATGGTGGACGCTCACGCCCCTGACGAAGGAGACGTCGACGTCCAATCTCTCTTCCTCCTCGTCGACAACACCGTCCGTGGAGCTACCGCCATCGCCGACTCCGTCGTCAACCCTAAGGTAAAAATTGAAATAATGTCATGTATTTTGTGCGTGTGGGGGCGCGTGGTGCGAGAGAGATGCAGTCCAAAACAGTTTTACTGGGTAAGCTTAGCAATCTATCAAATGGGTACGTCTATGGTGTGAACCGTAGTGAATTTGACCATCTTTGGCAAATAAACCACACGACTTCGTTTGATGGACCGAATATAACTCTAGATCAGATAATTTTTATCCAATTTGATATGAGGAAATGTGAAATCCGGATACAAAAAAATTCCCACCTAGGAGATGAGGTATGATGTGGGTTTGTTCGGATATTGCATGACCAAGGCTATGCAGCCTTGCCGCCCGTCGCCGCGTCCATATAGAATCGCTGACCACCGCACAAGGACTCCCACCATGACAGTCGATAGTCGTTGCCTCTGCCACCAACCACCGCTGCGACCTCTGCTTTCCCCACCCAATCACCACCCGTGCCTCTGCTCTTGGCTGGCAGCTCGTCACGTTTGATTTCGACTCAGCAGGCTGCGATCGTCGTCGTCGAGCCTAAGCTCGGCCGACACTTTCGATCCTTAGATCTCGAATCTGAAAGTAACCAAGCCTTGGATTGGGCCGAGCGCCGCCGGGCCAAAGATCCCGCAATCACGCTCAATCTGAGGTCAAGGTCTAGCGCTAAGGCAATAGGGAAGCGAGAGATTGGAGAGCCATCCGGGCAGCTGAGGTTGAGCGCGAAGGGGAAAAAGAGAGGCCCTCGCAGCATTTTCATTTTGCGGGGGTTGTGGCTGTCATCGCCGTGGTCCGTAGGTTTGCCGGCGTGGTGAACATAATATCAACATTTACCAAATACTGTATAATATAATACCAAATACTGTATAAGATATTAGAAATTTCATTACATCTGTTTTTAATATTTTTTATTCTGTTCAATAAAAAAGTCCGGGCAGTCGGGCAATTAGCTCAATTGCCCGCGACAATAATGGACCTAGATTTTTGGCGGACCAAAATATTTAACTGGTACGGTTACTGCGACGCACACTATGATGAGACTGTACAATTTACCAAATACAGAAGGGCTGACACGACATGACTCTCTCGATCTCTGGACCCTGCCTTGTTTTTCTGCTTGCTTTTGTCAGAACGTGGCCAAGATGAAAAGAAACAGATAAAGCAATTGCTCTCTGATAAAAGCATTATCCATGCGAGGCACCGACAGGCATTATTGAGCGCTTGGATAAAAAAGCAGATTCTTTGTCGCACCCCGCTTGACATTTTCTACTTGCTTTTTCTTTTTACATGTCCAAGGACATTGACAAACGAGAGAGATAAAGCAAATTAATCTGAAAAAAATGGATTAATTAGAATTAATCAGTAAAATTGAATAATATATGCCAAAAGTTTACTTTTCCTAATCAGGAAGCAATCCACTGGCAGTTAAATTTTTGTGGTCTTAGATCGATCTAGTCATGAGATTATCGGTTTATCTATAAGTCAACGACATAATAGTTTGATATGACAGAGGATTAAATCCAACTCATGACAAGTTATTACTCGTTTAATTAATTATACTGATATTTTATCAGGCATTCATTTGTTTTCTTTTTCTGCAGTTTTGGTCGATCATTCGTTAAGATTTACCTTTAGAGCCGTTTGTTTAGTGTGATTTAGAAAGTATTTTTCCGAAAATTGAGGAATTTATAACACTTACAAAAATGAATCGGATAAAAACATTTTCCCTATTGATGAAAATGCTTAAGCATAAATCATTCTTGATATAAATATTTAATTAATTTTTGATCTTTTGCTAAACAACTGCACCTTGATATATACTTTCATCACTAGTGAATTTTTTAATAACAAACTGACAATGTCTTAATTATAAATTATGATCATATATCCACACGTAATGCGATTACTATGCGATACCTGTGGATTTCCTTAGTTTAGCAATTAAAAAACCTAGAACTTTTCCTCATCATTTCGTTTAATTAGTACCTTCCTCCTTCTCTAACAATAAGTCTACATATGTATACACTGTTGTAGGGCACTCAAGGATCTGGAAGCCCTGCACTCAAGCCACCAAAAGAAGGCTTCAATCCACCCATAGCAGCAATCAACGAAGTGGCTTGTGAGGTATGTTATTATGTCTTTTGTAATAATTATTTTTACCAAGTAATGAATGGCTTTTGTTTTGGCTATTTTACTGTTTAGAGCTCGGCAATAACTAATCCCATGTATTAACATTATCAACATCATGTTATCAGATCACATGCAAGGCATTAGACACCAAAAATGTGCGCGAAACGATGATCTCGATCTTTCACGAGCTATCGAGCTACTCCTGGGTCAATAAGGCTTTGGTCACCCTTTCGTCGCTTGCTCTTTTCTATGGCGACTTTTGGCGACTTGCCCAGATTCAGCCGTCGGACAAGCTCGCGGAATCGATGGCCATACTGAAGGGGTTACCTGCAATCACCAAGCCCTCGGACGTGCAAAAGATCCAAGTGTTTGGAGTTCTGAATGAAATGATCAAGACCACATTGGACATGACCGAGTGCATCGTGGAGTTCGAGCACGACAGTAAAGATGTTCCGGAGCTGTCCACGGCAATCGACATTCCAAGCAGCGTTTATCAGATCATCATCAGCATCCTCGCTTGCTCGATTCAGTTCACCAGCCTCATCAGCCTTGTCGATGAGTATGATTCACTAATGATCCCTTCCTTTGCGTCTCTTTTGAAAACATATAATGAATCATCTAAAATCATTTCAACAGACTCCGATTTTAAAGAGGAGCGTTTTTAATCTTTTTCTTAAAGAGGGCTTCCTGTTATTTTCAGCTACAAGGGAAAAGATCTCCCAACCTTTGCTCGGAAAGTGAACATGATCCACCATACCATCAAGCGACATTTTGAAGATTACAAGCAAAAAAAGGGTAAAAGTTAATTTCATCGATTTGTGATTATTATGCTTTGAATATTGGACTAACGTTCTCATCAGTTTCAATTTGAATGCAGAGGAAATTAGAGAGTATCAGAGGCTGCAGCGACTATTCAATGCCCCTACTGATAATGTGGAGCTCATCAAGGCCTTGTTTTACATCAAGGACGATCCTCAGCCACTCTACATTGGCTCCAAGAAGACCACGGTTCAATTTTCGAATTCTCTAATTAGAAAATACTTCATGTTATTTATTTTTGGCCAAACTTTATGTTCCTAGTTGAGTTCCAGGATGATGCTATGGTCCTGAACTCGTACTTGTCAAAGAATTTTATTTCAACTGATTTGCTGAAATCAAAACATACATTTGTTCTCCACCTAAGTGGCACTTTACCTAGTTGGCACTCGCGTAAATATGTCTTGTCGACTTTAGTGGTACCGGCCAAAGGAGTAAAATGTTGATCCTTGTATATTGTTCCACGACACACAGGATAAGGTCGAGTCCCTACGGAGGAAGAATGTGATGCTGCTGATTTCCGACCTAAAATTGACCTCTCACGACCTTTCCATCCTCATCAAGATCTACAGCGAGTGCAAGTTCCATGAGGAGCGCTTTGAGATCGTGTGGGTCCCAATCATCGAGCAAGAAGGTGAGGATGTGATCAACCAGTTCAAGAATCTACAGTCACAAATGCCGTGGTACTCAGTGCACTACCCAACACTTATCAACAAGGTGGCCATCAAGATCATCAAGGAGAAGTGGCACTTTAGGCAAGAGACCATTGTGACTGTGTTGGATCCCCAAGGAAGAGTCTCCAACAAAAATGCCATGAGCATGATTAGGCTTTGGGGATGGGATGCTTTCCCTTTCACTGATTCAGTAGGAGCAAGCCTATGGAGCAAGCCTGGCATCAACTGGTTTGAGCTCTTGGTGGCTGACATGGTCATTCCTAAGATAAACGAAGCTGTAAGTAGTTCTATGTTTTTGTTTCTTTTTCACTTTCCTTTTACCCTTTCGTTCTACGGAGAAAAAATGTGCTCTAAGTTAATTTAGAAAACGATCTTAATTAATTTACGGAGGATTAGAAAGATTGTAATTGAATTTAGAATCAATTGAGAGATTTATTCAATACAAAATGAGAACTAAGCAGACCGTTTCACATTTTTAAAGCGTCTTGTTTCTACTAACATATGCTACTCATCTTGTATTAGAGAGGCTTTACTGGAATTTTCGTGGTAAACTTGAAATTAGAGGTGATTGTAGTTTGCTCTATATTATAGAGATATGAGGACTGACCGCAGGAACTTTTTTCAATGATAACTTATCCGATTGACTATCATTGATCAGATCAAGTCTCAGAAGTACATCCTCCTATATGGAGCTGAAGACACTAAGGCAATCCACGAAATTGAGGAGCCAGTGAAGAAGATCATCGAAGATGGTGTCCCCATCGTCGCCTACAATGTCACGAAAAATCAGCTCTTCTGGAGCCGCCTCGAGAGCTGTATGCTGTCAAAACTGCAAGCCAAAGCGGATGTGCACGAACCCCTCATGCAAGACATCCTCAGCCTCTACACCAACTTCAAGAAGGACGGCGGGTTCGCGGTCCTCACAAGGGGGTCGCAGGTCGTGATCAATGACTCGATAGTCGATGTCACGAAGGTGTTGTCCCAGTACGAGACTAATTGGAAGAAGCAGGTCAAAGGGAATGAGAAGACGTTCGACGCGGCCTTCAAGGAGCACCGCGAACGGGTCTTCGTCCTTCCGAGGTGCCACCACTTCTACATTCCGAACATGGTGGGTTACATCCCAGAGGACGTGAAGTGTCCGGTGTGCCCTCGCATGATGAAGAACATCGTCAAGTTTGAGTGTTGCCATGGAGCACATTAAGGAACCCATGCATCTCTCTGCTGGTCCATGTCCACAATAAAGGTGCTACGTGAGTACCCTGTAGGTCGGGACATGAATAAAAGGGCTGTTTGCTGAGTCCTTGAGTTTGCTAGTTGCCTGCGTTTAGGGCAACTATTATCTAACTTGGCATGTACAACTACTTTGTTTGAACACGAAGTTTCGTTTAGAAATTGCTTTGGTCTTCTTTCTCATTCTCCCTGCATGTACTGAATGACAATATACCGCCCAAAGGCCATATAGAAAATGGATGAGCAACTTACCGTTTGAATAATCAGCCGCGCTTTCACTCAACAACCAGAGTAATTACAAATTTTTACACACTATCAAACCTTAGAGAAATTGGCTTACACAAGAAATCACCGAAACAAAAATTCGAAGAAAGAGAATAAATAGGTGAGGATTTTCCGCGCGCAATATCTAATTGATGCTTACAGCAGCCTATACATGAAGTGAGAGAAAGATCCAAAGGAACTAATACATACGAATTATGTCGTTGACATAAACAGCAAGATTACTGTCTGATTGGACTGAGATAAAGAAATAGTAAGGGATCGAACAACAATATAAAAGAAGCAAAAATAAGTGATTGAGCAAGATGAGCGCGGAAACTTAGTGACAGCTCCATATATAAGGAGCATGGAGATCACCCAAGACAAATAACTGGAGTGAAAGTCTCCCAGAACTAATTTCCATCCTGGTGATAGCATGCTAATTGGCATCGGGGAAATATGAGTTCAGAGGTATTGTCGAGTTAAGGGCCACAGGTTTTCAATCGGCATGAGTTCTCCCAAATCTTTACCTCGCGCGGTATTTGAATCTTCACTTTAATTCGATTAACCCTACTAGAGTTCTATATGTGGGAGTTGCCACTAGCCTATTGGTGAGGATACCTCACTTCCTACGCAACTAGAGATATAGGGACAGGGACTTGATTACACTAGTTATTCAACTAGTGCCCTTTCGATACCTAACTTTAATCATTTGTCAACCAAGATGTCTATGCAATCTTTTTACTAAATTATGAATCCTAAGGTTCTCATCTACTGAGTGTTCATTCAATGTTTTTTGGTGCTTATCATGATCCTAGTATGTGGCCTAACTATCCAGCCAGGCTAAACAAAACATGAGAAACTCAATCAAGGAAAAGAAATAAAAGAATGACAACAAACACATCAAAAGTGATAATGAAAGATGAGTAAAGGTGAAGTGTGGTAAAGTAACCTAATACAAGTCGGGCAAAAAATATAACCTAACCTTGTTATTGAACCCCAAATAGCAATCCCCACAAGCTTGACTTTAGAGAACATCCTATCTTAAAATGGGTAATGTGGGTTATCGAAACTTTCGGAGAAAAGTGAAGCCCCGCGTCGGTACTTTGATATCCTAAGTCGGGTCTCATTTCGGCCATACGATATTAGGTACTCATTTAATCCCCTTCAAATTTCTCCTAGGTTGCAACACTTCCACGTTACCTATTCGATTATTTGAGGTGAATCCTATATTCAACTAAACTATTTACTATGATTCATTATTTTTTTAAAGTGATGTTTCGAAACTACTATTTTTATTTATCTCTCTCAAACTAAATCAATTGCATTTATTAAAACTAATCAACTAAACTACTTCTAAATTATCCTAAACTAAACTCAAAATTCAAAATCTAATTAAAAATGAACATGAAAAATCAACAATCAATCAAGTAAAGGCGCAAATTACACTAAAAATCAATGATTATACTTTTCTAACTACAGGAATTCTAATAAAGTGAAACTAAGCTAAATCTAATACTATAAACCCAACAATCTAATCAAAGCCTATTTTTTCTAAAGAATTTTCCAATTTTTTAAATTCGAAATTATTATTGTTATTATTATTTCTTATTTAGGTCCATTTCCAGGACACCCATGAATTCACTTCTACAGATTTCTTTCTTCTTCATTTTAGAACACCTGAACCTTCCGCCATCTTCCTTCATTCACTTTTCTTGCTTGTTCTTTCTTTGCTTTTTATTTCATGTTTAAACAGTGTAAGTCCCTAATTCCAAAACACTAATTCCACTCAAAATCTAAGGCTGCGTTTGGTAGTCTAGATTTTTAGTCTGGATAGGACTGGATAGGATAATATATGAAATTCAAGGAATTTGCTATATCCCATTTATTATTTGGTGATTCACAGTAATAAAGCTGGAGATTAGAGGTGGCCACGGTTCAGAACCGGCCGGTTCCGGTTCGAAATCGACGGTTCCGGTTTGTGGCCACATGTGAACCGGAACCAGAACCGCCCCTAGCGGTTTCGGTTCCGGTTCGTAATTTAAAAATTTTAAAAATAAATTATAAAATAAAAAATAAATAATTATAAAAAAATTGCCTTCTTTAAAAAAAGAATTAAATGGCCTCAATGGTTGCTGCAGGCTGTGCTGCAGCTTTTTTTTAATTTTTTTTTTAAAAAATTTTAAATATTTTTTTTCGCAGAACTGGCCCGGAACCGGCGGTTTCGGGCCGGTTCACATTTTTCTGAAACCGAAACCAGGCCCGTAGGCCACGGGTTGGTTCTAGTTCCGAACCGTCGGCCCGATCAACGGGCCGGTCCCGGGTTTGACCGGGCCGGTTTCGGGCTGGTTTTGGGCCAAAACCGGCCCGTGGCCACCTCTATTGGAGATTTTCACATCTTATCATGTCCATTATTTACTATGAACATCATATCAGTGTAAATAAACTTAACGTTTGCACAAACAGAGATGATAAAATCTCTCACGACACTCTTACCTACTTCATTTTTTTGCTTATTTTTTTTTTTATTTTCCCTCTCTTTTTTAATTATTTTATTTTTAATTCTTTTTTCTCCTTCCATAATTCTCTAATAAAATTTTATTAAACATTAAAATATACTAATATACCTAAAATATGTAATAAAAATATACATAGTAAATGTATTTATTTATACATATGAAATTTATATCATAAGATAGAAAAAAATTGGAATATATAAATAAAAATAAGAATAAATAAAAATGAAGTTATTATTATTTATTATTTATTTTAATTTTATATATTAAAATTGAAATTTTATTTATTTTCAAATATTATTTTAATTTTATTAATTTAACAAGTTTGTTATTCGAGAAAAATAACTTTTTTGTTATGGATATTAGAAATCTTATCCACCTTTATCTCACCTCTCCCATGGAATAATTTTATCCGTGCTATATCTCTTATATATCCGACTTGATCCTATCTTATGTAGGCACCAAATACGGGATACGATAAAATTTATCATATTTTGAATTTTATCCCTACTAGCAAACGTAGCCTAAGTTCTCTAACATCACCCTTTATTCTTTAATGTGAAGCTTCATAGAGCTCTGTCAGTTTTTTCTAGATTCTTTTTTTGTGCTTTCCTTGCACTTTTGATCTTACGCTTCAAAGTGACCAAATCACTCAATTTGCGAAAACTAATCCATCCTTTCCTTGTAGAAGGACAATATAAGTGTCAAAAGTTATGTACGGTGCTGACTTTAGTGCCAAAAGTTTTTTTTCCAAATCACTTAAGTGCCACTTTTTTCAAAAAACGATCACTTAAATGCCAACTTAAATCTCGGTCATCGGAAATCCGACGTTGTCATATTTTATTAATTTCTTGAATCGACATGGCTTGTCAACATGCTCAGTCAACATATAACCCCTAAATGACATCGTCTAGGGAGTTTGCCCCAATTAAAAAAACCCTAAATCGCAAAATTGAAGCAAATTTCCAAATTTGAAACCCTAACAACCATTCAACCGAAAATCAAAACCCTATGTCAATAATTTATAAGCATCTGTTCCATGGCGATCCTTTTGATCATGAGCTATGCGGCACTTAGACCTCGAATCACCTTGTTTGGCCTAAGTAAGCCTTACTCTCACTCTCACTCTCACTCTCACATTTAAGGAAAGGAATTCTTAGAGAGAGAAATTCTAGATAATGCTTATATTGCTCAAATAAAGTGGGTGATACACATGAGATGGATGGCGCCTCCCATTTATAAAAAAAATCTCTCTAATTATGACCTTTGATCTTTTATACGATCAAATGGTAGAGAATGTCAATCCTCGTCTAACCGATCCAACAGTAGAGATTCACCTAATCTAATGGTGGAGGATATTGATCCTCGTCACATCAATCCAATGATGGAAATTGGCTCTATCCAACAGTTGACTGCATCAATTCTCGTCAAGCAAATCAAATGATAGAGAGCGACACATGCAGATTCATATTACTTTAATTGAAGGAAGTTACCATAGTAACTTACCATCCTAAAAACACAATCTATTAGAGGCAGGTAATCAATCATATTGCTGCCAAAAGTTATATAAGTACCACAAACATTTCCAGTAAATATAATGAAAAGAATCTAGAAAACAAAATCTACCATTTTTTAGTCCTTTGACTTATCGAATTTATGCATTTCCAAAAATCGGTATTTTATCGATCACGATTTCTCAAAAGAGGACGTGCCAGAAGAATATATCATCCAACAACATATTTTATTTCAAGATTATTGAGCTCACTTATTACATTATTAAACCATCTTATTTCAAAGAAACAGAAATTTCCTAGGAATCAGGAGGATCGTCAAAGTCGTTGCCATGAGAATCAGTTGTCCGGTCTTCAATTGCTTGTGTCAACATCTTGCTCAATTCTTCACAACTTCTCTTATGAAGTTTCAGCTCCTCCAAGGAGAGTTGGTCCACCAGTGCCTCCCAACAGTCTTTGATTGGACATTTCTCTACCTCTCGCCGGAGTTCAACAAGGGGCTTTCTTGCAGCTCTCAGTTTCTTCGACAATTCTGAGTTCTGTTGGGATAGCTCCCGCAATTTAGCCCTTTCTTCGCCTTCAGATTGCCTAACAGAATGAGAAAGGGATGTGACTGGATCTTCGACCTGACCGAGAATGGCTTGATCGCAAGGACGGACAATAGACAAGGCCTCATTGGCTAGGCTTAGGAGTTTGGTTATCGAATCCACCGCACAATCTGAATAGATGTCAGCAGCACTCCTAGAATCTTGCTTTCGAGGACGGCCACGAGACAAGGCTGCATAGCCCAAGCCAAGGAGTACGACCATCGACTCTAGCGTACATTCTGAATAGACCTCAGGAGCCCTCCTAGGATCACGAGATCGACTTTTCGACGCAACCTTCTTCTGAGTTTTATTGTCCATCGTTGTATATATTTGAGATTGACTCTTGCACTCGCACATGATTGAGTAGGGATTAGCGGTGATTTATAGGCCTTGACACCAATCAAACCTATCCACATCTCGTTTTGCAATTGGTCTATTAAATTGGTTTCCATGTATAGCATAATCAAGATACGAAATCCTAAAAATGTTTTATCTACCTATTTATGGATAAGCATTCAATTTTTTGTCTTATTTCGTTATATTTCTTGCCAATTATGACCATGCTTGAAAATTAGTCAGAGAGCTAATTAGATTTTTTTCCTTGAATTTGTTGATACTCATTTCAGTACTCAAATTGACTTATTTTTTTAACTCAATCCATGAACTTATCTATTCTTTAATAGTTCCCAAATGGTCCAATATTCAGCCATTGTTCTTTGTATGCACTCAAGAGGTTTTTAAAAGAGCATATGTTTTGTAAGCATGTTACATGTTATTCGCAATTCTAACTGCGATGATAGATGCAGAGATATGAAAGTTGCTTTCTGTCGCTTGATTAGTTTAAGATTCCTAAAGACCCACTATGCACACATTCAGTGCTAATTTTCTAGGAAGCTCTTCATGTTTAGAAAGTGCATTTCCTTTTGGTTGCTCTACTTTAGTGTTGCGCAATAGGCGATTTGAGAATATATCGGGCTAAAAATCCCTGTCCAAATGCACCCTCGATTTAAAAAAGTATTAGAATTTACTCATGAATAATCAGGTTTGAGCATGTCCGAAAGGGGCTATGTAAGTGGCCGAAGCTTAGGAAGGAAATTGATAGACTAGGCCTGACCAATTTGTGTTTAGTTGGCTCAAGTGAGCTATGATAGATTGTGGGACTCGTGCTCATGTCTACTTTAATGCGTTCTCCACCAGTATTTAGAATCCAATGCCATAAGGAAGTGCATCAAGCGACTTCAGAATATATTGGACATGAAAGTTGGAGAGAGCTAAAACTCTCCTTGTTCCATATTACGAACATGTTGAGCTAAATGAGGAGGTCCAATGGGATAGTTATTGGCGATGACGATAAATTGGTTCTAAAGTACACATAAGCCAATTGATTTGATATGACGAATCCATTCCATGAACAAAGATGGCACCCTCATTGAGCAATTCCCAAAAACTTGTATAGTCTCTGTTCCTTAAGAAGAAGAACACCCCAGAGCCTTCCATTAGGTCTTCGTCCTTATATATCAGTGAGTAGAAGACAACATGGAACACACTGCTCTAAATATATTGATAGAGTTGAAAAAGACAACGTCCCTGCTCGGAAATGGCGGAAGAGGAGAGCCACTACTATATAATTGTTTCCATCATGGCCCATGTCCTTCCATTAGATCTTTTGAATTCTGTTCATTTAAAAATTAATTTTAAAAGACCGGGCATCAGTGCCTTGCCCTAGTTTTTTTTTTTATTGGTAAGGTAAGAATTTTATATACTTTTCAACAGACAGCATGTATGCTATTATTCAAAGTGAAATTTTCAATTCTTTTATTTTTATTGATTTTGTAGAATATAACTAGGGCAAGGCACCGATTGCCCAAATCCTTACTGGAACGCTCGTGTTCTCGTAGTCAACCATAGATGGGATTTCGTAAAGGAAGATGGTAAAATATTCAAAATCAAGTTACTATTACAAAATTGAATATATTCAAATTCTTTTATGAAGAATGCGAAAGATGGTGAGATATCTTTTGTTTATCCGAATTATTTTGAAATTATTATTTTGTTCCGCAAGAACTCACGTTAACAATTCATGGGATTTCGTAAAGGAAGTTTCATTCTATCCATTATATGTGGGAAAAGTACCAAAAAAGTCATAAATCTATTGCATTGATACCAATTCAGTCTTAAACCTTTCAATGTAATCAATTTATTCCTAAATATTTTCGTATCAATACCAATTGAGTCAATCCATCCAATTTAGGGCAAAATTGCTAACATGACATCGATCGTCTTAAATGGCACAACTGGCATTGACGTGGATTATTTTTTAAAATTTTTTATTAATATTTATTTTCTTTTTCTTTCTTTTTCTTTTCTACCACGGTTAGCACCAACAGCACCCCCTGCCACAACTCCACCAATGTTGGTGGCAGACTGATAAGGCAAGTCATAGGAAGCGCGGGCAGACCTAATATCTAACCAGGTGGTGAACTCTGTGGCGCCACAACCAACACTGGCCACGTAATTTGGAGGCGGCTTCGAGTTGAGGAAGTTGAGATGAGCAAGGGGATGTGGAGGGTCACAATGGAGCTAGATCCGACGCCGAGCTAAGAGAGGAGGAGGGACTTGTCGGCGCTAGAAATCGGAGGTTGGAGGAAGAGATCGGGCGTTGGAGTGAAGTGAAGGTTCAACATTCTGGTGGATTGACTGCTTTAGACTCTAGAGGGTGTTGGTGCAAGGGTTTAGGTTGAAGCACTTAGGGATGAGAATGAACACCATTGTTGGAGCTCGTTCAAGCTAATAGTCGAAAGAGAGGCTGGCCATGACGCCTTCACTCATGGCTAGCTAGGGCATGGTGAGGCTAGCCTCGCCCGTGGCCGCTTGAGCCTCGCCAGATTCGACGAGGGTGACCCTCGCCCAGGCAACGAGGGTTGAGCCCTCGTCATCCATGGCCGAGTATCGGCAACAAGTCAAAGGAAAAGAAAAGGCCAAAAAGAAAAGGAACAAAAGAAAATATTAATAAGAAAATTTGAAATTTTTTTAAAAATTGCCACGTAAGACAATCGGTATCCACGTCAGCAATTTTCAATTTAAATTGGCCAGATGGAGTGAATTAATACAAATGTAAAATGATTGAGAACTAAATTAGTCGAATTGATCTGTTCATGACTATTTTGATACTTTTCCCCACTATTTAGTTAATTATAGTAATAAAGCCGGAGATTTTTATGTCTTGTCATGTCTGTTGTTCGGTAGGAACTGCATATCAGTGTAAATGCACAATAAAAACAGTAAAAATCTCTCACAATTCACTATTATATTAATGGACACATCTAATTTGACATCGCATATTCTGTCATCTGACATAATCGGGGTATTCTCCTTGAACCGTGCGGGGCCTTTGGTCATGGCTGGCGTTTTTCCTCATCCCCAATTGCTTAGGACGGACATCACCCATCACCATTCAGCTGGTACGAACTCTTGCCTTCAAAATCTTATTTTCTAGAGTTATCTTTCATTTGTTTTCATATTCCCAAGTCGTGGTTTCTTCATTCTCTTGTTCACACAACCGTTTTTTGCATCATGTAAACACTAACTAAATGGGTGCACCCACATGTCATGTTGGAGACGGTGCTTTTCATTTTTCGATTGTGATTTTCACATTGGAGATAGAGATGGCAATTAATTTTGTTAAATTTAGTTTTAATTTTCACTTGAGATCATTGAGGTGCCGGTCATTCTATATGGCGTACCACCATGCCAGTGTGTATAGCTTAGAATTTTCGTGACACGTTGAAATAACTGGGCCTTAGTGTCATAGCAAAGGTAATTTAGGATATTTTGTCTTATTAACTCGTTTACAGGGTATGCTCGTTCAAAATGCTATTCATGTGGAACGGCAAAATCTCCTGTGGATAATAAAGGGAATTGATGATATCATGAGGAACATCATCGCACTCGTCATCATTCATTCCTAGTCACATGCTAGATCATCTCCTCCTCCTTTCTTCTATTTTTAGCGCATGCTTTGAAAAAGTTAAAAATGCGGCGTTGCTCATGGTCCCTTCAACGTCTCTCTCGTTCTTCGAATAAATGGACTTGTGTGGGTCATTTTGTCGCTCGTTCTCGATTCCTCTACAATCCTCAAACGCAGGTAAATCAGTGAATTGTCATCTTTTCGCAGCATCTTTCACTGTTGCTATTCATGTCGTGCCTCACCTTGGATTCTTGGATTTTCGAGAAACTTTTTTTTTTTCATTTTCTTCCCACAGAATTTACGGTAAAATTCCATAGACAAGGTTGCAAAACAATGTAGGAGGCGGAGCACTAGCCTCAGCCCAACCAGATTAGAGCGAAAGAAATGTATAAACTTATGAATTTGGGTCCATTAAACACATGTACATTCTTAAGTAGCTGTCACTTAGATTAAAAAAAGATGATCATCGTTCGATCTCTCTCGATAGCAACCTCAATGTTACCGTTGACACGATTATGGAGCCTTTCAACAACCGTGCTATTTAATCCGGACCGATGTGGCCTTGATTACTCCCTCCAAAGCTTGCTTAATTCTTGATTAACCGTTGTCTTTTCCTTTTAATTTTTTTTTTGAATTTTGCCCAACAATTATCCACTGCCTTTACCTCCACATTCGTTGTGGCCACTTGTGAAGGTAGGATCATCGGCGAAATCTTGTCGGCTTACAGCCTTACAGGTGTACATTTTCTTTTGGAGGGGAAAGATGCGGGGTAGATTTTCCAAACCCCATAAACCCCCCCCCCAAACAAAAGGAAAATCAAAAGAAAATTGTAATTGATAAAAAGAAAAAATAATAAAGGCTAGGAGGACGGCGAGCCACGTGTATGAATAGGTGCAGGACAGTGATGACTCTGAACGAAAACAGGAAAGGTGCTTAACTGTACTCATTCTCGTACGGCCTACATCAATTGCTCTTTCTTTTTCTCGAATTAATAATAATTAGGGTTAATATCATTAAAAATTTCAAACTAATATATTTGTAATAAATTTACCCAAAATTATTTTTTTATCATAAAAAATTTTAAACTGGTATACTTCTGACAATTTTACCCCGAACTATTTTTTTGACCATCAAAAACCCCATACTAGTATACCTATAACAATTTTACCACCGAACTAATTTTTTGGCCACCAAAAATCCCAAACTGGTACACCTGTGATAAATTTACTCTCCGTTAATTTCCGTTAAATTTTACCGTCAAATTGCAAAGTTTAATGACACGTGGTAATTGACATGCGTACCGATTTTGGGTTTTACCCATCTATTTGTCACAAATTTATCAATTTGTGATTTTTTGTGATATTAATATAATTTAACGGACACTAACAGGGGGTAAATTTGTCACAAATATACTAGTTTAGGGTTTTTAGTGGTCAAAAAATTAGTTTCGGGGGTAAAATTGTCATAGGTGTACCAGTGTAGGATTGTTTGTGATCAAATAAATAGTTTTGGGTAAAATTGTCACAAGTATATCAGTTTGGGGTTTTTGGTGGTCAAAAAAATAGTTCGGGGTAAATTTGTCACAGATGTACCAGTTTGGAATTTTTTGTGGTCAAAAAAATAGTTCGAGGTAAAATTGTCACAAGTGTACCTGTTTAAGATTTTTCGTGATATTAACCCTAATAATTATTAAAATATACATATTAAATAACGCTTTTATATAACGATTTAAATAATCAAATAAATGGAGATTCTATATATAAACCATACAGACAAGAGGTGTGAAAAGAATTAAAATTTTAGATTAATTAACAGCGATTTCACAAAGTCTTTGATATAATTATCCCATGCACCTGCTAAGCAAATCCTTAATCATTTTTAACTTAATCATCCATATTTTATTGCGAAATTTGTTTGGTGGAAGAAAATGAAAATTGCTATATGTAAATGGATAAAGAGTGTGCAGTAATTGATGAAGGAGTTACCAAAGGAGAGGTAACTACTAAATATAGATTAGGGTTAATATTGCGAAAATTTCAATATATTTTTCCATGCACTTATTCTCTCTCATTAATTGCTTCGATCTGCTTCTTAATGCAAGAAAAAAGATGCCAATGTGGCATTACAAACTATTTAATTCGAAAAATATTTCTCAGGAAAAAAAGATAATGCAAAGGTTTTCAATGTGTGTATTTTTAGAAGAGCAAATGCTATATTTACTACGAAATTGTCGCGACCTAAAAAAAATCGAGTTTTCTGATTTTAGGCTAATGGATTACTAAATTAATTAAATTAACTAATCTAGCTTGAGTTCTCCCAAACTCTACCAAATCGCAACTTAGGTCCAATTGTGAGCATGCAAATATTTTCAATGGGAGTCGCCACTAATCATTTAAGGTAGGTTGATTAGAAACCTAAATAAAATAGCGGGAATACTATTTTATTTTTGCAAATAAGAAATTATAGATCCGGGGACTTGGTTATGTTAGATTACCCTAACGCCCTTTCGGTACCAATCTCAAGAAAAATACTCAATTTGACAATTTTGATAAATCCTGACTTAGAGTTCAAAGGTGCAAAAACTTTCTTTTTTGATTTTTATTTATTTAAATAAAAGTTAACCTACATGTAATGACGTGTAAAAATTGACATGCGATTAATGTAACCTAACATGCAAACTATATGTCATACGACGACGTGACCTATTTCTAATGACATGCATATATTTTTTTTGTATTTTTCCAAATGAAATTCGGAATTAAAAATGCAAATTATCTAAACATGCAATTTTAAACTAAAGAAATTAACCTATTCCAGAGCAATCTTTTTGGTATTTTTTTTATGAATTTGAATTCAAATTACAAATTTCTTAGTAAAAAAATATAATCACTAAATCTTTCGAATTAAGTTTCGATCTGAAGCCTAACAAATCGATCCTAAAATTCGAAATTCCCGCTATGGAAATAACTCTATCTAAAACCTAATAAATATATTTATTTCCACGTGTGCGGTTACGGATTAAGAAGTTTTCCTCATCGATCACATCTTGAAAAATTTTGATATCTCGAATATCTTTGATATATTCAAAAAGAATTTGAAAATCCTAAATTCTATCCAAATTTAAAGAGTAATGGATATCCAAGATTTCAAAAAAAGAAAATAAATCCTAATTGAAATAATGCCTATTATCCAAATATGCAAGATTAGATATCAATAAGCACGAAATAGGTAACAGAATATTCAAATCAAATCAGAATAAGATAATTACCTGATTTACAGATTTCTTTTCTAATTTGAATTTGCAGCGGATCGGGATCATAGATCGGGATGGTGACCGGCGGTGCGTCGGGAGGGCGTTGGGAACGGCGGCGGCTTGCAACGGTGACACAATGGTGCAAGTGGCTCTCCGAACAGTGGTGGTGCAAGTGGAGCGACAGGGGCAAGATCGTCCAGGCGGCGGCACATGAGCAACGTCGGGCGTGCCGCGGCGGCATGTGGTGATGGCTTCGCCGGTGGGACAGCGGCACGGCAAGCGCGGCAACGGCGATGCACCCCTCTCTCTCTCTCTCTCATTTTTTCTCTCTGAAAATTTTGATCTCTATATTATGAGAGCCCCCTTTGATTATGAGATATAAACATGTATTTATAACGCAAATCTAGGTCAATTAGCCAGACTTTCTAGTCCTAATGGGCTTAGATTTAGGGTTTACCCTTTAATTTGATTTAATTTTAAGTTGGCTGAATTAATTCGGGCTTTTCTTTAATTAAGCTTGATGTGCTAATTTAAGCTTAAATTAAGACAGCCAAGCCCTTTTTGACTTGTAATTTTCGGCCCTTGCCTTTCGAGTAAGCCGAGTCTCGTTCGGTGCTCGAGCTCGATTTACGTGATGAATTTTTAAGCTCGCTTGCCACCACCGGTTCAATGTAAAATGCAATTAACCTATATGATCCTAAATTATATGCTATGTAATTTTAATATTTTTTAGGGGTTAAAATTTAATCCCTAATTTTCTATGCAATTAACCACTAAATGATGCGCTGAAATTTAGATGTCAACAGAAATCTTACACTAACCGGGGAAATGAAGCCAAAATATTACATGATATGTGTGTTTTACAGTGGAATAACCTTATTCCTCTAATATCTAATATCACAAAAATATTTTAAACTCAAGATCATCTGTTTTGAAAAATAACTTACATTATCTTATATTTGTTTTGGTAATTAAAGACTAGCAAGATATATGAATGATAGCCTAGAGCATTGCGTTCTCAAAGAATAAGAGCTTAGAGTATATGGTAACATCAGTTTTTGGAGAATATATTCTCCAAACTTTTATCAGACCTAAATTTGCCTTTTCTTTTAAGGGCTTCTTTATTCGTTGAACACTTTAGACAATGATGATGAAGAAAAAGTCTTCGATGCTTAGGGTGTACGTGACGAGTCCAGTGCATCGCAGCATATAATATGGGTAAGTCCCATTTGAGACCGACATAATTTAACGATTGAAGAGCATTGTGTCACATGCACCCGCTTCCCCCAAAAATGTCTCGCTAATGAAGCCATAACATCCTTTGTGAACCATAGACTGCTTTTATCCCCCAACGAACTTAAAATGCCTTTTGGTTTGAACTTGTTGCTTGATCAAATTCAACATGGATCTTTTATATCTATTTCTTGATATTGTAATTCATGTTGAATTTTGTTTTATAACAATCAATAGAGTAAACTAATAACACTTGTGAATTTATTCAATTATTAGAGTTGGAGATATTAAAAAAAATTCATGGCCATCTAGTTATATGCAAAATAATAATAACACTTCTAGTTTCATTTTTCCAAAACATTGATTTGTAAGATTGTCTAGAAATGTTTCTTGTTTCTCAATACTTTTTCTTCTTTTTAAATTCTGTAGAGAAAGTAAAAGGTATATATATGAGGAAAAAGTACAAAAAAAAAACTAAATTATATTTAGTGTGGCACCAATATGCCAAAATTCCTTTCATGTAACAAAAACCCTCAAACTTGTATCGGTGTGACAAAAATACCATTTATGCTACCACAAAAAGTTCCTAAATTGAGTTTTTTTTCTTTTCATCTGTTTCCAAACTTAGTTCATTATGTTACTAATTGTTGACACCTAAATTTTACTAACCGTTTAGTTTAATTTGCATAGAAAAATTATGGATTAAATTTTTAACCCCTAAACAAAAACATTTAAATTGCATAACATATAGTTTAAGTTCATTTTAGTTTAATTGCATTTTGCATCGGATTGGCGATGGCGAATGAGTTTAAATTTCATTGAACAAAATTCGGTTCGCTCGGGAATGTAAGGGCCGGGAATTACAAGTCGAATGGGCTCGTTCGTTTTAATTTAAGCTTAATTCAGCCCATTTAAACGTTAATTAGAGCCTAAGCCCAAGCCTAAACCCATTAGGACATAGAGCCCACCTAATTGACCTAGGGTTAGCACTATATATATTTCATTAGATCAGAAATTTTGAGGAGGACACATAATTTTCAGATCTGAATTTTAGAGAGAAACATGTGAGAGAGAGAGGGAGGCCGGCGACCATCACGCCGAGTCACCACCACGCCGCGCCTCCGCCGTTCCGAAGCCGGCGACCATCACGCTGAGTCATCACCACGCCGTGCCTCCGCCGTTCCAAAGCCGTCGCCCACGCCGCTCCATCGCTAGCCGCGCCTCGTCTCCGCCCTTCCGGAGCTGCACGTCACTGCTCGAAGATCCCCCAACACCATCGCCCCTTTCCTGCCCGCATGTCATAGCTGTTGAAGGATTATCGTCGCTGCTTTGCCTCGCTGAACAGCCCGGCCTGAGAGCTGTTCTGCTTCTCCATGCACCAATCACGTCTTCTTCAGTCAACAGAGGAGTTTGTCAACACCTCTTCTTCATCTTGTTGGTCCACGAAGCAGCAGCTACTACTTTGAAGATTCCCCCCATGCAGCGCATGAAGACGTCCATGTTCAGCCGCTTTTCCTCGCCAAACTGAAGACCCATCCCCGAAGCAGATCAGCCCTTCACGTCCCAACGGTCCCTTGCAACACTACCAGAAGCAGCCCCTGTTGCCGAAGAAACAGCCCTTGCTACCGAAGAACACATTCTGTTCTTCCTCGCCCGCCTCATCACAACGTCGACATCTGCCGAACCCACACCCCTCTGCTTGCACCGCCGCCCAGAGGGGCTCCTTCAACGTGCCTTGCTTGCTGTGACGAAGCCCGGAGTCGCACCATCGTACTAAGCACACCGCTACCACACCGGAATAGCCGCCCGTCGTGATTCGCCCTTGACGTCGCCATCCAGACGTCAACCGTCCTCCGTCGGTTGTTTCAATCCTGATCCGCAAGCTTGATCCCGATCCAAGTCCAACTTTGGAAATATTTCAAATTAGGTAAGATTATCCAATTTTTCAGAATATTTAGATTCCTAATTTGCATGTTTGAATATTGCATGAATATCACGTGGAATATTAAATATCTTTAGATAATATTCGTGATATCTGCAGTATTTGTGAATATTCAAAATTAGGAAAATTTCCTAATTTAGCAACGTATTTGGACGTCTATCCGACCTTATCTCTAAGGTACGATACGCGGCGATACGGAAAATCATTATCCTATTCATAACCACTTGAATACGATAATGATTTTTATCCGCTTTCCAAATTTGAACGATCGAATATCCGTCGATATCTATAACCCTATAGATATGGCCGATAGTTCGATTCCCGTGCCTAATCCGAGTTTAAAACGAATTTGGCGGATCATATGGTTGATTTGAATTGGTTGCTATCTTTAATTGTTTGATTGCTTTCCTTTTTCAAATAAACAGAAAATTCAAAAAAAAATATCATTTAGATTTGAATTAGAATTTTTGCATGTTTAGGAATTTTGAATGTATCCCAAAGGATGAGATAAATATTTAATTTAAATTAGGACTTAAGGTGGCATGTTTCTTAACTTAAATTAGGTATTATTTTAATCCTAACGGATTATTCACGTTATTTTATTATTCCGAATTTTCATAAAAAACCCCAAAAAAATGGTGAATTGTTTCATGTTTTACTAGGATAGATTGCATTTTAATTTAAGTAATTTATAATTTCGAATTTTTAATCAAAAATCCCAAAAAAAAATCATTTTAAGGTAGATTAAGTTATCATAGATTGCATGTTAACTTAGGTATTTTTGAATTTCGAATTTTAAACAGAAAATACCAAAAATAGAAGTCATTAGTTTGCATGTTAATTTAGGCAATTTTCATTCCGAATTTCATCAGAAAATACCAAAAATAAATCATTGCATCTGTCATTAGAATTAAGTCACGTCGTCGCATGACATATAGTTTGCATGTTAGGTTGCATTAATTCACGTGTCATTTTTGCACGCCATTGCATGTAGATTAGATTTCATTTAAATAAGTGAAAAATCAAAAAAAAGAGAAATTGAGTGATTGTTTGTTAACTAGAAATCATATTAGGGTGTTTGATGTGATTTTCTAGCTAACAATGCAGATGCTTGCGTTGGTTCGAGGTAAGTTGTTCTCCTAAGCTTGCAATTTATTTAATGCTTTCCTGGGTGTTAAATTGGTGGTTTGCGCACCCGCATGAACACCTCACATGTTAGTGACATAAGTTAAAATGGATCCAAACTGCCTGTCAATATATTTTTGAAAAGAAAATGTATCGAAAGGGCGTTAAACTAGATCTAGCGTAATCAAGTCCCCGGGCTTAGAATCTCTGGTTCGTAGGAATAAAACATATCTCCCTATGTTTTATTTATGTTTCTAATCGACCTACCATAAATAGATTAGTGGCGACTCCAAGCATGAAAACATTTGCACGTTAAAGACTTAAACCCTAAGTTGCGAATTGGTAGGGCTTGGGAGGGCCCGAGTTAAGTTCAATCTTAATAATCCATTAGCCCGAGAAAATTGACCAAAATTTTTTAGGGTCGCGACACTAATACCCCAAATTTTTTTTTGTATTGTCAGCATCTTAATATGTGTTAGTGTGACAAAAAAGAGTTTGAGTGTTAGTATTAATGGGTATAGTTTAAAATACCTTATGACATAGTGTGGGTTTTTTGTGGTACTTTGGCACCTTTATACGCAACGCTCATGCAAAAGGTTATTATCTGTAGAAACGACAAAACCTCAAAGTAGATAATAAAGGGGATAGATAATATCATTAGGAACATCAACGTACTTTTATTTTCTAATTTTAGCTGGTGCCATAATGTGGAAAACGACTCAACGAGAGGACATTATTATCATCTGGCCAGAAAAGATCTTTCTTTGTCTGTTCGTGATTCACGCTGTGTTTCGGGCTGACAAAGCAGTGGGGATCGGTCTCGAGTGTACACGACAAATTTCTCCTGACACGCTGTCTTTTCTCCTCTTTTAGTCATTCCACTTTTATATTCTTTTGTTCAAAGGTTTTTCTTTTCGTTTTTAAAAAATGAAAGAGAGGTTGAGGGGACCGTGACCAAGGCTGCATTTTAACTCTTTGTAAGAAATATTCTCCTTATTCGAAAGCTATATGAAAAGAAATTTTGCTAGTGAATGCTCTAAATGGTATTTATTAATAAATTAAAAAAAGAAATTATTGTTTTCAGTACATTGACTGGCTCATATTGTACATGTGGAATCGAAGTTAAAAAGAGAGGAATAATTATTGACACAAATCCTGTCTTATTATTGATGTTGGCAATAGTATTTCGTACGATACCAATTTTAAAATTATTTTTCTATTGATAATATGTGGAGAGTATTGCTACTATGGCATATGTTAGTTCTTGGAAAATCCTGAAATTGTCTTAATTAATTATTTACCAAGTGTTCATGATTTATGAGACATTTTCTAACAAAATGCTTAAATAATTTTAGCTTTGTAATTTTGTATTATGCAATAATTATTTTTCTACCCCCATTTTCTCCATTTTCCAAATATCTCCCTCTTTTTCTCTCCAAGGTAAAACTAACATGTGCTGTTATATCAGTCTTTCTTACTTTATGTGAAATAGGGGTGAGCATAATTTCAAGATAAAACCTCGAATCAAATAATTGGATCGGTGGGAATCTATCCGGTTCCAGATTCTAGGGTATGTAGGTAGGTTCTAGATTTTGAAAATTGAAAATCATGTTTTGATAGATATATTCCAGGTTTTTGATGAATGGAACTTTGGAATAAGTTTTTTGTGTTTTTCTTGGTTTATGTTCGTGTGTTCCTACAATATTTCATAGCGTCTAATGATGAATATATAATCTGGAATCACTAGTTCGAGCTTCCATTTTATAATTGAAACTTTTATTTTGTTAATATTTCATATTCTTCGATGGGTAAATTCCAAGTTCTAGATAGGTGGAATCTGAAATAAGTTTTTGTGTTTTTTTTCCTATGTTTTCGCGTGAGCTTGCAATATTCTATGACGTCCAATGATAAGTGTATAATCTGAAACCATTAGTCTGAACTTTCATCTTATGACTGAGACTTTCACTATGTTAATATTTCATATTCTCTGCATGTCTAAATAGAAGCTGTAGTCAGTAAATTGTAGCAATAAATATGATTATCAAAGGTGATAATTTACTCTAATAATTTGGTTAATAATACAGGTGAAACCCGAGTAGATTCAAAAACCTGTGACAAGGTACGTTTCAGGTTCTAGAGTATGTAGGGTAGATTTTAAGTTTCAAAAAATGATAAACCTATTCCAAAAGGTAGGTTCCAGGTGAAACTTGTACAAAACCTGGAATTGCTCATCTCTAATGTGGAAAGAAATTACTAAAGCCAAACTCCTACTTCAATCCCAATTAGCATATAACATAACACGACACAACATGACACCCGTTTGTTGTGGGTATCATGAATGTGATTCGGAAGATTGGGACGCTTGTTAAACATACTAAACGAGAAACAATTAAATTTTCAGAGTAGTTTTTATATATAACATCAGACAATCATTATATTAAAAACCATAACTATTTTCAATTATTTGATTAAGAAATACATTTTGGAGCATTTCCCAAGGATATTTTCTTTTCGCATTGCTTTCAAATGAGTAAAATATTTCTTCCAAAAGAGGCAAAATGTAGCCTTTGTTTGTGGTCCCCTCAATAGGGGTGAGTGGCTACATGTTGGAATAAGTTCATCATTTTTTTAAATTTGAAACTTACCTTGCATACCCTGAAACCTAGAATCTACCCTATCGCAAGTTTCAGGATTGGTTATAAGATCTATTAGGTTCCACTTGTATTATTAGTTAAATGGATCATCACCTTTACGACCACTAATTGTTGCTACAATACACACAAAAATAAAAATACAATAACAAAGTAAAAGTCTCGGTCATAAAATGAAAACTTAGACTGGTTGTTCCATATTATATACTCATCATTGAATGCTATGAAATATCGCAGGATTATGTAAAGATATAGACCAAGAAAAACACAGGTTATAAGCTTTAAGTTTTAGGTTTCACCAACCTAAAATCTACATGTCGAAATAAGTTTATTAATTTTTGGAACCTGAAACTTACCCTACATATCTTGAAATCTAGAACCAAATAGGCTCCTACTGGTCCGGTTATTAAGTTCCATATATCTTGTTCTAAATTTCAAGTTATACCCTAAAACCATACTTATCCCTACCCCTCGATGTCTCAATGGTTCTTTGAATAATGAACTTTGTGTGGGACATTTTGTGGCTCTCATCCCAGATTACACGTGTAGCTTTGTTGCTCCTTCTCAATTCCACTCTAATCCTCAAAAGCAGGTATAGCATTGAATTGTCGTCTTTTATAGTATCTTTTTATTGTCGTTGTTCGTCTTGCACGAGGCACCAGATGCTACAACAAGGATTTGAATGATCAAGTGAAATTTTTTTTAACTTCGGCAATTCCTAAACTCAATTAAGTTAATTCAAGTTCTCGAGTCTCATGAAATGAGTATTAATTGATGAGCTCGAGCTCTCAACTTAAGATTAAGTGAGTTGATCTCGAGTGTCATTAAATCAAGCCCAACCTACTCTAAAATAACTCCACTCAATACCACCCATGATTCTCGCAATAGACATCAAAAGAGAAACCATGCATGAAAATGTTTATGCAATCCCATAACATTCTTCTTTTTCCCTGCTTTTGTGCCGAGGTGTAAAACCTTTTGAGTAAGCCATTCATCCACAAGAAACATTATGCAAAACATCCTTTGAACGATAATTGACATGCAAATTATCTGCTCTTCGGTAGGAGAAAGGGTAGGCATTTTGAATGTAAAAACTATTTACTTCGATACCTACTTCAATCTAGTGCTGCATATTCTAGTCTTTTGATGCAATTGAGGAATTAAAATAACATTCCGAATGCTAATGAAAGAGCAACAAAGAGTGCCTTTTCAAGTGAGGTGATTATTTCTCCTCTGATTAAATTACTAAATCGAATATCTTTATTTTGATTATGACACTTAACCTTGCATTTTTGTAAGAAAAAAAAGTTACGTAGCTATTATTGCTCCGACTGAGAGACAGACAGAGCAATTAATAAAGAACGGACAAGAAAAAAAAGGTGTCGTTTGAAGCACCTTTTCTATCAGTGTAGAAGATATGATGTTGACGTATCAGGCATCACTGCCCCATGCCTATTCCAACACGTGAATTACCATCCTTCTAGTCTTTATTTTTTTTTTATTTTTATCAAATAACAATTTTCTCTTATGTTCTTTTCATTCTTTATTTTCTAGGATTTCGAAAACCTAACCCAATAACTTTCTCCTCCCAATGGAAACGTACACCCGGTGACCGGCAATCATCCAAAGAACGAAAGAGAGGTTGAGGGGACCATGAACAAGGCTGCATTTTAACTCTTTGAAAGAAATATTCTCCTCAATCGAAAGCAATACGAAAAATTATTTTTCTAGTGAATGTTCTAAATGGTACTTATTAATCAATTAAAAAAAGAAAATTACAGTCTTCTATACATGGAGTGGCCCGTGTTATACATGTGGCCAAGACATATGCAGAATTAAAAAGAGAGGGATAATTTTCGATAAAATTTGTATTTGATAATTGATATTGAAAATATTTTTCTATTGATAATATGTGAAGATTCACGTTAGCTATTTCTACTACGACATATGTTAGTTCTTTTGAAAATCATGAAATTTTCTTAATTAATTACTTAACAAGTGCTTGTGATTTGTGAGACATTTTCTAACCAAAATGGATAATAATCTCGGATTTTTAATTTTGTATCATGTAACAATTATTTGTTTCTTCCCCCATTTTCTCTGTTGCTCAAATATCTTCCCTCTCTTTCTCTCCCATGCAAAACTGATATGTGCTATTATATCGGTCTTTCTTGCTTTATGTGAAAGAATTACTCGTACTTCGACTAGTTTGAATGGTAATGACCAACTTATTGAAGCCAACTTCTCCTACTTCAATCCCAATTAGACATAACACATCACAACACCTATTTGTTATAGGTTTTGTAAACGTGTTTCGGAAAGACTTGTTAAATATACGAAACGAAAAATAATTAACTTTTCAAAGTAGTTTTTATATATAACACGAGACAATTGTTATATTAAAAATCATAACTATTTCCAAATTATTTGATTAAGAGATACCTTTTAGAGCATTCCCTGAGGGAATTTCTTTTCATATTGCTTTCGAAGTTAAAATGCAGCCTCCGTTCATGGTCCCCTCAAGGACTTGATGGTTCTTTGAATGAATGGATTTTGTGTGGGTCGTTTTGTCGCTCTCATCCCATATTAAACGCATGGCATTGTCGCTCCTTCTCGATTCCACTCTAATCCCCAAAAGCAGGTAAAATCATTTCTTTTATTGGTCGGAAAAGCAAGTGAAATCATTGAATTGTCGTCTTTCCACAGTATCATTTATTGTTGCTATTCATCTCGTGACTCTCGAGGTACAGCATTCATGCTGGAGCTAGACTCGAATAAAAACAGAGATATTCGAACTCTGATTCAGCAATTTATTCAATAAATAAGTGGTTATGTATGATTTGTATGTGCCACAACAAAGATTCGAATGATTAGGTGATTTTTTCAACATGGACGTTTCCCCAAATTCAATTAAGTTATATTATGTTATCATGTCTCACGAGATAGAGCATTAATCGATGAGCTCGAGCTCTTAACTTAGGATCAAGTGAGTCAATGTTGAGTGTCATTAAACCAAGCCCAACTTGCTCCAACAGAACTTAACTCAATCCCATCCGTGATTGTTGAATGGACATCGAAAGAGAAAACACACATGAAAATGTTTAGGCAATCCAATAACATTGTTCTTTTTCCCCGCTTTGCGCTGAGGTACACAATCTTTTGAGTCTGCCATTCTTTCATAAGACATATTATGCAAAGCATCCTTCAAACGATAAATTTATGTGCAAATTATCTGTTCTTTAAGATTGAAAAAATTTAAAGTCAGTAGGAGAAAGGGCAAGTGTGCTTAATGTAAAAGCCATTTACTTCGATGCCTTATCAATCCTCCATTAATCTAGTGCCGCATATTCTAGTCTTTTGATACGATTTAGGAATTAAAATAACATTCCAAATATTAATGAAAGAGCAACAAAAGGTACCTTTTCAAGTTGGGTGACTATTTTGACCAAAAAAAAAAAGGTTAGGTTACTATTATTGCTCCGACAGAGACATAGCAATTAATAAAGAATTGATGAGAAAAACTGGTGAAGTTTAAAGAACCTTGTCCTTTTCTGTTGATGTTTTGGGCATCACTACTGCCCTATGCCTATGCCAACACGTGAATCACCTTCCTTCTAGTCTTTATTTTTTTATTTTATTTCTATCGATAACAATTTTCTCTTATGTTTTTTTCAGTCTTTATTTTCTAGGCTTGGAAAACCTAACCCCATGTCTTTCTACTCCCAAAAGAAAGGTACACCAAGTGACCGGCAAGATTTCCCAGATTATCATTCCTCAATATGTGGCCACCAGTTAAAAATAGGAGGAGTAATTATTGGCGAAAATCCAAAAAAATAAAAAGTAAGAAGGAAAAGATAGGGATTAATTAAGAATTAAGAAAGCTTTGGAGGGAGTGATCAAGGCCATTTCAACCCGACCTAAGAAGCACAATTCTTGAAAAGCTCCATAATTTAGTCGTTTAAAATATTCAGGTCGCTATCAAGAGATTGAACAATGATCATATTTTTTTAAAACTAAGTGCTAGTTAGGTGCATGTGGGGTGAATGTGCGTTGGTGCGCTGGAGCTATACTGATAAGCCTATGCATTTCTTTCACACTAGTCCGGTTGAGCTAGGCTATTCCTACGTTGTTTCGCAAGCTTGTCTAAGGAATTTTACTATAAACACCGTCGGTAGGAGAAAAAAGTAACCTTCATCGATTAACATTGATATGTCAGTCGGTGAAGTAATAGAGATAGTTATGACCAACACGCATCAATAGTGATGAAATCAACTTGTGATTTTTCTTTATTGATAGTGTCTTTAAGAACAATTCAATCATTGAAAGATAAATTTAGTTGATCTACGCCCAAACTCAGATTGCTGAATGCATTGCAATCAAGCAAATATATTATATTTGAATCTTTGGTGACTATAAAATAGATAAATCTGCATTCGATCACAATCTATAAAAATTGTAAATAGAACATCTCGAGCATTCTATTAGTGAATACAACGATGTCCTACTTTAAAAGTTCCTTTTTGAATTTTGAATTTTCCATCCTTGCCCTAACTTGTTTGCTTCTCTTCTGATCTTTTGCTCATAACGGAGGACTCGTGAACCTCATTTTTCCTCTACAATAACATTACACTGAATGTCATAATCCCTTTATTTAATTTGGTACATGTATGATCTACCATTTTTCCAAGAAAAGAGGTGAGCATCTCTCAATTTCATCCTAATAGTCTCATGCACGCGAGAGCGCAACATTTTAAATTAATCATGTGTTGCGGAATAACACCAAGAGATGCACAAATCAAAGCACAAATAGTAAGGATTAAAGCAAAATCGAATCACACGAGACACAAAATATACGTGGAAACCCAAAACGGAAAAAACCACGGGGAGAGAGGGGTTTCACTATCTTTAACAACGAGTACAATCCAAAAGCTCAAAAAATCACATGATGAGCAGCAAGATCTAAAGATCTACCAAGAAGATAGAACAAAGAAGGTAAAAAATGTGGAGGTCAGGATTAGAGACGTGTTGTGCAATACATTCCTTTTATAGTCCCCCTTCAAAAACCCCAAAGTAAATGTGCATTGTGCAAAATGTCTTTGCCATCAATTTGAAAGTCAAACTCAACATCACGTATAATTTAGGCAAAAAACGAGCACATGATTGTCACTTGGTTATCGGAAGGTGCTTTTTATCAATCGCGATAAGGTAAGTGGATCAATGGGAACACAATCGTAAACTTTGGAGGTATTTAAAAAAAATTCTCACTCCGAGGGATCGTTTGAGAAAAGTCATCAAATCTATGGGGTCTTTTAGAATTTTTCCAAGATTATATTGAAATATAACCACATTCAAGCGGGCACGAAATAGCCAATTTTCACTTTAATTACTTTATCTACCTAAAAATTCATAAAATCATAAGTTTTTCTACTATCATTCATTGCTTCGATTTGTTTGTCATTGTGAGGGAAATGGATGCGGATGTCGCATTTACAACCACATTAAGTAGAATTATTTTTCTCAGGAAAAAGAATAACGCAAAGTTTTTCAATATATATATTTTTAGGAGAGCAATGCTACGTATAGTAAGAAAAATTATAGTGGTCGGGGAAATTTAAATATATCTATATTTGTTTTTATAGTGAAATGACCTTGTTAATCTAGCATCTCTTATCAAAAAATAATTTCAAACTCGTCATATCTGTTTTCAACAACAATTAACATGATATTTTTATGTCTTTTGGTAACTAAAGACTAACAAGATATATGAAAAGTAGGTTAGAGTATATGTTACAGCCATATCGGCATCTTCTTCTAGGGCCCTTCTTTATTCTTTGAACAGTTGCACCCAAAAACGCCTTTTGCTTCAACTTATTGCTTAAGCCGCGTATAACAAGGATTTTTAATACTATCAAAAAATTAAAAAGATAAAGAGATGAAATGAGTAATTCCATGACCAAAAACCACAAATATTAGATTATGCATCCACTTGTTAATTTATGCAATGACTTATTAAAGTTGGAGATATTAAAAAAAATTGTGGCCATTTAGTTCATTAATGCATTAATATGCACATGTATAACACCCAAAAAAACCTCAAACTTTAGCTTTTGTCCCAATTTGATCTTTTATCTCATAAAAAATTACCAACTTTAGGTCATGTCCAAATTTTACCATAAACTTTTTTTTGTCTCATAAAAACATAAACTTTAGGTTATGTCCCAATTCTACCATATACTTTTTTTATGTCCCATGAAAAATCCCTAACTTTAGGTCTTGTCCCAACTTTATTGTCAAGTCCCAATTTTATCCTAAAATTTTTATAGTCGAGTTACAAATTTGCCCACATTAACCTTCCTTCCAACGACCGAGAGATGGAAAATTCCCGAGCACTAGCTATTCAAGCATCTTGAGCATGAGCTCTTCGAGCATTCCGAGTGTGAGCTCTCCTATTGCCAAAGAAGAAACATTCCCAAGTATGAGAGATTGACGAGTGACGAAGGGTTAATGGAGAGTAAATTTGGGACTCAAGTAAAAGTTAATGATTTTTTATAAGACAAAAAAATAATTAGAGTGAAATTAAATCTGGACCTAAAGCTGGGAATTTTTATAAACAAAAAAACGTTTATGGTAGATTGGTAGTGAACCCAAAATTGAAGGTTTTTTATAATACAAAAAATGTTTAGGGTAAAATTGGGATTTGATCTAAAATTAGGGGTTTTTTATGGGACAAAAAAGTTTAAAGTAAAATTGGGACATAACCTAAAGTTGGAGGTTTTTTATGAGACATTAGGTGAAATTGAGACAAAAGTTAAAGTTTGAGTGTAGTCGTTAGGGAGTCTTAAGTGTGGCGCCGTGGTGGTGGGTCCTGCGCTAGCGTCACCCCAGGTTTACTCCTCCGGCTGTCGGCCGTGCGGGGGGTTCCTGGGTTACCAAAAAAAAAAAAAGTTAAAGTTTGAGGTTTTTTAGGGTTATTAGGCCCACATGTGGATTTTGTTGCGTGCCTCAAAATCATATGCTATATTACGCATATCATCGGAAATATTTACATATTCAAAGAATAATTTGACATTTCTTCGTACACATTAATGATATGAAATTCGTAGACATGAGTCCTCGTATATATTATTCATGACCGCCATGGTGGTAAACCAAGTGTGGCACAAGACTTATTATTTGGAGAAGTGGGGTATCCAAATTTGGACACGAAATTTCTTTTCATTCTCAAGTAATCATGATTTATCTGTAATAGGCACTTCTGTAAAAGTGAGCGACCGCTTTAGTATGAATTCATACTGGTGATAAGGTTGCGGTGACGAAAGATGGAGCATTGGAGATGTTGATTCCTTTCTCACCCTTCCCCATTTATCAAAACGTGTCCGTATAATTCGTCTCTTTCTCACATCCACAGCTATAAATAGAGCATGCACGCTAACTTCTCCCCACACCACGCCACCTGCATCCTCTTCCTTCTCTGCTTTGCTCTCTCTAGAACACTCCCTCAAACCCTAGACAACCCCACACCACCACACCCCCCCTCTCTCTCTCTCTCTCTCTCTCTCTCTCTTTGAGATTCAAAATGGCCACGATCCTTGCCCATCTCCTTGGCATGGAACACAAAGCCAAGCCTCACCAGATTGACCAGAGCATGTGGACCAACCTGCTTGCTTCTTTCGACGACGAGAAGTTCATGAAGGAGATGGTGAACACTCACGCTCCTGAGGAAGGAGACGTGGATGTTCAGTCTCTCTTCCATCTCGTCGACAACACCCTTCATGGGACAACTGCTATCGTCGACTCCATCGTCAACCCTAAGGTAACCACCCTTCACGGAATGCCATAAATTTGTTGAAAAATTATACATATAAAACGTCAGTGGTAACACACTTTCCACTAGTGACCTTCTCTTCCATTGATTTAATGGTTAGTGAGAGGGTGGTAGTTATAGTGCTCCAATTAAGGTTAGATAAGACTCCTAGTGGACATTTTTCTTTACGCTAACAGTGTATGCTCCATAAGAAACTAATCCTCATTTCTATAACTCGAGATATTTAAGGAGTATTTTTTATGTTCTCTTCGAAATCAAGAGATTTGCCTGCTTCTTTCTTTTTAGCACGCGCTGCTCCAAATATTCAGGTCTTATTTTCTCTTCTTCTTTTGGGGGAGCTTCCTCTCGTTCTTCTTCTCGAAGCCAACTCCCTTTTAGTCAAAATTATTCTTCCCTATTTTCCTGAATTTTGCGTGTGTGAGCACACCTACAAATCTTTTTTATGTTATACATCTTTAGTGTTCAAATCCTTCTTTAATCAAAAAAGGAAACTATTGATAATCATTTAAATAAAGAAGTGGGTTGGTAATCTCATGAGTGAAAAAAGTGCGCGGTGGATAAAAAATCAGAAGTGAATTTATTGGGATGTCAAACTTATTTAGTTAATGTTTGCTTATTAGTTCATACGGTGATAATTTTGGTCGAAGCCATTTTAATGTTGAGACTTTGATAAAATGATGACGATATGATTATCAGTTATCCTATTCTTTTTTTTTCGATCTAAAAGAAGAACGATGAGACGAAGATATACATTGTTCAACAAAGTAATAAAAAAAAACAAGTCAAATCAGATTTGGAAGTGTAAGGATCTGATCCCCATGGTAGTGACAATATATTGAGTGGGCTACGGGGACTACGCTTGCTTTTTGTGGTTACTGTGCTCTTCACATGGCTGATGGAGAAACAAGAAAGGTGAAGCAATTGATGTTAGAAAGCGTTGCACTATTCATGTACTTTTTTTTTTCGTCAGACACTATTCATGTACTTTAAACAAGCACTAATCCAAGTAATTATGCGTTTTGGATTCTTGCCACAATTTTCTTGGCCGGACTGAGCTAAAGCGTTTTAGCTGCTAAGTGTTTTTTCATTTATTTTTATATGATTCGAAATATGTGTAATCCATTTATCACACAAATCACTTTTATCGTCTTGACTAGGGGGTTCTAATTTTGAAAAATTGAAAAATGACTAGTGCTTTTGCAAATGAAAATGAAAAGTTCAATAACTTTTCTCAAATTAAACAGGACTTATAAATAGCACTTGTCCACACTTACCCAAATTTGTTCTTCAGACTCATTAGGCCTGAGTGGGTTTGGACTGGCCCTTAGGTGTATTACACTGTAACTCCTCTATTTATATCCTTTGGTTAAATGAGCTACTTCGTTTCTTGTATAAATTGAAGGAAAACTTTACTCCCTGAATTGATCATGGTTTGACATAACGAGATCTTTTCTAAGTGTTGGGTGTCACTTAGATTAACTGAAAAAACTGAACTTCATGGTAGGGCACTCAAGGATCTGGAAGCCCTGATTTCAAGCCTCTGAAAGAGGGCTTCAATCCACCTTTAGCAGCCATCAACGAAGTGGGTTGTCAGGTATTTCATAATCTCCCTCCCAGTAGTTGAGGTTTTCTTTTTTTCAAGTTTTTTTTTTGTCTTGGTTCGTTTTCTATTTTTTCGATGTGCATGCGAACTTAGGAAGCTTTAATATTCTGAAATGTTGGAATTCTAGCCTGCTGTTTAGAGGTTGCATATAACTAATCTCCTGCATCAACTCATCGTCCTGGCATCAGCTCACTTGCAAGGCGCTAGACACCAAAAATGTGCGCCAAACACTGGTCTCGCTCTTTCACGAGCTATCGAGCTACTCGTGGGTTAACAAGGCTCTGATTACCCTTTCATCACTTGCTGTGTTCTATGGTGACTTTTGGCGACTTGCTAGAGTTGAACCATCGGACAAGCTCGCGGAATCAATGGCCATACTGAAGGGGTTGCCTGGAATCACAAAGCCCTCAGACCCTAAAAAGATCCAAGTTTTCGGTGTTCTCAACGAAATGATCAAGACCACCCTGAACATGACCCAATGCATTGTGGATTTTGAGCATGACTCCAAAGATGTTCCCGAGCTGTCTACGATGATTGATGTTCCAAGCAGCGTTTATCAGATCATCATCAGTATCCTTGCTTGCTCTATTCAGTTCACCAGCCTCATTAGCACGGTCGATGAGTATGTTTAACTAATTAAGCATAATACCTTTCATTTTGTTTTTGCTTTCGAAAGAGTTTACTTTTTTTTTTTCATGAAAGATAAGCTTCAATGGTCTAAATCATTTTCAGCTATTCTAATTAATAAACTATATGATATAGGACTGTACCTTAGCCCGATTCGTTTTTCACAAGGGTGAAGAACTCTTACTTGTAAAAGAAGAATTTAGCTTCTAATTGCTTGTGTGGTCCCCAAAAGGCACGAGAAGTAATTTTAGATCAAAAAGATCAAAACTTGATGAGACCAAATATGCGTGAATTGGAATGACTCATGCCACTAAGAGAATTCTCTTTTTGTTTCTTTTTTCCAGTAACAAGGGAAAAGATCTTCCTATCTTTGCTCGGAAAGTGAAGATGATCCACCACACTATCAAGAGACATTACGAACATTTTTTACAAAAAAGGGGTAAAATTTGTTTTCTCTTTGTCTACTTGATTAAGCCCTAAATTTATTGGACTAATTGTCAAATGAACTTATTTTTTTCATAATGCAGAGGAAATTAAGGAGTATCAGAGGCTGCAGCGACTCTTTAATGCCCCTACCGATAACGTGGAGCTGATCAAGGCCTTGTTTTACATCAAGGATGATCCTCAGCCTCTCTTCATATCTCCAACTTTCTCTAGTTTAACATCACTCTATGTTACAAGTCCAATACAACAAAACTTTACACAACATGCCGTTGTCGTAAAATTGTCTTTCGCCAAGAATTTTATTACATACATTTGTTGGAACAAACACAAAAATAGTTTTCACCAGTTGTGCTATCAATAAAAAGCACATGACGCACCAATGTTTATAATTCTCTTTGCTCGTTATATAGGATAAGGTCGAGTCGCTCCGGAGGAAGAATGTGTTGCTGCTGATTTCGGACCTCAAATTGACCTCTCACGACCTCTCCATCCTCATCAAGATCTACAATGAGCGCAAGTTCCATGAGGAGCGCTACGAGATCGTGTGGGTTCCTATCATCGAACAAGAAGGTGAGGACGTGATCAAACAGTTCCAGAACCTCCAGTTGCAAATGCCGTGGTACTCGGTGCACTCACCTACGCTTATCAACAAGGTGGCCATCAGGATCATTAAAGAGAAGTGGCATTTTAGGCAAGACACCATGGTGACAGTATTGGATCCACAAGGAAAAGTCTCAAACCAGAATGCCATGAGCATGATAAGAGTTTGGGGATGGGATGCTTTCCCTTTCACCGGTGCAGTCGCAGCAGACATCTGGAAGAGGCCTGGCATTAGCTGGTTTGAGCTTTTGGTGACTGACTTCATTTTTCCAAAGATACAGGAAGCTGTAAGTTTTTGTTCTTCTTCTTCTTCATTTCCTTCTTCACTTTTCTTTAATCCTTTCGCTTTTTTATACAACTAGGGTGCACGCATATGGGTGTGAAAAGAAACTATGATCTTTAAGTTTGCTTATTAGAAGATGAATTTAGTTAAATTGATGCAGTAAGAAAAGAATTTGATTCAAACTTAGAATCTGTCAGACATACATGGGATAAGAGAACCATAAAAGACTATTTCACGTTATCATGTTGTCCATCCTTTACTAATAAACGGTCAAATTTCATCTTATATCCGAGCAGACATGGCTTTACTGGAACTTTTGTACAGAAATTTTGAAAATGTAAGATGAGCGTTTAGTTCAATTTACAATATATAGACATGAAAAATGAGCATTAGTTAGTGTCATCGATAAAAACATTGATTTCGCTATCTCTTTCCAGATCAAGGCTGAGAAGTACATCTTCCTGTATGGAGCGGAAGAACCCAAGGCTATCCAGGAGATTGAGGAGTCGCTAAAGAAGATGATCGACGATGGCTTTTCCATCGTTGCCTTCAATGTCACCAAATCGCAGCTCTTTTGGACCCGCCTCGAGAGCTGCATGCTCTCCAAGCTACAAACCAGAGCGGACCTGCACGAACCCCTTATGCAGGACATCCTCAGGCTCTACACCAACTTCAAGAAGGACGGTGGGTTTGCGGTCCTCACGAAGGGGTCGCGGGTTGTGATCAATGACTCCCACGTGCACGTCACGAAGGTCCTGGTGCAGTATGAGACGTGGAAGAAGCATATGTGAACCTGAACGGGAAGACGTTCGACATGGTCTTCAGGGAGCAGTTCGACCGGGTCTACATCCTCCCGAGGTGCCACCACTTCTATATCCCGAACATGGTGGGTTACATCCCGGAGGATGTGAAGTGCCCTGTCTGCCCGCGCGTGATGAACAACATTGTCAAGTTCGAGTGTTGCCATGGTGCACATTAGTCAAGTAACGATGAGAGCGTGCTCCTTGAGTGCTCTATGTACCTCAATATAATGAATAAAGAGGGCTAGCTTAGTGTCAGCCAGCCCTCCTCTGTGAACTGTCTATGCAGTATGATGTATGGAACAACTATGTTCCCGTACTGTCTCTATGTAAAACGTTTCCACTTGAAGCTTGTGCTACTAAGTACTTGAAGCGTCTGTTTTGTTCTCAATAAAATGCTTCTCTGAGCACTTGTGCCTCATGACGGTTAAATTACCCCATGGCAAGCTCCTATCACGCTGCAAATGACAACTTCATGGATGTCCAACATATAAGCTTACCGATCCAATTTGACTTTAACTTTACTCTTTCGAACTTTTTTAGCGTATCATTGACCGAGTGTGGTGTGACTAGTAATTGCAATAGTATGAATTTGAATTTGATCGCACACCTATGGGTGTGGAGATTTGTATTATATTTATAGCATGTATATGAACAGGGAAATCACAATTGAAAAGATTTTACAAAAGGTAAGAATCTATAATATTAGCATAGATTGTAGAAGATTTGCTCTATCAATAGAATTGGCACAAATTGTGGAAGTTTGACTCTATCAACGGGATAGAAACAGATTGTGAAAGATTGCTCTATCATGGAAGATTTGCTCTATCGCATCCTCTCAAGCAAAACAGTGGCGGAGTCACTGTGAGCTTGCTGCATAAAATAAGAAATCGGGATATAGATAGAGGCTTTATCATGACATCAGACGTTTGCACCTATGTTGGAATGAAGTGAACTTCCAACAACTTCTTGCTGAATAAATCACGAACAAAATGACAGTCTATTTCCATGTGCTTGATTCGTGCATGGAAGATGGGATTCGCGAGTAGATAGATTGCCTCTACATTATCACAAAGAATAAGTGGTGACCGATGGAGAGTGTATCGAAGATCTTGGACGAGTTGTAATAGCCATAGTAATTCAGAGGTTGCATTAGCCACCCCTTTGTATTCCGATTTAGTGTTGGATCAAGCGACGGTTGCTTTTTGGAACTCCAAGAAATCAAGTTGGGACCAAAATAAATGCAATAGCCACTAGTAGACTTTGGGTCATCAAGGCAGCCAGTCTGGTTGGCATTTGTAAATGCAATGAAGGTAAGTTGGCGCATAGGCCGCAAGGTAATCCCATGATGAATTGTAGCCTTGAGATAGCACAAAATCCATTTGACGGCTAACCAATGATCGACAGTTGGACGATGCATAAATCGACACACTTTATTAACAGCAAAGAATAGATCTGGCCTGGTAAGGGTGAGGTATTGTAGTACCCCAACCATACTCCAATATGTGGAGGCATCGGTCAGTGGTTTACCACTTTGCTTTGACAACTTAGAAGCCAAGGGAGCCATAGGCGATGAGCAAGGTTTTGCATTAGCCATGCCTGTACGTATGAGAAGAGTAGTGGCATACTTGAATTGAGTGAGGAATAGCCCAGTATAGGATCTATAGGCTTCAATTCTAATAGAGTAGGATAGATTTCCCAAATCAGTGATTGCAAACTCAGTGCCAAGTTGAGCGATTAATTCGGTGATGGAGGAGGTAGAGCTCCTAGTAATGATAATATCGTCAACATAGATGAGTAGAAGCAAAATGTGGTTCTATCTATGCTGAATGAATAATGAAGAGTCAGCAGTGGTGGTCACAAACCTGATAGATAATAGGTATGAGCTTAGCCGACAAAACCAAGCCCTTGGAGCTTATTTAAGCCCATATAGAGTTTTCCAGAAGACAATGTACATGGCCAGGATAATGTCAATCAACAATCATTGGGTTGCTTCATGTAAACTTCTTTTTTAATGATGCCATGGAGAAATGCATTCTTGATGCCCAATTGGCATACAAACCAGTTATATATAATAGCTAAGGAGAGAGCAACTCGAATTATTGTCGATTTGATAACTTTACTAAAAGTTTCATCATATTCAAAGCTAGCTTGTTGAGTAAAGCCCTTCGCAACGACTCATGCTTTGTATCTATCAATGGAGCCATCGGCAATGGTGTTTAGGCTATAAATCTACTTGCAGTTGATCACATTCATGGAAGGGTGATGAGGAATCAGTTCTCAAGTGCCATTTTGAATGAGAGCATTAAATTCACTGGCCATAGCTTGTTACCAGTTAGGGTTTTTATTTGCAGTGGAAAAACAAGTGGGTTCACTTGGTGTCAAGCTTGAGTAAAAACAAGAATACAGTGGGTGCTTAGTGAGAGAAAAACCTTTGGTTTATGGATGTTATTTTTTAGACAAGTGACCATTGGATGGATAGAAGTTGGCGGTTGAGGTTGAGAAGATGGGACAGGTGGAGCTTTTGGAGAAGAGGATGCACATGGAGTTGTGGAAGTAGATGATTGTTGAAGTTGTGATGAGGAGTTGACCATGATATTAGACAGACTTAACGGAATTGTTGTTGTAGTGGACAACCCCTGAAACTATTGGGGCTTAATAGAGGAATAATCAATGCAAACAGGGGCACTTGCCAAATAGAAGTAGAAACTCGTTCACCAATAAAGCAGGATGGAGCTGGTAGTGATTTATTGGATTATAGAGGATCCTTATTGGTGGTACGTGCATTATTAAGATAATAGAGTCCAATCTTATTCTAGCCTTTGAGCAAGAGGTTCCCTTAGGATCGATCCTTGACACGGCTAAAAGTAGGATGAAATTCAAATGCCATATCGTTGTCAATGGTAAATTGAGAAACGGATAATAAATACTTCTTGATGGATGGAACATGATAAACAATCCACATATTAAAAGAACGAGTAAGAGAATGTAAGATGGAAGAACTGATATGTTATATTTTCAAACCTGACCCATTTGCAGTGCGAATTTGATCAATGCCGGAATAGTCATTCAGAATGTTCAAATTTGCTATGTCAGTCATAAGATGACGAGCGGCTAGTATGGGTCAAACGACTACCAATTGAAGAGGCATTTATTGCATATAGAGAGCCGGTATTAGCTTTATAGCCAAGATTAAATCGCTAATAGCATTGGAGAGCTGAGCAATATGTACAACTACACACCTCACATATGATTTGAGAATGAGAGTAAGCACCAAAATTGCGACCAAGGCCTTGGCCATGTCCTCATCCTCAGCTACGTCATCAACCATTGGAGAGAGTGTTTAGGGCTGTTGACACCTAATTTTTAGCCGACGTGTCATTAAAAGCAGAAAATTCGAGATTATGATTTTCGATCGCGACAAAACTCATTTCTTGAATAAAAAATGTTGTTTTTTAATTCTGTTTGTTGGCCTAGTTTTTGTAAACAATTTTCTATTCATTTTATGCAAAAACCCAAAAATCAAACGGTTGACTTTCGCGTTGACTTTTTAGTCACTCCTTTGATCAAAAGTCAACCCTGGCTCAAATTGAGGCTTTTCACATAAAAAGATTCCTTTGAAGTTTAATTTCACTTTAGGAGTTGAAATTTTAGAAAAATTCAAAGATTTGATCATAAAATCAAGTCTCTAGTGAAAGGTCAACTAGGGTTTGATTTTTGGTCAAACCTTTGATCAAAAAAATTGAAAAATATAAAAATCCCAAAATCATCTTATTTTACATTCAATTTGACTTTGGCATTTGAAATTTTGCAAAAATTGATTAAGAACCTATTTTTTTCCCAATTTGCGGAAATAAGTTCGGAATTGGCCTAAAACAAAATTATTTTCATTTTATTCATATTTTAGCTTAGTTCCTTTTACGACATTTGATCCAGAGGTCATCATAAGATTACTCGTGCGACCAATTTTGTGAATCGACACTTTGAAATGAAAACCCCCAATTTTAGCTCTAATTAGGGGTTTGAATCGATCGTTCACGATTCGTGAACGGTTGATATCATTTGACTAATCCAAAGTCAATTTTGCGAAATTCACTTGAGAAATCTCCAATTTTTAGATTTTGCCAAAAAGTTCCTGGGTTTTGTAAAATTACAAAAATGCCCCTAATTAGGTTCTTAATTGCAAAATTAATCAAGACCTTTGATGAGATTAAATCATTACCATTCAAATTAGCACATGTTAAATGAGGTCTTTGCTTAACCTCTAAGTAAAGGATAAGCATAAATCTTGACCGTCGGATCACACCGACGGTCAAGATTGAGTCTTGAGGGAGGTGTATAACCCATTTTCCCTCCAAAACTAAAGAGGGCTCTCATTTTTTAGAAACAAATCTAGAACTGTCTGGTTTTTCTCTCTCTGGTGCTCTCTCCTCCTCTCTCCTGCGTTCTCTTCTCCCTCATCTCTCTCTTTCTGTGTACAGTTCGGCGATTTCTCGCCGGTGCCAGTCTCTCGCCGGCGAGTTCCCGAGCGGCGTCGTACTCCTCAGCGTTCCTCAATCTCTCCTCCATGTCATCAAAGCAGCAGTAGCTCTGGTCGTCGCTTCTATCATCCCCGTCCAGCCCCCTCACCGATCGAGCTTAAGACCGGCGAATCAAATCGATTCTGCTTGCCGCTGCTGATTGTGGCTGTTCCAAGTGATCCGATCACTCTCAAGCCTTTCCTCGACGTGTCTCCAACCACTAGGTGGTCGAGACGTGACCGGACAACCATCGGAGGAGTTCCGGCGTTTCTTTTTCCATCGGTGTACAGATCGGGTCCAAACCAGACCCAATTCTGTTCTTGCAGCTTAATAGAACCTGTTTAGGTTCGTTTCGGCAATTTTTTCATGATTTCAGGTCTTTAAGCATTCTATAATCATCTATTGGAGGTTGTGGAGTTCGGTTTTGACGAAATCAAGGCTTAAACGCACAAAGGTATACTCCTCTAACCTGAATTCGATGAAGCGAGGATGCGTTAGGCGTCCGGAGCTAGAACTTGCCTTAGTTTTGCCATGGATAGGTGCTGAGGGGTGCTGCTGATGTATATACGGAGGATGACGAGTTGATTGTGTGATCGGAGGCTCGGAGTGAGCTGATTGAATGATAATTGCATGTCCTGTTAATTTCGTTGCTCTCTGAACACATATTTTATTAGAGTTGAAACGAGGTCTTAAATGTTGAAATCATGCTTGAAGGCCTTCTAGACATTTGATCTATACTTCCTAAGCTTTGATTCGACATATTATGCGTCCAAAAAGAAGTTCGTTGACTACCTCAAAATCACCTCGAAATCTCGGCTCTCTGTTCTGCAATATGTTTCTGTTAAAGCTTAAATCTGTTATTGAATGTCTGATTGTTTTGCTGATTTTATGCCGATTTTTGTGAGTTGATTTTGGTGATTTTTCTTTCACAAAAATCGTTCATTAGGATCTCAATCATGACATACTTTTTTCTCAAATTTTTAGGAGTTCATTCAATAGGTGAAAATTCCTTAATTCAACCCTAGGTCTTGTCTGCCTATACTGGAACCCGAAATGAACTTGCTCAAACATCTTCGTTTGAGCTTGAAATCGACATTTTCTGGCTTAAAGTCCTTAACAAAGTTTGTAAAGCACTCAAATTAGTCTTTAAAATGTTAAAGATATCCCTAATCAGAGTTCATTTGGCACTTGAAATCTATTTTCAAAGTTGCAGCAAGGGTACATTGGTTTTTGGTTGTAACCGAACTAAAACTGCACACTTTAATATTTTTGTACAGAACAAGGAAAATCGATTTTCGAGTTATATCCTTCTGTGAATTTGTAAATTCAGGTCTCATGCACGTCATATATATATTTTTTAGAATTTTTAGACAACACTTGATACCTGAAATCATCTTATATTCTCAAGTTGTTCATTTGCCCCGTACTAATCCGAATTGCATTCCTGCAAAATTCATTGTGAAATTGGACTTAATTGTTCAACTGACCTTCATGAACATCATAGAGCATCATGTTAACTCACTAGTGACACTCTCCATGCATCAATTGCTCATCGTTAGTGTGTTTAATCAATTGAGATTCCTTAACCCCTAAATCTGTCAATTAGGGATTAAGCTATTCATGTGGCACTCTTGCCAATTTTATAGGAATTTTCCTGTTCACAATTAGAACGTGAAGTCTTCTAGACTTTTGTAAAGGGCTATTCAAGCTTCGCATTGACATATTACATGCATTTTTTGCACTTCATTTGGTAGGTTAAAATCATGCACAAACATGCCACCACGTTCTGTAATATTGCATTTCACGCATCATGAACATTAATTCATGCTTAATAGTTCATGGACTTGTATGGTCATTTACTCATGTAATTAGGATTAGATGACTATATCCTCTTTGTCATCGCATCTAGTCCTAATCCATGTTATATTAATGATGCACATTTCATGCATCATTTTAGTTCATCTTTGCCACCCATAAAATATCATTGATACTAGTTAATACATTGACATGCTTTCATGAAAATCAAACCTAAAGTTGGACTTAATCAGATTCATGCCCTCTTGGTAAGTCGTCATACATGTTGTGAAACTTCCATAGACACCGGGAACATGTCATTTGCTTGCCTTTTAGGACATTTTTTATTTTTTCTATAAGTTTGCATTAGGATCTACAACTTGTAAATTCGGAACCTCTGTTCTGTCCAAAGTGAGTTAGACCTCTTGTTGATTTTTTTTATTGATTTTTCTACAAATAATCAGAGGTCAGACCCTTAATGAAAGTTGTCAGACACTCTATGAACTATCTTGTGTCAAAATTCCAGGAGTTTTGAACAACAAATGATAGGGCAAATGGCCTCATCTTTGCAAAAAAAACTGCAGTAATCCTCTTTTTTCTGACACATTTAATCATGTTCCCGAATTTTTATAAAATCATGTGAACATTTCTCAGGAAAACTTTCTCTACGAAAGTTGTTCCTCATTGTATGCTTAAGCTACCATAAATTTTCCGGAATTTTTTAATCATGGGTCCTTTTTCAATTGAATACATCTTGTATCCCCTGTTTTGCTGTTCTTTGTCTTTTTCTTAATAAATTGGTGCATGATGAATGGAATAAAGTGACCCGATGTCGGTTCACTAAATTGAGTGATTGAATGAAAATCAAGGTCTTTGTGACCTACTTGTATGCTTATTTTAAGCTTGGTGCATGTGCTTTCTAGATGTATGATAGGAACCGATGCATGCTCGAAGGGATATCCATGGCTTCACATAAAACCCCAATTAGGGACTATGTCACGTTAGTCACTATAAGCGAACGTGCTTGGTGGCCAATGTACATAAGTCATCATTAAAATGGAGTGGGTAGGTCATTAGATGAGGACGACGCATGTTTAAATCAAAGGCCGATCTCGAGTCCATTGTTGTGATTACATTTGCATCTTTGCATCTTCTTGCATATTGCGTTATCTTGTATGGACAATTATTGTGTGTTTTGTGAACATTATGATGTTCATTTCCCTTGTATGTACCTAGTCTAGTTTAACTTTAGAATTAGAATAGGTCCAAGAAGACGTCGGTCTTGAAGATGGCGAAGGTTGATGTTCGTTCCAACCCAATTCCTTGTATACGGTGATGGTCAATGTCCTCTCCGACCATTTCAATTGTAAAAATTCATTCATTACTCGACATATGTCTCGGGCTTTCAATTTGTGATGTAATAAACACCCGACGAGTTGGGGGTTTTATTTTCTTACACTTAGAATTGACTTTGTCTTTTCAATATCTTGATTGTTTACTTTACGTGATTTTTTTAATGCAATTGTTTGTATCTTTTTTTTAGACTAAGATAGGATTAGCTTAGAATCTTAAATAAAAATACAAAAACAAGATGCATGATCACTTAGTAGACTAAGGTTTTGACATGAAAATGGTAAAAAAACAAATGCATAACAAATTAGATAACAACCTCGATAAGTTTAATAGTATCGAAAGGGCGTTGATAGAAATATTAACGTAAATTAGTTCTCGAACCTATGATCTTTGGTTCTTGTAGAAGCCAATACAAAAATCCCACGTATTGATTGGGTATTCTAGCCGACCACCAACCTAGGCTAGTGGGGACTCCTAAAAAAGATAAAATCGATCTGCTGTCACGTTAAGTATGGATTTAGGGAAAATTCACATTCATGATCAATGGATCATATGGATAACCAAAAGATCGATGCTTCGGTAAGCCGTCTTTTATGATGTGCCAAACGGACTGTATAGATGATTAAAAGATTTACGTTTTGGTAAACCGTCTTTTTTGGTAAACCGTCTTTTATGATGCCATGCGGGCCATATGGATAATTAAAATGTTGATGCTTTGGTAAAGCTATCTTTTATGATGTGCCATATAAACCGTTTCATGAATACTTATCTCTAAATTCGCCTTATCGAGTTCGACCCTCAAGAGGTAGATCGCGACAAGGGCATCGGATGTTTTGACTACAGCATTCACAATTGGAAATGACTCTATTGGAAATTCAATGTTGCAGATTTGAAAAATAACTTCCTGATTGTAAAGAAGGACGAGGAAGTCATCAAGAGATAGTGGATCAAGACGAGATGTGACTGAGGTAATGAATGCTTCATACTTTGAACCCAGGCCATTGAGGATTCTCAGAGATGGAGTGAGCAACCACAGAAAGATGATCTGCAATGTTATTAGCTTTTTGAACAAAGGCTTCCATGGAAAGAGAGCCCTTCTTTAGAGATCGAAGTTGATATTCTAATTGCATTATGCGAGCTTGAGATTGAGGAGCATAAAGTTTCTTAAGTGAAGTCCAGACATTATGAGAAGTCTCAAGATTGACATTGTGTAAGAAAACCGGTTTAGTAAGAGTAGAGAGGATGCAACAGAGGATGAGCTAATCTTGATAACACCATGTAGTATGATCCGGGTTGTGGATACTTTCAGCAGTAGTGATAGTGGGTGCCAGACAAGGATACAAGCCATCCACAATTTGAAGATACCCATGAAGACGAAATAAAGGAAGAAATTGTGCTCGCTACAAAAGTAGTTGTTGCAATCTAACTTGATTTGGAGAACATGAGATATATTGCCGAGAGCAAATGGTGGTTGGGAGGGGGCCAGCAAGGATGGAGAGTCAACAGCGATGGTGGTGGTAATGGTGTTGGAGGATGTAGAAGAAGGCATTGTAATGAAGAAGATAAATAAGATTGAAAAAAAAAAATTAGAAGCTCTTATACCATGCAAGATATGAATCGGAATTTGATCACACACCCATCAGTGTGGAGATTTGTATTATATTTATAGCATGTACATGAATGGGAAAATCACAGTTGAAATTTTTTTTACAAAAGGTAAGAATCTATACTATTAGCACAGACTGTAGAAGATCTGCTTTATCAATGGAATTAGCACAAATTGTGAAAGATTGTATCTATCAACGGATTGACACAGATTGTGGAAGATTGCTCTATCATGAGAGATTTGTTCTATCAGTAATTGGCCTTTTAACTCAATTAGGAGCAAAAGTTGTGGTCGTTGTGGGGAATGATCGATGGGACAATAACCAATTCTTTCCTTCTCTTGCAACTCCAGCAACTTTGTTCCCCAAGTACCTTTTTTTTAGAGGAAGAATTACGGTAACATGGAATTAACACTAGAAACGGGATGAAGCAAAGAGAGCATGAGAGGAGCAGCATGTAATACTATTTGACTCGAAGAATACCTAGTGACAAGTGAGGAATGTTGAGATGCCTCAAAGATGCCCGCTTCGTCCATTACGTGTAGTCAACTCTACAACCTCAGTTCAAGTCCATTTAGTGAGGAACAAGCACCAAAAACTGCAAGTCGTTGTACAAAGAAGAAAGGGCGGCGTTAATACATTTGCTGTCAACAGGTAACTTTTTAGTCATTTTGATTAATTAATGACTTATGAACTAGCCTTACAAATTACGCGCACTTTGTCGTCATTGGCCATTGGGTCAACGAAGATAGGGAATTATGTCGCCAACCATTCACGCTTAAGAAACTAATATTCTCGCATGATTTACAAAATGGGAGCTATCAAAAAGTTGGACATCTTCAACAATATATTTAGCATCAGATTAGATAATGCCAACATGAATACTTCTTTGATCTGCCCTCTAGTCCAACAGCTAAATCTCGCATCCAATGGGATTTTCTTCAATTTGCTTTGTGCATGTCATTGCATTAACTTGTGAGTGAGACGGTCTCCGCAAGTTTTACAATTCTATGATCAACATACGTGAGTAGGAGCTGACCAAAAAAAAAAAAACATACGTGAGTAGGTTCAATGCATGATCCCCACCCTACCGACGCATCAAGACGGGGACGTCGTGTACTTGACGTTGGAAAGGGAAGTTGAAAATTTTCCTCCAGACGTAAGAACGGGGTGAAATTCAACATACAATATGTTGAAAAAGATATACAGGAGATAGTTGCTCTACTCCACCACTCATAACGGAAGTGACGGTCTTCTGCCCTTGGCACAATAAGATTATAGGGTCGCTAAAATCTTTAGCGACTTCTTGTATGTTTTCAATGGTGCAATTGATGCTTTGAGTATTAGAGATTATCCTTCAAGGAATCGAGTCATTTCGTTTCTATACATGATGTTGGTTCGATTAGCAAACGAGGAAAGTCCCTTCTTCAATGAAGCTGTAGTGTGCCATGGAAGCGCAATTCTTCAAATATTATAAGGACATTTCACCTATTTTTTGGCATCCACTATCTTGGATTTTATCTCTTGCTCTCGCTCACTCTCTCTCTCTTACGAATATGTGGATTATGATAAGGAAGCATTTTATTATACTTGGCTTTAACCCAGGTATAAATATCCACGCACTCTTCATCCTGGTCATTTTATGCATTGATGGGTTTTTAGTAAGTAAATGGGCCGTCCATGTTGGACCAAGCCCAACCCATAAACCTTAAAAGAGCCCATGAAAGAAATAACCGCAAATGACAGTTATTTTGTGGGAAGTGGGTGCAAAAGTGAGTTGAGAAAAACTCACGTATTTATGTTCTGAAGAGTAGTGTGTGCATAGTGTGTGATTCTTGTTCACCATATGAAAGAAGAAAAACACTCACTTTTCTGAAAACAAAAGCGAAGAAGGATCGCTGTCTCTCTCTCGTGGTTGCAATAGATGCATTTAATCTGTGGCAAAGAGGTATGTTCGTTTTATATAATATGCTTCGAACGATCAGTGATTCAAGTCTAGAATGGGCACGTTTTCCGCGTTTTAGTATTATGAATTAGGAATGTGTTTCCGTCAATTTTTTCTGCAATTTCAAGGATTATGTTTCCATCATCGAAACACACGAAGAAAGTTTCCACCTTCTCCTCTTTCTTCTTTCGAACATTCTAAAGCATGTCCGAAGGGACTATGTAAGCAACCTAAGTTTAGGAAGGAAATATTGGCTAGGCGAACCCAATTTATGTTTGGTTGGCTCAAGTGAGCTCCAATAAATCGCGGGATTCATGACCCTGTCTACTTTAGTGTGTTCTCCACAAGTCTTTGGAATCCTTTGTCATGAGGAAGTGCATAAAGCCATTTCAGAATATAATGGACATGATGGGCATGAGTAACTGTTGAACAGTAATTTACAATTTTGAGCATAAGGTCTAATTTATTGATATTCAATTTATTACATCCTTGGTGAAGCATAGTCATTTCTTAGTCATGATGCACATTCGTTTACTTTAATGGGATTTAGTTACCAATGGTAACTTGCCATCCTTGAAAGGACCAAATTTCCTATGAAGGCACATAATTACAAGATGAATTAATCATGTTGCAAGTCGGAATAGAATATGAAGGAAAAATAGAGTTTTAATAAGTAATCTTATGTCATTTAACAAGTATTATCTTATGAACAATCTTCCAAATTGTATCAAATTGATCGGTAAATCAATTCCTAGAGCAACTTTCTTCTGAGTCTCATTTGCCATGGTTGTAATGTATTTGAAATTGTCTTGTATTACTCACGTACTCACACGATTGACTGGGGATTAACAACAATTTACAGGATCGTGACACCAATTAAACCTACCAACTTATCGTTCCACGATAGGTTAGTCTGCAAGAACAAGGAATGCAGGCTCATATAAACCAATTGTTTTTTCATAGGGGTCAAATCCTGCCGTTACAGGCAAACTTGATTCCCAAAATGGTTTTATTTGGAAGAAGGATGTTGAACTTGTCGGCGAAATTCAGATGTTAACATTTATCTATTTCTTTTTCTCTCTTTTTCTATTTTTTTTTCTAGAATTGTGTTATCTTTTTCATTAAAACTACAAGAAGCATTCGTGTGCGTAAGGGCTAATTTGTTCAAATTCAATTTAATCCCTCGGTGACACAAATACTTCCTTAATCTTCATGTGGGACATTAGACGTTTAACACACAATTCAATAATCCACAAGCATGCACATTCATATTACTTCAATTGGAGAAAGTTACCATGATAACTTACCATCCTCGAAATCACAATCTCCTGTAGAGGCAAGTAATTAATCATATTGCCGCCAAAAGTTATATAAGTACCACAATCATTTCTAGGAAATAAAATGATAAGCATCCAGAAAACAAAACCTACCATATTTGAGTCCTTTGACTTACCAAATTTTTGCGTTGCCAAAAATCAGAATATTATCGATCAGTATTGCTCAAAAGTGGATGTGCAAGAAGAATGTATCATCAAGAAACACACTTTATTTCAAGATTGTAAGCGGCATGAGCTCACTTATTACATTATCAAAACAACTTATTTCAAGGACACTGAAATTTCCTAGGAATCAGTACTAAGAGGATCGTCAGAATTGCTGTCATGAGAATCAGTTGTCCGGTCTTCAATTGCTTGTGTTAACATCTCGCTCAATTCTTCATGCCGTCTCTTATGAAGTTTCAGCTCTTCCAAGGAGAGTTGGTCCAGCAGTGCCTCCCACTCGCTTTTCATTGGGCATTTCTCTACCTCTCGTCGGAATTCAGCAAGCCGCTTTCTTGCGGCTCTCGGTTTCTTCGACAATTCTGAGTTCTGTTCGGAGGGCTCACGCAACGTCGCCATTTCTTCACCTTCGGATTGCCTAAGAGAATGAGAAGGGGACGTACCTGGATCTTCGACCCGGCCGAGACTGGCTTGATTGCTAGGACGGACAAGAGACAAGGCCTCGTTGCCCAACCTAAAGAGTACCATTATCGACTCAAGCGCACAATCTGAATAGATGTCAGCAGCACTCCTAGTATCTTGCTTGCGAGGACGACCATGAGACAAGGCTGCATAGCCCAAGCCGAAGAGTACAATCAACGACTCTAGCGAACATTCTGAATTGACACCTGCAGCCCTCCTAGGATCACGAGATCGACTTTTCAGAGCAACCTTCTTCTGAGTCTTATCCTCCATCGCTATATAGTTGAGATTTACTCTTGCACTCGCACATGATTGAGTACGGATTAGCTGCGATTTATAGGGCCGTGACACCAATTAAATCTATCCACGTCTCGTTTTGCAATTGGTCAGTTTAGATGGTTTCCATGTATAGCATAATCGAGATACGAAATCCTAAAAATGTTTTATCTACCTATTTATAGATAAACATTCCATCTTTTATCTTGTTTGGTTATATTTCTTGCCAAATACGACCATGTATGAAAGTCGGAGAGCTAATTAGATTTTTTTCCTTGAATTTGTCGATACTCTTTTCAGTACTCAAATTGACTTCTTCTTTTTTTTTTTCCTTAACTCAATACATGAACTTATCTATTCTTTAATAGTTCCCAAATGGTCCAATATTCAGCCATTATTCTTTGTATGCACTCAAGAGGTAATTAAAAGAGCGTATGTTTTGTAAGCATATTACATGTTATTCCCAATTATAGTTGGGATGATCGGTGCAGAGATATGAAAGTTACTTTCTATCGCTTGAATAGTTTAAGACTCCTAAAGACCCACTATGCACACATTCAGTGCTAATTTTCTAGGAAGCTATTCACATTAAGAAAGTGTATTTCCTGTTGGTTGCACTGCTTTAGTGTTGATCTGCACAATAGGCGATTTGCGAATATTTCAGGCTAAAAATCCGTGTCTAATTGCACCCTTGGTTTTAAAAAGTACTAGATTTTACTCATGAATAATCAGATTTGAGCATGTTGGAAAGGGCTATGTAAGTGGCCGAACCTTGGCAAGGAATTTATTGACTAGGCCCACCCAATTTGTGTTTAGTTGGCTCAAGTGAGCTTTGATAGATTGTGGGGCTCATGCTTATGCCTCCTTTAATGTGTTCTCCACCAGTATTTAGAATCCATTGCCATAAGGAACTGCATCAAGCGACTATAGAATATGTTGGACATGAAAGTTGGAGAGAGAAGAAACTCTCCTTGTTCCATATTATGAACATTTTGAACAAAATGAGAAGGTCCAATGGAATAGTTATTGGCCATGACTATGAATTTGTTCTAAAATATATATGCTACATAAGCCAGTTGATTTGATATGACGAATTCCACTCCATAAATAAAAGACAGCACCCTCATTGAGTAGTTCCCAAAAACTTGTATAGTCTCTGTTCCTTAAGAAGAAGAACACCCCATAGCCTTCCATTAGGTCTTCGTCCTTATATACCAATGAGTTGAAGACTACATGGGAACGCACTATTTTAAATACATTGATAGAGTTAAAAAAGAGAATGTCCATGCTTGGAAATGGTGGAATAGGAGGGCCACTACTTATATCATTGTTTCCATCGTGGCCTTGTCACAACCTAAAAAAAAATCGAGTTTCGATATTAAGCTAATGGATTACTAGATCAATTAAATTAACTAACCTAACTCGAGTTCTCCCAAACTCTACCAAATTGCAACTTAGGTCCAATTGTGAGCATGCAAATATTTTCAACGGGAGTTATCACTAATCATTTAGGGTAGATTGATTAGAAACCTAAATAGAATAGCGTGAGTACTATTTTATTTCTATGAGCCAGAAATTATAAATTCGGGGACTTGGTTATGCTAGATTCCCTAACGCCCTTTCGGTACCAATTTCAAGAAAAATACTCAATTTGACAATTTTGATAAATCTTGACTTAGAGTTCAAAGGTGCAGAAATTTCTTTTTGATTTTTACTTATTTAAATGAAAGCTAACATATATGTAATGACATGCAAAAATTGACATACGATTAATGTAACCTAACATGCAAACTATATGTCATGTGACGATGTGACCTATTTCTAATGATGGGCACATTATTTTTTTATATTTTTTAATGAAATTCGGAATTAAAAATGTCAATTATCTAAACATGCAATTTTAAACTAAAGAAATTAACCTAGTCTAGAGAAATCTTTTTGGTATTTTTTTTATCGAAATTCAAAATTAAAATCAAGTAACAATATAACCACTAAATCTTTCTAATTAAATTTTGATCTGAAGCCTGACAGATAGACCCTAAAATTCGAAATACCCGCTATGAAAATAATTCTATCTAAAGCCTCATAGATAGATTTATTTCCGTGTGTGTGATTGCGGATTAGGAAATTTTTCTAATCAATCACATCTTGAAAAATTTTTGATATCTTAAATACATTTGATATATTCAAAAGATTTTGAAAATTGTAAATTCTATCCAAATTTGACAAGTAATAGATATCTAAGATTTCAAAAAAACGAAATAAATCCTAATTGAAATAATGCCTATTATTTAAATATGCAAGATTAGATATCAATTGGCACAAATTAGGCAACAAAACATTCAAATCAAATCGGGATAAGACGATTATCTGATTTGCAAATTTCTTTCCTAATTTGAATTTGCAACGGATCGAGATTGCGGATCGGCGGGGCATTGAGAGTGGTGGCGCGGCATTGGGAACGGTGGCGGTTTACGGTGGCGACACAGCAAGAACGGCGACGCGGCGGGCGTCTCTAGGCAGCAGTGCAACGCGGCAGGGATAGCAGCGGAGGCGACATTAGACGGTGCGGGCGGCACGACGTGGCTGTGGTGGTGCTGTGGATCGGTGCGACAGTGGAGGGAGAGGCGCAGCTCCGGGGCAGCGGCGGCAGTGCAGTGGCAATGCAGCGGCAGCAATGGCGGTGGGAGGCATAGTAGTGGCGCGGTGGTGGCGTCAGGTGGTATGGGCGGCACGGCGTGGAGCGACGCACAGCGGCGGAGGCTTCGCTGGTGGGAACACCGGCATACAGGCAGAGCAACAGCGTGCGACAACATTGAGCGGTGTGGCGGGCGCCTCCAGCATGGCTCCGAGCGGCGGAAGGGCGTGCGGCCAACGGCGGTGTTGCGGGCAGTAGTGGCGTGGGCGGTGTTGCGGGCAGTAGTGGCGTGGGCGGTGCTGCAGGCGGTGGTGCGGCGGGCGGCGATGATGCGGCGTTACGAAGGATTCCGCCGGTCTCTCTCTCTCTCTTTTTCTCTCTAAAAAAATCTAATCTGAAATTTATTAGCCTCTCTAGATTATGAGACATAAACATATATTTATAATGTAAATCTAGGTTAATTAGTCGAGCTTTCTAGTTTTAATGGGCTTAGGCTTTAATTATCATTTAATTCCAAGTGGGCTGAATTAATTTGGGCTTTTATTTAATTAAGCTTAATGGGCTAATCTAAGCTCAAATTAAGACAACCAAGCCTTTTTTATGTGTGATTTTCAGCCCTTACCTTCTAAGTGAGCCGAGTCTCGTTCGGTACTCGAGCTCGATTTACATGATGAATTTTAAGCTCACTTGCCACCACCAATCCAATGCGAAATGCAATTAATCTATATGAACCTAAACTATATGCTATGCAATTTTAATATTTTTGTTTAGGGGTTAAAATTTAATTCCTAATTTTCTATGCAATTAACATGAAATGATGCGCCGAAATTTAGGTATAAACAGCTGCCCCTCTTTGAGTGGAGGCTCGCAGAGGTTTCGCTCAAAGATTGAGACCTAAATTTAAATTATGCAAAATGATGAATGATTTTTTTTAAAATTAATGTAATGATGCATGATATGCAAACAATAAGAAACGTATTCTAAGGCTTCTCACTTTGTGTAGAGTGGTGAAAGAACCTTACATATGGATCGCACAAAAAGCGTCTAAGTGAGGGAAAGCTTTATAATGTTTTGAATTCCCTCAATCTCCAAACTTCTGGTCCACTGGAAGTAAGGTTCTCGAAGTACAGGATTGCCTATTTATTATCTGTAGTTTCCTACAGATGCGAAATAGCGCATGATATGAAGAAAGAATGAGACGTGTGGTCTATACCACTAGGCAATCATGAAAAGGATCATATCACCTCTTCCATTGGGTGAGCACGAGGTTGGTTGTGCTACCTATTCTAATGGGTGAACACAGGATGAAAAATTATGCTGCATGTCCTACTGGGCAAACATAACAAGGATCATGTCACCTCTTCCATTGGGTGAGCATGAGGTTGGTTGTGCCACCTATTTCACTGGGTGAACACACGATGAAAAATTATGCTGCCCGTCCTACTGGGCAAACAAAAAGATGGGTGTGTTGTCTATTCCACTGGACAACACAAAATAAGAAATTATGCTGCCTGTTTTACTAGGCGAACATGAAATGGGGTATGCCGCGTACTTCACTTAGCAACACCAAATGTCACATGTTCCACTTGGTGAACATATGAGAGAAACAATGTCTCGCATTCTACAAAAAGAGAAACAATGAAGAATAATTAATAGACGTACCTGAATTCTTCTTATGTTGTAAAAATGGTAGAGCCAATTGCATTGCACATGTTTTTACCTGAGAAAAGGTTAAAATAAAACATGCGCAGGGGCAAAGAAAACATAATTCATGAATTTGCTTGCATTATCAAGCTTTACTGGGGAATTTATCAATAAGAACAACTATTTCGCCCTTTTGACAATTTGATCACATTAAATGAGAGACCTTTAATCAGAAAGGACTTTCCACTCACTCTCAATAAAAGGCCTTTGACTCAACCTTTGATGCGAGTATAAGAATCACTCAAACTCTCTTCATTGTGCTCGACAGGGGTTCGGATATTCTCAAAATCAGTATAACTTGACCAATCTAAAAGGTCTTTATGAGGAGTAAAACGTGGGTTTGATCAATGGCTTAGCAAAAGGGATTCTTCGAATCGAGGCTATTGAAAGAATTGATATCATCAGCTGCTTCGGGTTTGCAAGTTAGGAATACTACAAAAACGAGATATAAAAATCTTGCTCGCACTTCTTCGAGCAACATTTATAAGCATTTGAAACTCTACGTTAACTCAAGTGTCTTATTCTGAAGAGACTTTGGTAAGGGTTGTAACGTAGGTTCGGGTAGACTTGAAATGAATGGCTTATTTCCATCAAAGGGAGTATTATGAATATGGAGATTAGTGATCATCCAATTGATCTATCTCTAGTAATTGCTCCACAAATTAACCTTCGAATGGTCTTTTCCTTGAATAATGATCTTGCATATCGACTTTGTTCTTACTGAAGCTTTTTTTTCTCTCATTTTTCTTCTCATTCATCATTTTTTTTAGAGAGAGAGATTCTCTTTTCGAGAGATTTTTCCGAGAGAGAGAACTTCAATTTATTGGAGTCTTTTTGCGTCCTTTCTGATTAATTTTCTTTCGAGCTCTCATTTGCCTCAAGTCATCTTGAACTTGCTTTGAGACGATTTCATTTGTTTATCGCAGGAATGATCACCAATAGGATTGAAATGAATTCACTGCTCAAATTGGGTATGCAAAGGGTATAATGTGTAAGGGTATAGAAAGAAATGCTCTTCGTCATATCTAAGGCACTCGAGCTAACATAGAACTTGCATGCAACAAATATACATGAAGATTGATGCAAGTGAAAGCAAGAAAATTCTAAGAATTTTGAACTTTCTAGAAAATTGCCCTGGTATGGGATTGTTCCTGACAGGGGTAAGAAATGAAACTCCGTTCAAAGGGGTTAAGCAAATGATAACCTGTAGTGTTTAGATAGAGGAAATGAATGCCTCTCATCATTTTGATCATCATACTTTTCGTGAGATAATCTTTTATCTTGTCAGCACGGAATTTTTACTCAACTTGCACTAGGGATTATTATTCAGGACGTGTATGGAAATGTCTTGCTTTTCGTCGTCTTGAAGTCCCTCATGTAATATAATCGCTTCATTAGGACAAAAATAGATTGTCAGATCAAAAGCCTTCCTCAAACCAAGCTTAGTAACATCAATTGATTCATGAAATTCAATTTGATATTTGATAGAAACAAAGTCAGAATGAGTACAAATCAAGCGTAATACTTCTGCACAGAATCAGAATTAACTGGGCTGGAAAAACACGACCATCTATCTCGGTCAAAATCAAAGCACCTCCTGGAAGGACTTTCTTTAGAATGTACAAGCCACCATAATTTGGGGTGAATTTTCCTTCTGCAAGAGGAACTATCGACAATAACTTCCGCAGGATAAGGTAACCTACCTGAAAATGTCTAGGCTTGACTTTCTTGTTGAAAGATTTAGCAACTCTTTATTAGTAGCACTGGCCATGACATAGAGCTCTAAGCTTTCTCTCATTAATCATGTTCAATTGGTCCAATCTCTGTTGGATCCAATCTGCTTTTGACGATTGTACCTGTGAAAGAATATGTAATGAAGGAATTTCAATTTCAACAGGTAAAACTACTTCCATATCGTACACAAGAGAATATGGAGTTGCCCTTGTAGATGTTCGGATAGAAGTCCGATATGCCATAAGTGCAAAAGGTAATCTCTCAAGCCAATCACGATAGTTTTCAGCTGTTTTAGCCAAAATTTTCTTGATATTCTTGTTGGCTGCTTCGACTGCTCCGTTCATCTGCGGACGATATGGAGAAGAATTCTGATGTTTGATCTTGAATAGGTCATCCACCAATTTATTATTTAGATTCGACTCATTGTCAATAATTATAGTCTCAGGTGCACTATATCGAGCAATGATGTCTCGACGGATGAACTTCACCACAATCTGGGCTGTCACTATCATATAGGACATAGCTTCAATCCACTTCGAAAAGTAATCGATAGCGAGCAGGATAAACCGATGCTTATTTGACACTTTAGGATTAATTGGGCCAATCATATTAATGCCCCACATAGAAAATGACCATGGTTTAGACATTTAATGCAATTCATTCGGAGGAGTTTTAATCTTGTCACCATGGATATGACATTTGTGACAACTTCGGACATGTTGAATGCAATCACTCTATGAAGTGAGCCAGTAATAACCCATCCTCATTATCTTCCTTGCCAGCATATGACCATTCATGTGCGGACTACATACTCCCTCATGTATTTCTAGCATCAAACGAACAGCCTCGGTTGAATTAACACACCTTAATAAAATCAAATCGTAGGACCGCTTATATAGGCATTCTTCGCTCAAGAAGAACTTTGTCGCTATTTTCCTGATATACTTTTGATCAGATGCGGTACTTTTCTCAGTAAATTTTTGTGTTTGAAGATACGCCTTGATATCATGATACCACGGCTTACTATCAGGCTCTTCTGTCGTGGCCATATAATAGGGCGATTTCTGTAAGACCCCTATCTTCAAATGTTCAACTTCTAAATTGCTTGTTACTCATAGCATTGTTGATAACGTAGCCAGAGCATTGGCAAAACTGTTTTGAGTCCTTAGCAATTATTCAAACGAAATGCCTTCAAACTCTTCCACCAACTCCTCTAAATAGATGTGACAGGGCTGCAACTTAGCATCTCTAGTTTGCCACTTACCAACGGTATGAAGAATAATAAGGGCTGAATCCCCGAACACCTTAAATCAAGCTACTCCCATTTCGATTGCGGCTTGTAACCCGAGGATGCATGCTTTATACTCAGCAATATTGTTCGTGCAAGGTAATATCAGTTTCGCTGCGATCGGATAATGTTGTCTGCATGGGGATATTAAAACTGCCCCAATACCTGATCCTAACAAGTTTACGGCCCCATCAAAATACATGGTCCATATATACTCATCAATTGGCATGACTCTATCCTCTAGCGGATTCAGATTCTAATTTTTCTCAGGATTTTCGGCCAAGATATCAGCAATTACTCGTCCTTTGACTGATTTCTGAGACATGAATTGAACATTAAATTCTGAGATGAGAATCTACCATTTTACTAGTTTTCCAACCAAAGCAGGTTGATTGAGCAAGTATTTGATTGGATCATACTCTGTTACAAGCAATATATGATAATGCAAGGTGTATTGCCTCAATCTATGTAGCACCCAGACTAGTGCTGCGCATGTTCTTTCTGCCTCGGAATAGTTCATCTCAGAGGCGGTGAACTTCTTACTCAAATAGTAAATCGCACGCTTTTTTCCATCCTCTTCACCTTTTTAAGTAAGCATGGCACCTGAGGACTCACTGTGGATTGTGAGGTACACGATTAGAGTTTGCCTCGGCGTTAGTGGAACAACCACCGACGGATTCATCAAGTAGTGCTTAATCTTGTCGAACGCCAATTCACACTTTTCATCTCATCTGACTAGTGCATTCTTCTTGAGGAGTTTAAAAAAAGGCTTCGCTGTCTCATATAACTGAGAAATAAATTTGGCAATATATTTTAGCCTACCCATTAAACTACGAACTTCCTTCACCGAAGAGGGAGATTTTATTTCGCAAATGGCCTTTACTTTTGACGGGTCAAATCTCAATCCCTTTATTACTAACAATGAAGCCAAGTTTGCCAGAGACTGCCTCGAAAACGCATTTTGCCGGATTGAGGCATAATTTGAATTTGCGAAACTTGTCAAATAATTTCGTCAAGGTTTCTATATGATCTTCTCCACGCCGAGTTTTTGCAATCATATCGTCAACATAGATCTCGATCTCATTATGCATCATGTCATGGAACAACGTGACCATTGCCCGCTGGTAAGTTGCCCCAGCATTTATTAGACCGAAGGGCATCACCTTGTAATGAAATGTCTCCCATGGAGTGGTAAATGCCGTTATCAACTTATCATCTTCGTTCATCGAGATCTGATTATAACCTGAGAAACCATCCATGAAGGAGAACAGTTCGAACCTAGTTGTACTATCCACAAGCACGTCAATGTACGGGAGTGGAAAATCATCTTTGAGACTAGCTTTGTTCAGGTCTCGATAGTCAATACACACTCGAACCTGACCGTCTTTCTTCAATATTGGAACTATATTAGCGACCCATTCTGAATATTGGATAGTCTCAATAAATCTCACGTCAAGCAGCTTCATGACCTCTTCTTTGTTTTTCTTTGCCAATTCTGGCTTAGCTCTTCACGGCCTTTATTTCACAGGCTCAATCGAAGGATCAGTCGGTAGACAATGTTTGACGATCAATCGATCAAGACCCGGCATGTCAGCATAAGACCTGGCAAAGATGTCTTGATAATCCTTCAACAACTGGATCAAGAGTTTGGCCACATCTTCAAGAAGACATGCCCCAAGCTTCACCTCTCTAGAATTTTCAGTGTCGCCGAGGTTAATCACCACAGTTTCTTCGACAGTCAGAGGCTTAGATTTCTCATGGATTTCCAAGTTCCGTCGTATCTCTTCATCATTTGAATTAGAATCGTCTGAGTCATCGGATTGACTTGCATCACATATATGAGGATCCGTGATTCCCGTCCCTTCGCATGTCTCGAGATTAGTCCTGAAACATGAAAGAAAGGGATCAAATAGACAAGACAAGGCTTAACTACATGCAATTTTTGAAAATTGTTCTTTATTTTTTGAAATTCATTTTGCTTTCAAAGACCTCGAAACAAGAATTCTTGAGAAGCCTAACCTTTAGTTCTTACCGTAGATGACAAATTTTTTAATTGTTGGTTATCGTCATCGGTTTGGCTTGGGGCACTTCAATAAGATTCAAAATAATAAAAACTTCTGTAATTTTATTGATATCGAATCAATGAATTACATCTTATTGGATTGAAAAATCTAAGTGCAACATGAAATAGAATCAAAGAAGTAATAAAAATTTCCACGCAAAAGAGGTGTACGAAAAAGTAAAGGTTTCACTCTTGTGGGCCAGTGCCCATTCCTTCCAACGGTCCTTCCTCGATAGATCCAATGAGCATATTATTGAACAAAACAATGATTTTTTCCATCGCATCATCAGGATCTTCTGTCACTAGAGATGTTAGATCATCCATACCTCCCTATCCATCGGGGACGATATCACGCTGGTCAATATAGAAACTCGGGGGAGCCGAATATTTCACATAGTAGTCGAACTTGCCGCTCGGTTGCCCCAAAGTGTCGATCACCTCTTTCTCTCCATGTATCATTCTTGTAGGACTCGGAGGTGTAGTCCAGATGTTTGGAATTATGAGAAGATCATCTCGGCCTTGGCAGAGCCACGAAACACGAAATGTGAATGCCTCAGTATCTAAGAGGTCCTAAACCTTGTGCTTTAGAACGTAGTAGTCATTAGTGAAGTGACCAACTTCTTCCATGTGATAGTCACATTTTTTGGATGGGTCGTAGTTAGAGAATCGCTCAGGATCAGGCCGCTTCGGCTTAGTGAAAAGCAAGCCCTTTTCCTAGATGATCGTCAATACTTGGGATAGAGATCTGCGGAGAGGAGTGAATTGTCTTCTAGCGCTTTGTCATCGATTAGAGAACGGGTGTCTTGGTGGGCTGTCTTGACATCCAGTGAGTAGTCGTGCTTTACTTTGCTGAGGTCGCAATGTTGGAATGAGTGGATCCCGATCACCTTGTTCGTCCTTTACAAACTTTGGACGCAAGGTGCTCAACTCCCTAGGGTCAGGGGACTCAATAGTATTGCTAGGTACGATTGCTTTGTCATTCGAGTCGGTGCTAAAGGGCTTCATTTGAATCATCACCCTTGGCCCTTGAGAAAAGGGATGGGTCATGGTGAATTGTTTTAAGCAGTCCGATAGATGCGCCGTTTGCCTCGAAAGTTGTTGGAGTATGATAGAGGCTTGCTTCAAGTACTTCTTGATATTAGCGAGGCGGTTCGGCACTTCACTCTGAGTACTTTCTTTCATGGCCAGGCGGGAACAACCAATGGTCAACGATCCATAATCACTTAGCTTGAGTACCAACTTTCTCGCAGTGGTGGCTCATAGCTAGGGGTGTTACGGCTTGGCAGCTGGCCGATGTATGGGGCTCTGAGAAAGAAATACAAGGACGACGTTTATGCAGAGAAGCCGCAGTAGCCGCGAGAACGGCAAGTGGTGGATGGAGCTGCGGTTTATGTTGGGGAGTGAGCCCACGATGGCAGAGGAGCAATAACGAAGGAACTCGGCAAGGTTGTCTCTTGGTGAGGCTTGAGCAATGGATCGATAACTGTGGATGATCCATAGTCACCTTATTCAAGAAAAATGAACTAAATAAGCACATGGTCAAGACGAGGTTGGTCCATGACACGCTTTCTAGTTTTTTTTCATTCTTCATTTATTCATAAAAATACTCGTATATGAACGAAACTTTATGGAAAAGTGCTCTAAGTAAAGAAATATAAATAACACTCTAGACATAACCTAAGAAATAGAAGCATCGAAATCCTTAATCATAAAATTAGGAAAACCGAAAATTAAGACTCCCTAGAAACCATGAACTAAAAACAAATTCTCTAAAGTATTTTTTTTGCCATTTTTTTTTATTATAAAAACGATGACAACCTCTTGTGAAAATAATGACCTATAACACATCCAGGAAGATGAAGACATAGATTGAAAATAAATTCTCTAAAAAGCCTTCTTTCGTTTTTATTTTTTTTTAATTTTCAAAGGACTCAATGATTATTACTTTCGAATTGAAAACCGATCTAGAACCATCATGGACCGACAAAAAAAATGAGAAAATAAGTAAACTACAAGATAAAAGTTCAAAAGACTTACTTTACCAAGTAAGACCATGACAATCACATAGACATGCACATGAAATGTGAATTTAAATCTTAATTTATCTATCCTAATGATTTTTGCAAAATGAAGTGATGAACGGAACAACATGTCGCAGCCTCGCGTACAATCATCATGACTAGTCGCAGCCTCATATACAATAGTCATGACTAGTCGGGTTCAATCACATCGGCTTGATTCGATCGACAAGAGGAATCTCCATGCGTTGTAGCCTCACGTGCATGAGGACGACCCTTGAGCCATTTTTTTTTAAATTTTTGGGATCCAGATGGGATAACCTTTAGCGAATTACCGTCAAGGTTAAAGAACCATTTAAATACCATCTTAAAACTATGGGTGTGACCCAAGTCCGGTCACAGGTTGTGTGTGGTGTAGTGCAAATACCGTAAATCATGTACAATAATTATATACAAACACTGCTTTAATAGTGCAAAAAATTAAATCACAATTCCACTACACCAAGCCTGCAAAACAAAGGGTTAGCGAATCACTACTCCCCTTATAACTCCCATCCTGCAAAAACATTTAACACCTAAGAATGAGAATTCCATCAAATTTTGTCAAATCGAGTGATCTTTCCATGAAAATTTTTTTTTGCCTAAGTCCTCTTTAAATTTTCAAAAAATTCAAGTTAGTCCCCAGTGAAGCCGCCAAGCTGTCGCGACCTAAAAAAAATCGGGTTTCGATCTTAAGCTAATGAATTACTAGATCAATTAAATTAACTAACATAACTCAAGTTCTCCCAAACTCTACCAAATCGCAACTTAGGTCCAATTGTGAGCATACAAATATTTTCAAAGGGAATCGTCACTAATCATTTTGGGCAGGTTGATTAGAAACCTGAATAAAATAGTGGGAGTACTATTTTATTTCTACGAGCCAGAAATTATAAATTCGGGGACTTGGTTACGCTAGATTCCCTAACGTCCTTTCGATACCAATTTCAAAAAAAATACTCAATTTGACAATTTTGATAAATCCTGACTTAGAGTTCAAAGGTGTAGAAATTTTTTTTTGATTTTTACTTATTTAAATGAAAGCTAACCTATATGTAATGACGAGCAAAAATTGACATGCGATTAATGCAATCTAACATGCAAACTATATGTCATGCGACGACGTGACCTATTTTTAATGGCGGACATATTTTTTTTTGTATTTTTAATGAAATTTGGAATTAAAAATGCTAATTATCTAAACACGCAATTTTAAACTAGAGAAATTAACCTATTCTAGAGCAATCTTTTTGGTATTTTTGTATCGAAATTCGAAATTAAAATCAAGTAAAAATATAACTGTTAAATCTTTCGAATTAAGTTTCAATATGAAGCCTGACAAATCCACCCTAAAATTCGAAATACCCGCTATGGAAATAATTCTATCTAAAGCCTGATAGATAAATTTATTTCCACGTGTGCAGTTGTAGATTAGGAAATTTTTCTAATCGATCACATTTTGAAAAATTTTTGATATCTTATATATATATCGGATATATTCAAAAGATTTTGAAAATTGTAAATTCTACCCTAATTTGACAAGTAATAGATATCTAAGATTTCAAAAAAAGGAAATAAATCCTAATTGAAATAATATTTATTATTCAAATATGCAAGATTAGATATCAATCAACACAAATTAAGCAACAAAATATTCAAATCAAATCGGGATAAGACAATTACCTGATTTGCAAATTTCTTTTATAATTTGAATTTGCAACAGATCGAGATTGCAGATTGACGGGGCGTTGGGAGCGACGGCGCGGTGTCGGGAACGACGACGGTTTATGGCAGTGACACGTCAGGAATGGCGATGCGGCGGGCGTCTCTGGGCACCGGTGTAGCGCGGCGAGGACAGCGACGGAGGCAGCGTCAGGCGGTGCGGGCGGCACAGCGTTGCTGCGGCGGTACTGCGGATTGATACGGCGGCGGAGGGAGAGGCGCGGCTTCGGGGCAACAGCGGCAGTGTAGCGGCAGCAACGTCGGTGGGAGGCACAGCAGTGGCGCGGCGATGGCATCGGGAGATGCAGGTGGCACGGAGTGGAGTGAAGCACAGTGGCAAAGAGGGCAGAGGCTTCGCCGGTGGGAACGCCGGCATGCAGCAGCGTTGAGCGGTGTGGCGGGCGCCTCCGATGTGGCTCCGAGCGGCGGAAGGGTGTGCGGCCAGCGGCGGTGCTGCGAGCAACAATGGCTTGGGCCATGCTACAGGCTGTGGTGCAACGGGCGGCGATGATGCGGCGTCGCGAAGGATTCCACCAATCTCTATCTCTTTTTCTCTTTAAAAAAATCTAATCTGAAAGTTATTAGCCTTCCCAGATTATGAGACATAAACATGTATTTATAATGTAAATCTAGGTTAATTGAACTTTCTAGTCCTATGGGCTTAGGCTTTAATTATCATTTATTTTCAAGTAGGCTGAATTAATATGGGTTTTTATTTAATTAAGCTTAATGGGCTAATCTAAGTTCAAATTAAGACAACCAAGCCCTTTTTATGTGTGATTTTTTGCCCTTGCCTTCTGAGTGAGCCGAGTCTCATTCGGTTTTCGAACTTGATTTACGTGATGAATTTTAAGCTCGCTTGTCACCGTCAATCCGATGCGGAATGCAATTAATCTATATGAACCTAAACTATATGCTATGCAATTTTAATATTTTTGTTTAGGAATTAAAATTTAATCCCTAATTTTCTATGCAATTAACACTAAATGATGCATCGAAATTTAGGTATCAACACGCCTGTATCCTTCCATTAGGTCTTTTTAATTATGTTCGTTTAAAAATTAATTTTAAAAGACGAGGATATCCTCTGCATGCGTCCATTCCAGTAATACAGCGAGTATAGCCCATTTGATCGTCTGAACTCTTAACCATGATAGAATTGGATAAAATAGGATGTGAGATTCAGGAATTTTATTATATTCTATTCACTATACGGGGGGAAAAGTACCAAAAAAGTCCTAAAGATATTGCATTAACACCAACATAGTTATAAAACTTTCAATTGAACCAATTTATTCCTAAACATTTTCGTATTGGTATTAATTGAATCCATCCACCCAATTTAGGCCGAAATTACCGACGTAGACGTCAGCCGCCTTACATGGTATGACTGGCGTTAACGTGAATAATTTTTTAAAATTTTAAATATATTTTCGAATTTTTTTTATTAATATTTCTTTTTCTTTCTTTTCTTGTCGTTTTTTTTTCCTTCTTTTCTTTTTCTTTTCTACCGTAGCCGACACCAACAACACCCCCAACCGTAGATTCACTAATACTGGTGTCGGACCAGTCAGACAAGTTGCGAGAAGCGCAGGCAAGCCCGATATCCAATCGGGTGGTGAACTCGATGGCACAACAACCGACACCGGCCACGTAATTTGGAGGTGGCTTTGAGTTGAGGAAGTCGAGATGAGCAAGAGAGGAGGGTCATGATGGAGCTCGATCTGACATTGAGCTAAGAGAGGAGGAGGGACTCGTCAGCACCATCAATCGGAAGTTGGAGGAAGAGATCAAGCGTTGGAGTGAAGTGGGGTTCAAGATTTCTCGTGGATCGACTGCTTGAGACTCTAGACAGTATTGGTGCTGGGGTTTAGGTCTAAGCACAATGTTTTGTTGTTAGGGATGAGAATGAACACCATTGTTGGAGCTCGTTCAAGCTAATAGTTGAACGAGAGACAGCCGCAGGAGAGGTTGCCTTTGCCGGTGGCCGACTAGGCCATGGCAAGGCTGGCCTCACTTGTGGCTGCCTACGCCTCACCTAGGTGGCAAGGGTAGAGCCCTCGCTAGATTCGGCGAGGGCGACCCTCACCTAGGCTGTGAGTGTTGAGCCCTTGCCACCGCGACGCCCTCGCTGACCATGGCCGAGTAATGGCCACAAGCCAAAAGAAAAGAAAAGGCAAAAAAGGAAAGGAAAAAAAGAAAAAAAAATTGAAAAATTATTTAAAAATCACCACGTTAGCACTGGCCATGTTACGTCGGACGGTTAGCGTCCACGTCAGTAATTTTTGGCTTCAATTGACTAGATGGAGTGAATTGATACCAAGTCATAAACTAGTACAATTAGAAAGTTTATGACCGAATTGGTATCAATGCAATAAGTTTATGTTTTTTTTCCCCACTATTTGGTGAATTGCAATAATAGAGCCGGATATTTCTATATTTTGTCATGTGCGTTATTCGGTAGGAACTGCATATCAATGTAAATGTACAAATGAAAATAATAAAAATTTCTCACAAGTCACAGTTATATTAATGGACACATAATATTCGACATTGCATATTCTGTCATCCGACCGACATAAGGGGGGCATTCCCCTTGGACCGTGCGGGGCCAATAGCCATGGTTGGCGTTTTTGCTCATTCAGCTGGTACGAACTCTTGCCTTCAAAATCTTATCTTCTGTAGTGATCTTTCATTTGTTTTCATATTCCCAAGTCGTAATTTCTTCATTCTCGTGTTCATACAACCGCTGTTTGCATCATGTGAAAACCAACAAAATGGGTACCGCCACATGTCGTGTTGGTGATGGTGCTATTAATTCTTCGATTGGGATTTTCACATTGGAGGTACAGATGGTCCTCTACTGTTTTTGTACCATTTTCACATCACGTTGCGACGACCAATCGAAAGTAAAATCGACAATATGTAGAATGAGATTCCCATATAAGACGTACGAAATGATAATTGATTGGTTACACCATATGGTCATTATCATGTGGCGTATCCATCACATGAAAATACTTTTTTCATCCTCGAGCCATTTGATAGTAGGACAAACATCTTTTGACAACACTCATAGATTTACAATGATGCCTAGTTAGAAACATGAACCCTCTACTTCGTATGGCACTCTATTTGATGTCTCAATGAATCTCAACATCTAATTTATAAGAATGAGGTATTTATCAGTAATTAATATTTGTCGAGACACCCAAAGAAGCATTTTAAGATCTCCACCCACTAAACTAAGGGTAGAAAGCTTGTATTTTAAATTAAATAGGGAAAATTACCCAATCAATTCTAAACTTATTAAACAGATGGAAATTCAATCCTAAAATTTTTTAATTTTATTAGTTAGGTCCTAAACCTTCGCACAAAATTCGTATGTAGTCCTTCCGGTCAATATTCATTGAAAATTATTAGTATACCAGTCCGGTCATGTTAACTATACAGTTTAGGATTTTCGTAATATGATAAAATAATCGGAGCTTTAGTGTTATATCAGACATAATTTAAGGTATTTGGTGGCTTAATTACATGATATGCTTGTGCAAAAGGTTGTTCATGTAGAACGGAAAAATCTCCAAGTGGAGAATAAGGGGGATTGATGATATCATGAGGAACATCATCGCACTCGTCAGCAATCATTCCTAGTCACATGCTAGATTTCCTTCTCCTTCTTTCTTCTATTTATAGCGCATGCTATGATAGTGGAAAACGACTGAAGGAGGACATTATCATATTGCCTTGAAAATGTCAAAATGCAGCGTTGCTCATGGTCCCCTCAACGTCTCTTTCATTCTTTAAAATGAATGGACTTTGCGTGGGTCATTTTGTCGCTCGTTCTAGATACCTCTATAATCCCCAAGCGCAGGTAAATCAGTGAATTGTTGCTAGTCATGTCGTGCCTCACCTTGGATTCTTGGATTTTTGAGAAGCTTTTTTTTCTTTTTCTGCCCACAGAATTTACAGTAAGATTCCATAGACAAGCTTGTAAAACAATGTAGGAGCCGGATTAGAGTGAAAAATACATATAAACTTATCGATTTAGATTCTTTAAAATTCATGTTCATTCTCCCTACATCCACCTAACTCGATATTAGGTCTATTAAATAAAGATGATCATTGTTCAATCTCTCGATAGCGACCTCAATGTTATTAACGACGTGATTATAGCTGATTTTAAGAACCGTGCTGTTTAGGTCGTACCGATATGGCCTTGACTACCCTCCAAAGCTTGCTTAATTCTTAATTAACGCTTGTCTTTTTCTTTAATTTTAAAAAAAATTTGGATTTTTCCAATAATTATCCTTCTCTTAGCTCCACATGTGTCGGGGCCGCGTGTCAAGGTACAATCATTGGTGAAATCTTATCGGCCTACGGCTTTACAGGTGTACATTTTCCTTTGGAGGGGAAAGATGAGCCGTAAGTTCTCGAGTTTTCTAAACCCGGGAAACCCCCCCCCCCAAAAAGAGAAAATTAAAAGAAAATTATTATTGATAAAAAGAAAAAAAAAATAAAGGCTAAGCGAGGACGGTGATTCACGTGTTTGCATAGGTGTAGGGCAGTGATGCCTCTGAACGAAAAAAGGACAGGTGGTTTAGCTTTACTTATTTTCTCGTACGGCCTGCATCATGAATTGCTCTTTCTTTCCGTCGGATCAATAATAATTATTAAAATATTAAATAGCAATTTAAATAATTAAACAAATAGCGATTATATATATAAACTATATAAACGAGCAATGTGATATACTCTAACACCCTAGTTTTCAAGTGGTAATGGTTTTAAATATTTCTAAACCTATTATTTACTTCCCTTTTTAGTTCAGTCTCCGCATGAGAAGGAATGCTAAATCATGCTTTCATGTTACAGTTCAAAATTTTAGATTAATTAATAGTGATTTCATAAAATCTTTAAGGCACTTGTCTCATACACGTGCTAAGTAAGTCAACAAATCATTTTTAAGTTAATCATCCATATTTTATTACGAAATTTGTGTTGGTGCAAGAAAAAGAAAATTGTCATATGTAAGTGGATAAGGAATGTGTAGTAATTGAAAAGAAAATTACCAAAGGAGAGGTAACTACTAAATCTAGATTAACCGCTTGTCTCCTTGTATTCCTAATTTGAAGAGTCAGACAAAGGTCAGTTTTGACCTAAATATATGGATATGTAGATAAGAGGGAAAGTTTCATAGACACCCTAAGATTGGATGCCTTTTGTCAAAATAACCCCAAATTGTGCTATGGACAATCAATTGGAACAATCAAGTGGCTTCTTAAAGCGATTGAAGTTTAGAGCGATTACTTCAGCTATGTTTCACGTGGAATCAATGGCAAGCTCGCATGGGTGAAACAAGAGACTGACGAATGCGACAGTACATTTTTTTGCACACTTATTCTCTCGCGTTAAGTGCTCCGATCTGTTTCTCATTGCGAGGAAAAGGGATGCCAATGTGACATTACAAACTAATTCATTCGAAAAAATCTCTCAGTGAAAAAAGATAGTGCAAGGGTTTTCAATGTGTGTATTTTTAGAAGAACAAATGATATATAAAGTAAGAAATCTTAAAATGACCGGTGAAATAATGCCAAAATATTACATGATATATGTGTGTTTTTACAGTGGAATAACCTTATTCCTCTAGTATCTACTATCACAAAAAGATTTGCAACTCAAGATCATCTGTTTTGAAAAATAATTAACATTATCTTATATTTGTTTTGGTAATTAAAGACTAGCAAGATATATGAATGATAGCCTAAAGCATTGCCTTCTCAAAGAATCAGAGCTTAGAGCATACGGTAACATCAGTTTTTGGAGAATATATTCTCCAAACTTTTATCAGACCTAAATTTGCCTCTTCTTTTAAGGGGTTCTTTATTCTTTGAACACTTTAGACAATGCTGATGAAGAAAAAGTCTTCAATGCTTAGGGTTTACATGATGAGTCCAGTGCATCACAGCTGTTAGCATGGGTAAGTCCCATTTGGGACCGACACGATTTAATGGTTGAAGAGTATTAGGTCACATGCACCTGCTGCCCCCAAAAATGTCTTGCTGATGAAGCAATAATGTCCTGCATGAACCATAAATTGCTTTTGTCCTCCAACGAACTTAAAATGCCTTTTGGTTTGAACTTGTCACTTGATCGCATTCAACATGGATCTTTTATATCTATTTCTTGATATTGTAATTCATGTTGATTTTTTTTTATAACAATCAATAGAATAAACTAGTAACACTCGCGAATTTATGCAAAAATTTATTAGACTTGGAGATATTAAAACAATTTATGGCCATTTAGTTATATGCACAAAAAAAAGTAACACTTCTAGTGTCTTTTTCCCGAAACATTGCTTTGTAGGATTGTCTAGAAATGTTTATTGTTTCTCTTTTTTAAATTCTGTAGAGAAAGTAAAAGGTATATATACAAGGAAACAATTACCATAAAAAATCTAAATTATATCAATTGTAACACCAATATGCTAAAATTCTTTTCATATCGCCAAATTTTCAGACTTGTACAAAAAAAAGTGTAAGTATTAGTATCAATGGGTATAGTTTAAACTACTTTATGACATAATAAAATATCTGGGGCTTTAGTGAGGGTTTTATGTGGTACTATGACACCTTTATATGCAACGCTTATGTAAAAGGTAATGTCCTGTAGAAACGACAAAGCCTCAAGTAAATGATAAAGGGGATAAGATGATACATTGGGGAACATCAACATACTTTTGTTTTCTAATTTTGGCTAGTGCTTTAATAGTGGAAAACGACTCGACAAGGACATTATTAGCACCTTGCCAGAAAAGACCTTTCTCTTTGTTTTCGTGATTCACGCTGTGTTTCGGCTAGACAAAGCAATGGTGATGGGTCTCGAGTTCACACGACAATTTTCTCCCGACGCACTGTCTTTTCTCCTCTTTCAGTCATTCTACTTTTGTATTATTTTGTCGAGATGTTTTCCTTTTTCTTTTTCAAAAATAAAAGAGAGGTTGAGGGGACGATGACCATGGCTGCATTTTAGCTCTTTGAAAGAAATATTCTCCTTATTCAAAAGCAATATGAACAGAGATTTTGCTAGTGAATGCTCTAAATGGCACTTATTAATCAATTTAAAAAAATAAAATTACAGTCTTCAGTACATTGACTGTCTTGTATTGTACATGTGGAGTCTCGACGTATGCGAAGTTAAAAAGAGAGGAACAATTATTGACAAAAATCCAATCTTATCATCGATGTTGGCAATAGTATTTCATACTATACCGATTTAAAAATTATTTTTCTATTGACAATATGTGAAGAGTCATGTTAGCTATTGCTACTACGGTATATGTTATTTCTTTGAATATCCTAAAATTTTCTTAATTAATTGCTTAACAAGTGTTCATGATTTATGAGATAATTTCTAACAAAATGCATAAATAATTTCAGCTTTTTAATCTTGTATTATGCAATAATTATTTTTCTACCCCCATTTTCACCGTTTTTCAAATATCTCCCCTCTCTTTCTTTCCAAGGTAAAATTAACACGTGTCGTTATATCGCTCTTTCTTGCTTTATGTGAAATAGGGGTGGACATGGTTTCAGGGTAGCACCTGAAACCGGAGAATTGGACCGATGAGAATATATCAGATTCCATATTCCAAGGTATGCAGAGTAGATTCCAGATTTCAAAAATTAGAAAACATATTTTGATGGGGTAGGTTTGGTGGATGGAACTTGGAACAAGATTTTGTATTTTTCTTTGTCTATACCTTCGCGTGATTTTGCTGTAAAGGGGTGCTAAGATTAGGGAAAATAAAACAAGACTTATGGTAGGTATGCTATCCCATACACAGACGGCTCTCCAGGCTGATATCAAAGGGATTGCCTTTTAGCCACTAAGCCCCTCTTTGAATTTTGATCCGCACCTTATAACTACTTTATAGTAACAGAATTCTAGTATATAGGTTTATATTGTTGACACTTGATTTTTAGCTCATTTTTTTTTTCATATTTTCAAAAATCTCAAAATTAGGACTAGGAATCTTGGCCAAGCCTAGAAAGCTATTTCTAAACCAAAAAATAATTTTTTTAGCATTTTCTTGCATTTTTTCTTAATTTCTTTTAGTTAAAATAAGTAAGAAAATCAAGAAAAATAGCAAATGGAATGAAAAAATTCCATAAAAATAGTCATTAGTCATATTTTAAATCCAATTTCATTAATACATCATCAATTTTTAAAATTCTCAATTGGGTATATGTTTTTGCCAAATTGGGCAAAATCAAACCCGAATTGAACCAAAAGTGCAATTAAATCTTTTCTAACCATTTTTAAGTCATAGTGTCTTCACAACAAATGATTCTGGGACCTTGAACTTCATAATGTTCGGTCTAATTGCATAATTTGTCAAAGAAATCAAAAAATCCCAAAATTTAATTGAAAATTAAGAATTTTGAGCTCAAATTGGAAATCGTGCCCAATATGAAATTGTTGAACCATGAAACCATCATTTCTAGGGTTAATCAGATGTGAATAATTCAATTTTGGCATCAATTTCACCCAATCAAGTCATTAGTTGAAAAAAATCCTATTAACCCAAATATAAAAATGTGAAAATCTTGAACGCAATTATAACAAAAATTGGGGAAAATTACATATTTTGGTTCGGAATATGATGGGGAATTCAATTTCGGGGTAGGGCAAAATTGAGTTTAATTTGCAAATTTAGATCAACCTAGGTCTGCCGGTCAACCAGGTCAACCCGACCCGACCCGGGTTGTTCATCTCCCTTACCCGACTCACCCAGACTGCATTAAACTTAAGAAAAAAACATTTCAAGCCCGCCGCTTTGCCAATCCTCTCCGATCAAATAGACACGTGTTTGATCTGAACGACAGTTGGAGAATCTCCAGCTGTCATCGGAGATCGGTTATAACCGATTAGAAGTCGATTCTAACGATCTTTGGGTGGGAATTTTGGTCAACAAAAACAAAGAAAAAACTGAACATTAATGGGAGGAAGTGTTCGGTGAAATGCCAAAAAGAGAGAGGAGAGAGAAAGAGGCGAAACCAAAGAGGAAAAGCTAGAGAGAGAGGGTCTGAGGTTCTCATCCGAGCGTCCGGCACCGCCCTAGACAGTGGAGCACCGGCAAATTGGGGTTTAGCTGTAACTTCCCCTCCATTTTTTCAATCGGACCAACTAGTCCTGAAGGTTTGAAACCGAGACTTTTCCGGTCAATCCAGAGCTCTTTCGGCGAGGCCAAGATCACCAGGTGGAAGTTCAAGTGTCAAGGAACAACCCTATAGGCGCGGATTAGTACGACAATTTCTTCTAATCATCGAACGAAGAAGGTAAACATCACTTGTGATCATTTTTTTTCCTCAAAATTCCAAAAAGCCATTTTGACCTTAGAATATGTTTATGAGCATAGTTATCTTGTTTGATTGCATTTCAGGCATTAAAAATGCATAAACCGAATCGGCCACCCCTATGAACCACATCACTAGAGCTCGGATGACCTTGCCGGAGCATCACCATGGCCATTGGCAATTGGCTATTCAAGTTAGCTTCCTTGACCTTGTTTGATGTTTTTTGTTAGTAATTAGAATCGTATTAGACGGCTAAGGCGTGCTATATTGTGATTTGAAGGTTAGGTTAGTTAGTTTGGAACAGTTGCGAATTAGGTTTTTTTTTACAGGTTTTTCGCTGGCCGATGGACTTCCGTTGGTGTTCTGAGTAGGTTAGATTTAAAATAGAACATATGGACATAATAATGGTACAATTGGAATGACGAGATAGTCTCCGGAAGGTTGCCGGATTTCAATCCAAAGTCATGGCCTTGATAACATTCGAGTCAAAAATTGTGTACACCACATGTTTAATCAAATGCCCCAATGAAGAATGTCCAAAATGGTACTAATTTTGGCATTGGGTTCGCTAGAGAAGACAACTGGCGACTGGCACCGGTGACGCTCGGTTCGGCCTAGCAGAATCAGGTTGAATCGGGTTGGTCCGGTTCGTTGCCCGGGGGGAAATTTAAAAAATATAATAAATAATTAAAAAAATCTAAAAAAAATCATAAAAACATAAAATATATATAAAAATATGAAAAATCAGAAAAATATAAAAAATTTTAGAAACTCAAAAAATTTCATAAAAAATAAAAAAAATCACAGAAAAATAAAAATTTAATTCATAAAAATTCAAAAATTTTCATAAAATTCATAAAAATTCAAAAAATTCAGAAAATATAAATAAAAATGTGAAAAATTTAGAAAATCAATAAAAAAATTGAAAAATTGGAAAATTCATAAAAATTTTCAGAAAATCATAAAAAAATCAATTCTCGGTTAATAAAATTTCCAAAAAAAAAGATTAAAATTTTTTTAAAATTCATAGAACGGTCCAAAAACACTGTGGCCAACCTTAAAAAATGAAATTTGAATTTTCGGAAGTGCTCAAGTAGCATTTTTAGAAAATCCTAAATTTAATGGTTATAACTCCTAAATAACCCTAAAACCCTAAAAAATGCGAATCATGAAATGAATAAACTTCTAAAGCTTCATTAGCGTTTCGATGTTTTGATTGATTTTTATTTTTAGAAACTATTTAGGATTGATTGATTTGATTGATATCAATGGTGCATTTAATACTTGATTGATTTTTCCTGCGATTAGAATGGATAGAATTAATGGGTAAGCCTTGGAAATTTGCATGACACGTTAGACATTGTATCATTCTTAGGTATCGAAAGGGCGTTAGGGATCTCGATTCGGGATCAATAACGTAACCAAGTCCCCGTACTCAGAATCTCTGGTTTGTAGAATTGTGGTATTTCTCCCGTATCTCGATTAGGTTTCTAATCTACCTACCAATAATGACTAGTGGCGATTCCAAAATCACAAACTTAGATTAAATAGGAAATTACCATCCGTTATCACATGAGGTATGGTCTGGGAGAGACTCTTACATGGAAATACCTCCTTAGCGCGCAAATCCTAAAAGCCCCAAAAAAGGCGCAGCATGACACATATCATGGCAAGTGCAGAGTATACTACCAGGACTAATTAGCATGCATGCGATTGTTTAAATAATCATGATGAGTAGAAAGGTAGAAGCGAAGATTTAGAAACTCATAATGCACACACAAGTTTTATTTCTTGAAGCTTTTCTGAGAGCATATCGTGCCTCCAAATTTTACATGAGTGGCCTTTATAGGCTCAAACAATTACACAGACGATTAATTATTGGTTAGGTTATGAAAATCACCAATAATTTGACACTTTACGATTGACTATATAGGCCTTTACAATTGACAAATGACTAATAGACGCATAATAAGCTTTCGAACGATATTTTTCTTTTTTGCTACAGTGTTGCTATAGTGTCAAATAGTGCATGAACAGTGGCACCACAATGATGAATAGTACATTGCTACAGCAACTTTCCTGACAACAAGCTAATTTTTCAAACACGACGAGTTGATTTTTCAAACATGTTTGGCACGGCTTCAGAGGTCATATTTATGGATGGGTTCTTCAGTGGTATCATCATCATAGCTGTCCAAATTTCCTCTGTCCTTTTGTCTACTATAATCCCTAAGGATCTATTTAATTTCTGCGATCTCTAGGCCCACTTCTTCATGAAGTTATGACTTTTGTCTTTTTTGTGGAGACTCATAAGAAGTTCCTGGAATATCTACAGAGCTTGAGGCAATATTAGTGGAACTTGGTGGAATTCTTGGCTGGGGAAGATTTTCTGGTTGTAGTGACGGACTGTTTCTGTCAAGACCTAAATTGAGTGACAGCTATAGCTCACTGTAATCATACGGGTCTTGCAACAATGGTCATTCCTGTGGGTCCTGTGACTGCGAATCTTGAGATGAGGATAAGGCAGTAGGATTCGACACAGAGGCAGTAGGATCCAAGACAGAGGCAGCGGCAGCGGTATCCCTATCAGCTTGCATATCTATGTCATAATATTGTTCCAATACTATATCAATTATCGCCCGATACCTGTGATCAACTGGATAATCCCAAGACACAATGCTAGAACTGGTTGGCCATATTTCTAGCGATATAACTTGGTTATATTGATATAGAAGTATCTGGAGTTTTCTATATTCCTAGGGAAGTGATGAGATTTTGCATGGAAGGGTTTTGAATAACTTTTCTGGAATCGACTAAGGTTTATAGGTAGTTACTCCTACATCACATGGAGTTTTGCTCATATCTTCATTTGGACAAATAAAGGCCCATGGCCTATGAAACAGAATTATTGTATACGACTTTAGATTGGGTCTACAGGCTCTAAGTTGTTCCTGAAACATGCATTTCCAAGCTCTTAATGAATTGAACCAATTAAGCATATCACCTAAATACTTAAACTTCTTTTCTCCCAAGAGAATTCTACCAATAATGAAAATAATTACGGTTGTTAGAAATTCAATGGCTATGGTATGAGGATTAATCAAATATCAATAAAACCACTTTAATTCCTCTGGAAATTCGTCTTCAAGATTGAGGGAGATAGGATGGATGAAAGGATATTCTGGATATAGCTCACTAGGTCTGAGACTTATTCCTTTGAACCTGCTGAAAATCAGTAGTTGATATTTTCACATTAATGATGACAGATTTTCAAAAAGGGTGTTGTTTTGAATGTATTCAAGAATTTCTGATGGATATTGCCTGCTTGGCCAAGAAGGTTTCATCTTGATAGGTTTGTATCCACCAAACGAATTTTTGGATATATACATATTTATAGATGAAACTGGTGCAGCAAATTCTTTTGGCTGTGATGAGAAATCAACAAGCACATTCTTCTTTTCTGCTATATGCTTGGCTTTAAAAGAATATTTTGAAAACCATTCTGCCTATTTGAGGAGTTGAGGATGAGGAATTTACTTTTGTTTGAACTTTAGCATATGGGAGAATGAGGACATATCTAGTTCCACTAGAACATGATGTCCTATGAGATGATATTCAAACTTCTTGATGCCATACTTTACCGCTAAGATTTCCTTGAAGGTAGAGTGATAGTGCATTTCACTCTGCATAAATCTTCCACTTTTGTGTCCATAGATCTTACATTTGCCATCAATTTCTTCGAGTAGAACGGCAACCCAATATTCATCGCTAACATCTGTTTGCAGAATTCTCTTCCCAATGGAAGGGATTTATAAGGGAGGAAGATGTTGTATAACTTCCTTACGACGTTTGACTGATTTAGTCTGTTGAGTTACCCATGTAGGGGCATCCTTTTTTAGCATCTACTGCAGTAGGCTTGCCAAGTTAGTGATTTTTGGAATAAAGTCTCTGAAATAATTGACTATCCTAAGAAATTATTGGATATGTTTGAGAGAAAGATTCTCATCAGGAAATTTTCGCAATTCTTTAGCAATATGGGGATTGGCATAATATGTCTTGTCCTTAAGATGCATTCCGAGAAATTCAATTTCTCATTGGGCAATAATCTTCTTTTTCTAGGACAGCATGATGTCATATTTCTGGAGCAATTTAGCAAATTGGCTTAGCAGTTTACAATGAGAATCCTCATCAGAGCTGTAGAGGAGGATATCATCAATATAAATTTAGACATTGGCCAAAATAGGCTAAAAGATTCTGTACATAGCTTTCTGGAATAATGAAGGAGCTGTTTTAAGACCAAAAGAAAGTGTTGTGCACTGAAAGTGTTGATTAGAGATGCAAAATCCAATTTTGTGTCAATTATCTGGATAGATTCTCAATTGCCAAAATCCAGCGTTAAGGTCAAACTTAGAATAGACCTTAACTTGGGTTAAGCTAGAGAAACTTATCATCCTATAAGAACTTATCATCTTGGAGGAACTGATTGAGTGGCTAGTAGTTGATGACCAACCTTATTTTCCCTTTGTTTTGCTCAGATCGCTTATTCACGTAGAATGCTTCATAAGACCACTGAGAATCATATGGTTCGATTAATCCTTGGTGAAGTAAGTCTGAGCATTCCTTTTGAGCTAAGATCAAATGATTTGGATTCATCCCCGAATGAGTTGCTTTTGTGGGATTAATATCTTCATTTTTCTTGAAAGGTAAATGAATGAAAAAATTAGGATTTTTCCATAAAGGGTTTGGACATATTAGGACAAAGTTTGAATGGGATTCTGCACATGCTCCAAGAATGGTTTGGATGAGAGAATCTAGTATGTGCATCTGGATGGCAAAAAATCGTTGGATGGGCTTTATGGAAGGGTGCTTCAGGTCATTGTAGAGGATAGGAATTTTTTTCTAATTCATTTTTAAATGGGTTTAAAGAAGGGTGAAACAACTGACTTTGTGGTGAAGCTTTTCTGGGTGGTGATTGTGGTGGTGAGGGAGGCTCACAAGGTTTAGGAATAGAAGGAGGCGTTTGTGGCCAAGGTGGTCCATATGAAAACATGAATTGGTATCTTCCTCCATCATCACCAAGTGGTCCTATAGTAGGATCTCCATCAAGATATTTTTTATAGAGACTATCTTTAGGCCGCTTCTTTTTCTTTTTGGAAGGTCTATCATTTTCGTCGTCATTATGAGGGCTTGTACAAAGGGAATATTGACAATCAAGATCCTAGAAACAATGTCTTGTTCAAGGATCCATGTAATAAGGGATGGATTGTCCCTCTTGATCAAAAGACTAGATCATAGTCTTCAGATTTAAGTCACCCTCCTCAATAGGAATATCATGACAGGGTTGCATCATAAAGATTTTAGGAAAAATGGAAGAAAAGGCTTTTTCTTTTTCCTTATTAAATTTAATGACAACCGTACCATCTTTTTTTTTGTGAAGTGAGATTCCATGGATTGGATAGGCCTGGAATTCTGAAGGAGTTTTTTTTTATTATTAGTTACCCAAGTGTCAGGGAGTAACTTAACTAGTTGATCTCGAGAAATTTGTCTGGGTACATGGATGCAGGAAGTTTGATCATTGTCTAATGAGATAAAAAGAGAGTCCTCCGTGCCCAAGAAATTAAGATCAATAGCATGGTTATGGACCCGATATACTATTTGGTAGTGCAAAGTAGCAGTTATAGAATTAGGAGTCTAAGAGGCTCTGGTAATCTGTAGCTGAACTTTAAGAGTAGGAAGGAGTCTTGGGTCCGTAAAGGCCATGTTGAAATTTGGAAATGGTGTAACAAATAATGTTCCAGCATTAAGGGTGGTTTGGATTGTATCAATACAAGCATGTTGGTAATCCAATAAATGAGTGTCTAAAAGGGCCTTGCGACTAACAACAGATAATCCTTTTCGACCATAGAAAGAGAGAGCAAGGCTAATAGCACCAAAGTAGAGATGCGTATACCCTTGTTGTATCCACTAATGTGGAAAATCAAAATGTAACTGGAGGGTAACGAAATGTTTTTGCTGAATAGCAGGAATATGATGTTAGTCAAATCGGGATGACTAGACATATTCCTTAACTTCTCGAGAGGCATGTTTAATGAGTTGTTTGATAGAAATGAGAGAGAAGAAAGGGGTTTTGCGAAACAAGAATATGGATTTATAAGTGGAAGGTGAGTTTATGAAATATTACCATCTTCATTAAGTATGAAACCTTATAAAGATAGTCAATTTTAGAAACGTTTGAAGTACGAAGATCTAAAGGGGCATTTATAGTGACTGGTGGACTGGAATCGGTAGAATCACTCATGGTGGAACAAGTCTACCTTTTTTGCTTGGTGTTTCATCTAAAAACAAACAGGTATGCTGAATAGAACACTGGCTCTGATGAGTGTATAATCTGAAATCACTAATTCGAGCTTCCATTTTATGATCGAGACTTTTATTTTATTAATATTTCATATTCTTCGACGGGTAGGTTCCAAGTTCTAGGTAGGTGAAACCTGAAATAAGTTTTTGTTTTTCTCTTGGTCTATATTTTCGCGTGATCTTGCGGTATTTCATGGCGTTCGATGATGAGTATATAATCTGGAATCATTAATCTGAGCTTTTATTTTATGATCGAGACTTTCACTTTGTTAATATTTCATACTCTTTGTATATATAAATATAAGTTGTGGTCAGTGAATTATAACAACAAGTAGTGATCATTAAAGGTGATAATTCACCGCAATCAATCAATCAATCAATAATACAAGTGAAGCCTAGGTAAATCCTTGAACTTGTGACAAAGTAGGTTTCAGGTTTCATGGTATACAGAATAAATTCTAGATTCCAAAAAAATGAGAACCCTATTCCAACATGTAGGTTTCAGGTGGAATCTATACAGAACTTGAAATTACTCATCTCTAATGCGAAAAGAATTACTTTTACTTCAACTAGTTGGAATAGTAATTACCAACTTATTGAAGCCAAACTCCTACTTCGATCCCAATTAGCATGTAACACATCACGATACAACATGACACTTATTTGTTATGGGTCTCGTGAACGTGATTCGGAGAGACTGGGATACTTGTTAAACATACTAAACAAGAAATAATTAAATTTTCAAAGTAGCTTTTATATATGACACGAAACAATAGTCATATTAAAAACCATAATTATTTTCAATTATTTGATTAAGGAATACCTTTTAGAGCATTACCTAGGGAAATTTCTTTTCATATTGCTTTCGAATGAATAAGACATTTCTTCCAAAACAGTCAAAATGCAGCCTTTGATCGTGGTCCCCTGTGGGACATTTGTCGCTCTCGTCCCAGATTAGACGTGAAGCATTGTTGCTTCTTCTCGATTCCACTGTAATTGTCAAAAGCAGGTAAAGCATTGAATTGTCGTCTTGTCTAGTATATTTTATTGTCGTCATTTGTATCGCAAGAGGCATCGGATGCTACAACGACTCAAATGATCAAGTGATTTTTTTTTCGAACTTCGGCATTTCCCCAAACTCAATTAAGTTAAATTAAGTTCTCTGTTCTCACGAGATGCGTATTAATCGATGAGCTTGAGCTCTCAACTTAGGATCAAGTGAGTTGATCTTGAGTGCCATTAAATCAAGTCTGATCAGCTCCAATATAACTTAACTCAATTGCACTCGCGATTCTCGCAATAGACATTAAAAGAAAAACCACACATGAAAATGTTTATGCAATCCCATAACATTCTTCTTTTTTCCTGCTTTGGGCTAATGTGCATAACCTTTTGAGCCCGTCATTCATTCATGAGAAACATTTTGCAAAACATCCTTCCAACGATAAATTGATGTGCAAATGATCTACTCTTTAAGATTGAAAAGATTTAATGTTAATAGGAGAAAGTGCAGGTGTGCTGAATGTAAAAACCGTTTACTACGATGCCTTATCAATCCTATTTTAATCTAGTGCTGTATATTTCAGTCTTTTGATACAAGTTAGGAATTAAAATAACATTCCAAATATTAATAAAAGAGCAATAAAGGGTGCCTTTTCAAGGTCGGTGAACGTTGTTGCTGAGAGAGAGAGTAATTAATAAAGAACGGCCGAGAAAAGTAGGTGAGGTTTAAAGCACCTTGTCCTTTTCTGTAGACGATATGATTTGATGTACTGGGCATCACTGCCCTATGCCTGTTCCAACACGTGAATCACCATCCTTCTTGTCTTTTTTTTTTTTAATTTCTATCAATAACAATTTTCTCTTATGTTCTTTTCATTCTTTATTTTCTAGGGTTTCGAAAACCCAACACCATATCTTTCTACTCCCAATAGAAACGTACACCCGGTGACCGGCAATTATCCAATGAACGAACGAGAGGTTCAGGGGACCATGACCATGGTTGCATCTTAACTCTTTGAAAGAAATATTCTCTTTATTCGAAGCAATATGTAAAGTAATTTTGATAGTGAATGCTCTAAATGGTACTTATTAATCAATTAAAAAAATGAAAATTATAGTCTTCGGTACATTGAGTGGCTCATGTTATACATGTGGCCAAGACGTATGCGGTGTAAAAAAGAGAGAGATGATTGTCGATAAAAATTGCCTTTGATTATCGATATTGAAATTAGTATTTCATACGTTGCCAATTTTGAAAATATTTTTCTATTGACAATATGTGAAGATTCACTTTAGCTATTTCTACTATGGCATATGTTAGTTCTTTTGAAAATCATGAAATTTTCTTAATTAATTACTTAACAAGTGTTAGTGATTTACGAGACAATATACAACACAAATGGATAAATAATTTTGGCTTTTTAATTTTGTATTAAGTAACCATTATTTTTCTACCCCCATTTTCTCTGTTTCTCGCATATCTTCTCTCTCTTTCTCTCCCAAGCAAAACTGATATGTGCCATTATATCAGTCTTTCTTGTTTTATGTGATAGAATTACTTGTACTTCGACTAGTTTGAATAGTAATGACCAACTTATTGAAGCCAACTTCTCCTACTTCAATCCCAATTAGCACATAGCACATCACAGCACAACATGACACTGATTTGTTACGGGTCTCGTGAACGTGTTTCGGAGAGATTGCGGCACTTGTTTAACATACGAAATGAGAAATATTTAACTTTTCAAAATAGTTTTTGTATATAACATAAGACAATCATTGTATTAAAAATCAAAACTATTTTCAATTATTTGATTAAGAAATACCTTCTAGAGCATTCCATGAGGAAATTTTCTTTTCATATTGGTTTCGAACGAGGAGAATTTTTCTTTCAAAAGGAGTTAAAAATGCTGCCTCCGCTCATGGCCCCACAACGGCTCGATGGTTCTTCGAATAAATTGACTTTTTTTTTAGACCAAAATAAATGGACTTTGCGTGGGTCGTTTTGTCGCTTTCATCCCAGTGTAGCATTGTCGGTCCTTCTCGAGTACATTGTAATCCTCAAAAGTAGCTAAAAAGTACGTAAAATCATTTATTGTTTGGTCAGAAAAGTAGGTAAAAATCATTGAACTGTCGCCTTTCCTCAGTGTCATTTGTTGTTGCTGTTCATCTCGTGTCTCACGCTTGGACTCTCAGGTGCAAAATTCATGCTGGGGCTAGACTCGAATAAAAACAGAGATACTTGAATTCTGATTCGACATTTTTTTCGATAAATAAGTGGATATGCATATATGTATAATTTATATATGCCGCAGCAAAGATTCGAATGATTAAGTGATTTTTTCAACATCGATATTTCCTCAAACTCAATTAAGTTATATGATGTTATCTATTCCCAAACTCAATTAAGTTATATTAAGTTATCAAGTCTCATGAGATGAGTATTAATCAATGAGCTCAAGCTCTCAACTTAGGATTAAGTGAGTTGATTTCAAGTGTCATTACATAAAGCCTGACCCGCTCCAACATAACTCAAACTCAATTCCACCTGTGATTCTCGCAATAAAAGTCAAAAGAGAAAACACATGCAAATGTTTAGGCAATCCCATAACATTATTCTTTTTCCCCGCTTTATGCCGAGGTAAACAATCTTTTGAGTTTGCCACTCATTCATTAGTAGCATTATGCAAAACATCCTTCGAATGATAAATTGACGTGCAAATTATCTACTCTTAAAGATTGAAAAGATAGGAAAAGATCAAAAAAGTTCTAAACTTGTTGTGTTGATACTAATTCGGTCTTAAACCTTTCAATTTGATCAATTTAATCCTAAACATTTTCACATTAGCATCAATTTTGTCTATCCACTCAATTTAGACCCAAAATCGTTGACATGAATGCCAGTCATCCTATGTGGCACAAACGGCGCTGACATTGATAATTTTTAATACATTTTTTTAATTTTTAATTTTTTTCCTTTTTTTCCCTTCCTTCTCCTTGCTTGGGCTGTGGCCGGGTGAGGGCGTTACAACCCTCGCTAGCCACAAGGGAGGGTCACCCTCGCTCGAGCCGGCTAGAGCAACTCGCGACTTAGGGGAGGTGGTCCTCACTGAATTTGGCAAGGGCGACCCTTGCCCAAGCTACAAGGGTCTAGCTGTCGCCAAATCCGGCGAGGGTAGCCATTTGGTGAGGATTGCGCTGCTCTCGCCTAGGCTGCGAGGGTTCAACCCTTGCCCTCATCGGCGAGGGCGACCCTCCCTTGTGGTCAGTGAGGCCGCAATGCCCTTGCCTGTGGCAAGTTGCCGGCCATGGCGACTGGCCACGGAGAAGGAGGGAAAAAAAAAACAAATGAAAGAAAGGGAAAAAAGAAAAAAATTAATTCAAAATTTTAAAAAGGTAATATAAAATTATTTAAAATTATCCACATCAGCGCCGGCCGTGTCACGTTGGATGGCCGACATCAATGTCAGTGGTTTTCAGGCTAAATAGGCCGGATGGATAGAATTGGTACCAATGTGAAAATATTTATGACTAAATTTGTGTAATTGAAAGGTTTATAATTGAATTGGTGCCAATGTAATAGGTTTATGACTTTTTTATTATTTTTCCCTTGAAAAGATTTAATGTCAATAGGAGAAAGGGTAGGCACGTTGAATATAAAAACCATTTAATTCGATGCCTTATTGATCGTACTTTAATCTGGTATTGCATATTCTAGTCTTTTGATACAATTTAGGAATTAAAATAACAATTCAAATGTTAATGAAAGAGTAGAAAAGAGTGCCCATTCAAGTTAGGTGACCATTATTGCTCCGACAGAGAGAAAGAGTATAGGGGTGAGCACTATTTTAAGGTAGAATCTAGAATCTGAGAATCAGATCAGTGGGAACCTATCGTTTCCGGGTTCAAATATATGTAGAGTAGGTTCAAAGTTCCAAAAATTAAGGAATCTGTTTCGACGGATAGATTCTAGGTTATAGGTAGGTGGAACCTGGACCTAACACCTAAAACCTAAAACAAGTTTTTGTGTTTTTTTTTTCTTTGTCTTTGAGCGGTCATGTGGTATTTTATGACGTCCGATGATGAGTGTATAATCCGAAATCACTAATATGAGCTTTCATTTTATGACTAAAACTTTTACTTTGTTAATATTTCATATTTTTCGTGTATCTAAATATAAATTATAATCAGTGAATTGAAGTAACAAATAGTGGTTATTAAATATGATGTTGACACCTAAATTTTGGCACGACATTTAGTGTAATTTGCATAGAAAAATAGGGATTAAATTTTTAATCCCTAAACAAAAATATTTAAATTGCATAACATGTGGTTTAGGTTCATTTTAATTTCATTGCATTTTTTTGCATCGGACCGATATTGGCAAGCAAACTTAAATTTCATCGGACAAAAAACGGCACGTCCGGAATGCAAGGGCCGGGAATTTCAAGTCAAACGGGCTCGGTCGTTTTAATTTGGGTTTAATTCGATACGTTGAGTTTAATTAATCAAAAGCCCAAGTTAATTCAGCCCATTTAGATGTTAATTAAAACTAAGCCCAAACCTAAGCATATTAGGACTAGAAAGCCCGACTAATTGACCTAGGTTAACATTATAAATATATTGTTATACCTCATAACCTAGGGGGCTCTCATAATCTGAAAAAATCAGAATTTTTAGAGAGAGACTCGGAGAATTTCGGAAAACGGAATTTCGGAGAGAGGGGGGGCTAGAATAAGAAAGAAAATAAATAAAAGGGGAAAGAAGCAATAAAATTCAGTGACACTAGACACGGTCAAGTGTGAGGTTTTGGTGGTCTCTGTGCGGAATATAAAAAGTGAGGAAGAGAAGTCAGAGAGGGGGGGTGGTCTTCACAATTCGCACCGCACAAGAAAGTGTACCCCTAAAGAAACAAAAGAAAGGCTAAGGTTGGTTCGTTCAGTAAAGGGAGCCGCCACACAGTGAAGAATTTCCCAAAAAAAAGCCGTATGAAGAGATCTCTACACACAGAAGAACGAAGATTTGTGCAATAGAAAGAGAGATAATCAAACGGAGAAGAAGGGAGAATCGGTCAAAAGAAATTGCTCCACGTTGACAAGTCGCTCCTGCATTGAACCGAGAAGAGTTGTCCCTACCGTGGCTGCTTCTTCATGCCACGTTCTTCATCAATTGGACTTCCCACGGCTTGAAGAGAAGCTGCCCATGCCACGTCTTTCCCTGCACAATCAACGCTGCTGTTGCCCTTACCAAGACGTCCTCGCCTGATTGAAGATGAGTTCACATCTTCCACAGCCTTGAAGCCCAGATCCTTGACATCTTCGGCCTTGTCACACCGTCACCGCCCCTCAACAACGATCACTTGCTCCATCTCGCCACATCCTTGAAGATCTCCACACGCAGCAGTGACGTTGGTGAACGAAGAACTCTAACAACGAGCTGGACACATCCGCACGACGTCAACCGTGGCGGCACCACTTCAAGGCTTTGCACCGAGCAACGGACGACCAGCCACGAAGCCCGCGCGACGCCCTCTCGTGAGCCACCGTCAACCGTCCCGTTCTCGACGCCGCTGTCGTCCCGCCGATCACATCGAAACCTGCCGGACAGCCGTGTTGTTGCCGAGCCCATCGTCCCGACGACGCCGATCCCCTCGCCGGTGTCTTCGTGAGTCCCGCTAGTGCCGTGCCTCGTCGTCGTCGTCGCCGGTGATCCCGATCCCGATCCGCAAACTCGATCTCGAAGCAATTCGAATTTGGAAATATTTTCAAATTAGGTAAGTGAATATATTCAGAATATTTTCTTCAAATATTTAATTTCCTGATTCGTGCACGTTTGAATATTTCGTGAATATCACGTGAATATTTAGATATCGTAGGATAAGGTTCGATATATGCGCAATATTTGAAATATTCAAATTAGGAATCGTTTCCTAATTTAGCAACGTATTGGGACGTCTGTCCGACTTTAACCCTAAAGTCCGATATGCGGCGATACGGAAAATCATAATCCTATTCATAACCACTTGAATATGATAATGATTTTAATTAGCTTTCCAAATTTGAATGATCAATTATCCGTTAATATCTATAACCCTATAGATATGACCGATAATTTGATTTTTGTGCCTAATCCGAGTTTGAAACGAATTTGGCGGATTGCGTGGTTGATTTGAGTTTGATTGTTATCCTTGTTTTGATTTCTTTCCTTTTCAAATAAAAAGAAAACCCCAAAAAAATTTCTGTTTTGAGATTTAAAGTAGAATTTTTGCATGTCTAGGGTTTTTGAATATATCCCGAAGGATAAGATAAATATCTAATTTAAATTAAGACGTAACGTGGCAAGTTTCCTAATTTAAATTAGGTATTATTTCAAATCCTAATGGATTATTCACGTTATTTTATTATTTCGAATTTTAAACAAAAATCCCAAAAAGAAATCATTCTAGGGTAGATTAAGTCATCATAAATTGCATGTTATTTTAGGTGTTTTTGAATTTTGAATTTTAAACAGAAAATACCAAAAATAGAAGTCATTAGGTTGCGTGTTATTTTAGGCATTTTCATTAATTCCGAATTTCATTTAATTCCGAATTTCTTTAAAAAAATACAAAAAAATACATCATTGCACGTCATTAGAATTAAGTCACGTCGTCGCGTGTCATATAGTTTTGCATGCTAGGTTGCATTTATTTGCATGTCATATTTTGCACGTCATATTTTGCACGTCATTGCATATAGGTTAGATTTCATTTAAATAAAGTGAAAATCCAAAAAATTGAGTGAATGCTTTGTTAATTAGAAATCATATTAGGGCTGTCTGTATGATTTTTCGCTAACGACGCAGATGCTTGCTGGATTCGAGGTAAGTAATTCTTCCCAGTTTGCAATTTATTTAATGCTTTGATTATTGGATGTTAAATTGGTGGTTTGCGCACACGCATGAACACCTCACATGTTAGTAAATAATTTAAAATGGATCCAAACTGCCTGCTAAAATATTTTTGAAATGAAAAGGTACCGAAAGGGCGTTAGACTAGATCTAGCGTAATCAAGTCCCCGGGCTTAGAATCTCTGGTTCGTAGGAATAAAACATATCTCCCTATGTTTTATTTAGGTTTCTAATCAGCCTACCGTAAAATGATTAGTGGCGACTCCAAGCATGAAAGCATTTGCATGTTAAAAACTTAAACCCTAAGTTGCGAATTGGTAGGGCTTGGGAGGGCCCGAGTTAAGTTCAATCTTAATAATCCATTAGCCCCGAAAGAAATGAACAAAATTTTTTTAGGGTCGCGACAGCTTGGCGACTCCGCTGGGGACCTGAGTTAAAACTCTTAGTGGACTTAGGCCAATTTTTCATTTCAAAAATAATTTTTGTTTGGCAGCGAGGATCCCAGGTACGTCCCTAACATTTAAGATGTTAAATGTTCTTGCAGTATGGGAGGTATAAGGGGAGGCGTGATTGTTAACCCTTGTTTTGCAGGGAGGTGGTTGAATGTATGGTTTAATTTATGCACGAAGCGCTGGTTGATATAACCTGATGTGCATGTCTTACATTTATACTACACCACACACACTACCCGCTGCCGGACCTGGGCGGCATAGGTTTAGGATGGTACTGAGACAGTGGACACCTCGACCAAAACCATTTGGTACGGGTCGCCCTCCTCGGTCCCGAATTTTCTTTCAAGGTGTCATTGAGTACCCACCACGGTTGTATTCCACTCAACCCGGGTCGGCTCTTTGACTAAGCCGGAGTCAGGGGAATCCTAGCCTAACCACCACCATGTTTGGTTTAGCTCGGTAATCCTCGCGTCTCTATTTTGCAAGCCAGAGTCTAGATAGAAATCGAACCTCACATTTCATGCGTGTGTCTCTGTGATTGCCATTCCCTACCCGGTGAAGTAAGTTTTCTGAACCCTTTTTCTTGCACTTTATTTATGTTTCGTACATGTAGTCGGTCCATGATAAGTCTAAGTCGGTCATAATTTTTGAAAGCAATGATCATTGAATTTCTTTTCAAATGAAAGAAAAAGGAAAAAAATAAAGCGTTGAAAAATTACTTTCAATTCTTATCATTATTTTCCTAAGTCTATCATAAGTCATTATTTTCTAAGAAATGTGCCATCATTTTCATAAATACATGAAGTAATGAAAAATGTCATGGAAAATGGGAATAAAAAAGACGATTAGACTGAGTCATGGACCGATCGTTTTGAGAACACATACTCACCATGCTCTATTCTTCAAATTAGGTAACTACGGACCGATCACGTTCACCTATTCGTACACGGTCAAGAGCTAGAATGGCCGATCAAACTGAGTTGCAAGAACGTGTTGACGGTATGGCAGACCAGATCAAGCAACTCGCCGTCGCCATGCAACAAATGACCGCCGAGATCAAGGCTCTTCGGTCGATCCCTGTTCCAACATCCCTTGAAGTATCAGTCCCGAAGCATATAAGCGCAAAGAATGTCGATGTCGAGGAAGATGATGATATGCTTGAATTGGAAGATGACCCTGTCCAGATTGTCGTCAACAAACCTAAGCCTGATGAGCGGGTCAACAAGCTCGAGGAGAGAGTTAAGCAGTTGGAAGGTTCGCAGGATTCACCCTCAATTGATCTGTCCATGTATTCGCAGATCAAAATTCCGAAGAAATTCAAGATGCCAGACTTCGATAAGTACAATGGCACCACTTGCCCGAAAGCTCACCTGCAGTTGTACCACGTGCAAATGACCTCGTACGTTGACAACGAACTTCTGATGATTCATGCATTCCAAGCGAGCTTGACCGGCCCCGCTCTGCACTGGTACCTCATGAAAAAGATCAATAGCCTCAAAACCTGGAAGGAAGCTAGTGAGGCGTTCATAAAGCAATACCGGTTCATAACAGACATCACTCATACCCGTGATGATCTCGAGCGTGCTCAAATGAAGAAGACCGAGTCTTTTAAAGACTATGCCATTAGATGGAGGAATATAGCCGCTCAGGTCGTCCCGGAACCCATAGACAGTGAGCTGAAGAGGATGTTCGTGAAAACTCTCCCGTTCGAATACCGTAATCGAATGGTGGCCATTCCGGCCGACAACTTCAATCAACTCATCCCCATAGGCGAACAGATCGAGATAGGGTTGAAGGATGGTTGGTTCGTGGAGCAGTCTTCGTCAACCAAGAAATTCAGTGCAAGGAAGGAGGAAGAACCGGTAGCTGAAGTGAACGTGACGTATAACCAACCGAGCCGGCGGAACGCTAATCCAGCCTCGGTAATTCAAGTGGCGGAACCTCAGCAGCAAAACATGGGTCGTCAACCTTTTCAGAGGAGGAATAACAGGAGGCAATTCACCCCCCTCCCCGGATCATTGTCTCAAGTATTGGCGGTGCTCCGGAAGAGAGGCTTGCTTACTACCGAGCCAAAGCGGCCCAATCCTGAGAAATTCTATAACTACGACCCGTCGAAGAAATGCGATTATCACATGGGTGAGCTGGGGCATTCAACCGACGACTGCTACGCCCTCAAGCACCAAATCCAGAATCTTCTCGACACGAAGGCGTTCTCATTCCAACCCGCTAAGCCGAATGTTCAGAGTAACCCGCTCCCCGATCACGCGGGCAATGTGAATGTCATATTCAACTTTAATGCTGGTCGAATCAAGAACGTCAGAGTACACATCATTGACGTCTATGGTGAGTTGGTAAAGGCCGGTTATTACCCACCTAACGAGGTCATTTCCCTGGCTGTCATGAGAGAAAGAATCTCAAGGATGGTAGAAGCTGGGCTGATCGTTTATGCTGACCACACTGGCATCATTTCTACTATCTCCGAGGTCGTCATTAACTGGGACGAGGAATTTGCTACGTTGAACATTAGAAAGGTTAAGCTCGATCCCTTGCCTGGAGACATACCTCCGCTCGAAGACGCGACTGATGATGAAGAGATCGTAGAGAGCACCCTTAAAGCTGACGAAGAGAAAGAAGTGATCGACACTTTGGGGCAACCAAGTGGCAAGTTTGACTATTATGTAAAGTACTCGGCGCCCCCGAGCTTCTACGTTGATCCCCGTGACATTGTCCCTAACGGACGGGGGGGTATGAATGATCCAGCACCTCCAATGACAGAAGACCCTGACGATGCAATAGAGGGAATCACTGCCCTGTTCGATGACGTCTTCATCGGAGCTATCGAAGAAGGACCGTTAAAGGGAATGGGCATAGGCCCACGAGAGTAAAACTTTTACTTTCGCGCACTCCCCTGTGCGGGAATTTTTTTACTGCTTTCTAGGATTTGCCTCGTTTCGAGTGCTGTTTTCATTTCCATTTTTAGGTTTTGATTGCTGTAATTTCCATTCAATAAATGTAATTCATTTTGAGATAATCAATGAAATTACAAGCTGTTTTCAGTTTTTGAGGGCATGTTGAGGTATATCAAACCAGCCCGGTGATGATATCCAACCGATAAAAGAAAATATAGTCCAAGGAGAACTCTGAGGCCTGGGCTTCATCATGTTTCCTCGTTTCAAAACCTTTTCGAAATGAATTTCTGAAAAACAAAAACACGGAAAAATTACAAAAACAAAAACAAAAAAAATGCAATGTTTACCCCTGTTTGTCCTTCTGAATCCACTGCTTTATGTTCCAGGGGCAATCTTGTGACACGTGAGGGTACGGGAACGGTCCAAATCGATGAATTATGCGCCGCCGAGCTTGATCCCGATGATGCCGATGAACTCGACGATTCCTCGGATATTCAGCGTGACTTAGAGCATCATGAAAGCCCAAAGTCCTCACATCAAACCAAATTATCATGGTTAACCTGAATAATTCTGGAGAAACCAAAGAGGTAAAGATAGCGGCAGCCCTTTCCGGGGGTGCCCTGATTCTCGCAGAAATGGATGGTCGTGAGTTCTCCACCCCTGTTAATTCTGATGCTGTGAAGATGTATATTCCTTGATAAAATCTCACATTTTGCAGCAAAAGTTTTTCAGTATCTGGTTTTATACCTCTGAATTGCAAACATGTCGGTGATGAATAAATGATTTCAAACAATTTCAAGATGAAATGTATGCATTGGCTTTAAACTCTGCATGGTTATTTTGTCAATTCGCATCATTGATTTCAAAGGGAAAGTTTATTTAGACAAATCGATAACTCATGCGAAATGAATTGAATGTGTCAAATGAGATACGTCGGGACGATGAAAGGCAAGCCCTATCCTACACACTGTCCCATGCATTAATCCCCAATGAAAAAAAAAATTAAAAAATCCCCAGCAGTTGAGTGGAAAAATTCCATGTCTGCAAGGTAAAGAGTTTTCTCGCGAAAGGTACGGCGACCGAAGTGACAAGAGGCATTTCATTTCTCTACCTTAAAAACACTATAGGCTATCCATTGTTCAACCATTTTGAGCCTAAATATTCGGAGAAATTCATTCAAATTACCCCTGTCAAGAACCATCCCACATTTGGGCAAACTGGAGGTAAATCAACATCATAAGGTGAAAAATGACTAGAAATTTTCTTGTTCTCACTTGCATCAATCTTCGAGTGTTGCTTTTACAGATGAATTCACGTGAAATTCAAGTGCCTTAGGATGACGAAGAGCATTTCTTTCTCTATCCTATATATACTTTACCCTTTGCTAAGCCCAATTGAGCCTGCAAATTCGTTTCATACAAACCCAGTTGGTGATCATCCCCCACACTGGGGCAAGGCAAAAGGTCATCATTGTTCAAGCAGCATATCCAGAGTGTCAATCGAAGACGAGAGGCTTTTGAGTTCAAACAGCAAGTCATTCAGTTGGATATAGGTGGTTAGTGTTTCACATTGTAAGCAGTGTGTGTCAAGAAAAAAGAAAAAAAAAGAAAGAAAAAAAAAGAAAAAAAAGAGAAAAAGAAGAAAAATGGGCAAGAAAAAGCAGTGTGCCTGGTAAAAGCAAGGCCGATGCCCAATGGAAAAAATGTGTCAAGACACGGCATGTCAAAATCCCCAGTAGACAAGTCCTAGAGAAATCAAGTGATGAACTCTCAAAGCCAATGTAGCATTTACTGTGAAGAAAATCTCTGGTGAAGAAGAAGACCGGTGACAATGCCAAGATGATCACCAACTTATTCACCCCAATCATACATTTTGAGCCTAAATAATCCATTCATTTCTCAACCCATGAACCTAGCCTACGTTACGTCCCTTGCAAAGTCTCTTCAGATTAGGGCACTTGAACTAACGTAGAATTTCAAATGTTTATAAGCTTAGCTCGAAGAAGTGCGAGCAAGTCGATTTCTGTCTCATTTTGCAGGGTTCTTGACTTGTAAGCCCGGAGACGATTGCAGAGTATTTCCTTTCAATGGCCTCGACTCAAAGAGTTCCCTTTGCAAGCCATTGACCAAGCCCATGTTATAGTCCCAGTAAAGACCTCTTGGATTGGTAAGGTCGTACCGCTTGCGAGAATACTCAGACCCTCGTCGACATGATGATGATGAGATGGAGAGATTCTTGTGAATCAGCCTTTTTCAATGAAAATGAGAGAAAAGCCCTTTCAGACCGAAGATCCCTCATTCGACATTTTCAAGACGTCCATTTGTGAGTTAGGATTGTCTTATTATGATTTTCCCCAACGGAGTTTGCAATGCCGATTTGACAAAACCATCGTGCATGAAAACCAGTGGAAATCATAGTGCATGTGTACATGTGTTCTTGATAGTGCGAATGCATATTACATGTTGCTTAAGACTGTGTCTAGCAGGAGACACACCCTCGAGAGTCGGAGATATCGCCAGGTAAGTATATCTCTATATCCCTAACCTGTTCGAGCAATCGTCAGGTCCCAAATTTGATCATTTCGTTGCGATCTCTAGATGCTTTTGATAATGTGCAGGTGTCTATTGATCAAGCCTTTTCAGGTACCTCTGATGAGATCCAGGTACTTTGTCAAGGAACCCTTGAACATTTGGGCTAGTCCCACTGTTCACCCAAAATCAGATTGTTACAATCTCCAGAAGATTCTCCCGTGAAGCACCTATGGCGATGTATAGGTGAAGCGGCTAAATCTTTACTAGTGTCTATGGCGATGTATAGATGTCTAGTAAAGGTTGGAGTTCTTCTTTAATCTCAGAAGATTCCCCCGTGAAGCACCTATGGCGATGTATAGGTGAAGCGGCTAAATCTTTACTAGTGTCTATGGCGATGTATAGATGTCTGGTAAAGGTTGGAATTCTTCTTTGATCTCAGGTATTCCCCCGTGATATGCCTATGGCGATGTATAGGTATAGCGGCCAAATCTTTATAAGTACCTATGGCGATGTATAGGTATCTTATAAAGGTCGGAATACTCTACCCTTCCTGAATATTCCCCCGCGACTCACCTATGGCGATGTATAGGTGGAGCGGCCAAATCTTTATGAATACCTATGGCGATGTATAGGTATTTCATAAAGGTCGGAATATTCCCTCAACCCCCAGGTTTTCCCCCGTGTCTCACTTATGGCGATGTATAAGTGACGCGGCCAAATCCTTATGAGTACCTATGGCGATGTATAGGTATCTCATAAGGGTCGGAATATCCTATTTAGTTCCCCCGTGACGCACCTATGGCGATGTATAGGCGCAGCGGCCAAATCTTTACAAATATCTATGGAGATGTATAGATGGATTGTAAAGGTCGGAACGTTTTTACACTTTTTTTATCTCACGAATCCAAGTGATGGTTGGATACGTTGAGCTTTCTTCCTGTGATTTGACTTAACTGCAGATCACCACATTCATCAACAGTTTGTCAGGCAATACCTATGGGACTGAGCCCAGATATTTGCCAAACAACATTCAAAATCAGAGTCGTGCCTCGAATTGCATTATCTCACTTCCGTCAGGTAAGTAATTCCAGGTATGTTTTCCTTTCATGTCAGCATGCATCATTTCTTATTGCATTTCAAAAAATGGGACTCAAAATCCCGACAAAAACAACATTCATTGCATTTTGCATAGTTGAAATTTAGGTATCATTTAATCTTTGAATGCAACCTCTGCGAGCTCACCTTCAAAGAGGGGCAGCTGTTGACACCTAAATTTTGGCACGACATTTAGTGTAATTTGCATAGAAAAATAGGGATTAAATTTTTAATCCCTAAACAAAAATATTTAAATTGCATAACATGTGGTTTAGGTTCATTTTAATTTCATTGCATTTTTTTGCATCGGACCGATATTGGCAAGCAAACTTAAATTTCATCGGACAAAAAACGGCACGTCCGGAATGCAAGGGCCGGGAATTTCAAGTCAAACGGGCTCGGTCGTTTTAATTTGGGTTTAATTCGATACGTTGAGTTTAATTAATCAAAAGCCCAAGTTAATTCAGCCCATTTAGATGTTAATTAAAACTAAGCCCAAACCTAAGCATATTAGGACTAGAAAGCCCGACTAATTGACCTAGGTTAACATTATAAATATATTGTTATACCTCATAACCTAGGGGGCTCTCATAATCTGAAAAAATCAGAATTTTTAGAGAGAGACTCGGAGAATTTCGGAAAACGGAATTTCGGAGAGAGGGGGGGCTAGAATAAGAAAGAAAATAAATAAAAGGGGAAAGAAGCAATAAAATTCAGTGACACTAGACACGGTCAAGTGTGAGGTTTTGGTGGTCTCTGTGCGGAATATAAAAAGTGAGGAAGAGAAGTCAGAGAGGGGGGGTGGTCTTCACAATTCGCACCGCACAAGAAAGTGTACCCCTAAAGAAACAAAAGAAAGGCTAAGGTTGGTTCGTTCAGTAAAGGGAGCCGCCGCACAGTGAAGAATTTCCCAAAAAAAAGCCGTATGAAGAGATCTCTACACACGGAAGAACGAAGATTTGTGCAATAGAAAGAGAGATAATCAAACGGAGAAGAAGGGAGAATCGGTCAAAATAAATTGCTCCACGTTGACAAGTCGCTCCTGCATTGAACCGAGAAGAGTTGTCCCTACCGTGGCTGCTTCTTCATGCCACGTTCTTCATCAATTGGACTTCCCACGGCTTGAAGAGAAGCTGCCATGCCACGTCTTTCCCTGCACAATCAACGCTGCTGTTGCCCTTACCAAGACGTCCTCGCCTGATTGAAGATGAGTTCACATCTTCCACAGCCTTGAAGCCCAGATCCTTGACATCTTCGGCCTTGTCACACCGTCACCGCCCCTCAACAGCGATCACTTGCTCCATCTCGCCACATCCTTGAAGATCTCCACACGCAGCAGTGACGTTGGTGAACGAAGAACTCTAACAACGAGCTGGACACATCCGCACGACGTCAACCGTGGCGGCACCACTTCAAGGCTTTGCACCGAGCAACGGACGACCAGCCACGAAGCCCGCGCGACGCCCTCTCGTGAGCCACCGTCAACCGTCCCGTTCTCGACGCCGCTGTCGTCCCGCCGATCACATCGAAACCTGCCGGACAGCCGTGTTGTTGCCGAGCCCATCGTCCCGACGACGCCGATCCCCTCGCCGGTGTCTTCGTGAGTCCCGCTAGTGCCGTGCCTCGTCGTCGTCGTCGCCGGTGATCCCGATCCCGATCCGCAAACTCGATCTCGAAGCAATTCGAATTTGGAAATATTTTCAAATTAGGTAAGTGAATATATTCAGAATATTTTCTTCAAATATTTAATTTCCTGATTCGTGCACGTTTGAATATTTCGTGAATATCACGTGAATATTTAGATATCGTAGGATAAGGTTCGATATATGCGCAATATTTGAAATATTCAAATTAGGAATCGTTTCCTAATTTAGCAACGTATTGGGACGTCTGTCCGACTTTAACCCTAAAGTCCGATATGCGGCGATACGGAAAATCATAATCCTATTCATAACCACTTGAATATGATAATGATTTTAATTAGCTTTCCAAATTTGAATGATCAATTATCCGTTAATATCTATAACCCTATAGATATGACCGATAATTTGATTTTTGTGCCTAATCCGAGTTTGAAACGAATTTGGCGGATTGCGTGGTTGATTTGAGTTTGATTGTTATCCTTGTTTTGATTTCTTTCCTTTTCAAATAAAAAGAAAACCCCAAAAAATTTCTGTTTTGAGATTTAAAGTAGAATTTTTGCATGTCTAGGGTTTTTGAATATATCCCGAAGGATAAGATAAATATCTAATTTAAATTAAGACGTAACGTGGCAAGTTTCCTAATTTAAATTAGGTATTATTTCAAATCCTAATGGATTATTCACGTTATTTTATTATTTCGAATTTTAAACAAAAATCCCAAAAAGAAATCATTCTAGGGTAGATTAAGTCATCATAAATTGCATGTTATTTTAGGTATTTTTGAATTTTGAATTTTAAACAGAAAATACCAAAAATAGAAGTCATTAGGTTGCGTGTTATTTTAGGCATTTTCATTAATTCCGAATTTCATTTAATTCCGAATTTCTTTAAAAAAATACAAAAAAATACATCATTGCACGTCATTAGAATTAAGTCACGTCGTCGCGTGTCATATAGTTTTGCATGCTAGGTTGCATTTATTTGCATGTCATATTTTGCACGTCATATTTTGCACGTCATTGCATATAGGTTAGATTTCATTTAAATAAAGTGAAAATCCAAAAAATTGAGTAAATGCTTTGTTAATTAGAAATCATATTAGGGCTGTCTGTATGATTTTTCGCTAACAACGCAGATGCTTGCTGGATTCGAGGTAAGTAATTCTTCCCAGTTTGCAATTTATTTAATGCTTTGATTATTGGATGTTAAATTGGTGGTTTGCGCACACGCATGAACACCTCACATGTTAGTAAATAATTTAAAATGGATCCAAACTGCCTGCTAAAATATTTTTGAAATGAAAAGGTACCGAAAGGGCGTTAGACTAGATCTAGCGTAATCAAGTCCCCGGGCTTAGAATCTCTGGTTCGTAGGAATAAAACATATCTCCCTATGTTTTATTTAGGTTTCTAATCAGCCTACCGTAAAATGATTAGTGGCGACTCCAAGCATGAAAGCATTTGCACGTTAAAAACTTAAACCCTAAGTTGCGAATTGGTAGGGCTTGGGAGGGCCCGAGTTAAGTTCAATCTTAATAATCCATTAGCCCCGAAAGAAATGAACAAAATTTTTTTAGGGTCGCGACATATGATAATTTATTGCAATCTTTCAATAAATAATACCTGTGAAGCTTGAATAAACCCTTAAATCGACTCTGAAACTTGCAACATGGCAGGTTCTAGGTTTCAAAGTATGTGCATTAGATTTCAAATTCTAAAAAATGAAGAATCTATTCCTACGAATAGATTTCAAGTTTTAAGTGAAATTTGTATGAAAATTAAAAATTGCTCGGTCCTAACTAGAGAGAGAGAGCAATTAATAAAATACGGATGAGAAAAATAGGTGAAGTTTAAAGCTCCTTGTCCATCAGAAAGGAGAGAGACGATATGATGTTGATGTATTGGGCATCACTGCCCTATGCCCATTCCAACACGTGAATCACCTTCCTTCTATTCTTGATTTTTTTTTTGTATGTATCAATAACAGTTTTCTCTTTTTTTTGTTCTTTATTTTCTAGGGTTCAGAAAACCTAACCCCCATGTCTTTCTACTCCCAATAGGACACGTACACCTGTGACCGGCAGGATTTCCCAGATTGTCGTTCCTCAACAGGTGGCGACCAGCTAAAAAGAGGAGTAACTATTTGCAAAAATCCAAAAAAATAAAAAGGAAAAAGGAGCAGATAGGGTTCATTCAAGAATTAAGAAAGCTTTGGAGGGAGTGATCAAGGCCATTTCAATCCGACTTAGCAAGCACGATTCTTGAAAAGCTCCAAAATTTAGTCGTTTGTAACATTGAGGTCGCTATCGAGAGATTCAACAATGATCATTTAAAAAAAAAACTAAGTGATAGTTAGGTGCATGTGGGGTGAATGTGCATGTGTGTGATGGAGCTATATCGATAAGCCTATGCATTTCTTCACACTAGGCCGGTTGAGCTAGGTTATTTCTAAGTTGTTTCAAAAGCTTATTTAAGGAATTTTACTATAAATACCGTCGGCATGAGAAAAAAGTAACGTTCATGGATTACTATTGATGTATTAGTTAGCAAAGTAATGGAGAGAGTTATGACCAACACGCGTTAATGGTGATGAAAGCAGCTCGTGATTTTTCTTTGTTGACAGTGTCTTTAAGAATAATTCAATCATTGAAAAATAAATTTAGTTGATCTACACCCAAACTCATAGCGCTGAATGTATTACAATCAAGAAGAAATATTATATCTGAATTTTTAATGACTATGAAACATAAAAATCTAACTTCGCTGACAATTTATAGAAATTGTAACTAAAGCTTTATGAGCATTCTATTAGTAAATATGACGGTTTCCTCTTTTAAAGGTTTCTTTTTTTGAATTTTGAATTTTCCATCCTTGCCCTAACTTGTTTGCATCTCTTATGATATTTTGCTCATAACGGGGGACTCATGAACCTCGTTTTTCCTCTACAATAAAAATACACTGGAAGTAATAATCCCTTTATCTGATTTGGTACATGATGCAGCTTGGTGTAGGCTGCTCGAACATTTGGATTGGGGAGAGTGACTTGCACATGCGGAACTGGACGAATAATAATTAGAGTCTTGCGCAAGCTCGGGAAGATGGATGTAACTTTGTCGATACAGATCGGAATGACCTAATTCCAAAGCCAAATGAACAAAGACTTCTGGATTAACAATTTCTCTGTTTTGAGTTTTCTCAAATAAGCACTATAGTAAGGACGAAATCAGGGTGGAAGTGGACGGAAGTAAATGGACAGAACAGAGGAAAAGATAGAATTTCGTTGGTTGCTCTTCTAGGCCTCCAAGGAAGTGGATAGGCATCGATTCTTTTAGATCGATGTTGCAACTCTTCAAGGATGCAGATTTGAAAACCTTCAACTCTTTAAGGACAGAGTGAAAACTCTTCTAGGTTTTCAGGGGTATGAACTCTTCAAGGTTCAAGATAATTGCTGAATGCAAAATTTTCATTAATCAAATTTGTCTACCATTTACAGAAATTTGATGGCTTTTTAGTCAAAGAAAGAAAAGCAAACGCATAGGAAAATACTAAAGTCAAAACCTAGAAACTAGAAAGCATTAAAGAACATAGAAACTAGAAAATATTAAAGATCATCGAAACTAGAAAACATTAAAGATCATAGAAACTAGAAACTGTTAAGTCTTCGTGGTTGTGCCAAGGTGTCTACTCAAGCGTTTTGTGTTCTTTGATGCAAATTCAATGAATCCGCAACTTTCGACAATAGGCTCTTGAATGCGGGTTCATCGAATCGGCAAGTTTCGACGAGCTTGAATGTGGGCTAATCTTCTTGGCCGAGTGAGCTGGTCTTCAATGCGGATTGCATCATCCTCCCCTTCTTTAAAAGAATTCGTCCCGAAGTCATGTCATCATCGGAAGAATCACCCACATAAGGTGTTAAATGCCGAACATTGAATACGTTATGTATCTTCATATGAGAAGGAAGCGTTAATCGATACACATTAGGATTGATGCACTCAAGGACTTCGAGGGCACCAAGCTTTCGATTACTAACCTTGTTATAGCTTCCAACGGGATGGCGCTTCGGTGGCAAATAAGCCCAAACAAAATCTCCAGGTTCAAAGATAACTTCACGCCGCTGTTTATCGATGTCCACTTTATAGGACTCGGTTTTGCTCTACATCCTTTGGCGTACATCTTCATGAATTGTTCTCAGTTGAGAAACAATATCGTCAACTTTATTGCTCGATTTCTCAGCAAAAGGAATTGGTGCAAGATCAAGAGCAGAGTTCGGTTGTCGTCCATATACGATCACAAAAGGACTATATCCAATGCTACGATTCTTAGTACAATTATATGCAAATTCGCCAAGTGACAACCGTATCTCCCAAGAGCGGGGATTATCATCGATCAAAGTCCTCAATAGATTTCCTAATGTTCGATTGACGACTTCAGTTTGCCCATCCGTTTGAGGATGAAACACAGTACTATATTGCACTTTAGTACCAACATTCTTCCACAGCTGCTACCAAAAATGACTAAGAAATTTAGTATCTCGATACCAAGTAATAGTCTTTGGAATACCATGCAATTTATAGATTTCCTTGAAAAATAAGTCGGCAATACGTGAAGCATCCATGGTTTTTCGACAAGGAATAAAATGTGCCATCTTCGAAAATCGATCGACAACAACAAAGATCGAATCCATACCTCTAAGTGTGCGTGGTAGTCTGAGGACAAAGTCCATAGAGATATCTTTCCACGGGGCTTGTGGGATTGGCAAGGGCAAATAAAGGCCAGCATTGGTAGCTTGTCCCTTTCCAATTTGGCAATGTCGACACCTCATCACATGTCGGTGTACATCGCGTTTCAAATGAGGCCAAAAGTATTTGGCTGAAACGAGTTGTACAGTCTTGTCGCGCCCAAAATGTCCTTCATGATGAACTTCATCGATCACCTTTTGTCGAAGAGAACAATCCGGCACACATAAATGGTTCCTTTTGAAAAGAAAACCATCACATACTATAAAATCAGCAAGCTTCTTTTCTTGTGCGTCGGGAATGATCTTGGAAAAGTAGGAGTCTTCTTGATACAACTACCGAAAAGAGTCAAATCCAAGAACAGTAGAACGCATTGTATGGAGGAAGCTCTTCTTCCTGCTAAGAGCACTGGCAACCTGATTTTGAACTCCAACCTTATGCTTAATGATGAAGGTGAACTCCTGGACGTATGCAGCCCATTTTGCACGCCTGGAGTTAAGCTTTTGCTACCCTGAAATATACTTGAGAGCTTTATGATCAGTATATAAAATAAACTCTCGATGAATAAGATATTGCCTCTAATGCTCAAGTGTGCGAAATAACGCGTAGAATTCCAGATCATAGGTGCTATAACGAAGTTTTGCACCATTAGTTTTTCGCTAAAGAAGGCAATGGGTCGATCTCCTTGACTTAGAACTCCTCCTATGCCAATACCTGATGCATCACAGTGCACTTCAAAAACAAGATCAAAGTTAGGCAAAGCAAGTACTGGGGCCGTGCTCAAATTTTCTTTGAATTGTTCAAAACTTTTCTGAGCCGCATTCATCCATTCGAAAACTCCCTTCTTCATGCAAGAAGTGAGCGGGGCCACAGTGGTGCTAAAAAGCACAATAAACTACCGATAGAAAGAAGCGAGACCATGAAAGCTTCGCACTTCATGCACATTTGTTGGAGTCGGCCATTCTTGAATCACTTTTTTCCGAAAAAAAAGGATGAGCATCTCTCAATTCCGTTCTACTAGTCTCGTGCGGGCATGAGCGCGATCACTTTTAAATTGATCATGTATAATTTAAGGCAAGAGACAAGCACGTTAAGAGGAATTATTTTTCAACCGCTATGAGGTAAGTGGGTCAATGGGAACACAATGGTACGCTTTGGGGGGTATTTAAATGCGGATGTGGCATTTACAACCACATTAAGAGGAATTATTTTTCTCAGGAAAAAGAATAACGCAAAGATTGTCAATATATAGAAGAGCAATGCTACATATAACCTTATTACAATGGCCGGTGATATTTATATATAGATATTTGTTTTTACAGTGAAATAACCTTATTGCTCCAGCATCTATTATCACAAAATAATTTTAAACTCACGATATCTGTTTTGAAAAATAATTAACATGATATTTTATATCTTTTGGTAACTAAAGACTAGCAAGATAAATGAAAAGTAGGTCAGAGTATATGCTGTTACATCAGTATTGGCATCTTCTTCTAGGGCCCTTCATTATTCTTTGAACAGTTGCGCCCAAAACACCTTTTGGTTTCAACTTTTTGCTTATATAGCATGGGATTTTCATACTATCAAAAAATGAGTAGTGCCATGACAATCAAAATATTAAAAAGATAAAGAGATGAAATGAGTAATGCCATCACAAAAAAACCACAAATAATAGATTATGTATCCACTTGTTAATTTATGCAATGATTTATTAAAGTTGGAGATATTAAAAAGGTTTTGTGGCCATTTAGTTAATTAATGCGGTAATATGTTGCACATATGTGGTTTTTGTTGAGTGCCTCATAATCATATGTTATTTCAGGCATATCATCGGAAATATTTACATATTTAGAGAATAATTTAACCTTTCTTTATACATAGTAATGATTTGAAATTCGTAGACATGAGTAATTGTATATATCATTTGTGACTACCATGGCGGTAAATCAAGTGTGGCACAAGACTTACTATTTGGTGAAGTCAGGGATCCAAATTCGGATCCTAAATTTCTTTTCATTCTCAAGTACTCTTGCTTTATCTGTAATAGGCACTTTAATATAAGAGAGCGACCGCTTTAATATGGATTTGTATGGGTTGATAAGGTTGTGCCGATGAATTTCTCCTTTCTAGATGGAGCATTGGAGATGTTGGCATCCCTTTCTCACCCTTCCCCATTTATCAAGACGTGTCCGTATAATTCGTCTCTTTCTCACATCCCCGGCTATAAATAGAGCATGTACGCTTAAGTTCTCCCCGCACCACACAACCTTCATCCTCTTCCTTCCCTTCTTTGCTCTCTCTCTAACACTCACTCAAACCCTAGACCCTCTCTCTCTCTCTCTCTCTCTCTCCCTCTCTCTCTCTCTCTCTCTCTCTCTCCCTTCTTTGCTATAAATAGACACGGCTTTACTGGAACTTTTGTACAGAAATTTTGAAAATGTAAGATGAGTGTTTAGTTCGATTTACAATATATAGACATGAAAAATGAGAATAAGTTATTTTCATCGATAAAAACATTGATTTCGCTCTCTCTTATCAGATCAAGGCTGAGAAGTACATCTTCCTGTATGGAGCGGAAGAACCCAAGGCCATCCAGGAGATTGAGGAGCCGCTAAAGAAGATGATCGACGATGGCATTTCCATCGTTGCCTTCAATGTCACCAAATCACAGCTCTTTTGGACCCGCCTCGAGAGCTGCATGCTCTCCAAGCTTCAAACCAGAGCGGACCTGCACGAACCCCTTATGCAGGACATCCTCAGGCTCTACACCAACTTCAAGAAGGAAGGTGGTTTTGTAGTCCTCACAAAGGGGTCGCGGGTCTTGATCAATGATTCCCACGTGCACGTCACGAAGGTCATGGTGCAGTACGAGACGTGGAAGAAGCATGTGAACGTGAACGGGAAGACGTTCGACATGGTCTTCAGGGAGCAGTTCGACCGTCTCTACGTCCTCCCGAGGTGCCACCACTTCTATATCCCGAACATGGTGGGTTACATCCCGGAGGATGTGAAGTGCCCGGTCTGCCCGCGCATGATGAACAACATTGTCAAGTTCGAGTGTTGCCATGGTGCACATTAGTCAAGTAACGATGAGAGCGTGCTCCGTGAGTGTGTACCCAGTTTAATGAATAAAGAGGGCTTGCTTAGTGTCAGCCCAGTCCTCCTCTGCGAACTTTGCCTATGCAGCGTAATGTATGGAACAACTATGTTCCCTTACTCTCTCTATGTACAACGTTTCCACTGGGAGCGTGTGCTGTTAAGTAATGAAGTGTGTGCTTTTGTTCTCAATAAAATGCTTCTCTGAGTACTTTTGCCTCATGACGTTTAAATTACCCCATGGCAAGCTCCTATCACGCTGCAAAATTTGGGAGGACCAAATTTCCTATGAAGGCACATAATTACAAGATGAATTAATCATGTTGCCAGCCAAAAGTTACATAAGACCAAAGTTATTTCCCGTAAATAATATGAAAAGAATATAGACAACAAAACCTACCACAAATTTCCTAATTTGACTGATCGAATTGATGCATCTCCATAAATCCATATAGATTTCATGTGTTTTGACATTGTCTTGTATTACTCACGTACGCAAGAGAATATGAAGATAAATCACCAAGTCTCTGACCGGGGGGGGGGGAGGTGGAGGAAGTTTGGGGCCGAAATGAAAGTCGGCACAGAATAAGAAGGAAAAATAGAGTTTTAATAAGTGGTCTTATGTTATTTAACAATTATTCAATCTTATGAACAATCAACGAAATTGTACCAAATTCGTCGGTAAATCAATTCCTAGAGCAACCTTCTTCTAAGTCTCATTTGCCATGGTCGCACCATTATTTGACATTGTCTTGCATTACTCACGTACTCACATGATTGAGTGGGGATTAGCAACAATTTATAGGACCGTGACACCAATTATACCTACCCACTTGTCGTTCCGAGGTAGGTTAGTCTGCAAGAACAAGGAATGCATGGTCATATAAACTGACTCTTTTTTCATAGGGGTCAATTTCCGCCATTACAGGCGAACTTGATTCCTGAAATGGTTTTATTTGGAAGATGCATGATGAGCTCGTCGGCGAAATTCATGTGTCAACATTTATCTATTTCTTTTTCTCTCTCTCTCTTTTTTGCTAGAATTGTGTTATCTTTTTCACTAAAACTACAAGAAGCACTCGTGTCCGTAAGTGCTAATTTGTTCGAATTCAATTTAATCCCTCGGTGAAGGACAAATACTTCCTTAGTCTTCTTGTGGGACATTAGACATTTAACACACAATTCAATAATTCATGAGCATGCACATTCATATAGCTTTAATTGGAGAAAGTTACCATGGTAACTCAATAATCCTAGAAAGCACAATCTCCTGTAGAGGCAAGTAATTAATCATATTGCCGCCAAAAGTCATATAAGTACCACAATCATTTCTAGGAAATAAAATGATCAGTATCTAGAAAACAAAACCTACCATATTTGAGTCCTTTGACTTACCAAATTTTTGCATTTCCAAAAATCGGCACATTATCAATCAGAATTGCTCAAAAGTGGATGTGCAAGAAAAATGTATCATCAAGCAACACACTTTATTTCAAGATTAGACGCGGCATGAGCTCACTTATTACATTATTGAGCCACCTTATTACAAGGACACTCCTAGGAATCAGTACTGGGAGGATCGTTAGAATTGTTGCCATGAGAATCGGTTGTCCGGTCTTCAATTGCTTGTGTTAACATCATGCTGAATTCTTCAGACCTTCTCTTATGAAGTTTCAGCTTCTCCAAGGAGGGGTGGGCATTTCTATGCCTCTCGTTGGAATTCAACGAGGCGCTCTCTTGCAACTCTCAGGGTTCTTCGACAATTCTGAGTTCTGATCGGAGGGCCCACACAACTCCGCCATTTGTTCACCTTCAGATTGCCTAAGAGCACAAGAAAGGGATGCGCCTGGATCTTCAACCTGGCCAAGACTGGCCTGATTACTAGGACGGACAAGAGACAAGGCCTCGTTGCCCAGCCTGAAGAGTACAATTATCGACTCAAGTGCACAATCTGAATTGATTTCGGCAGCACTCCCAGTATCTTGCTTGCGAGGATGACCAAGAGACAAGGTTGCATAGCCCAAGCCGAAGAGTGCAATTAACGACTCTAGCGTACATTCTGAATTGACGCAGGCAGCCCTCCTAGGATCACGAGATTGACTTTTCAAAGCAACCTTCTTCGGGAAATTACCAAAAAAGTCCTAAACCTTTTACATTAGTACCAATTTAGTCCTAAACCTTTTTTTTTATGCCAATTCAATTTTAAACCTTTTGCATTTGTGTCAATTTAGTCCTAAACCTTTTTTTTTTTTATAACCCGGAAACCTTCCTTTCGTCCGATAGGCTATTCGGTACTAAACCTGAGGTAAGGCTAGCCCAGCAACCCACCGTCAGGACCCCCCATTTTAATCGCTGACGACGCAGAGTTTCGAACCGCTCACCTCCTGCGATGGCGGGAGGGCCCAAACCAACTGTGCCATCTACGGGTGGGTAATCCTAAACCTTTTTTTTTATACCAATTAAGTCCTAAACCTTTTAAATTGATGCTAATTCAATCTTAAATCTTTTGTTTTTGTGCCAATTTAGTCCTTCAGACTAATTTTGATCGGAATTTGCCAATGTGGACACCTGCCGACCAGTCACTAGCGCAGACGCGGAAAACTTTACTAATATTTTAATTTTTTTTAAAATTTTTATTTTTTTCCTTTTTTTTCCATCTTTTTTTTTCACTTTTTTTTTGTCTTCCCTCCTTCCTTTGGCCAGTCGCCGGTCAAGCGATCAGCCAAAGGCCAGAGGTCGGCGAGCTCAACCTCGCCGGCCACTGGCGAGGGTGAGCTTGGCCTTGGTCAGGCAAGGCTCGACCCCTCGCCCGGCAAGGGCGAGCCTCACCTTGATCAGGCGAGGCTCGACCCCTCGTTGGAGGTCGCGATGAGGGCAAGTCTCACCTGACCTCGTCGGATTTGGCGAGGTTGCTGGATGAGGCTTGACCTCGCCGGATCTAGCGAGGCTCAACCTCACAAGATCCGGCGAGGGCTCGAGCTCGCTCGACCAAGGCGAGGGCTCGAGCCTCGCTGGACCAAGGCGAGGCTCGCCGGCCTCTAGCCTTTAGCCGGTCGCTAGATCGGCAACCGACTAGAGAAAGGAGGGAGAGATAAAAAAAAAAGTGGAAAAAAAAGGAAAAAAAAAATAAAAATTACTAAAGTTTTCCACGTCTACGCCGGTGATCACCCGCCGGTCAGCAAGCGTCAACGTCGGCAATTTCCAGTCAAAATTGATCGGAAGGACTAAATTAGCACAAAAAACAAAAGGTTTAGGACTGAATTTGTACCAATTTAAAAGGTTTAGGACTTAATCGGCACAAAAAAAGGTTTAGGACTAAATTGGCACAAAAAAAGGTTTAGGACTAAATTGGCACTAGTGCAAAAAGTTTAGGACTTTTTTTTACTTTTCCCAACCTTCTTCTGAGCCTTATCATCCATCGCTGTATATATTTGAGATTAACTCTTGCACTCGTGCATGATTGAGTATGGATTAGCTGCGATTTGTAGGGCCGTGACACCAAATAAATGTATCCACATCTCGTTTTGCAATTGGTAAATTTAATTGGCTTCCATGTATAGCATAATCTAGATACGAAATCCTAAAAATGTTTTATCTACCTATTTATAGATAAACATTCAATCTTTTATCATGTTTGGTTATATTTCTTGCCAAATACGACCATGCACGAAAGTTAGTCAGAGAGCTAATTAGATTTTTTTCCTAAATTTGTCGATACTCATTTCGGCACTCAAATTGACTTATTATTTTTTTTTAACTCAATCCATTAACTTATCTATTCTTTGATAGTTCCCAAATGGTCCAATATTCAGCCATTATTCTTTGTATGCACTTAAGAGGTAATTAAAAGAGTGTATGTTTTGTAAGCATAATACATGTTATTCCCAATTCTGACTGCGATGATAGATGCAGAGATATGAAAGTTGCTTTATGTCGCTTGGTTAGTTCAAGATTCCTAAAGACCCACTATGCACACATTCGGTGCTAATTTTGTAGGATGCTGTTTTTTTTTAGGGGTCAGGAAAGACAACTTTCATTACTATCCGAAAGACAGATTACAAAAGTTTCCAAGATCATGACATAAAATTAACCATAGGGAATGGGGAGGTTTAGAGAGTCAATTGGGCAGGAGAAAACCAGTTTTATGGCCCTTGGTGATCTAGTCCGCAGCTTGATTAGTATCTCCGGCTCATATCTTATTTTGACTCCACGCAGCTAAGCCTAGGGTTGTAAAAAAAAAGCTTGGCCCCGGCCCGTACCCATCCGACCCCGACCAGAAAATTTTGGGCCTTTCGGTTTGGGTCTACTCCTGTCTGAGTAAGAGCTCAAAAAGTTGGGTATTTTCCTTGTTTCGGTCCGGGTCGGTCCAGGTCGGGCTTCACTCGTGACTTAAAAAATACCCTAGTCATTTCCCAGAAGTTGCACAGCCTCGTCCTCGTCTCTATTTGGCCACGGCCTCAGCTTCGGTTTACATTTTCCTCCACGAACCCATAAATCAAACATCCTTTGCAAATCAAACGTAGCACAGAGGTACGTCTCTCTTGCTTGCTCAAGCATGATCGTAGCTCTGCTTGACAAAACCTCAGTTCGGGGTTTCTCATTTTATTCGACTTTATGGGTGTCTTCGGTCTAGCGTCTTGTCGGTGATCATGGGATTTCTGGCTCAAGTCGTGGTTTGATCGTTCGCAAATTAGGGGACCATTTTTCAATGGCAGAAGCATTCGACTTGGATTTGAACTGGGTAGAGAGAGAAATAGCGGCAACACACTATCTTGGTGGAACTAGGAGCATCCAAGCTGTGTTTTGTGCAGAGGGAAGCTACTTTTGATAGTTTCTGTTGCGGCATTTTCATTAATCTTTCACGTCTTGTCAGAGAAGTGAAGATCCATCATCTTCTTCCTTGCTCCGACGCATTTACCTCAAAGGGTCTCTCCTTTTCTTTCTTTTTTGCAAGGAAAAAGCTAGCAATAGTACCTCTCTCAAACTAAATTTGTCTTCAATCTTTCCAAAGGAAAACAACCCACATCATGTTTTGGGTCGGGTTCCTTTTTACGACTTGAATCAGACTGTATATTCAAGTAGAAGTGGGATGTTGATGTTGTTGCCGAAAGTGACGGATCAAGAATGTGTATGTTGATATCTTCTTTTTCTTTTGCTTCTTGATTTGCTGAATAATTTAATACCCTAGTCACTGACCTTTTCTTCTTGCATTTTTTGTGAGATCTTTTCAGGTTGTCGCCTCGTGTTAGTTCTGCCCGGTTTTTGAGTGGGTAAACAAATTTCCTTTCTTTTTATAAATCACTTTTTATATATTGCTGGACTTGCTTCTAAACGTACCCTGTGAGAAACCCCCTCCCCCCAAAAAAAAAACCCGGAAACCCGACCCGGATCGACCCAACCTGTTTCTATGGTTATATGCTAAACGGGTCTCGGTCCGGGTCGGGTCTAGTATCATAAAGACCCGGCCCGACCCAACCCATTGACACCCCTAGCTGGGCTAATAGAGATCTGCAGTCATTGATAATGGACCGAGCAGCCCATGGAGCTTCCATTCGGTCTTATACGCACTCCACCACCACTGATGCGTTATCCGAAGAGATCTCCACGTGCAAGTCAATTTCCATCTCTTGTTCAGTTCGTGCGCCTTGTTTACGCTTTAGCCACAATAGAGCCTCCCTCATAGCCGGTTTCAGCAACAAGGGCAAGAGGGAGCGTATCTATCTTACAAAGCCATTCATGAGAAGGCCAAAGGCGTTCCTGCAAATACCTGCGACGGAACTGGCCATGGTCGAGCAGCACCACGTACTATCCACGTTGATTTTCCTGGTGTTTTCCAACGGTAGGCTCCACTGCGTCTTTAGTGAGCTAGTTCCGTGATTTATGCTTGCCATACTTAGATTTCATTTCATGAAGAGTTGATTCATGGAAGTAGCATCTCTAATAAGCAAAGCTTGGATTGGGCCTCCATGCTTGGAATATCATGGGGTTGCGCACCTTTCTAGGAAGTTGTTCACATTGAGAAAGTGTATTTCCTTTTGGTTGCTCCACTTTAGTGTTGACCTACAGCAATTTGAGAATATATAGGGCTAAAACCCCTATCTAAATGCTCCCTTGGTTTAAAAAAGTATTAGAATTCATCTATGAATAATCAAGTTTGAGCATGTCTGAAAGGGGCTATGTAAGTGGCCCAAGCTTAGGAAGGAAATTGATTGACCAGGCCCGCCCAATTTATCTTTAGTTGGCTCAAGTGAGCTCTCATAGATTGCTGGACTTACGCTCATGTCTGCTTTAATGTATTCTCCACCAGTAATTGGAATCTATTGCCATAAAGAAGTACATCAAGCCACTTCAGAATATATTGGACATTAAAGTTGGAGAGACTAGGAACTCTCCTTGTACCATATTACGAACATTTTGAACTAAATGAGGAGGTCCAATGGGAATAGTTATTGGCGATGACGATGGATTGGTTCAAAAACATATGTACTATATAAGCCTATTGATTTGATATGACGAGTTCCACTCCATGAGAAAAGATGGCACCCTTATTGAGCAGTGCCCATAAACTTGGATAGTCTTCGTTTCTTAAGAAGAAGAACACCTCACGGCCTTCCATTAGGTCTTCGTCCTTTTAGACTGATCAATTGAAGACGTGCATGGGAACATACTGCTTAAAATACTTTGATAGAGTTGACAAAAGACAATGTTCATGCTCGAAAATGGTGGAAAAGGAGAGCCCCTGCTTTATAATTATTTCCATCACGGCTCATGACTTACTCACGTCACCACCATCTACAGTACCCAAATGTCCACATTCTATGCTTGCCAACAGATCTTGGAAGACAATAGATTCAACTTGCTGGAAATAGATTCCTAAACAAAATGCGGAAAAACGGAAACAAATTCCTAAATGACAAAAAACTCGAACTAACGAGTAACGCTAAAAACATATGCGGAAACGTGTCAAGTTGAAACTTGAATCACCGATTGTTTAAAGTACAGCACCAAGAAGGGCGTACCTTATTTTCCATGGATTAAATGCTCCGATTGCAACACTGAGAGAGTACGATTTTGATCATCGAGTGAGACCTCTTTTTCCTTTTGAGTGAGAGAAGTTTTGTTCTTGTTAGTGTGAGTATCAAACGTACAAAATGTACATTTTTTTTCATCTGGTTCACCCTTTTGTTCTTTGTGCAGTTTCCCATAAATAACTGTCTCGACCGTTATCTCTCTCTTATGGGCTCTTTCAAGTCTAATGGGCTAGGTTAGCTCAACATGGGCGGCTCAAAATTATAAAACCCATCATCTCTCACTCGCATATGGTGGTTTAAACATAACTCTCTTTTCCATGCAAAATTCATACTAGCAAATAATCTGTACGATCAGCATACTTCGAGAGCTCGTTGCCATGCATCTGTTAGGAGTACATAGCAGTTCAAATTGAGCATAACGTTTTCGAGTCGATATAGTATGCAGTACACTAGATCAATCAATCACATTTATATATCTCTTGATCTCTTTTAGTATCTCATATATTGTATTCACAACTATGATTTACTCAAAATCATAATTAGTCGACCTGTGACTACAAAAATAGAATATGACATAATAAACAAATTAATCTTCCTCTTTCCTTAAACGTCTCCATTTTAGTCCAGCTTGCTTTTCTAGAAATGCCCCATTAGATCGAATCATTTATAACCATTGGCAACGCCCTAAGATAGCGAACACCGAATAGAAACTTTGAGAATAAGTCAGAGTCGTAAGGGCACTAAATGAGGAACTCTTATCCTCAAGAGTCTCACATGGCATAAAGTTGAGATCAAAACTTTTGCCACTCTTATTGATTGTCTTATGCATACGTAGTATGAAATACGTATTACGATATTAACTCCTTTCCTATGGAGCATATGTCTTCACATTCAATACTGTACAGATGATAATTTAGACATATTGAATGTCTAAACTTGAGTTCACGTATTTACTCTTTCAAAGAATCCATCAAAACTCACATCTAGCATTAAAGATAGATAAAGTAAAATATGTAGGCTATTTTACTTTCGGATGTACTAAATATTATGTCCTCATCTTAACACTCAGCTAAGGCGATATTTATATTTTAAGCTTGAGCTCTCGATTACCACCTAGATAATAAGCTTAAAATTGTCTCATTTTTATTTACCACATAGTAAATAGAGGCGATTACCCGTGTGAGTGGGCTAATCTCATCTGTCCAACATACTTTCTCAAAATAATGCACTAAGCATTAAGATGCATAAATATAAAATAAACTCATAGGCATTAAGAATGATAGAACAACTTCATTAAATGTGAATATTCAGGGAAAAACACAATATTCAGTATATCACTCTCTATTTAGTCCCAGAGATTTTACATGACTATAGAAAACATCTCTAGGAATTGGCTTCGTCATAAGATCTGTTAGCATTCTATGCGTAGATATGTACTGCAAATTCACATCCTTTCGTAATATTATATCTTTAACAAAGTTGTACTTATCTATATGTTTGATCTTGCAATAATATTTTGGATCCTTGGTGTAAGCTATCGCTGCTTGGCTATCACAATTAATCAATAATGAGGTTACATCATTCTCAATAATACTTAAATGATCCAAAAATCTCTTAAGCCAAACTCCCTCATGTACTGCTACTGACTATGTCACGTACTCGGCTTCCATGGTGGATAAGGCTATATAAGTTTGTTTCTTACTGCTTCAAGATATGGCGCCATTATTTAGTAAGTAAACAAATCTAGAGGTAGATTTCCTTTCATCCAAATCTCCTCCCCGGTCAGCATCTGAGTAGCCTTCAAGTCATAGATCCTTTCCTTGATAACTCACAGAATAATCAAGAGTACCCTTTAGATACCTCATGATTCTTTTGACGGCTTTCCATTATGCTTGACCTGGATTGGATTGGTATTTACTTATCATTCCAACTGTAAAACATATGTCAGGTCTTATACACATTATAGCGTATATTAAACTTTCAATGGCACTGGCATAAGGAACACGTTTCATTTGTTCCTTCTCTTGTAGAGTCTTAGGACACAATCTATGGCTCAATCCTTCACCTTTTGCAATGGAAGTATCCATGGGTTTACAGTCATACATATAAAATTGTTCAAGAACTTCGTTTATATAAGTCTCTTGCAAAAGAGACAATAATATCTTGGAACAATCTCTTGAAATCTTAACTACAAGAATATATGTAACCTCACCCATATCTTTCATCTAAAAGTTAGACGATAACTAACTTTTTACATTATTAACCAACTCAATATTGCTTCCGACAATCAGTATATCATTAATATATAATGATAAGATCACAAATTGATCTTTGAATCTTTTGATATGTACGCAATGATCTTCATCGATCATTGTAAAATCATACATTACTATGGTGTTATGAAAACGCGTATACCATTGTCTCGAAGACTGTTGACACTTAAATTTTGACGATCCATTTAGTGATTAAGTGCATAAAAATTAGGGATTAAATTTTAATCCCTAAACAAAAATATTATAATTGCATAGTATATAGTTTAGGTTCATATAGATTAACTGCATTCTACATCGAACCGGTAATGGCAAGTGAACTGAAAATCTATCATGCAAATTGAGCTCGAGTACCGAATGAAACTTGGCTCACTCGGAAGACGGGGGCCGAAATCTAAAAGGTCTTGATTGTCTTAATTTGAGCTTAAATCAACCCATTAAGCTTAATTAAAGAAAAGCCCAAATTAATTCAGCTAACTTGGAATTAAATAAAAATTAAAGGATAAAGCCTAAGCCTAAGCCCATTAGGACTAGAAAGCTCGGCTAATTAACCTAGGGTTGTGATATAAATATATGGTTATGCGTCATAATCAAGGGGGGTCTCATAATTTTCAGTTCAGAATTTTCAGAAAACACACGAGTGAATCACTTGAGAGAAAGAGAGAAAGACAGAGAGAGAGATCGGTGGAGCCTCTCGCGGCCAAGCCCCTCTTGCCCACCTGCCACACGCCATCACCGCCACTGCTCCCACCGAGCCGCTACTCTTGCCCCGCCGCGCCGTTGCCCTTGCCGCGCCGCTGCCCTTACACCGCCGCTCCATCACCGCACCAATAGCCGCGGCCAGACGGGTGGACTTGTCCCGCCACTGCTTCCACCCCTACATTGCCATCGCCGCGTCGCTGCCCCTGCACGGCTGTCGCCGTGCGTTGCCCCTACACCGCCATCGCCGCACCGCTGCCCCTATACCACCGACGCTGCACCACTGCCCTGCCACTACCGCTTGCCGTACGCCACCGCCGCTTGCCGCACGCCACCGCCGGCCACCGTCTCGTTACGATCCGCCGGTGATTCAAATTTGGAAACAAATCTTTGGATTAGGTAAATATCTTATCTTGATTTAGTTTAAATATTTTATTGCTTAATTCGTGCTTATCGATATCTAACTTTGTATATTTGAACAATAGGCATTATTTCAATTAGGATTTATTTATTATTTGGAAATCTTGGATATCTATTACTTGTCAGATTTGGATAGAATTTGAAAATTTCAAAGTCTTTTGAATATATCCCAAGATATTTAAGATAGCAAAATCTTTTCAAGATGTGATCGGTTAGGAAAATTTCCTAATCCGCAACCGCACACATGGAAATAAGTCTATAGCGGGTATTTCGAATTTCTAGGATCGATCTGTTAGGCTTCATATCGAAACTTAATTCAAAAGATTTAGCGGTTATTTTTTTTACTAAAAATTTGCGATTTAAATTTAAATTCGAAAATACAAAAAAAAAATCATAAAAGAAATCAAAAAAAAATTGCACCTTTGAACTCTAAATCAGAATTTATAAAAATTGCCAAATTGAGTATTTTTCTTGAGATTGGTACCGAAAGGACGTTAAGGTAATCTAGCGTAACCAAGTCCCCAGATTTATAATCTCTAGTTCGCAGAAATAAAATAGTACTCCCGCTATTTTATTTAGGTTTTTAATCAACCTACCTTAAATGATTAGTGGCGGCTCCCATTGAAAATATTTGCATGCTTATAATTAGACCTAAGTTGCGAATTGGTAGAGTTTGAGAGAACTCGAGCTAGGTTAGTTAATTTAATTGATCTAGTAATTCATTAGCCTAATATTGGAAAACCTGATTTTAGATCGCGACAAAGATTGCTTAAGGCCATATATCGATCTTAAAAATTGACGTACTTTTTGTTATTGGCCCTTCACAATGAAGCCAATGGATTGCTCTATGTAAATTTTTTCTTCTAATTCTCCAGCTAGAAAAGCAATTTTTACATCCATTTGATATTATTCAAAATCCATACTTGCCACTATTGTCAGAATAAGGTAAATTGAAGTAAATCTCACTACAGGAGAAAAAATTTCCTTATAATCAATTCCTTCTCGTTGATTATACCATTTATATTTTTCTATTGAGCCATCAGCTTTTCGCTTTATTTTGAGAACCTATTTATTCCCGATAGCTTTACGTCCTTTTGGAAGATCAACCAATTTCTAAACATGGTTTGACTTCATTGGCTCCATTTCTTCTTCCATTGCAAATATCCATTTTTCCTTATTAGGGCAACTTAGAGCCTCATTTACATTTATTGGCTTATCTTCATCTTTGGAGCGACCATGAAAGTTTCCCCTTCAATGTCAAAATGTCATCAGGGAATACTTTTGTGACTTGTTTGCCATATAGGAGTTCGTACACGTGGTACATCATTCTCTATTACACTCCCACTTGGATTTGATAATGATGGTACCGTCTCGTCAAACGGTTGCAATTGAGATTGAGTTGAATTTAATTTCTCACTTCTCACATTGCTTCCGCTTGGACGAACTTCATCGATTTTATTATCAGGATCCAAGTTTTCAAATAGTGAGTAGTCCTCACCTATTTCGCCCTTCTTAGGAAATTCATTATCTAAGAATGTGACATCTTGTGATTCAAATTCAATTATATTTCCGCTTTCTTGCTCACCTGTAAACACATACCCTTTTGAGTGCTCTGAGTATCTTATGAAAATACTCTTCTTGCCTCTAGGACCCAATTTCCCATATTTGTGAGATGGCTCGTGAATATAAGCAGCACAACCCCAAGGTTTAAAAAAACTTAAATCGGATTTTTTACCTGTCCATAACTCATACGGAGTGAAAGTAACTAATTTAGAAGGCATATAATTAAGTACATAGGCAACAGTTAACAAAGCATCACCCCAAAAGGTGATTGGTAAGTTAGTTTGTGTCATCATGGACCTAACTATTTCCAATAGAGTTCTGTTTCTCCTCTCGGCAACACCATTTTGTTGAGAAGTATATAGAATACATAATTGTCTTTTTATTCCTTTTTCATCACATAATTTCCAAACTCATTAGATAAATACCTTGACCTTGATTGGATCTTAATGCTTTTATTTTCTTATCTAGTTAATTTTCTACCAAGTTCATAAATAAACATATCTAAATTGAACATGATGAAATATACAACCCCATGTCTTGCTCTTACATTCATTAGACTACAGATGTCAGAATGGATTAATTGCAACGGAAACTCAGCTCTTGTGCCTTTTCCGAATGGTTTTCTTGTTATTTTCCTTACCAGGCAATGCTCGTAAATAGGCAAATTGACTTTGTCAATATTGCTTAATAAGCCCTCTTTGGCTAATCTATTCATTCGTTGTTGGCCAATATGACCAAGTCTAGCATGACATACAATGACATCATTATCATAGGAGTTGGAAGATGTAAATTAGGAATAACAAACATTAACATCATCATAGTTAACATCTAATACAATAAAACCATCCAGAAAGTATCCACAACCATAGTAATTTGTATCCAAATACAAGTCAACACAATTATTATGGAAGTTCAAATTAAAACGAAGTTTAACCAACAATAATACAGACACTAAATTCCGACGAATCTCCGGAGCCTATAATACGTCATGTAAGAATAATGTACGTCCACCACACATCATTAACTAGCAGGTGTCAATCCCTTTAACTTCACATTTGGAGTTGTTCCCTACATAAATCCATTTTGTTCGGATTAAAACCCGTCAGAACTCCACGAAGGCAGCTCTGTCCTTCACTACATGGTCTGTGGCTCTCGAATCTACTGTCCACAAAGGATTAGACTCAATTAGAAATACAAAACTTGACACATAAGCAAAGTTCTCAAGAATATAAGGAGTGTTTACCTTCTTTGGCTCGCTACAATCGCAAGCGAAATGACCTTTCTTACTACAGTTGTAGCATTTCACCATTGACATCTTCTTAACGAAAGAACACTTTCCTTTATCATGTTGGTTAAATTTCAATTTCTTACCTAAACAACTTGCTCCCCTGCCTTTCCATTTCATGAACCTTTCGACGCGCTTGCCCTTAGAGCTCGAAGCCCCATGTGAGCTAGAATCAACATAATAAATGTCGATTTTTGGTTTTGCCGCTAGGAGGTGATCCTCTTCCAACTCAAAATGGCTCATGGCATCCTCAAAGGTCTTGATGTTCTCATTATGAGTCAAGTACACCTTCATGTACTCCCAGCTTTAAAGCAAAGAATGGATTACTGCATGTACTTACTGCTCATCAGTCAAAATGTGGCCAGCATCCTTCAACTTATTGATCATGTTTTACATCTTTCTCAGATGTTGTTTCATGGTCTGACCATGAGACTTCTTGTATGAGTTAAACCTTATAGTGAGCTATCTCAGCTTGGTCACCGATATATGATCAAATCTTGCTGCTAGTGCTTCCTACATTTCTTTGGCATGCTTAAAGCGTCTAAACTCTCGCATGATGTCATTCTCTATGCTACTCAACAACGTGATGCGAGCAAGAGAGTTCTTTTTCTTTCAAACATCAAATGCATCTTTGTCCCTTTTGTGTTGGGCAGTGTTTCCATCTTCAAGCTCTTTGATGACTTGGTTAAGAGTTTCTAGTGGCTCTTGCTTTTCCAACACATATTGAATTTTCATGTTTCATGTTTCATAATTTTCGACGTTCAATTTCTCTACTTTGTTCAATTCAGCTATTATGTTCTTAATTGCTGAAGCCATTGAATCTGAATATTTCAGACATATACATACAAATTATTAATGCCGCTCATTTATGCATCAATTTTACATAAACTGATTATATTAATGAGTAATTTCACATAGTTTTTAGATTCGAAAGTTCACTATGTTCTTAATCATCATCTAAAGTCCCAATATGAAATTATCGTGAATATAATCATTAATGTAAAATTACGTTCTTCAAAGTTACTAAAACTTTTAGAATTTCCACTTAACCACGTGATACTAATAAGATAGATATTAAAATAGAATAGTACCATAAACTATTCAGAATAACAAAATATCTATCAACATTCATTAACTAAATACTATTTACATAAGGAACGAATCTAGCATAGGAAAGAAACAACAACATCAACGTGAAAATAAATATCCACCTAGTATATCTAAAACCAACCTAAAACATATATAAAAATCAACGATACCTAACTTTCCTATAAACAGGAAATGATCTATCAAATTTCTTAGGAAACTTAATCTCTTTCTTTGGCAACCAAGAAAAGACTGTCGGGTATCCCTTAGGGTTTCTTCATGGCGCATTCATTCTTCGCCAAGTTCCATTCATCCCTAGGGTTGAAGTATTTGCTGTCTCAATCCTATAGTATTTCCTCACAAAATCTATTGTAAGTTTTTTGTAGGCTAGGACCATGTTGACCTCCCATAGGCGATACAACATCTTTTTCCATTCAGTTGAAAGAGTGTTGATCAGAACATTCAACTTCTCAAAGTCCGACATACAGTAACAATTTCAAATGATTTTCTGTATCATCTTATTAACCTTGACCACGTGATTCTCCAAATCACCACTTTCCCATCGATAAGTATCTAACTCAGCTATTAAAGCTACAAGTCTTGCCTTTTGTTCAGCCGTTCATGGAATAATAGGTGTGCGCATCCTACGGGGCAACATTGTTCGTACAACAAATGCAGAACCAAATAGGATTGCACATAATTCTTAGAGCATATGATCAGCAAATTATTTTTTTTTCGATGGTCAATGCCGATCAATGGTAGTCAATGCCGATCAACGGATGATTGGGTCAAGTCAACAGGTCTATGAGTCGGGTCATCGAATCGAAAAACGGGTTGGATCGGACCAACCGGGTTGGGCCTAGCCTTCGGCCAAGGAGAATCACCATGTGGTTGACATAAGCCACGTCCACACGCTCATGCTTGGCGCGTGCCACACACATGCGCACAGTAATTGCTACGTATGTGCCGACGAACTGCTACTTGTAGTAGCACGTAGAGGTACGTTTGGCCTCTGCCGGAGGCGTGCCACCCATTGTTTTTCTTGTCTTGACGAGTACTACAATCCTACATTTTCAAGAATAAATTTTGACTCACGAAAATCGAGAAACGACCTCGAACAATACCGCCGGGTGTTGATTTTTCGTACCCAAGCTTTCGTCGGTGCTGTTTCACAAATTCCAGCCAACAATCGGTTTTATAAACACGTTAAACGATCAGGAAACAAGACACATTGCTTTGATACCAATGTTGGAAACAGATTCCTAAACAAAATGCGGAAAACCGAAAACAAATTCCTAAACGACGAAAAACCCGAACTAGTGAGTAACGCTAAAAACATGTGAGGAAACGTGCCCAGTTGAAACTTGAATTATCGATCATTTAAAGTACATTACCAAGAAGGACGTACCTTGTTTTCCACGAGTTAAATGCTCCGATTGCAACACCGAGAGAGTACAATTCTTCGATCGTCGAGTGAGAGCTATTTTTCCTTTGGAGTGAGAGAAGTTTTGTTCTTGTTAGTGTGAATATCAAACTTACAAAACGTACATTTTTTTTTCATCTGCCTCACCCTTTTGTTCTTTTTACAGTTTCCCATAAATAACTACCTCGGCGGTTATCTCTCTCTCATGGGCTCTTTCAAGTCTAATGGGCTGGGTTAGCCCAATACGAACGGCCCAAAATTATAAAACCCATCACAACTTGTCTGTGATAAATTTAGAAATGCTTTCATTGGGTATGATTGGTTGTTGCAAGTATTGTCTCCAAAGGAACATGCTCGACCTGAACAAGAGGATGATTATGACATTGTATCATCTAAATCATACTTTTCGTGAGATAATCTCTTATCTTGTCAGCACGGAATTTTCACTCAACTCGCACTAGGGATTATTATTCATGACGTGTATGGAAATGTCTTGCTTTTCGTCGTCTTGAAGTCTCTCATACAATATGATCACTTCATTAGGACAGAAAGAGATTGTCAGATCAAAAGCCTTCCTCAAACCAAGCTTAGTAACATCAATTGATTCATGAAATTCAACTTGATATTTGATAGAAACAAAGTTAGAATGAGTACAAATCAAGTGTAATACTTCTGCACAGAATCAGAATTAACTGGGCTGGAAAAAACACGATCATATATCTCGGCCAAAATCAAAGCACCTCTTGGAAGGACTTTCTTCAGAATGTACGGGCCACCGTAATTTGGGGCGAATTTTTCTTCTGTAAGAGGAACTATCGGCAATAACTTCCGTAGGACAAGGTCACCTACCTGAAAATGTCTAGGCCTGACTTTCTTGTCGAAAGATTTAGCAACTCTTTATTGGTAGCATTGGCCATGACATAGAGCTCTAAGCCTTCTCTCATCAATCATGTTCAACTGGTCTAATCTCTGTTGGATCCAATCTGCTTCTAACAATTGTACCTGTGAAAGAATACGTAATGAAGGAATTTCAACTTCAACAGGTAGAACTGCTTCTATATCGTACACAAGAGAATATAGAGTTGCCCCTGTAGATGTCCGGATAGAAGTCTGATATGCTATAAGTGCAAAAGGTAATCTCTCATGCCAATCATGATAGTTTTCAGCTGTTTTAGCTAAAATTTTCTTGATATTCTTGTTGGCTACTTCGACTGCTCCGTTCATCTGCGGACGATATGGAGAAGAATTATTATGTTTGATCTTGAATTCCTTGAACAGGTTATCCACCAATTTATTATTTAGATTCGACTCATTATCAGTAATTATTGTCTCAGGTGCACTATATTGAGCAATAATGTCTCGACAGATGAACTTCACCACAATCCGGGCCGTCACTGTCGTATAGGACATAGCTTCGATCCATTTCGAAAAGTAATCGATAGTGACCAGGATAAACCGATGCCCATTTGATGCTTTAGGATTAATTGGGCCATTCATATCAATGCCCCACATAGAAAATGGCCATGGTTTAGACATTTGATGCAATTCATTCGGAGGAGTTTTAATCTTGTCACCATGGATCTGACATTTGTGACAACTTCGGACATGTTGAATGCAATCACTCTATAAAGTGAGCCAGTAATAACCCATCCTCATTATCTTTCTTACCAGCATATGACCATTCATGTGCAGACTACATACTCCCTCATATATTTCTACATCAAACAAACAGCCTCGGTTGAATTAACACACCTTAATAAAATCGAATCGTAGGACCGTTTGTATAGGCATTCTCCGCTCAAGAAGAACTTTGTCGGTATTTTCCTGATATACTTTTGGTCAAATGCGGTACTTTTCTCAGGAAATTTTTGTGTTTGAAGATACACCTTGATATCATGATACCACGGCTTGCCATCAGGCTCTTCTGTCGTGGCCATATAATAGGCCGGTTTCTGTAAGACCCCTATCTTCAAAGATTCAACTTCTAAATTGCTTGTTACTCATAGCATTGGCAAAATTGTTTTGAGTCCTTGGCAAGTATTCAAACGAAATGCCTTCAAACTCTTCCACCAATTCCTCTAAATAGACGTGACAGGGCTGTAACTTAGCATCTCTAGTTTGCCACTTACCAACGGTATGAAGAATAATAAGGGCTGAATCCCCGAACACCTTAAATCGAGCTACTCCCATTTCGATTGCAGCTTGTAACACAAGGATGCATGCTTTATACTCAGCAATATTGTTCGTGCAAGGTAATATCAGTTTCGCTGCGACCGGATAATGTTGTCCACATGGGGATATTAAAACTGCCCCAATACCTGATCCTAACAAGTTTACGGCCCCATCAAAATACATGGTCCATACATACTCATCAATTGGCATGACTCTATCGTCTAGCAGATTCAGATTCTAATTTTTCCCAAGATTTTTAGCCAAGACATCAGTAATTACTCGTCCTTTGACTAATTTCTAAGACATGAATTGAACATTAAATTCTAAGATGAGAATCTACCATTTTGCCAGTTTTCCAACCAAAGTAGGTTGATTGAGCAAGTATTTAATTTGATCATACTCTATCACAAGCAATATCTGATAATGCAAGGTGTATTGCCTCAATCTATATAGCACCCAGACTAGTGCTGTGCACGTTCTTTTTACCTCGGAATAGTTCATCTCAGAGGCGGTGAACTTCTTGCTCAAATAGTAAATCGCACGCTTTTTTCCATCCTCTTCACCTTTTTGAGCAAGCATGGCACCTGAGGACTCACTGTGGATTGTGAGGTACAGGATCAGAGGTTGCCCCGGCGTTGGTGGAACAAGCACCGACGGATTCATCAAGTAGTGCTTAATCTTGTCGAACGCTAATTCACACTTTTCATCCCATCTGACTAGTGCATTCTTCTTGAGGAGTTTAAAAAAAGGCTTCGCTGTCTCATATAGCTGAGAAATAAATTTGGCTATATATTTTAGCCTACCCATTAAACTACGAACTTCCTTCACCGAAGAAGGAGATTTTATTTCGCAAATAGCCTTTACTTTTGACGGGTCAATCTCAATCCCTTTGTTACTAACAATGAAGCCAAGTAATTTGCCAAAGGCTGCCCCGAAAATGCATTTTGCCGGATTGAGGCATAATTTGAACTTGCTAAGCTTGTCGAATAATTTCGTCAAGGTTTCTATATGATCTTCTCCATGCCGAGTTTTTTCAATCATATCGTCAACATAGACCTCGATCTCATTATGCATCATGTCATGGAACAACGTGATCATTGCCCGCTGGTAAGTTGCCCCAGCATTTTTGAGACCAAAGGGCATCACCTTGTAATGAAATGTCCCCCATGGAGTGGTAAATGCCATTTTCAACTTATCATCTTCGTTCATCGAGATCTAATTATAACTTGAGAAACCATCTATGAAGGAGAACAATTCAAACCCAGCTGTACTGTCCACAAGCACGTCAATATGCGGGAGTGGAAAATCATCTTTGATACTAGCTTTGTTCAGGTCTCGGTAGTCAATACACACTCGAACCCGACCGTCTTTCTTCAATATTGGAACTATATTAGCGACCCATTCTGAGTATTGGATAGTCTCAATAAATCCCACGTCAAGCAGCTTCATGACCTCTTCTTTGATCTTCTTTGCTAGTTTTGGCTTAGCTCTTCATGGCCTTTGTTTCACAGGCTCAACCGAAGGATCAGTCGGTAGACAATGTTCGACGATCGATCGGTGAAGGCCCGGCATGTCAGCATAAGACCTAGCAAAGATGTCTTGATAATCCTTCAATAACTGGATCAAGCGTTTGGCCACATCTTCAAGAAGACATGTCCCAATCTTCACCTCTCTGGGATTCTCAGTGTCGCCGAGGTTGATCGCCACGGTTTCTTCGGCAGTCAGAGGCTTAGATTTCTCATGGATTTCCAAGTTCCGTCGTATCTCTTCATCATTTGGATTAGAATCGTTTGAGTCATCGGATTGACTTGCATCACATATATGAGAATCTGTGATTTTCATCCCTTCGCATGCCTCGAGATTAGTCTTGAAACATGAAAAAAAGGGATCAAACAGACAAGACAAGGCTTAACTACACGCAATTTTCGAAAATTATTCTTTGCTTTTTGAAATTCATTTTGCTTTCGAAGACCTCGAAACAAGAATTTTTGAGAAGCCCAACCTTTAGTTCTTACCGTAGATGACAAATTTTTCAATCGTTGGTTATCATCATCGGGTTGGCTTGGGGCACTTCAATAAGATTCAAAATGATAAAAACTTATGTAATTTTATTGATATCGAATCAATGAATTACATTTTATTGGATTGAAAAATCTAAGTGCAACATGAATTAGAATCAAAGAAGTAATAAAAATTCCTACACAGGGGAGGTGTGCGAAAAAGTAAAGGTTTCACTCTTGTGGGCCAGTGCCCATTCCCTCCAACGGTCCTTCCTCGATAGCTCCAATGAACATGTTATTGAACAGAACAATGATTCCTTCCATCGCATCATCAGGATCTTCTGTCACTAGAGATGTTAGATCATCTATACCTCCCCATCCATCGCGGACGATATCATGCGGGTTAATATAGAAACTCGGGGGAGCCGAATATTTCATATGGTAGTCGAACTTGCCGCTCGGTTGCCCCAAAGTGTCGATCACCTCTTTCTCTTTATGTATCATTCTTGTAGGACTCGGGGGTGTAGTCCGGATGTTTGAAACTATGAGAAGATCATCTCGGCCTTAGCAAAGCCACGAAGCAGGGAATGTGAATGTCTCAGTATCTAAGAGGTCCTAAACCTTGTGCTTTAGAACATAGTAGTCATTAGTGGAGTGACCAACTTCTCCCATGTGATAGTCACACTTTTTGGATAGGTCGTATTTAGAGAATCGCTCAGGATTAGGCCGCTTCGGCTTAGTGGAAAGCAAGCCCTTTTCCTAGAGAATCGTCAATACTTGGGATAGAGATCTGCGGAGATGAGTGAATTGTCTTCTAGCGCCTTGTCATCAATTAGAGAACGGGTGTCTTGGTGGGCTGTCTCGACAGCTAGGGAGTAGTTGTGCTTTGCTTTGCTGAGGTCGCAATGTTGGAATTAGTGGATCACGATCACCTTGTTCGTGCTTTACAAACTTTGGACGCAAGGTGCTCAACTTCTTAGGGTCAGGGGACTCAATAGTATTGCCAGGTATGATTGCTTTGTCATTCGAGTCGATGTTGAAGGGCTTCGTTTGAATCATCACCCTTGGCCCTTGAGGAAAGGGACGGGTCATGGTGAGTTGTTTTAAGCAGTCCGACAAATGCACCATTTGCCTCGAAAGTTGTTGGAGTATGACAGAGGCTTGCTTCAAGTACTTCTCAATATTAGCGAGGCGGTTCGGCACTTCACTCTGAGCACTTTCTTTCATGGCCAGGCGAGAACAACCAGTGGTCGACGATCCATAATCACTTAGCTTGAGTATCAACTTTCTCGTGGTGGTGGCTCACAGCTAGGGGCGTTACGGCTTGGCAGCTGGCCAACGTATAGGGCTCTGAGAAAGAAATATAAGGACGGTGTTTATGCAGAGAAGCCGCAGTCGCCGCGAGAACGGCAAGTGGTTGATGGAGCTGCGGTTTATGTTGGGTGATGAGCTCACGGTGACGGAGGAGCAACAACGAAGGAACTCGGCAAGGAGCAACAATGAAGGAACTCGGCAAGGTTGCCTCTTGGCGAGGCTCGAGCAATGGATCGATAATTATGGGTGATTTGTAGTCACCTGATTCAAGAGAAATGAACTAAATAAGCACATGGTCAAGACGAGGTTGGTCCATGACACGCTTTCTAGTTTTTTTTTCATTCTTCATTTATTCATAAAAATACTCGTATATAAACGAGACTTCATGGAAAAGTACTCTAAGTAAAGAAATATAAATAACACTCTAGACATAACCTAAGAAATAGAAGCATCGGAACCCTTAATTATAAAACTAGGAAAACCGAAAATTAAGACTTCCTAGAAACCATGAACTGAAAACAAATTCTCTAAAGTATTTTTTTTGCCATTTTTTTTATTATAAAAATGATGACAACCTCTTGTGAAAATATTGACCTATAACACGTCCAGGAAGATGAAGACATAGATTGAAAATAAATTCTCTAAAAAGCCTTCTTTCGTTTTTATTTTTTTTATTTTCAAAGGACTCAATGATTATTACTTTCGAATTGAAAACCGATCTAGAACTATCATGGACCGACAAAAAAAACGAGAAAATAAGTAAACTACAAGATAAAAGTTCAAAAGACTTACTTTACCAGGTAAGACCATGACAATCACATAGACACGCACATGAAATGTGAATTTAAATCTTAATTTATCTATCCTAATGGATTTTGCAAAATGAAGTGATGAACGGAATAACATGTCGCGGCCTCGCATATAATCATCATGACTAGTCGTAGCCTCGCATACAATAGTCATGACTAGTTTGGTCCAATCACTTCGGCTTGATTCGATCGACAAGGGGAACCTCCATGCGTTGTAGCCTCACGTGCATGAGGACGACCCTTGAGCCATTTTTTTAAAAAAATTTTGGGATCCAAATGGGATAACCTTTAGCGAAGTTTTGCCGCTAAGGTTAAAGAACCATCTAAATACTATCTTAAAACTATGGGTGTGACCCAAGTCCGGTCACAGGTTGTGTGTGGTGTAGTGCAAATACTGTAAATCATGCACAATAATTATATACAAACACTGCTTCAATAGTGCAAAAAATTAAATCACAATTCCACTACACCAAGCCTGCAAAACAAAGGGTTAGCGAATCACTACTCCCCTTATAACTCCCATACTACAAAAACATTTAACACTTAAGAATGAGAATTCCATCAAATTTTGTCAAATCGAGTGATCTTTCCATGAAAATTTTTTTTTGCCTAAGTCCTCCTTAAATTTTCAAAAAATTCAAGTTAGTCCCCAGTGGAGTCGCCAAGCTATCGTGACCTAAAAAAAATCGGGTTTCGATTTTAGGCTAATGGATTACTAGATCAATTAAATTAACTAACATAGCTCGAGTTCTCCCAAACTCTATCAAATCGCAACTTAGGTCCAATTGTGAGCATGTAAATATTTTCAACGGGAATCGTCACTAATCATTTAGGGTAGATTGATTAAAAACCTAAATAAAATAGTGGGAGTACTATTTTATTTCTACGAGCCAGAAATTATAAATTCAGGGACTTAGTTATGCTAGATTCCCTAACGTCCTTTCGATACCAATTTCAAGAAAAATACTCAATTTGACAATTTTGATAAATCCTGACTTAGAGTTCAAAGGTGCAAAAATTTCTTTTTGATTTTTACTTATTTAAATGAAAGCTAACCTATATGTAATGACGTGCAAAAATTGACATGCGATTAATGTAATATAACATGCAAATTATATGTCATGCGACGACGTGACCTATTTTTAATGACGGGCATATTTTTTTTGTATTTTTAATGAAATTCGGAATTAAAAATGCTAATTATCTAAACATGCAATTTTAAACTAGAGAAATTAACCTATTTTAGAGCAATCTTTTTGGTATTTTTTTATCGAAATTCGAAATTAAAATCAAGTAAAAATATAACCGCTAAATCTTTCGAATTAAGTTTCAATCTGAAGCCTAACAGATCAACCCTAAAATTCGAAATACCCGCTATGGAAATAATTTTATCTAAAGCCTGATAGATAGATTTATTTCCACGTGTGCAGTTGCGGATTATGAAATTTTCCTAATCGATCACATCTTAAAATTTTTTTGATATCTTATATATATCGGATATATTCAAAAGATTTTGAAAATTGTAAATTCTACCCTAATTTGACAAGTAATAGATATCTAAGATTTCAAAAAAAGGAAATAAATCCTAATTGAAATAATATTTATTATTCAAATATGCAAGATTAGATATCAATCAACACAAATTAGGCACTGGTGTAGCGCGGCGGGGACAACGACGGAGGCAGCGTCAAGCGGTGCGAGCGGCACGGCATAGCTGCGATGGTGCTGCGGATTGATGCGGCGGCGAAGGGAGAGGTGCAGCTCTGGGGTAGTGACGGCAGTGTAGTGGCAGTAACGGCGGTGGGAGGCACAGCGATGGCGTGGCGGTGGCGTCGGGCAATGCGGACGGCACAGTGTGGAGCGAAGCACAGTGGCAGAGAGGGCGAAGGCTTCGTCGGTGGGAACGCTGGCGTGTAGTAGCGTCGAGCGGTGTGGCGGGCGCCTCCGGAGTGGCTCCGAGCGATGGAAGGGCGTGCGGCCAGCGGCGGTGCTGTGGGCAACAATGGTGTGGGCGATGCTGCAAGCGGTGGTGCGGCGGGCGGCAATGATGCGGCGTCGCGAAGGATTCTACCAGTCTCTCTCTCTTTTTCTCTCTAAAGAAATCTAATCTGAAAGTTATTAGCCTCTCCATATTATAAGACATAAACATGTATTTATAATGTAAACCTAGGTTAATTAGTTTGACTTTCTAGTCCTAATGGGCTTAGGCTTGGGCTTAGGCTTTAATTATCATTTATTTTCAAGTAGGTTGAATTAATATGGGCTTTTATTTAATTAAGCTTAAGGGGCTAATCTAAGTTCAAATTAAGACAACTAAGCCCTTTTTACGTGTGATTTTTGGCCCTTGCCTTCCGAGTGAGCCGAGTCTTGTTCGATTTTCGAGCTCGATTTACGTGATGAATTTTAAACTCGCTTGCCAACACCAATCCAATGCGGAATGCAATTAATCTATATGAACCTAAACTATATGCTATACAATTTTAATATTTTTGTTTAGGGGTTAAAATTTAATCCCTAATTTTCTATACAATTAACAATAAATGATGCACCGAAATTTAGGTATCAAGAGGCCTGTATCCTTCCATTAGGTCTTTTTAATTATGTTCGTTTAAAAATTAATTTTAAAAGACGAGGATATCATAAACGAAGTTTCATGGAGCGACTTCACCTTCTCTCCTCTGCATGCGTCCATTCCAGTAATACAGTGAGTATAGCCCATTTGATCGTCTGAACTCTTAACCATGATAGAATTGGATAAAATAGGATGTGAGATTTAGGAATTTTATTATATTCTATTCACTATATGGGGGGAAAAGTACCAAAAAAGTCCTAAAGATATTGCATTAACACCAACATAGTTGTAAAACTTTCAATTGAACCAATTTATTCCTAAACATTTTCATATTGGTATTAATTGAATCCATCCACCCAATTTAGGCCGAAATTACTGACGTAGACGTCAGCTGCCTTACATGGTATGACTGGCGTTGACGTGGATAATTTTTTAAAATTTTAAATATATTTTCTAATTTTTTATTAATATTTCTTTTTCTTTCTTTTCTTGTCTTTTTTTTTCCTTCTTTTCTTTTTCTTTTCTACCGTAGCCAACACCAGCAACACCCCCAACCGTAGATTCGCCAATATTGGTGTCGGACCAATCAGATAAGTTGCGAGAAGCGTAGGCAGGCCCGATATCCAATCGGGTGGTGAACTCGATGGCACAACAACCGACACCGGCCACGTAATTTGGAGGTGGCTTTGAGTTGAGGAAGTCGAGATGAGCAAGGGAATGTGGAGGGTCATGATGGAGCTCGATTTGACACTAAGCTAAGAGAGGAGGAGGGACTCGTCGGCACCATCAATCGGAAGTTGGAGGAAGAGATCAAGCGTTGGAGTGAAGTGGGGTTCAAGATTTCTCGTGGATCGACTGCTTGAGACTCTAGACAGTATTGGTGCTCGGGTTTAGGTCGAAGCACAATGTTTTGTCGTTAGGGATGAGAATGAACACCATTGTTGGAGCTCGTTCAAGCTAATAGTTGAATGAGAGACAGCCGCAGGAGAGGTTGCCTTTGCCGGTGGCCGACTAGGCCATGGCAAGGCTGGCCTCACTTGCGGCTGCCTGCGCCCCACCTAGGTGGCAAGGGTAGAGCCCTCGCTAGATTCGGCGAGGGCGACCCTCACCTAGGCTGCGAGTGTTGAGCCCTTGCCACCGCGACGCCCTCGTTGACCATGGCCGAGTAATGGTCACAAGCCAAAAGAAAAGAAAAGGCAAAAAAGGAAAGGAGAAAAAGGAAAAAAATTGAAAAATTATTTAAAAATCACCACGTTAGCACTGGCCATGCTATGTCGGACGGTTAGCGTCCACGTCAGTAATTTTTGGCTTCAATTGACTGGATGGAGTGAATTGATACCAAGTCATAAACTAATACAATTAAAAGGTTTATGACCGAATTGGTATCAATGCAATAAGTTTATGTTTTTTTTTTATTTTTCCCCATTATTTGGTGAATTGCAGTAATAGAGCCGGATATTTCTATATTTTGTCATGTGCGTTATTCGGTAGGAACTGCATATCAATGTAAATGTACAAATGAAAATAATAAAATTTTCTCACAAGTCACTGTTATATTAATGGACACATAATATTCGACATTGCATATTCTGTCATCCGACCGACATAAGGGGGGCATTCCCCTTGGACCGTGCGGGGCCAATAGCAATGGCTGGCGTTTTTGCTCATTCAGCTGGTACGAACTCTTGCCTTCAAAATCTTATCTTCTATAGTGATCTTTCATTTGTTTTCATATTCCCAAGTCGCAATTTCTTCATTCTCGTGTTCACACAACCGCTGTTTGCATCATGTGAAAACTAACAAAATGGGTACCACCGCATGTCGTGTTGGCGATGGTGCTATTAATTCTTCGATTGGGATTTTCACATTGGAGGTACATATGGTCCTCTACTGTTTTTGTACCATTTTCACATCATGTTGCGACGACCAATCGAAAGTAAAATCGACACTATGTAGATTGAGATTCCCATATAAGACGTGCGAAATGATAATTGATTGGTTACACCATATGGTCATTATCATGTGGCGTATCCATCACATGAAAATACTTTTTTCATCCTCGAGCCATTTGATAGTAGGACAAACATCTTTTGACAACACTCATAGATTTACAATGATGCCTAGTTAGAACATGAACCCTCTACTTCGTATGGCACTCTATTTGATGTCTCAATGAATCTCAACATCTAATTTATAAGAATGAGGTATTTATCAGTAATTAATATTTGTCGAGACACCCAAAGAAGCATTTTAAGATCTCCACCCACTAAACTAAGGGTAGAAAGCTTGTATTTTAAATTAAATAGGGAAAATTACCCAATCAATTCTAAACTTATTAAACAGATGGAAATTCAATCCTAAAATTTTTTAATTTTATTAGTTAGGTCCTAAACCTTCGCACAAAATTCGTATGTAGTCCTTCCGGTCAATATTCATTGAAAATTATTAGTATACCAGTCCGGTCATGTTAACTATACAGTTTAGGATTTTCGTAATATGATAAAATAATCGGAGCTTTAGTGTTATATCAGACATAATTTAAGGTATTTGGTGGCTTAATTACATGATATGCTTGTGCAAAAGGTTGTTCATGTAGAACGGAAAAATCTCCAAGTGGAGAATAAGGGGGATTGATGATATCATGAGGAACATCATCGCACTCGTCAGCAATCATTCCTAGTCACATGCTAGATTTCCTTCTCCTTCTTTCTTCTATTTATAGCGCATGCTATGATAGTGGAAAACGACTGAAGGAGGACATTATCATATTGCCTTGAAAATGTCAAAATGCAGCGTTGCTCATGGTCCCCTCAACGTCTCTTTCATTCTTTAAAATGAATGGACTTTGCGTGGGTCATTTTGTCGCTCGTTCTAGATACCTCTATAATCCCCAAGCGCAGGTAAATCAGTGAATTGTTGCTAGTCATGTCGTGCCTCACCTTGGATTCTTGGATTTTTGAGAAGCTTTTTTTTCTTTTTCTGCCCACAGAATTTACAGTAAGATTCCATAGACAAGCTTGTAAAACAATGTAGGAGCCGGATTAGAGTGAAAAATACATATAAACTTATCGATTTAGATTCTTTAAAATTCATGTTCATTCTCCCTACGTCCACCTAACTCGATATTAGGTCTATTAAATAAAGATGATCATTGTTCAATCTCTCGATAGCGACCTCAATGTTATTAATGACGTGATTATAGCTGATTTTAAGAACCGTGCTGTTTAGGTCGTACCGATATGGCCTTGACTACCCTCCAAAGCTTGCTTAATTCTCAATTAACGCTTGTCTTTTTCTTTAATTTTAAAAAAAATTTGGATTTTTCCAATAATTATCCTTCTCTTAGCTCCACATGTGTCGGGGCCGCGTGTCAAGGTACAATCATTGGTGAAATCTTATCGGCCTACGGCTTTACAGGTGTACATTTTCCTTTGGAGGGGAAAGATGCGCCGTAAGTTCTCGAGTTTTCTAAACCCGGGAAAACCCCCCAAAAAAAAAGAGAAAATTAAAAGAAAATTATTATTGATAAAAAGAAAAAAAAAATAAAGGCTAGGCGAGGACGGTGATTCACGTGTTTGCATAGGTGTAGGGCAGTGATGCCTCTGAACGAAAAAAGGACAGGTGGTTTAGCTTTTACTTATTTTCTCGTACGGCCTGCATCATGAATTGCTCTTTCTTTCCGTCGGATCAATAATAATTATTAAAATATTTAAATATTAAATAGCAATTTAAATAATTAAACAAATAGCGATTATATATATAAACTATATAAACGAGCAATGTGATGTACTCTAACACCCTAGTTTTCAAGTGGTAATGGTTTTAAATATTTCTAAACCTCTTATTTACTTCCCTTTTTAGTTCAGTCTCCGCATGAGAAGGAATGCTAAATCATGCTTTCATGTTACAGTTCAAAATTTTAGATTAATTAATAGTGATTTCATAAAATCTTTAAGGCACTTGTCTCATACACGTGCTAAGTAAGTTAACAAATCATTTCTAAGTTAATCATCCATATTTTATTACGAAATTTGTGTTGGTGCAAGAAAAAGAAAATTGTCATATGTAAGTGGATAAGGACTGTGTAGTAATTGAAAAGAAAATTACCAAAGGAGAGGTAACTACTAAATCTAGATTAACCGCTTGTCTCCTTGTATTCCTAATTTGAAGAGTCAGACAAAGGTCAGTTTTGACCTAAATATATGGATATGTAGATAAGAGGGAAAGTTTCATAGACACCCTAAGATTGGATGCCTTTTGTCAAAATAACCCCAAATTGTGCTATGGACAATCAATTGGAACAATCGAGTGGCTTCTTAAAGCGATTGAAGTTTAGAGCGATTACTTCAGCTATGTTTCACGTGGAATCAATGGCAAGCTCGCATGGGTGAAACAAGAGACTGACGAATGCGACAGTACATTTTTTTGCACACTTATTCTCTCGCGTTAAGTGCTCCGATCTGTTTCTCATTGCGAGGAAAAGGGATGCCAATGTGACATTACAAACTAATTCATTCGAAAAAATCTCTCAGTGAAAAAAGATAGTGCAAGGGTTTTCAATGTGTGTATTTTTAGAAGAACAAATGATATATAAAGTAAGAAATCTTAAAATGACCGGTGAAATAATGCCAAAATATTACATGATATATGTGTGTTTTTACAGTGGAATAACCTTATTCCTCTAGTATCTACTATCACAAAAAGATTTGCAACTCAAGATCATCTGTTTTGAAAAATAATTAACATTATCTTATATTTGTTTTGGTAATTAAAGACTAGCAAGATATATGAATGATAGCCTAAAGCATTGCCTTCTCAAAGAATCAGAGCTTAGAGCATACGGTAACATCAATTTTTGGAGAACATATTCTCCAAACTTTTATCAGACCTAAATTTGCCTCTTCTTTTAAGGGGTTCTTTATTCTTTGAACACTTTAGACAATGCTGATGAAGAAAAAGTCTTCAATGCTTAGGGTTTACATGATGAGTCCAGTGCATCACAGCTGTTAGCATGGGTAAGTCCCATTTGGGACCGACACGATTTAATGGTTGAAGAGTATTAGGTCACATGCACCTGCTGCCCCCAAAAATGTCTTGCTGATGAAGCAATAATGTCCTGCATGAACCATAAATTGCTTTTGTCCTCCAACGAACTTAAAATGCCTTTTGGTTTGAACTTGTCACTTGATCGCATTCAACATGGATCTTTTATATCTATTTCTTGATATTGTAATTCATGTTGATTTTTTTTTATAACAAACAATAGAATAAACTAGTAACACTCGCGAATTTATGCAATGATTTATTAGAGTTGGAGATATTAAAACAATTTATGGCCATTTAGTTATATGCACAAAAAAAAGTAACACTTCTAGTGTCTTTTTCCCGAAACATTGCTTTGTAGGATTGTCTAGAAATGTTTATTGTTTCTCTTTTTTAAATTCTGTAGAGAAAGTAAAAGGTATATATACAAGGAAACAATTACCATAAAAAATCTAAATTATATCCATTGTAACACCAATATGCTAAAATTCTTTTCATATCGCCAATTTTTCAGACTTGTACAAAAAAAAGTGTAAGTATTAGTATCAATGGGTATAGTTTAAACTACTTTATGACATAATAAAATATCTGGGGCTTTAGTGAGGGTTTTATGTGGTACTATGACACCTTTATATGCAACGCTTATGTAAAAGGTAATGTCCTGTAGAAACGACAAAGCCTCAAGTAAATGATAAAGGGGATAAGATGATACATTGGGGAACATCAACATACTTTTGTTTTCTAATTTTGGCTAGTGCTTTAATAGTGGAAAACGACTCGACAAGGACATTATTAGCACCTTGCCAGAAAAGACCTTTCTCTTTGTTTTCGTGATTCACGCTGTGTTTCGGCTAGACAAAGCAATGGTAATGGGTCTCGAGTTCACACGACAATTTTCTCCCGACGCACTGTCTTTTCTCCTCTTTCAGTCATTCTACTTTTGTATTATTTTGTCGAGATGTTTTCCTTTTTCTTTTTCAAAAATAAAAGAGAGGTTGAGGGGACGATGACCATGGCTGCATTTTAGCTCTTTGAAAGAAATATTCTCCTTATTCAAAAGCAATATGAACAGAGATTTTGCTAGTGAATGCTCTAAATGGCACTTATTAATCAATTAAAAAAATAAAATTACAGTCTTCAGTACATTGACTGTCTTGTATTGTACATGTGGAGTCTCGACGTATGCGAAGTTAAAAAGAGAGGAACAATTATTGACAAAAATCCAATCTTATCATCGATGTTGGCAATAGTATTTCATACTATACCGATTTAAAAATTATTTTTCTATTGACAATATGTGAAGAGTCACGTTAGCTATTGCTACTACGGTATATGTTAGTTCTTTGAATATCCTAAAATTTTCTTAATTAATTACTTAACAAGTGTCCATGATTTATGAGATAATTTCTAACAAAATGCATAAATAATTTCAGCTTTTTAATCTTGTATTATGCAATAATTATTTTTCTACCCCCATTTTCACCGTTTTTCAAATATCTCCCCTCTCTTTCTTTCCAAGGTAAAATTAACACGTGTCGTTATATCGCTCTTTCTTGCTTTATGTGAAATAGGGGTGGACATGGTTTCAGGGTAGCACCTGAAACCGGAGAATTGGACCGATGAGAATATATCAGATTCCATATTCCAAGGTATGCAGAGTAGATTCCAGATTTCAAAAATTAGAAAACATATTTTGATGGGGTAGGTTTGGTGGATGGAACTTGGAACAAGATTTTGTATTTTTCTTTGTCTATACCTTCGCGTGATTTTGCTGTAAAGGGGTGCTAAGATTAGGGAAAATAAAACAAGACTTATGGTAGGTATGCTATCCCATACACAGACGGCTCTCCAGGCTGATATCAAAGGGATTGCCTTTTAGCCACTAAGCCCCTCTTTGAATTTTGATCCGCACCTTATAACTACTTTATAGTAACAGAATTCTAGTATATAGGTTTATATTGTTGACACTTGATTTTTAGCTCATTTTTTTTCATATTTTCAAAAATCTCAAAATTAGGACTAGGAATCTTGGCCAAGCCTAGAAAGCTATTTCTAAACCAAAAAATAATTTTTTTAGCATTTTCTTGCATTTTTTCTTAATTTCTTTTAGTTAAAATAAGTAAGAAAATCAAGAAAAATAGCAAATGGAATGAAAAAATTCCATAAAAATAGTCATTAGTCATATTTTAAATCCAATTTCATTAATACATCATCAATTTTTAAAATTCTCAATCGGGTATATGTTTTTCCCAAATTGGGCAAAATCAAACCCGAATTGAACCAAAAGTGCAATTAAATCTTTTCTAACCATTTTTAAGTCATAGTGTCTTCACAACAAATGATTCTGGGACCTTGAACTTCATAATGTTCGGTCTAATTGCATAATTTGTCAAAGAAATTAAAAAATCCCAAAATTTAATTGAAAATTAAGAATTTTGAGCTCAAATTGGAAATCGTGCCCAATATGAAATTGTTGAACCATGAAACCATCATTTCTAGGGTTAATCAGATGTGGATAATTCAATTTTGGCATCAATTTCACCCAATCAAGTCATTAGTTGAAAAAAATCCTATTAACCCAAATATAAAAATGTGAAAATCTTGAACGCAATTATAACAAAAATTGGGGAAAATTACATATTTTGGTTCAGAATATGATGGGGAATTCAATTTCGGGGTAGGGCAAAATTGAGTTTAATTTGCAAATTTAGATCAACCTGGGTCTGCCGGTCGACCAGGTCAACCCGACCCGACCCGGGTTGTTCATCTCCCTTACCCGACTCACCCAGACTGCATTAAACTTAAGAAAAAAACATTTCAAGCCCGCCGCTTTGCCAATCCTCTTCGATCAAATAGACACGTGTTTGATCTGAACGACAGTTGGAGAATCTCCAGCTGTCATCGGAGATCGGTTATAACCGATTAGAAGTCGATTATAACGATCTTTGGGTGGGAATTTTGGTCAACAAAAACAAAGAAAAAACTGAACATTAATGGGAGGAAGTGTTCGGTGAAATGCCAAAAAGAGAGAGGAGAGAGAAAGAGGCGAAACCAAAGAGGAAAAGCTAGAGAGAGAGGGTCTGAGGTTCTCATCCAAGCGTCCGGCACCGCCCTAAACAGTGGAGCACCGGCAAATTGGGGTTTAGCTGTAACTTCCCCTCCATTTTTTCAATCGGACCGACTAGTCCTGAAGGTTTGAAACCGAGACTTTTCCGGTCAATCCAGAGCTCTTCCGGTGAGGCCAAGATCACCAGGTGGAAGTTCAAGTGTCAAGGAACAACCCTATAGGCGCGGATTAGTACGACAATTTCTTCTAATCATCGAACGAAGAAGGTAAACATTACTTGTGATCATTTTTTTTCCTCAAAATTCCAAAAAGCCATTTTGTCCTTAAAATGGATATTCATGCAATTTTCTTTAAGATTTTGATTTTCTAGAGGTTTAGAATATGTTTCTGAGCATAGTTATCTTGTTTGATTGCATTTCAGGCATTAAAAATGCATAAACCGAATCGGCCACCCCTATGAACCACATCACTAGAGCTCGGATGACCTTGCCGGAGCATCACCATGGCCATTGGCAATTGGCTATTCAAGTTAGCTTCCTTGACCTTGTTTGATGTTTTTTGTTAGTAATTAGAATCGTATTAGACGGCTAAGGCGTGCTATATTGTGATTTGAAGGTTAGGTTAGTCAGTTTAGAACAGTTGCGAATTAGGTTTTTTTTTACAGGTTTTTCGCTGGCCGATGGACTTCCGTTGGTGTTCTGAGTAGGTTAGATTTAAAATAGAACATATGGACATCATAATGGTACAATTGGAATGACGAGATAGTCTCCGGAAGGTTGCCGGATTTCAATCCAAAGTCATGGCCTTGATAACATTCGAGTCAAAAATTGTGTACACCACATGTTTAATCAAATGCCCCAATGAAGAATGTCCAAAATGGTACTAATTTTGGCATTGGGTTCGCTAGAGAAGACAACTGGCGACTGGCACCGGTGACGCCCGGTTTGGCCTAGCAGAATCAGGTTGAATCGGGTTGGTCCGGTTCGTTGCCCGGGGGGAAATTTAAAAAATATAATAAATAATTTAAAAAAATCTAAAAAAATCATAAAAACATAATATATATATATATATAAATATGAAAAATCAGAAAAATATAAAAATTTTTAGAAACTCAAAAAATTTCATAAAAAATTAAAAAAATCACAGAAAAATAAAAATTTAATTCATAAAAATTCAAAAATTTTCATAAAATTCATAAAAATTCAAAAAATTCAGAAAATACAAACAAAAATGTGAAAAATTTAGAAAATCAATAAAAAAATTGAAAAATTGGAAAATTCATAAAAATTTTCAGAAAATCATAAAAAAATCAATTCTCGGTTAATAAAATTTCCAAAAAAAAGATTAAAAAATTTTTAAAATTCATAGAACGGTCCAAAAACACTGTGGCCAACCTTAAAAAATGAAATTTGAATTTTCGGAAGTGCTCAAGTAGCATTTTTAGAAAATCCTAAATTTAATGGTTATAACTCCTAAATAACCCTAAAACCCTAAAAAATGCGAATCATGAAATGAATAAACTTCTAAAGCTTCATTAGCGTTTCGATGTTTTGATTGATTTTTATTTTTAGAGACTATTTAGGATTGATTGATTTGATTGATATCAATGGTGCATTTAATACTTGATTGATTTTTCCTGCGATTAGAATGGATAGAATTAATGGATAAGCCTTGGAAATTTGCATGACACGTTAGACATTGTATCATTCTTAGGTATCGAAAGGGCGTTAGGAATCTCGATTGGGGATCAATAACGTAACCAAGTCCCCGTACTCAGAATCTCTAGTTTGTAGAATTGTGGTATTTCTCCCGTATCTCGATTAGGTTTCTAATCTACCTACCAATAATGACTAGTGGCGATTCCAAAATCACAAACTTAGATTAAATAGGAAATTACCATCCGCTATCACATGAGGTATGGTCTGGGAGAGACTCTTACATGGAAATACCTCCTTAGCGCGCAAATCCTAAAAGCCCCAAAAAAGGCGCAGCATGACACATATCATGGCAAGTGCAGAGTATACTACCAGGACTAATTAGCATGCATGCGATTGTTTAAATAATCATGATGAGTAGAAAGGTAGAAGCGAAGATTTAGAAACTCATAATGCACACACAAGTTTTATTTCTTGAAGCTTTTCTGAGAGCAGATCGTGCCTCCAAATTTTACATGAGTGGCCTTTATAGGCTCAAACAATTACACAGACGATTAATTATTGGTTAGGTTATGAAAATCACCAATAATTTGACACTTTACGATTGACTATATAGGCCTTTACAATTGACAAATGACTAATAGACGCATAATAAGCTTTCGAACGATATTTTTCTTTTTTGCTACAGTGTTGCTATAGTGTCAAATAGTGCATGAACAGTGGCACCACAATGATGAACAGTACATTGCTATAGCAACTTTCCTGACAACAAGCTAATTTTTCCAAACACGACGAGTTGATTTTTCAAACACGTTTGGCACGGCTTCAGAGGTCATATTTATGGATGGGTTCTTCAGTGGTATCATCATCATAGCTGTCCAAATTTCCTCCGTCCTTTTGTCTCCTATAATCCCTAAGGATCCATTTAATTTCTGCGATCTCTAGGCCCACTTCTTCATGAAGTTATGACTTTTGTCTTTTTTGTGGAGACTCATAAGAAGTTTCTGGAATATCTACAGAGCTTGAGGCGATATTAGTGGAACTTGGTGGAATTCTTGGCTGGGGAAGATTTTCTAGTTGTAGTGACGGACTGTTTCTGTCAAGACCTAAATTGAGTGACAACTATAGCTCACTGTAATCATACGGGTCTTGCAACAATGGTCATTCCTGTGGGTCCTGTGACTGCGAATCTTGAGATGAGGATAAGGCAGTAGGATTCGACACAGAGGCAGTATGATCCAAGACAGAGGCAGCGGCAGCGGTATCCCTATCAGCTTGCATATCTATGTCATAATATTGTTCCAATGCTATATCAATTATCGCTCGATACCTGTGATCAACTGGATAATCCTAAGACACAACGCTAGAACTGGTTGGCCATATTTCTAGCGATATAACTTTGTTATATTGATATAGAAGTATCTGGAGTTTTCTATATTCCTAGGGAAGTGATGAGATTTTGCATGGAAGGGTTTTGAATAACTTTTCTGGAATCAACTAAGGTTTATAGGTAGTTACTCCTACATCACATGGAGTTTTGCTCATATCTTCATTTGGACAAATAAAGGCCCATGGCCTATGAAACAGAATTATTGTATACGACTTTAGATTGGGTCTACAGGCTCTAAGTTGTTCCTAAAACATGCATTTCCAAGCTCTTAATGAATTGAACTAATTAAGCATATCACCTAAATACTTAAACTTCTTTTCTCCCAAGAGAATTCTACCAATAATGAAAATAATTACGGTTGTTAGAAATTCAATGGCTATGGTATGAGGATTAATCAAATATCAATAAAACCACTTTAATTCCTCTGGAAATTCGTCTTCAAGATTGAGGGAGATAGGATGGATGAAAGGATATTCTGGATATAGCTCACTAGGTCTGAGACTTAGTCCTTTGAACCTGCTAAAAATCAGTAGTTGATATTTTCACATTAATGATGACAGATTTTCAAAAAGGGTGTTGTTCTGAATGTATTCAAGAATTTCTGATGGATATTGCCTGCTTGGCCAAGAAGGTTTCATCTTGATAGGTTTGTATCCACCAAACGAATTTTTGGATATATACATATTTATAGATGAAACTGGTGTAGCAAATTCTTTTGGCTGTGATAAGAAATCAACAAGCACATTCTTCTTTTCTGCTATATGCTTGGCTTTAAAAGAATATTTTGAAAACCATTCTGCCTATTTGAGGAGTTGAGGATGAGGAATTTACTTTTGTTTGAACTTTAGCATATGGGAGAATGAGGACATATCTAGTTCCACTAGAACATGATGTCCTATGAGATGATATTCAAACTTCTTGATGCCATACTTTACCGCTAAGATTTCCTTGAAGGTAGAGTGATAGTGCATTTCACTCTGCATAAATCTTCCACTTTTGTGTCCATAGATCTTACATTTGCCATCAATTTCTTCAAGTAGAACGGCAACCCAATATTCATCGCAAATATCTGTTTGCAGAATTCTCTTCCCAATGGAAGGGATTTATAAGGGAGGAAGATGTTGTATAACTTCCTTACAACGTTTGACTGATTTAGTCTGTTGAGTTACCCATGTAGGGGCATCCTTTTTTAGCATCTACTGCAATAGGCTTGCCAAGTTAGTGATTTTTGGAATAAAGTCTCTGAAATAATTGACTATCCTAAGAAATTATTGGATATGTTTGAGAGAAAGATTCTCATCAGGAAATTTTCGCAATTCTTTAGCAATATGGGGATTGGCATAATATGTCTTGTCCTTAAGATGCATTCCGAGAAATTCAATTTCTCATTGGGCAATAATCTTCTTTTTCTAGGACAGCATGATGTCATATTTCTGGAGCAATTTAGCAAATTGGCTTAGCAGTTTACAATGAGAATCCTCATCAGAGCTGTAGAGGAGGATATCATCAATATAAATTTAGGCATTGGCCAAAATAGGCTAAAAGATTCTGTACATAACTTTCTGGAATAATGAAGGAGCTGTTTTAAGACCAAAAGAAAGTGTTGTGCACTGAAAGTGTTGATTAGAGATGCAAAATCCAATTTTGTGTCAATTATCTAGATAGATTCTCAATTGCCAAAATCCAGCGTTTAGGTCAAACTTAGAATAGACCTTAACTTGGGTTAAGCTAGAGAAACTTATCATCCTATAAGAACTTGTCATCTTGGAGGAACTGATTGAGTGGCTAGTAGTTGATGACCAACCTTATTTTCCCTTTGTTCTGCTCAGATCGCTTATTCACGTAGAATGCTTCATAAGACCACTGAGAATCATATGGTTCGATTAATCCTTGGTGAAGTAAGTCTGAGCATTCCTTTTGAGCTAAGATCAAATGATTTGGATTCATCCCCGAATAAGTTGCTTTTGTGGGATTAATATCTTCATTTTTCTTGAAAGGTAAATGAATGAAAAAATCAGGATTTTTCCATAAAGGGTTTGGACATATTAGGACAAAGTTTGAATGGGATTCTGCACATGCTCCAAGAATGGTTTGGATGAGAGAATCTAGTATGTGCATCTGGATGGCAAAAAATCGTTGGATGGGCTTTATGGAAGGGTGCTTCAGGTCATTGTAGAGGATAGGAATTTTTTTCTAATTCATTTTTAAATGGGTTTAAAGAAGGGTGAAACAACTGACTTTGTGGTGAAGCTTTTCTGGGTGGTGATTGTGGTGGTGAGGGAGGCTCACAAGGTTTAGGAATAGAAGGAGGAGTTTGTGGCCAAGGTGGTCCATATGAAAACATGAATTGGTATCTTCCTCCATCATCACCAAGTGGTCTTATAGTAGGATCTCCATCAAGATATTTTTTATAGAGACTATCTTTAGGCCGCTTCTTTTTCTTTTTGGAAGGTCTATCATTTTCGTCGTCATTATGAGGGCTTGTACAAAGGGAATATTGACAATCAAGATCCTAGAAACAATGTCTTGTTCGAGGATCCATGTAATAAGGGATGGATTGTCCCTCTTGATCAAAAGACTAGATCATAGTCTTCAGATTTAAGTCACCCTCCTCAATAGGAATATCATGACAGGGTTGCATCATAAAGATTTTAGGAAAAATGGAAGAAAAGGCTTTTTCTTTTTCCTTATTAAATTTAATGACAACCGTACCATCTTTTTTTTTTGTGAAGTGAGATTCCATGGATTGGATAGGCCTGGAATTCTGAAGGAGTTTTTTTTTTATTATTAGTTACCCAAGTGTCAGGAAGTAACTTAACTAGTTGATCTCGAGAAATTTGTCTGGGTACATGGATGCAGGAAGTTTGATCATTGTCTAATGAGATAAAAAGATAGTCCTCCGTGCCCAAGAAATTAAGATCAATAGCATGGTTATGGACCCGATATACCATTTGGTAGTGCAAAGTAGCAGTTAGAGAATTAGGAGTCTAAAAGGCTTTGGTAATCTGTAGCTGAACTTTAAGAGTAGGAAGGAGTCTTAGGTCCGTAAAGGCCATGTTGAAATTTGGAAATGGTGTAACAAATAATGTTCCAGCATTAAGGGTGGTTTGGATTGTATCAATACAAGCATGTTGGTGATCCAAGAAATGAGTGTCTAAAAGGGCCTTGCGACTAACAACAGATAATCCTTTTCGACCATAGAAAGAGAGAGCAAGGCTAATAGCACCAAAGTAGAGATGCGTATACCCTTGTTGTATCCACTAATGTGGAAAATCAAAATGTATCTGGAGGGTAACGAAATGTTTTTGCTGAATAGCAGGAATATGATGTTAGTCAAATCAGGATGACTAGACATATTCCTTAACTTCTCGAGAGGTATGTTTAATGAGTTGTTTGATAGAACAGAGAGAGAAGAAAGAAAGGGGTTTTGCGAAACAAGAATATGGATTTATAAGTGGAAGGTGAGTTTATGAAATATTACCATCTTCATTAAGTATGAAACCTTATAAAGATAGTCAATTTTAGAAACGTTTGAAGTATGAAGATCTAAATGGGCATTTATAGTGACTGGTGGACTGGAATCGGTAGAATCACTCATGGTGGAACAAGTCTACCTTTTTTGCTTGGTGTTTCATCTAAAAACAAACAGGTATGCTAAATAGAACACTGGCTCTGATGAGTGTATAATCTGAAATCACTAATTCGAGCTTCCATTTTATGATCGAGACTTTTATTTTATTAATATTTCATATTCTTCGACGGGTAGGTTCCAAGTTCTAGGTAGGTGAAACCTGAAATAAGTTTTTGTTTTTCTCTTGGTCTATGTTTTCGCGTGATCTTGTGGTATTTCATGGCGTTCGATGATGAGTGTATAATCTGGAATCATTAATTTGAGCTTTTATTTTATGATCGAGACTTTCACTTTGTTAATATTTCATACTCTTTGTATATATAAATATAAGTTGTGGTCAGTGAATTATAACAACAAGTGGTGATCATTAAAGGTGATAATTCACCGCAATCAATCAATCAATCAATAATACAAGTGAAGCCTAGGTAAATCCTTGAACTTGTGACAAAGTAGGTTTCAGGTTTTAGGTTTCATGGTATACAGAATAAATTCTAGATTCCAAAAAAATGAGAACCCTATTCCAACATGTAGGTTTCAGGTGGAATCTATACAGAACTTGAAATTACTCATCTCTAATGCGAAAAGAATTACTTTTACTTCAACTAGTTGGAATAGTAATTACCAACTTTTTGAAGCCAAACTCCTACTTCGATCCCAATTAGCATGTAACACATCACGATACAACATGACACTTATTTGTTATGGGTCTCGTGAACGTGATTCGGAGAGACTAGGATACTTGTTAAACATACTAAACAAGAAATAATTAAATTTTCAAAGTAGCTTTTATATATGACACGAAACAATAGTCATATTAAAAACCATAATTATTTTCAATTATTTGATTAAGGAATACCTTTTAGAGCATTACCTAGGGAAATTTCTTTTCATATTGCTTTCGAATGAATAAGACATTTCTTCCAAAACAGTCAAAATGCAGCCTTTGATCGTGGTCCCCTGTGGGACATTTGTCGCTCTCGTCCCAGATTAGACGTGAAGCATTGTTGCTTCTTCTCGATTCCACTGTAATTGTCAAAAGCAGGTAAAGCATTGAATTGTCGTCTTGTCTAGTATATTTTATTGTCGTCATTTGTATCGCAAGAGGCATCGGATGCTACAACGACTCAAATGATCAAGTGATTTTTTTTTTCGAACTTTGGCATTTCCCCAAACTCAATTAAGTTAAATTAAGTTCTCTGTTCTCACGAGATGAGTATTAATCGATGAGCTTGAGCTCTCAACTTAGGATCAAGTGAGTTGATCTTGAGTGCCATTAAATCAAGTCTGACCAGCTCCAACATAACTTAACTCAATTGCACTGGCGATTCTCGCAATAGACATTAAAAGAAAAACCACACATGAAAATGTTTATGCAATCCCATAACATTCTTCTTTTTTCCTACTTTGGGCTAATGTGCATAACCTTTTGAGCCCGTCATTCATTCATGAGAAACATTCTGCAAAACATCCTTCCAATGATAAATTGATGTGCAAATAATCTACTCTTTAAGATTGAAAAGATTTAATGTTAATAGGAGAAAGTGCAGGTGTGCTGAATGTAAAAACCGTTTACTACGATGCCTTATCAATCCTATTTTAATCTAGTGCTGTATATTTCAGTCTTTTGATACAAGTTAGGAATTAAAATAACATTCCAAATATTAATAAAAGAGCAATAAAGGGTGCCTTTTCAAGGTCGGTGAATGTTGTTGCTGAGAGAGAGAGGAATTAATAAAGAACGGCCGAGAAAAGTAGGTGAGGTTTAAAGCACCTTGTCCTTTTCTGTAGACGATATGATTTGATGTACTGGGCATCACTGCGCTATGCCTGTTCCAACACGTGAATCACCATCCTTCTTGTCTTTTTTTTTTTTTTTTTTAATTTCTATCAATAACAATTTTCTCTTATGTTCTTTTCATTCTTTATTTTCTAGGGTTTCGAAAACCCAACACCATATCTTTCTACTCCCAATAGAAACGTACACCCGGGGACCGGCAATTATCCAATGAACGAACGAGAGGTTCAGGGGACCATGACCATGGTTGCATCTTAACTCTTTGAAAGAAATATTCTCTTTATTCGAAGCAATATGTAAAGTAATTTTGATAGTGAATGCTCTAAATGGTACTTATTAATCAATTAAAAAAATGAAAATTATAGTCTTCAGTACATTGAGTGGCTCATGTTATACATGTGGCCAAGACGTATGCAGTGTAAAAAAGAGAGAGATGATTGTCGATAAAAATTGCCTTTGATTATCGATATTGAAATTAGTATTTCATACGTTGCCAATTTTGAAAATATTTTTCTATTGACAATATGTGAAGATTCACGTTAGCTATTTCTACTATGGCATATTTAGTTCTTTTGAAAATCATGAAATTTTCTTAATTAATTACTTAACAAGTGTTAGTGATTTACGAGACAATATACAACAAAAATGGATAAATAATTTTGGCTTTTTAATTTTGTATTAAGTAACCATTATTTTTCTACCCCCATTTTCTATGTTTCTCGCATATCTTCTCTCTCTTTCTCTCCCAAGCAAAATTGATATGTGCCATTATATCAGTCTTTCTTGTTTTATGTGATAGAATTACTTGTACTTCGACTAGTTTGAATAGTAATGACCAACTTATTGAAGCCAACTTCTCCTACTTCAATCCCAATTAGCACATAGCACATCACAGCACAACATGACACTGATTTGTTACGGGTCTCGTGAACGTGTTTCGGAGAGATTGCGGCACTTGTTTAACATACGAAATGAGAAATATTTAACTTTTCAAAATAGTTTTTGTATATAACATAATACAATCATTGTATTAAAAATCAAAACTATTTTCAATTATTTGATTAAGAAATACCTTCTAGAGCATTCCATGAGGAAATTTTCTTTTCATATTGGTTTCGAACGAGGAGAATTTTTCTTTCAAAAGGAGTTAAAAATGCTGCCTCCGCTCATGGCCCCACAACGGCTCGATGGTTCTTCGAATAAATTGACTTTTTTTTTAGACCAAAATAAATGGACTTTGCGTGGGTCGTTTTGTCGCTTTCATCCCAGTGTAGCATTGTCGGTCCTTCTCGAGTACATTGTAATCCTCAAAAGTAGCTAAAAAGTACGTAAAATCATTTATTGTTTGGTCAGAAAAGTAGGTAAAAATCATTGAATTGTCGCCTTTCCTCAGTGTCATTTGTTGTTGCTGTTCATCTCGTGTCTCACGCTTGGACTCTCAGGTGCAAAATTCATGCTGGGGCTAGACTCGAATAAAAACAGAGATACTTGAATTCTGATTCGACATTTTTTTCGATAAATAAGTGGATATGCATATATGTATAATTTATATATGCCGCAGCAAAGATTCGAATGATTAAGTGATTTTTTCAACATTGATATTTCCTCAAACTCAATTAAGTTATATTATGTTATCTATTCCCAGACTCAATTAAGTTATATTAAGTTATCAAGTCTCATGAGATGAGTATTAATCAATGAGCTCAAGCTCTCAACTTAGGATTAAGTGAGTTGATTTCAAGTGTCATTACATAAAGCCCGACCTGCTCCAACATAACTCAAACTCAATTCCACCTGTGATTCTCGCAATAAACGTCAAAAGAGAAAACACATGCAAATGTTTAGGCAATCCCATAACATTCTTCTTTTTCCCCGCTTTATTCCGAGGTAAACAATCTTTTGAGTTTGCCACTCATTCATTAGTAGCATTATGCAAAACATCCTTCGAATGATAAATTGACGTGCAAATTATCTACTCTTAAAGATTGAAAAGATAAAAAAAAGTTCTAAACTTGTTGTGTTGATACTAATTCTGTCTTAAACCTTTTAATTTGATCAATTTAGTCCTAAACATTTTCACATTAGCATCAATTTTGTCTATCCACTCAATTTAGACCCAAAATCGTTGACATGAATGCCAGTCATCCTATGTGGCACAAACAGCGCTGACATTGATAATTTTTAATACATTTTTTTAATTTTTTTCCTTTTTTTCCCTTCCTTCTCCTTGCTTGCGCCGTGGCCGGGTGAGGGCGTTACAACCCTCACTAGCCACAGGGGAGGGTCACCCTTGCTCGAGCCGGCTAGAGCAACTCGCGACTTAGGGGAGGTGGTCCTCACTGAATTTGGCAAGGGCGACCCTTGCCCAAGCTACAAGGGTCCAGCTGTCGCCAAATCTGGCGAGGGTAGCCATTTGGTGAGGATTGCGCTGCTCTCGCCTAGGCTGCGAGGGTTCAACCCTTGCCCTCATCGGCGAGGGCGACCCTCCCTTGTGGTCAGTGAGGCCGCAATGCCCTTGCATGTGGCAAGTTGCCGGCCATGGCGACTGGCCACGGAGAAGGAGGGAAAAAAACAAAGGAAAGAAAGGGAAAAAAGAAAAAAATTAATTCAAAAGTTTAAAAAGGTAATATAAAATTATTTAAAATTATCCACATCAGCGCCGGCCGTGTCACGTTGGATGGCCGACATCAATGTCAGTGATTTTCAGCCTAAATAGGCCGGATGGATAGAATTGGTACCAATGTGAAAATATTTATGACTAAATTTGTGTAATTGAAAGGTTTATAATTGAATTGGTGCCAATGTAATAGGTTTATGACTTTTTTATTATTTTTCCCTTGAAAAGATTTAATGTCAATAGGAGAAAGGGTAGGCATGTTGAATATAAAAACCATTTAATTCGATGCCTTATTGATCGTACTTTAATCTGGTACTGCATATTCTAGTCTTTTGATACAATTTAGGAATTAAAATAACAATTCAAATGTTAATGAAAGAGTAGAAAAGAGTGCCCATTCAAGTTAGGTGACCATTATTGCTCCGACAGAGAGAAAGAGTATAGGGGTGAGCACTATTTTAAGGTAGAATCTAGAATCTGAGAATCAGATCAGTGGGAACCTATCGTTTCCGAGTTCAAATATATGTAGAGTAGGTTCAAGGTTCCAAAAATTAGGAAATCTGTTTCGACGGATAGATTCTAGGTTATAGGTAGGTGGAACCTGGACCTAACACCTAAAACCTAAAACAAGTTTTTCTGTTTTTTTTTTCTTTGTCTTTGAGCGGTCATGTGGTATTTTATGACGTCCGATGATGAGTGTATAATCCGAAATCACTAATCTGAGCTTTCATTTTATGACTAAAACTTTTACTTTGTTAATATTTCATATTTTTCGTGTATCTAAATATAAATTATAATCAGTGAATTGAAGTAACAAATAGTGGTTATTAAATATGATAATTTATTGCAATCTTTCAATAAATATTACCTGTGAAGCTTGAATAAACCCTTAAATCGACTCTGAAACTTGCAACATGGCAGGTTCTAGGTTTCAAAGTATGTGCAGTAGATTTCAGATTCTAAAAAATGAAGAATCTATTCCTACGAATAGATTTCAAGTTTTAAGTGAAATTTGTATGAAAATTAAAAATTGCTCGGTCCTAACTAGAGAGAGAGAGCAATTAATAAAATATGGATGAGAAAAATAGGTGAAGTTTAAAGCTCCTTGTCCATCAGAAAGGAGAGAGACGATATGATGTTGATGTATTGGGCATCACTGCCCTATGCCCATTCTAACACGTGAATAACCTTCCTTCTATTCTTTATTTTTTTTTGTATGTATCAATAACAGTTTTCTCTTTTTTTTGTTCTTTATTTTCTAGGGTTCAGAAAACCTAACCCCCATGTCTTTCTACTCCCAATAGGACACGTACACCTGTGACCGGCAGGATTTCCCAGATTGTCGTTCCTCAACAGGTGGCCACCAGCTAAAAAGAGGAGTAACTATTTGCAAAAATCCAAAAAAATAAAAAGGAAAAAGGAACAGATAGGGTTCATTCAAGAATTAAGAAAGCTTTGGAGGGAGTGATCAAGGCCATTTCAATCCGACTTAGCAAGCACGATTCTTGAAAAGCTCCAAAATTTAGTCGTTTGTAACATTGAGGTCGCTATCAAGAGATTCAACAATGATCATTTAAAAAAAAAAACTAAGTGATAGTTAGGTGCATGTGGGGTGAATGTGCATGTGTGTGATGGAGCTATATCGATAAGCCTATGCATTTCTTCACACTAGGCCGGTTGAGCTAGGTTATTTCTAAGTTGTTTCAAAAGCTTATTTAAGGAATTTTACTATAAATACCATCGGCAGGAGAAAAAAGTAACGTTCATGGATTACTATTGATGTATTAGTCAGCAAAGTAATGGAGAGAGTTATGACCAACACGCGTTAATGGTGATGAAAGCAGCTCGTGATTTTTCTTTGTTGACAGTGTCTTTAAGAATAATTCAATCATTGAAAAATAAATTTAGTTGATCTACGCCCAAACTCATAGCGCTGAATGTATTACAATCAAGAAGAAATATTATATCTGAATTTTTAATGACTATGAAACATAAAAATCTAACTTCGCTGACAATTTATAGAAATTGTAACTAAAACTTTATGAGCATTCTATTAGTAAATATGACGGTTTCCTCTTTTAAAGGTTTCTTTTTTTGAATTTTGAATTTTCCATCCTTGAACTAACTTGTTTGCATCTCTTATGATATTTTGCTCATAACGGGGGACTCATGAACCTTGTTTTTCCTCTACAATAAAAATACACTGGAAGTAATAATCCCTTTATCTGATTTGGTACGTGATGCAGCCTGGTGTAGGCTACTCGAACATTTGGATTGGGGAGAGTGACTTGCACATGCAGAACTGGACGAATAATAATTACAGTCCTGCGCAAGCTCGGGAAGATGGATGTAACTTTGTCGATACAGATCGGAATGACCTGATTCCAAAGCCAAATGAACAAAGACTTCTGGATTAACAATTTCTCTGTTTTGAGTTTTCTCAAATAAGCACTATAGTAAGGACGAAATCAGGGTGGAAGTGGACGGAAGTAAATGGACAGAACAGAGGAAAAGATAGAATTTCGTTGGTTGCTCTTCTAGGCCTCCAAGGAAGTGGATAGGCATCGATTCTTTTAGATCGATGTTGCAACTCTTCAAGGATGCAAATTTGAAAACCTTCGACTCTTTAAGGACAGAGTGAAAACTCTTCTAGGTTTTCAGGGGTATGAACTCTTCAAGGTTCAAGATAATTGCTGAATGCAAAATTTTCATTAATCAAATTTATCTACCATTTACAGAAATTTGATGGCTTTTTAGTCAAAGAAAGAAAAGCAAACGCATAGGAAAATACTAAAGTCAAAACCTAGAAACTAGAAAGCATTAAAGAACATAGAAACTAGAAAACATTAAAGATCATCGAAACTAGAAAACATTAAAGATCATAGAAACTAGAAACTGTTAAGTCTTCGTGGTTGTGCCAAGGTGTCTACTCAAGCGTTTTGTGTTCTTTGATGCAAATTCATCGAATCCGCAACTTTTGACAATAGGCTCTTGAATGCGGGTTCATCGAATCGGCAAGTTTCGACGAGCTTGAATGTGGGCTAATCTTCTTGGCCGAGTGAGCTGGTCTTCAATGCGGATTGCATCATCCTCCCCTTCTTTAAAAGAATTCGTCCCGAAGTCATGTCATCATCGGAAGAATCACCCACATAAGGTGTTAAATGCCGAACGTTGAATACGTTATGTATCTTCATATGAGAAGGAAGCGTTAATCGATACACATTAGGATTGATGCACTCAAGGACTTCGAGGGCACCAAGCTTTCGATCACTAAGCTTGTTATAGCTTCCAACGGGATGGCGCTTCGGTGGCAAATAAGCCCATACAAAATCTCCAGGTTCAAAGATAACTTCACGCCGCTGTTTATCGATGTCCACTTTATAGGACTCGGTTTTGCTCTACATCCTTTGGCGTACATCTTCATGAATTGTTCTCAGTTGAGAAACAATATCGTCAACTTTATTGCTCGATTTCTTAGCAAAAGGAATTGGTGCAAGATCAAGAGCAGAGTTCGGTTGTCGTCCATATACGATCACAAAAGGACTATATCCAATGCTACGATTCTTAGCACAATTATATGCAAATTCGCCAAGTGACAACCGTGTCTCCCAAGAGCGGGGATTATCATCGATCAAAGTCCTCAATAGATTTCCCAATGTTCGATTGACGACTTCAGTTTGCCCATACGTTTGGGGATGAAACACAGTACTATATTGCAGTTTAGTACCAACATTCTTCCACAGCTGCTACCAAAAATGACTAAGAAATTTAGTATCCCGATTCCAAGTAATAGTCTTTGGAATACCATGCAATTTATAGATTTCCTTGAAAAATAAGTCGGCAATACGTGAAGCATCCATGGTTTTTCGACAAGGAATAAAATGTGTCATCTTCGAAAATCGATCGACAACAACAAAGATCGAATCCATATCTCTAAGTGTGCGTGGTAGTCTGAGGACAAAGTCCATAGAGATATCTTTCCACGGGGCTTGTGGGATTGGCAAGGGCAAATAAAGGCCAGCATTGGTAGCTTGTCCCTTTCCAATTTGGCAATGTCGACACCTCATCACATGTCGGTGTACATCGCGTTTCAAATGAGGCCAAAAGTATTTGGCTGAAACGAGTTGTACAGTCTTGTCGCGCCCAAAATGTCCTTCATGATGAACTTCATCGATCACCTTTTGTCGAAGAGAACAATCCGGCACACATAAACGGTTCCTTTTGAAAAGAAAACCATCACATACTGTAAAATCAGCAAGCTTCTTTTCTTGTGCGTCGGGAATGATCTTGGAAAAGTAGGAGTCTTCTTGATACAACTACCGAAAAGAGTCAAATCCAAGAACAGTAGAACGCATTGTATGGAGGAAGCTCTTCTTCCTACTAAGAGCACTGGCAACCTGATTTTGAACTCCAGCCTTATGCTTAATGATGAAGGTGAACTCCTGGACGTATGCAGCCCATTTTGCACGGCTGGAGTTAGGCTTTTGCTGCCCTGAAATATACTTGAGAGCTTTATGATCAGTATATAAAATAAACTCTCGATGAATAAGATATTGCCTCTAATGCTCAAGTGTGCGAAACAACGCGTAGAATTCCAGATCATAGGTGCTATAACGAAGTTTTGCACCATTAGTTTTTCGCTAAAGAAGGCAATGGGTCGATCTCCTTGACTTAGAACTCCTCCTATGCCAATACCTAATGCATCACAATGCACTTCAAAAACAAGATCAAAGTTAGGCAAAGCAAGTACCGGGGCTGTGCTCAAATTTTCTTTGAATTGTTCAAAACTTTTTTGAGCCGCATTCATCCATTCGAAAACTCCCTTCTTCATGCAAGAAGTGAGCGGGGCCGCAGTGGTGCTAAAAAGCACAATAAACTGCCGATAGAAAGAAGCAAGACCATGAAAGCTTCGCACTTCATGCACATTTGTTGGAGTCGGCCATTCTTGAATCACTTTTTCCGAAAAAAAGGATGAGCATCTCTCAATTCCGTTCTACTAGTCTCGTGCGGGCATGAGCGCGATCACTTTTAAATTGATCATGTATAATTTAAGGCAAGAGACAAGCACGTTAAGAGGAATTATTTTTCAACCGCTATGAGGTAAGTGGGTCAATGGGAACACAATGGTACGCTTTGGGGGGTATTTAAATGCGGATGTGGCATTTACAACCACATTAAGAGGAATTATTTTTCTCAGGAAAAAGAATAGCGCAAAGATTGTCAATATATAGAAGAGCAATGCTACATATAACCTTATTACAATGGCCGGTGATATTTATATATAGATATTTGTTTTTACAATGAAATAACCTTATTGCTCCAGCATCTATTATCACAAAATAATTTTAAACTCACGATATCTGTATTGAAAAATAATTAACATGATATTTTATGTCTTTTGGTAACTAAAGACTAGCAAGATATATTACCTTACCAAAAAAAAAAAAAAGACTAGCAAGATATATGAAAAGTAGGTCAGAGTATATGCTGTTACATCAGTATTGGCATCTTCTTCTAGGGCCCTTCATTATTCTTTGAACAGTTGCGCCCAAAACACCTTTTGGTTTCAACTTTTTGCTTATATAGCATGGGATTTTCATACTATCAAAAAATGAGTAGTGCCGTGACAATCAAAATATTAAAAAGATAAAGAGATGAAATGAGTAATGCCATCACAAAAAAACCACAAATAATAGATTATGTATCCACTTGTTAATTTATGCAATGATTTATTAAAGTTGGAGATATTAAAAAGGTTTTGTGGCCATTTAGTTAATTAATGCGGTAATATGTTGCACATATGTGGTTTTTGTTGCGTGCCTCATAATCATATGTTATTTCAGGCATATCATCGGAAATATTTACATATTTAGAGAATAATTTGACCTTTCTTTATACATATTAATGATTTGAAATTCGTAGACATGAGTAATTGTATATATCATTTGTGACTACCATGGCGGTAAATCAAGTGTGGCACAAGACTTACTATTTGGTGAAGTCAGGGATCCAAATTCGGATCCTAAATTTCTTTTCATTCTCAAGTACTCTTGCTTTATCTGTAATAGGCACTTTAATATAAGAGAGCGACCGCTTTAATATGGATTTGTATGGGTTGATAAGGTTGTGCTGATGAATTTCTCCTTTCTAGATGGAGCATTGGAGATGTTGGCATCCCTTTCTCACCCTTCCCTATTTATCAAAACGTGTCCGTATAATTCGTCTCTTTCTCACATCCCCGGCTATAAATAGAGCATGTACGCTTAAGTTCTCCCCGCACCACACAACCTTCATCCTCTTCCTTCCCTGCTTTGCTCTCTCTCTAACACTCACTCAAACCCTAGACCCTCTCTCTCTCTCTCTCTCTCTCTCTCTCTCTCTCTCTTTGAGATTCAAAATGGCCACGATCCTTGCCCATCTCCTTGGGATGGATCACAAAAGCAAGCCTCACCAGATTGACCAGAGCATGTGGACCAACCTGCTTGCTTCTTTCGACGACGACGAGAAGTTCATGAAAGAGATGGTGAACACTCACGCTCCTGAGGAAGGAGACGTGGATGTTCAGTCTCTCTTCCATCTCGTCGACAACACCCTTCATGGGACAACCGCTATCGTCGACTCCACCGTCAACCCTAAGGTAATCACCAACGTAATGCCATAAATTTGTTGAAAAATTATACATATAATGTCAGTGGAAGCACACTTTCCACTATTGACCTTCTCTTCTGTTGATCTAATGGTTAGGGAGAGGGTGGTAGTTATAATACTCCAATTAAGGTTAGATAAGACAGCTCGTGGACATTTTTCTTTACACTAACCGTGTCAAGAAACTAATCCTCATTTCTATAACTCCAGATACTTAAGGAGAACTTTTATGTTCTCTTTTAAGTCAAGCGATTTGCTTGCTTCTTTCTTCTTAGTCCGCGCTGCTCCAGAAACTCGAGTTTTATTTTCTCTTCTTCTTTCGGTGGAGCTTCCTCTTGTTGTTCTTCTTGCAGCCAACCCCCTTTTATTCAAAATTATTCTTCCCTATTTTCTTGAATTTTGCATGTGTGAGGACATATACCAAATCTTTTTCATGTGATACTTCTTTAGTGTTCAAATCCTTCTTTAATAAAAAAAAAGATACTATTGATAGTCATTTAAATAAAGAAGTGAGGCAGTACTCTGACGCGTGGAAAAAGTGTGCAGTGAATAAAAACTCATAAGTGAACTTATTGGGATTCCAAACTTATTTGGTTAACGTTTTCTTATTATTTCATACGGTGATAATTTTAGTTGAAGCCATTTTAATGTCAACACTTTGACAAAATGATGACGATACGATTATCAATTGGCGTATTCTTTCTTTCGATCTAAAAGAAGAACGATGAGAGGAAGATATACATTGTGTTCAACTAAGTAATAAAAGAACAAGCCGAATCAGATTTGGAAGTGTAAGAATCTGATCCACATGGAAGTGACAATAAATTGAGTGGGCTAGGGGGACCACGCTTGCTTTTTCTGGTTGCTTTGCTCTTCACATGGCTGAAGGAGAAACAAGAAAGGCGAAGCAATTGATGTTAGAAAGTGTTGCACTATTCATGTACTTTAAACAAGCACTAATCCAAGTAATTTTGCGTTTGGATAAAGGGCTCTTTTGTTTTCCTTGCCACAATTCTCTTGGCCAGACTGAGCTAAAGCGTTGTAGCTGCCAAGTTTATCTTCATTTTATTTTCATATGATCCGAAATGTGTAATTCATTTATCACATAAACCACTTTTATCGTCTTGACATGGGAATCTTAATTTTGAAAAATCGACCAGCTGTCTCGGTCAATGGATATAGAGAGGGGTTATGTAAATGACTAGTGCTTTTGCAAATGAAAATGAAAAGTTCGATAACTTTTCTTAAAATAAACAGGACCTACAAAGAGCATTTGTCCACGCTTACCCAAGATTGTTCTTCAGACTCATTAGGCCTGAGTGGATTTGGACTGGCCCTTAGGTTGCATGCCCATGATCCTGTGTATTACACAGTAACTCCTCTAAACTGACAATGTTTTACTCCTAACTTTACTCCCTGAATTGATCATATGGTTTGACATGACGAGATCTTTTCTAAGTGTTGGGTCTCACTTGGATTAACTGAAAAAACTGAACTTCGTGGTAGGGCACTCAAGGATCTGGAAGCCCTGATTTCAAGCCTCTGAAAGAGGGCTTCAATCCACCTTTAGCAGCCATCAACGAAGTGGGTTGTCAGGTATTTCATAATCTCCCTCCCAGTAGTTGAGGTTTTCTTTTTTTCAAGTTTTTTTGTTTTGGTTCGTTTTCTATTTTTTCGATGTGCATGCGAAACTTAGGAAGCTTTAATATTCTGAAATGTTGGAATTCTAGCCTGCTGTTTAGAGGTTGCATATAACTAATCTCTTGCATCAACTCATCGTCCTGGCATCAGCTCACTTGCAAGGCGCTAGACACCAAAAATGTGCGCCAAACACTGGTCTCGCTCTTTCACGAGCTATCGAGCTACTCGTGGGTTAACAAGGCTCTGATTACCCTTTCATCACTTGCTGTGTTCTATGGTGACTTTTGGCGACTTGCTCGAGTTGAACCATCGGACAAGCTCGCGGAATCTATGGCCATATTGAAGGGGTTGCCTGCAATCACAAAGCCCTCAGACCCGCAAAAGATCCAAGTTTTCGGTGTTCTCAACGAAATGATCAAGACCACCCTGAAAATGACCCAATGCATTGTGGATTTTGAGCATGACTCCAAAGATGTTCCCGAGCTGTCTACGATGATTGATGTTCCAAGCAGCGTTTATCAGATCATCATCAGTATCCTTGCTTGCTCTATTCAGTTCACCAGCCTCATTAGCACGGTCGATGAGTATGTTTAACTAATTAAGCATAATACCTTTCTTTTTGTTTTTGCTTTCGAAAGAGTTTACTTTTTTTTTTCATGAAAGATAAGCTTTAATGGTCTAAATCATTTTCAGCTAGTCTAATTAATAAACTATATGATAGAGGACTGTACCTTAGCCCGATTCGTTTTCAGATTTTCGTTTTTCACAAGGGTGAAGAACTCTTACTTGTAAAAGAAGAATTTAACTTCTAATTGCTTATTGTGGTCCCGAAAAGGCACGAGAAGTAATTTTAGATCAAAAAGATCAAAACTTGATGGGGCCAAATATGCATGAATTGGAATGACTCATGCCACTAAGAGAATTCTCTTTTTGTTGTTTTTTTCCAGCAACAAGGGAAACGATCTTCCTATCTTTGCTCGGAAATTGAAGATGATCCACCACACTACCAAGAGACATTACGAACATTTTTTGCAAAAAAGGGGTAAAATTTGTTTTCTCTGTCTACTTAATCAAGCCCTAAATATATTGGACTAATTGTCAAATGAACTTATTTTTTTCATAATGCAGAGGAAATTAAGGAGTATCAGAGGCTGCAGCGACTCTTTAATGCCCCTACCGATAACGTGGAGCTGATCAAGGCCTTGTTTTACATCAAGAATGATCCTCAGCCTCTCTTCATTGGCTCAGAGAAGACAAGGGTTCATATCTCCAACTTTCTCTAGTTTAACATCACTCTATGTTACAAGTCCAATACATCAAAACTTTACACAAAATGCTGTTGTCGTAAAATTGTCTTTCGCCAAGAATTTTATTACATACATTTGTTGGAATCAAACACAAAAATAGTTTTCACCAGTTGTGCTATCAATAAAAAGCACATGACGACCAATGTTTATAATTCTCTTTGTTTGTTATTTAGGATAAGGTCGAGTCGCTCAGGAGGAAGAATGTGTTGCTGCTGATTTCGGACCTCAAATTGACCTCTCACGACCTCTCCATCCTCATCAAGATCTACAATGAGCGCAAGTTTGGCGAGGAGTGCTACGAGATCGTGTGGGTTCCTATCATCGAACAAGAAGGCGAGGACGTGATCAAACAGTTCCAGAACCTCCAGTTGCAAATGCCGTGGTACTCGGTGCACTCCCCTACGATTATCAACAAGGTGGCCATCAGGATCATCAAAGAGAAGTGGCATTTTAGGCAAGACACCATGGTGACAGTATTGGATCCACAAGGAAAAGTCTCAAACCAGAATGCCATGAGCATGATTAGAGTTTGGGGATGGGATGCTTTCCCTTTCACCAATGCAGTCGCAGCAGGCATCTGGGAGACGCCTCGCATTAGCTGGTTTGAGCTTTTGGTGACTGACTTCATTTTTCCAAAGATACAGGAAGCTGTAAGTTTTTGTTCTTCTTCTTCATTTCCTTCTTCACTTTCTTTTATCCTTTCGCTTTTTTATACAACTAGGGTGCACGCATATGGGTGTGACAAGAAACTTTGATCTTTGAGTTGGCTTATTAGAAGATGAATTTAGTTAAATTGTTGCAGTAATAAACGAATTTGATTCAAACGTAGAATCTGTCAGACATACATGGGATAAGAGACAACCATAAAAGACTATTTTACGTTATCATGTTGTCCATTCTTTATTAATAAACGGTCAATATTCATCTTATATCCGAGCAGACACGACTTTACTGGAACTTTTGTACAGAAATTTTGAAAATGTAAGATGAGTGTTTAGTTCGATTTACAATATATAGACATGAAAAATGAGAATAAGTTATTTTCATCGATAAAAACATTGATTTCGCTCTCTTATCAGATCAAGGCTGAGAAGTACATCTTCCTGTATGGAGCGGAAGAACCCAAGGCCATCCAGGAGATTGAGGAGCCGCTAAAGAAGATGATCGACGATGGCATTTCCATCGTTGCCTTCAATGTCACCAAATCACAGCTCTTTTGGACCTGCCTCGAGAGCTGCATGCTCTCCAAGCTTCAAACCAGAGCGGACCTGCACGAACCCCTTATGCAGGACATCCTCAGGCTCTACACCAACTTCAAGAAGGAAGGTGGTTTTGTAGTCCTCACAAAGGGGTCGCGGGTCTTGATCAATGATTCCCACGTGCACGTCACGAAGGTCATGGTGCAGTACGAGACGTGGAAGAAGCATGTGAACGTGAACGGGAAGACGTTCGACATGGTCTTCAGGGAGCAGTTCGACCGTCTCTACGTCCTCCCGAGGTGCCACCACTTCTATATCCCGAACATGGTGGGTTACATCCCGGAGGATGTGAAGTGCCCGGTCTGCCCGCGCATGATGAACAACATTGTCAAGTTCGAGTGTTGCCATGGTGCACATTAGTCAAGTAACGATGAGAGCGTGCTCCGTGAGTGTGTACCCAGTTTAATGAATAAAGAGGGCTTGCTTAGTGTCAGCCCAGTCCTCCTCTGCGAACTTTGCCTATGCAGTGTAATGTATGGAACAACTATGTTCCCTTACTCTCTCTATGTAAAACGTTTCCACTGGGAGCGTGTGCTGTTAAGTAATGAAGTGTGTGCTTTTGTTCTCAATAAAATGCTTCTCTGAGTACTTTTGCCTCATGACGTTTAAATTACCCCATGGCAAGCTCCTATCACGCTGCAAAATTTGGGAGGACCAAATTTCCTATGAAGGCACATAATTACAAGATGAATTAATCATGTTGCCAGCCAAAAGTTACATAAGACCAAAGTTATTTCCCGTAAATAATATGAAAAGAATATAGACAACAAAACCTACCACAAATTTCCTAATTTGACTGATCGAATTGATGCATCTCCATAAATCCATATAGATTTCATGTGTTTTGACATTGTCTTGTATTACTCACGTACTCAAGAGAATATGAAGATAAATCACCAAGTCTCTGACCGGGGGGGGGGGAGGTGGAGGAAGTTTGGGGCCGAAATGAAAGTCGGCACAGAATAAGAAGGAAAAATAGAGTTTTAATAAGTGGTCTTATGTTATTTAACAATTATTCAATCTTATGAACAATCAACGAAATTGTACCAAATTCGTCGGTAAATCAATTCCTAGAGCAACCTTCTTCTAAGTCTCATTTGCCATGGTCGCACCATTATTTGACATTGTCTTGCATTACTCACGTACTCACATGATTGAGTGGGGATTAGCAACAATTTATAGGACCGTGACACCAATTATACCTACCCACTTGTCGTTCCGAGGTAGGTTAGTATGCAAGAACAAGGAATGCATGGTCATATAAACTGACTCTTTTTTCATAGGGGTCAATTTCCGCCATTACAGGCGAACTTGATTCCTGAAATGGTTTTATTTGGAAGATGCATGATGAGCTCGTCGGCGAAATTCATGTGTCAACATTTATCTATTTCTTTTTCTCTCTCTCTCTTTTTTGCTAGAATTGTGTTATCTTTTTCACTAAAACTACAAGAAGCACTCGTGTCCGTAAGTGCTAATTTGCTCGAATTCAATTTAATCCCTCGGTGAAGGACAAATACTTCCTTAGTCTTCTTGTGGGACATTAGACATTTAACACACAATTCAATAATTCATGAGCATGCACATTCATATAGCTTTAATTGGAGAAAGTTACCATGGTAACTCAATAATCCTAGAAAGCACAATCTCCTGTAGAGGCAAGTAATTAATCATATTGCCGCCAAAAGTCATATAAGTACCACAATCATTTCTAGGAAATAAAATGATCAGTATCTAGAAAACAAAACCTACCATATTTGAGTCCTTTGACTTACCAAATTTTTGCATTTCCAAAAATCGGCACATTATCAATCAGAATTGCTCAAAAGTGGATGTGCAAGAAAAATGTATCATCAAGCAACACACTTTATTTCAAGATTAGAAGCGGCATGAGCTCACTTATTACATTATCGAGCCACCTTATTACAAGGACACTCCTAGGAATCAGTATTGGGAGGATCGTTAGAATTGTTGCCATGAGAATCGGTTGTCCGGTCTTCAATTGCTTGTGTTAACATCATGCTGAATTCTTCAGACCTTCTCTTATGAAGTTTCAGCTCCTCCAAGGAGAGGTGGGCATTTCTATGCCTTTCGTCGGAATTCAACGAGGCGCTCTCTTGCAACTCTCAGGGTTCTTCGACAATTCTGAGTTCTGATCGGAGGGCCCACGCAACTCCGCCATTTGTTCGCCTTCAGATTGCCTAAGAGCACAAGAAAGGGATGCGCCTGGATCTTCAACCCGGCCGAGACTGGCCTGATTGCTAGGACGGACAAGAGACAAGGCCTCGTTGCCCAGCCTGAAGAGTACAATTATCGACTCAAGGGCACAATCTGAATTGATTGCGGCAGCACTCCCAGTATCTTGCTTGCGAGGACAATCAAGAGACAAGGCTGCATAGCCCAAGCCGAAGAGTGCAATTAACGACTCTAGCGTACATTCTGAATTGACGCGGGCAGCCCTCCTAGGATCACGAGATTGACTTTTCAAAGCAACCTTCTTCGGGAAATTACCAAAAAAGTCCTAAACCTTTTGCATTAGTGCCAATTTAGTCCTAAACTTTTTTTTTATGCCAATTCAATTCTAAACCTTTTGCATTTGTGTCAATTTAGTCCTAAACCTTTTTTTGATACCAATTAAGTCCTAAACCTTTTAAATTGATGCTAATTCAATCCTAAACCTTTTGTTTTTGTGCCAATTTTGTCCTTCAGACTAATTTTGATCGGAATTTGCCAATGTGGACACTTGCCGACTGATCACTAGCGCCGACGTGGAAAACTTTACTAATATTTTAATATTTTTTTAAATTTTTATTTTTTTCCTTTTTTTTCCATCTTTTTTTTTCACTTTTTTTTTGTCTTCCCTCCTTCCTTTGGCCAGTCGCCGGTCAGGCGATCAGCCAAAGGCCAGAGGTCGGCGAGCTCAACCTCGCCGGCCATTGGCGAGGGTGAGCTTGGCCTTGGTCGGGCAAGGCTCGACCCCTTGCCCGGCAAGGGCGAGCCTCACCTTGATCGGGCGAGGCTCGACCCCTCGTCGGAGGCCGCGACGAGGGCAAGCCTCGCTGACCTCACCGGATCTGGCGAGGTTGCTGGATGAGGCCCGACCTCGCCGAATCTGGCGAGGCTCAACCTCACAAGATCCGGCGAGGGCTCGAGCCTCGCTCGACCAAGGCGAAGGCTCGAGCCTCGCTCGACCAAGGCGAGGGCTCGATCCTCGCTCGACCAAGGCGAGGCTCGCCGGCCTCTAGCCTTTGGCCGGTCGCTAGACCGGCAACTGGCTAGAGAAAGGAGGGAGAGATAAAAAAAGTGGAAAAAAAAGAAAAAAAAGGAAAAAAAATAAAAATTACTAAAGTTTTCCACGTCTACGCCGGTGACCACCCGTCGGTCAGCAAGCATCAACGTCGGCAATTTCCAGTCAAAATTGATCGGAAGGACTAAATTAGCACAAAAACAAAAGGTTTAGGATTGAATTTGTACCAATTAAAAAGGTTTAGGACTTAATCGGCACAAAAAAAGGTTTAGGACTAAATTGTCACAAAAAAAAGGTTTAGGACTAAATTGGCACTAGTGCAAAAAGTTTAGGACTTTTTTTCACTTTTCCCAACCTTCTTCTGAGCCTTATCATCCATCGTTGTATATATTTGAGATTGACTCTTGCACTCGTGCATGATTGAGTATGGATTAGCTGCGATTTGTAGGGCCGTGACACCAAATAAATGTATCCACATCTCGTTTTGCAATTGGTAAATTTAATTGGCTTCCATGTATAGCATAATCTAGATACGAAATCCTAAAAATGTTTTATCTACCTATTTATAGATAAACATTCAATCTTTTATCATGTTTGGTTATATTTCTTGCCAAATACGACCATGCACGAAAGTTAGTCAGAGAGCTAATTAGATTTTTTTCCTGAATTTGTCGATACTCATTTCGGCACTCAAATTGACTTATTATTATTTTTTAACTCAATCCATTAACTTATCTATTCTTTGATAGTTCCCAAATGGTCCAATATTCAACCATTATTCTTTGTATGCACTTAAGAGGTAATTAAAAGAGCGTATGTTTTGTAAGCATAATACATGTTATTCCCAATTCTGACTGCGATGATAGATGCAGAGATATGAAAGTTGCTTTATGTCGCTTGGTTAGTTCAAGATTCCTAAAGACCCACTATGCACACATTCAGTGCTAATTTTCTAGGAAGCTGTTTTTTTTAGGGGTCAGGAAAGACAACTTTCATTACTATCCGAAAGATAGATTACAAAAGTTTCCAAGATCATGACATAAAATTAACCATAGGGAATGGGGAGGTTTAGAGAGTCAATTGGGCAGGAGAAAACCAGTTCTATGGCCCTTGGTGATATAGTCCGCAGCTTGATTAGTATCTCCGGCTCATATCTTATTTTGACTCCACGCAGCTAAGCCTAGGGCTGTAAAAAAAAAGCTTGGCCCCGGCCCGTACCCATTCGACCCGACCAGAAAAATTTGGGCCTTTCGGTTTGGGTCTACTCCTGTCTGAGTAAGAGCTCAAAAAGTTCGGTATTTTCCCTATTTCGGTCCGGGTCGGTCCAGGTCGGGCTTCACTCGTGACTTAAAAAATACCCTGGTCATTTCCTAGAAGTCGCACAGCCTCGTCCTCGTCTCTATTTGGCCACGGCCTCAGCTTCGGTTTACATTTTCCTCCACGAACCCATAAATCAAACATCCTTTGCAAATCAAACATAGCACAGTGGTACGTCTCTCTCGCTTGCTCAAGCATGATCGTAGCTCTGCTTGACAAAACCTCAGTTCAGGGTTTCTCATTTTATTCGACTTTATGGGTGTCTTCGGTCTAGCGTATTGTCGGTGATCATGGGATTTCTGGCTCAAGTCATGGTTTGATCGTTCGCAAATTAGGGGACCATTTTTCAATGGTAGAAGTATTCGACTTGGATTTGAACTGGGTAGAGAGAGAAATAGCGGCAACACACCATCTTGGTGGAACCAGGAGCATCCAAGCTGTGTTTTGTGCAGAGAGAAGCTACTTTTGATAGTTTCTGTTGCGGCATTTTCATTAATCTTTCACGTCTTGTCAGAGAAGTGAAGATCCATCATCTTCTTCCTCGCTCCAAAGCATTTACCTCAAAAGGTCTCTCCTTTTCTTTCTTTTTTGCAAGGAAAAAGCTAGCAATAGTACTTCTCTCAAACTAAATTTGTCTTCAATCTTTCGAAAGGAAAACAACCCACATCATGTTTTGGGTCGGGTTCCTTTTTACGACTTGAATCAGATTGTATATTCAAGTAGAAGTAGGATGTTGATGTTGTTGTCGAAAGTGACGGATCAAGAATGTGTATGTTGATATCTGCTTTTTCTTTTGTCTCTTGATTTGCTGAATAATTTAATGCCCTAGTCACTAACCTTTACTTCTTGCATTTTTTGTGAGATCTTTTCAGGTTGTCGCCTCGTGTTCGTTCTGCCCAGTCTTTGAATGGGTAAACAAATTTCCTTTCTTTTTATAAATCACTTTTTATATATTGCTGGACTTGCTTCTAAACGTACCCTGTGAGAAACCCCCTCCCAAAAAAAAAAAACCCGGAAACCCGACCCGGATCGACCCAACCTGTTTCTATGGTTATATGCTAAACGGGTCTCGGTCCGGGTCGGGTCTAGTATCATAAAGACCTGGCCCGACCCAACCCATTGACACCCCTAGCTGGGCTAATAGAGATCTGCAGTCATTGATAATGGACCGAGTAGCCCATGAAGCTTCCATTCGGTCTTATATGCACTCCACCACCACTGATGCGTTATCCGAAGAGATCTCCACGTGCAAGTCAGTTTCCATCTCTTGTTCAGTTCGTGCGCCTTGTTTACGCTTCAGCCACGATAGAGCCTCCCTCATAGCCGGTTTCAGCAACAAGGGCCAGAGGGAGCGTATCTGTCTTACAAAGCCATTCGTGAGAAGGCCAAAGGCGTTCCTGCAAATACCTGCGACGGAACTGGCCATGGTCGAGCAGCACCACGTACTATCCACGTTGATTTTCCTGGTGTTTTCCGACGGCAGGCTCCACTGCGTCTTTAGTGAGCTAGTTCCTTGATTTATGCTTGCCATACTTAGATTTTATTTCACGAAGAGTTGATTCATGGAAGTAGCATCTCTAATAAGCAAAGCTTGGATTGGGCCTCCATGCTTGGAATATCATGGGGTTGCGCGCCTTTCTAGGAAGTTGTTCACATTGAGAAAGTGTATTTCCTTTTGGTTGCTCCACTTTAGTGTTGACCTACAGCAATTTGAGAATATATAGGGCTAAAACCCCTATCCAAATGCTCCCTTGGTTTAAAAAAGTATTAGAATTCATCTATGAATAATCAAGTTTGAGCATGTCTGAAAGGGGCTATGTAAGTGGCCTAAGCTTAGGAAGGAAATTGATTGACCAGGCCCGCCCAATTTATCTTTAGTTGGCTCAAGTGAGCTCTGATAGATTGCTGGACTTACGCTCATGTCTACTTTAATGTATTCTCCACCAGTAATTGGAATCTATTGCCATAAAGAAGTACGTCAAGCCACTTCAGAATATATTGGACATTAAAGTTGGAGAGACCAGGAACTCTCCTTGTACCATATTACGAACATTTTGAACTAAATGAGGAGGTCCAATGGGAATAGTTATTGGCGATGACGATGGATTGGTTCAAAAACATATGTACTACATAAGCCTATTGATTTGATATGACGAGTTCCACTCCATGAGAAAAGATGGCACCCTTATTGAGCAGTGCCCATAAACTTGGATAGTCTTCGTTTCTTAAGAAGAAGAACACCTCACGGCCTTCCATTAGGTCTTCGTCCTTTTAGACTGATCAATTGAAGACGTGCATGGGAACATACTGCTTAAAATACTTTGATAGAGTTGACAAAAGACAATGTTCATGCTCGAAAATGGTGGAAGAGGAGAGCCGCTGCTTTATAATTATTTCCATCACGGCTCATGACTTACTCACGTCACCACCATCTACAGTACCCAAATGTCCATATTCTATGCTTGCCAACAGATCTTGGAAGACAATAGATTCAACTTGCTGGAAATAGATTCCTAAACAAAATGCAGAAAAACGGAAACAAATTCCTAAATGACGAAAAACTCGAACTAATGAGTAACACTAAAAACATATGCGGAAACATGTCAAGTTGAAACTTGAATCACCAATTGTTTAAAGTACAACACCAAGAAGGGCGTACCTTATTTTCCATGGATTAAATGCTCCGATTGCAACACTGAGAGAGTACGATTTTGATCATCGAGTGAAAACTCTTTTTCCTTTTGAGTAAGAGAAGTTTTGTTCTTGTTAGTGTGAATATCAAACGTACAAAATGTACATTTTTTTTCATCTGGTTCACCCTTTTGTTCTTTTTGCAGTTTCCCATAAATAACTGTCTCAACTGTTATCTCTCTCTTATGGGCTCTTTCAAGTCTAATGGGCTGGGTTAGCTCAACATGGGCGGCTCAAAATTATAAAACCCATCATCTCTCACTCGCATATGGTGGTTTAAACATAACTCTCTCTTCCATGCAAAATTCATACTAGCAAATAATCTGTACGATCAGCATACTTCGAGAGCTCGTTGCCATGCATATGTTAGGAGTACATAGCAGTTCAAATTGAGCATAACGTTTTTGAGTCGATATAGTATGCAGTACACTAGATCAATCAATCACATTTATATATCTCTTGATCTCTTTTAGTATCTCATATATTGTATTCACAACTATGATTTACTCAAAATCATAATTAGTCGACCTGTGACTACAAAAATAGAATATGACATAATAAACAAATTAATCTTTCTCTTTCCTTAAACCTCTCCATTTTAGTCCAGCTTGCTTTTCTAGAAATGCCCCATTAGATCGAATCATTCATAACCATTGGCAACACCCTGAGATAGCGAACACCGAATAGAAACTTTGAGAATAAGTCAGAGTCGTAAGGGCACTAAATGAGGAACTCTTATCCTCAAGAGTCTCACATGGCATAAAGTTGAGATCAAAACTTTTGCTGCTCTTATTGATCGTCTTATACATACGTAGTATGAAATACGTATTACGATATTAACTCCTTTCCCATGGAGCATATGTCTTCACATTTAATACTGTACAGATGATAGTTTAGACATACTGAATGTCTAAACTTGAGTTCACGTATTTACTCTTTCAAAGAATCCATCAAAACTCACATCTAGCATTAAAGATAGATAAAGTAAAATATGTGGGCTATTTTACTTTCGGATGTAGTAAATATTATGTCCTCATCTTAACACTCAGCTAAGGCAATATTTATATTTTAAGCTTGAGCTCTCGATTACCACCTAGATAATAAGCTTAAAATTGTCTCATTTTTATTTACCACATAGTAAATATAGGCAATTACCCGTGTGAGTGGGCTAATCTGATCTGTCCAACATACTTTCTCAAAATAATGCACTAAGCATTAAGATGCATAAATATAAAATAAACTCATAGGCATTAAGAATGATAGAACAACTTCATTAAATGTGAACATTCAGGGAAAAACACAATATTTAGTATATCACTCTCTATTCAGTCCCAGAGATTTTACATGACTATAGAAAACATCTCTAGGAATTGGCTTCGTCATAAGATCTGTTAGCATTTTATGCGTAGATATGTACTGCAAATTCACATCCTTTCGTAATATTATATCTTTAACAAAGTTGTACTTATCTATATGTTTGATCTTGCAATAATATTTTGGATTCTTGGTGTAAGCTATCGCTGCTTGGCTATCACAATTAATCAATAATGAGGTTACAGCATTCTCAGTAATACTTAAATGATCCAAAAATCTCTTAAGCCAAACTCCCTCCTGTACTGCTGCTGACTATGTCACGTACTCAGCTTCCATGGTGGATAAGGCTATATAAGTTTGTTTCTTACTGCTTCAAGATATGGCGCCATTATTTAGTAAGTAAACAAATCCAGAGGTAGATTTCCTTACATCCAAATCTCCTCCCCAGTCAGCATCTGAGTAGCCTTCAAGTTGTAGATCCTTTCCTTGATAACTCACAGAATAATCAACAGTACCCTTTAGATACCTCATGATTCTTTTGACGGCTTTCCATTATGCTTGACCTGGATTGGATTGGTATCTACTTATCATTCCAACTGTAAAACATATGTCAGGTCTTATACACATTATAGCATATATTAAACTTCCAATGGCACTGGCATAAGGAACACGTTTCATTTGTTCCTTCTCTTGTAGAGTTTTAGGACACAATCTATGGCTCAATCCTTCACCTTTCGTAATGGAAGTATCCATGGGTTTACAGTCATGCATATAAAATTGTTCAAGAACTTCGTTTATATAAGTCTCTTGCAAAAGAGACAATAATATCTTGGAACGATCTCTTGAAATCTTAACTACAAGAATATATGTAGCCTCACCCATATCTTTCATCTAAAAGTTAGACGATAACTAACTTTTTACAATATTAACCAACTCCATATTGCTTCCGACAATCAGTATGTCATCAATATATAATGATAAGATCACAAATTGATCTTTGGATCTTTTGATATATACGCAATGATCTTCATCGATCATTGTAAAATCATACATTACTATGGTATTATGAAAACGTGTATACCATTGTCTCGAAGATTGTTGACACTTAAATTTTGACGATCCATTTAGTGATTAAGTGCATAAAAATTATGGATTAAATTTTAATCTCTAAACAAAAATATTATAATTGCATAGTATATAGTTTAGATTCATATAGATTAACTGCATTCTACATCGAACCGGTAATGGCAAGTGAACTGAAAATCTATCGTGCAAATCGAGCTCGAGTACCGAATGAAACTCGGCTCACTCGGAAGACGGGGGCCGAAAATCACAAGTCTAAAAGGTCTTGTTTGTCTTAATTTGAGCTTAAATCAGCCCATTAAGCTTAATTAAAGAAAAACCCAAATTAATTCAGCTAACTTGGAATTAAATAAAAATTAAAGGATAAAGCCTAAGCCTAAGCCCATTAGGACTAGAAATCTCGGCTAATTAATCTAGGGTTGCGATATAAATATATGGTTATGCGTCATAATCAAGGGGGGATCTCATAATTTTCAGTTCAGAATTTTCAGAAAACACACGAGTGAATCACTTGAGAGAAAGAGAGAAAGACCGGTGGGGCCTCTCGCGGCCAAGCCCCTCTCGCCCGCCTGCCACACGCCATCACCTCCACTGCTCCCACCGAGCCGTTACTCTTGCCCCGCCGCGCCGTTGCCCTTGCCGCGCCGCTGCCCTTACACCGCCGCTCCATCACCGCACCAATAGCCGCGGCCAGACGGGTGGACTTGTCCCGCCACTGCTTCCACCCCTACACTGCCATCGCCACGTCGCTGCCCCTGCACCGCTGTTGCCACGCCGTTGCCCCTGCACCGCCATCGCCGTGCCGCTGCCCCTGTACCACCGACGCTGCGCCGCTGCCCTACCACTGCCGCTTGCCATACGCCACCGCCGGCCACCATCTTGTTACTATCCACCGGTGATTCAAATTTGGAAACAAATCTTTGGATTAGGTAAATATCTTATCTTGATTTGGTTTAAATATTTTATTGCTTAATTCGTGCTTATCGATATCTAACTTTGTATATTTGAACAATAGGCATTATTTCAATTAGGATTTATTTATTATTTGGAAATCTTGGATATCTATTACTTATCAAATTTGGATAGAATTTGAAAATTTCAAAGTCTTTTGAATATATCCCAAGATATTTAAGATAGCAAAATCTTTTCAAGATGTGATCGGTTAGGAAAATTTCCTAATCCGCAACCGCACACATAGAAATAAGTCTATCTATCAAGCTTTAGATAGAGTTTTTTCTATAGCGGGTATTTCGAATTTCTAGGATCGATCTGTCAGGCTTCACATCGAAACTTAATTCAAAAGATTTAGCGGTTATTTTTTTTTACTAAAAATTTGCGATTTAAATTTAAATTCGAAAATACAAAAAAAATTCATAAAAGAAAATCAAAAAAAAATTTGCACCTTTGAACTCTAAATCAGAATTTATCAAAATTGTCGAATTGAGTATTTTTCTTGAGATTGGTACCGAAAGGACGTTAAGGTAATCTAGCGTAACCAAGTCCCCGGATTTATAATCTCTGGTTCGCAGAAATAAAATAGTACTCCCGCTATTTTATTTAGGTTTTTAATTAACCTACGTTAAATGATTAGTGGCGGCTCCCATTGAAAATATTTGCATGCTTATAATTGGACCTAAGTTGCGAATTGGTAGAGTTTGAGAGAACTCGAGCTAGGTTAGTTAATTTAATTGATCTAGTAATTCATTAGCCTAATATTGGAAAACCTGATTGTTAGATCGCGACAAAGACTGCTTAAGGCCATATATCGATCTTAAAAATTGACATACTTTTTGTTCTTGGCCTTTCACAATGAAGCCAATGGGTTGCTCTATGTAAATTTTTTCTTCTAATTCTCCAGTTAGAAAAGCAATTTTTACATCCATTTGATGTTATTCAAAATCCATACTTGCCACTATTGTCAGAATAAGGTGAATTGAAGTAAATCTCACTACAGGAGAAAAAATTTCCTCATAATCAATTCCTTCCCATTGATTATACCTTTTATATTTTTCTATTGGGCCATTAGTTTTTCGCTTTATTTTGAGAACCTATTTATTCCCAATAGCTTTGCGTCCTTTTGGAAGATCAACCAATTATGGTTTGACTTCATTGACTCCATTTCTTCTTCCATTGCAAATATCCATTTTTCCTTATTAGGGCAACTTAGAGCCTCATTTACATTTATTGGCTTATCTTTATCTTTTGGAGCGACCATGAAAGTTTCCCCTTTAATGTCAAAATGTCGTCAGGGAATACTTTTGCGACTTGTTTGCCATATAGGAGTTCGTACACGTGGTACATCATTCTCCATTACACTCCCACTTGGATTTGATAATGATGGTACCGTCTCGTCAAACGGTTGCAATTGAGATCGAGTCGAATTTAATTTCTCACTTCTCACATTACTTCCGCTTGGACGAACTTCATCGATTTTATTATCATGATCCAAGTTTTCAAATAGTGAGTAGTCCTCACCTATTTCGCCCTTCTTAGGAAATTCATTCTCTAAGAATGTGACATCTTGTGATTCAAATTCAATTATATTCCCGCTTTCTTGCTCACCTATAAACACATACCCTTTTGAGTGCTCTGAGTATCTTATGAAAATACTCTTCTTACCTCTAGGACCCAATTTCCCATATTTGTGAGAGGGCTCGTGAATATAAGCAGCACAATCCTAAGGTTTAAGAAAACTTAAATCGGATTTTTTACCTGTTCATAACTCATACGGAGTGAAAGTAACTAATTTAGAAGGCATATAATTAAGTACATAGGCAACAGTTAATAAAGCATCACCCCAAAATGTGATTGGTAAGTTAGTTTGTGTCATTATGGACCTAACTATTTCCAATAGAGTTCTGTTTCTCCTCTCGGCAACACCATTTTGTTGAGAAGTATATGGAATACATAATTGTCTTTTTATTCCTTTTTCATCACATAATTTCCAAACTCTTTAGATAAATACCTCGACCTTGATTGGATCTTAATGCTTTTATTTTCTTATCTAGTTAATTTTTTACCAAGTTCATAAATAGACATATCTAAATTGAATATGATGAAATATATAGCTCCATGTCTTGCTCTTACATTCATTAGACCACAGATGTCAGAATGGATTAGTTGCAAAGGAAACTCAGCTCTTGTGCCTTTTCCGAATGGTTTTCTTGTTATTTTCCTTACCAGGCAATGCTCGTAAATAGGCAAATTGACTTTTTCAATATTGCTTAATAAGCCCTCTTTGGCTAATCTATTCATTCGTTGTTGGCCAATATGACCAAGTCTAGCATGACATACAATGACATCATTATCATAGGAGTTGGAAGATGTAAATTAGGAATAACAAACATTAACATCACCATAGTTAACATCTAATACAATAAAACCATCCAGAAAGTATCCACAACCATAGTAATTTGTATCCAAATACAAGTCAACACAATTATTATGGAAGTTCAAATTAAAACCAAGTTTAACCAACAATAATACAGACACTAAATTCCGACGAATCTCCGGAGCTTATAATACGTCATGTAGGAATAATGTACGTCCACCACACATCATTAACTGGCAGGTGTCAATCCCTTTAACTTCACCTTTGGAGTTGTTTCCTACATAAATCTATTTTGTTCCGATTAAAACCCGTCAGAACTCCATGAAGGCAGCTTTGTCTTCGCTACATGGTCTGTGGCTCTCGAATCTACCGTCAACAAAGGATTAGACTTAATTAGAAATACAAAACTTGACACATAAGCAAAGTTCTCAAGAATACAAGGGGTGTTTACCTTCTTTGGCTCGCTACAATCGCGAGCGAAATGACATTTCTTGCTACAGTTGTAGCATTTCACCATTGACATCTTCTTAACGAAAGAACACTTTCTTTTATCATGTTGGTTAAATTTCAATTTCTTACCTAAACAACTTGCTCCCCTGCCTTTCCATTTCATGAACCTTTCGACGCGCTTGCCCTTAAAGCTCAAAGCCCCATGTGAGCTAGAATCAACATAATAAATGTCGATTTTTGGTTTCACCGCTAGGAGGTGATCCTCTTCCAACTCAAGATGGCTCATGGCATCCTCAAAGGTCTTGATGTTTTCATTATGAGTCAAGTACACCTTCATGTGCTCCCAACTTTGAGGCAAAGAACGGATTACTGCATGTACTTGCTGCTCATCAGTCAGAATGTGGCAAGCATCCTTCAACTTATTGATCATGTTTCACATCTTTCTCAAGTGTTGTTTTATGGTCTGACCATGAGACTTCTTGTATGAGTTAAACCTTATAGTGAGCTGTCTCAGCTTGGTCACCGATATATGATCAAATCTTACTGCTAGTGCTTCCCACATTTCTTTGGCATGCTCAAAGCGTCTAAACTCTCGCATGATGTCATTCTCTATGCTACTCAACAACGTGATGCAAGTAAGAGAGTTCTTTTTCTTTCAAACAGCAAATGCATCTTTGTCCCTTTTGTGTTGGGCAGTGTTTCCATCTTCAAGCTCTTTGATGACTTGTTTAAGAGTTTCTAGTGCCTCTTGCTCTTCCAGCACATATTGAATTTTCATGTTTCATGTTTCATAATTTTTGACGTTCAATTTCTCTACTTTGTTCAATTCAGCTATTATGTTATTAATTGCTGAAGCCATTGAATCTGAATATTTCAGACATATACATACAAATTATTAATGCCACTCATTTATGCATTAATTTTACATAAACTGATTATATTAATGAATAATTTCACATAGTTTTTAGATTCGAAAGTTCACTATGTTCTTAATCATCATCTAAAGTCCCAATATGAAATTATCGTGAATATAATCATTAATGTAAAATTACGTTCTTCAAAGTTACTAAAACTTTTAGAATTTCCACTTAACCACATGATACTAATAAGATAGATATTAAAATAGAATAGTACCATAAACTATTCACAACAACAAAATATCCATCAACATTCATTAACTAAATACTATTTACATAAGGAACGAATCTAGCATAGGAAAGAAACAACAACATCAACGTGAAAATAAATATCCACCTAGTATATCTAAAACCAACCTAAAACATATATAAAAATCAATGATACCTAACTTTCCTATAAATAGGAAATGATCTATCAAATTTCTTAGGAAACTTAATCTCTTTCTTTGGCAACCAAGAAAAGACTGTCGGGTATCCCTTAGGGTTTCTTCATGGCGCATTCATTCTTCGCCAAGTTCCATTCATCCCTAGGGTTGAAGTATTTGCTGTCTTAATCCTATAGTATTTCCTCACAAAATCTATTGTAATTTTTTTGTAGGCTAGGACCACGTTGACCTCCCATAGGCGATACAACACTTTTTTCCATTCAGTTGAAAGAGTGTTGATCAGAACATTCAACTTCTCAAAGTCCGACATACAGTAACAATTTCAAATGATTTTCTGTATCATCTTATTGACCTTGACCACGTGATTCTCCAAATCACCACTTTCCCATCGATAAGTATCTAACTCAGCTATTAAAGCTACAAGTCTTACCTTTTGTTCAGCCGTTCATGGAATAATAGGTGTGCGCATCCTATGGGGCAACATTGTTCCTGCAACAAATGCAGAACCAAATAGGATTGCACATAATTCTTAGAGCATATGATCAGCAAATTATTATTTTTTCGATGGTCAATGCCGATCAATGGATGATTGGGTCAAGTCAACAGGTCTATGAGTCGGGTCATCGGGTCGAAAAACGGGTTGGATCGGACCAACCGGGTTGGGCCGGGCCTTCGGCCAGGGAGAATCACCATGTGGCTGACATCAGCCACGTCCACACGCTCATGCTTGGCGCGTGCCACATACGTGCGCACGGTAATTGCTGCGCACGTGCCGACGAACCGCTACTTGCAGTAGCGCGTAGAGGTGCGTTTGGCCTCTGCCGGAGGTGTGCCACCCGTTGTTTTTCTCGTCTTGACGAGTACTACAATCCTACATTTTCAAGAAAAAATTTTGACTCACGAAAATCGAGAAACGACCTCGAACAATACTGCCGGGTGTTGATTTTTCGTACCCAAGCTTTCGTCGGTGCTGTTTCACAAATTCCGGCCAACAATCGATTTTATAAACACGTTAAACGATTAGGAACCAAGACACATTGCTTTGATACCAATGTTGGAAACAGATTCCTAAACAAAATGCGGAAAACCGAAAACAAATTCCTAAACGACGAAAAACTCGAACTAGTGAGTAACGCTAAAAACATGTGAGGAAACGTGCCCAATTGAAACTTGAATTATCGATCGTTTAAAGTACATTACCAAGAAGGACGTACCTTGTTTTCCACGAGTTAAATGCTCCGATTGCAACACCGAGAGAGTACAATTCTTCGATCGTCGAGTGAGAGCTATTTTTCCTTTGGAGTGAGAGAAGTTTTGTTCTTGTTAGTGTGAGTATCAAACTTACAAAATGTACATTTTTTTTTTCATCTGCCTCACCCTTTTGTTCTTTTTACAGTTTCCCATAAATAACTTCCTCGGCGTTTATCTCTCTCTCATGGGCTCTTTCAAGTCTAATGGGCTGGGTTAGCCCAATACGGGCGGCCCAAAATTATAAAACCCATCACAACTTGTCTGCGATAAATTTAGAAATGCTTTCATTGGGTATGATTGGTTGTTGCAAGTATTGTCTCCAAAGGAACATGCTCGACCTGAACAAGAGGATGATTATGACATTGTATCATCTAAATCATACTTTTCGTGAGATAATCTCTTATCTTGTTAGCACGGAATTTTCACTCAACTCGCACTAGGGATTATTATTCATGACGTGTATGGAAATGTCTTGCTTTTCATCGTCTTGAAGTCTCTCATGCAATATGATTGCTTCATTAGGACAGAAATAGATTGCCAGATCAAAAGCCTTCCTCAAACCAAGTTTAGTGACATCAATTGATTCATGAAATTCAACTTGATGTTTGATAGAAACAAAGTTAGAATGAGTACAAATCAAGTGTAATACTTCTGCACAGAATCAGAATTAACTGGGCTAGAAAAAACACGATCATCTATCTCGGCCAAAATCAAAGCACCTCTTGGAAGGACTTTCTTCAGAATGTACGGGCCACCGTAATTTGGGGCGAATTTTCCTTCTGCAAGAGGAACTATCGGTAGTAACTTCCGCAGGACAAGGTCACCTACCTGAAAATGTCTAGGCCTGACTTTTTTGTCGAAAGATTTAGCAACTCTTTATTGATAGCACTGGCCATGACATAGAGCTCTAAGCCTTCTCTCATCAATCATGTTCAACTGGTCCAATCTCTGTTGGATCCAATCTGCTTCTAACAATTGTACCTGTGAAAGAATACGTAATGAAGGAATTTCGACTTCAACAGGTAGAACTGCTTCTATACCGTACGCAAGAGAATATGGAGTTGCCCCTGTAGATGTCCGGATAGAAGTCCGATATGCCATAAGTGTAAAAGGTAATCTCTCATGCCAATCATGATAGTTTTCAGCTGTTTTAGCCAAAATTTTCTTGATATTCTTGTTGGCTGCTTCGACTGCTCCGTTCATCTGTGGACGATATGGAGAAGAATTATGATGTTTGATCTTGAACTCTTTGAATAGGTCATCCACCAATTTATTATTTAGATTCGACTCATTGTCAGTAATTATAGTCTCAGGTGCACTATATCGAGCAATGATGTCTCGACGGATGAACTTCACCATAATCCGGGCCATCACTGTCGTATAGGACATAGCTTCGATCCATTTCGAAAAGTAATCGATAGCGACCAGGATAAACCGATGCCCATTTGACGCTTTAGGATTAATTGGGCCATTCATATCAATGCCCTACATAGAAAATGGCCATGGTTTAGACATTTGATGCAATTCATTCGGAGGATTTTTAATCTTGTCACCATGGATCTGACATTTGTGACAACTTCGAACATGTTGAATGCAATCACTCTATAAAGTAAGCCAGTAATAACCTATCCTCATTATCTTCCTTACCAGCATATGACCATTCATGTGCAGACTACATACTCCCTCATGTATTTCTACATCAAACGAACAGCCTCGGTTGAATTAACACATCCTAATAAAATCGAATCGTAGGACCGCTTGTATAGGCATTCTCTGCTCAAGAAGAACTTTGTCAGTATTTTCCTGATATACTTTTGGTTAGATGCGGTACTTTTCTCAGGAAATTTTTGTGTTTGAAGATACGCCTTGATATCATGATACCACGGCTTGCCATCAGGCTCTTCTGTCATGGCCATATAATAGGCCGGTTTCTATAAGACCCCTATCTTCAAAGATTCAACTTCTAAATTGCTTGTTACTCATAGCATTGGCAAAACTGTATTAAGTCCTTAGCAAGTATTCAAACGAAATGCCTTCAAACTCTTCCACCAACTCCTCTAAATAGACGTGACAGGGCTGCAACTTAGCATCTCTAGTTTGCCACTTACCAACGGTACGAAGAATAATAAGGGCTGAATCCCCGAACACCTTAAACCGAGCTATTCCCATTTCGATTGCGGCTTGTAACCCGAGGATGCATGCTTTATACTTAGCAATATTGTTCGTGCAAGGTAATATCAGTTTTGCTGCGACCGGATAATGTTGTCCGCATGGGGATATTAAAACTGCCCCAATACCTGATCCTAACAAGTTTACGGCCCCATCAAAATACATGGTCCATACATACTCATCAATTGGCATGACTCTATCGTTTAGCGGATTCAGATTCTAATTTTTCCCAAGATTTTTAGCCAAGACATCAGTAATTACTCGTCCTTTGACTGATTTCTGAGACATGAATTGAATATTAAATTCTGATATGAGAATCTACCATTTTGCCAGTTTTCCAACCAAATCAGGTTGATTTAGCAAGTATTTGATTGGATCATACTCTGTTACAAGCAATATCTGATAATGCAAGGTGTATTGCCTCAATCTATGTAGCACCCAGACTAGTGCTGCGCACGTTCTTTCTACCTTGGAAAAGTTCATCTCAGAGGCGGTGAACTTCTTGCTCAAATAGTAAATCGCACGCTTTTTTCCATCCTCTTCACCTTTTTGAGCAAGCATGGCACCTGAGGACTCACTGTGGATTGTGAGGTACAGGATCAGAGGTTGCCCCGGCGTTGGTGGAACAAGCACCGACGGATTCATCAAGTAGTGCTTAATCTTGTCGAACGCTAATTCACACTTTTCATCCCATCTGACTAGTGCATTCTTCTTGAGAAGTTTAAAAAAAGGCTTCGCTGTCTCATATAGCTGAGAAATAAATTTGGCTATATATTTTAGCCTACCCATTAAACTATGAACTTCCTTCACTGAAGAGGGAGATTTTATTTCGTAAATAGCCTTTACTTTTGACGGGTCAATCTCAGTCCCTTTGTTACTAACAATGAAGCCAAGTAATTTGCCAGAGGCTGCCCCGAAAACGCATTTTGCCGGATTGAGGCATAATTTGAACTTGCGAAGCTTGTCGAATAATTTCGTTAAGGTTTCTATATGATCTTCTCTACGCCGAGTTTTTGCAATCATATCGTCAACATAGACCTCGATCTCATTATGCATCATGTCATGGAACAATATGACCATTGCCCGCTGGTAAGTTGCCCCAGCATTTTTGAGACCGAAGGGCATCACCTTGTAATGAAATGTCCCCCATGGAGTGGTAAATGCCATTTTCAACTTATCATCTTCATTCATCGAGATCTAATTATAACTTGAGAAACCATCCATGAATGAGAACAATTCGAACCTAGCTGTACTGTCCACAAGCACGTCAATGTGCGGGAGTGGAAAATCATCTTTGATACTAGCTTTGTTCAGGTCTCGATAGTCAACACACACTCGAACCTGACCGTCTTTCTTCAATATTGGAACTATATTAGCGACCCATTCTGAGTATTGGATAGTCTCAATAAATCCCACGTCAAGCAGCTTCAGGACCTCTTCTTTGATCTTCTTTGCTAGTTTTGGCTTAGCTCTTCACGGCCTTTGTTTCACAGGCTCAACCGAAGGATCAGTCGGTAGACAATGTTCGACGATCGATCGGTCAAGGCCCGGCATGTCAGCATAAGACTTAGTAAAGATGTCTTGATAATCCTTCAACAACTGGATCAAGCGTTTGGCCACATCTTCAAGAAGACATGCCCCAATCTTCACCTCTCTAGGATTCTCAGTGTCGCCGAGGTTGATCGCCACGGTTTCTTCGGCAGTCAGAGGCTTAGATTTCTCATGGATTTTCAAGTTCCGTCGTATCTCTTCATCATTTGGATTAGAATCGTTTGAGTAATCGGATTGACTTGCATCACATATATGAGGATCCGTGATTCTCGTCCCTTCGCATGCCTCGAGATTAGTCCTGAAACATGAAAGAAAGGGATCAAACAGACAAGACAAGGCTTAACTACACGCAATTTTCGAAAATTGTTCTTTGCTTTTTGAAATTCATTTTGCTTTCGAAGACCTCGAAACAAGAATTTTTTAGAAGCCCAACCCTCAATTTTTACCGTAGATGACAAATTTTTCAATCGTTGGTTATCGTCATCGGGTTGGCTTGGGGCACTTCAATAAGATTCAAAATGATAAAAACTTCTGTAATTTTATTGATATCGAATCAATGAATTACATTTTATTGGATTGAAAAATCTAAGTGCAACATGAATTAGAATCAAAGAAGTAATAAAAATTCCTACGCAGGGGAGGTGTGCGAAAAAGTAAAGGTTTCACTCTTGTGGGCCAGTGCCCATTCCCTCCAACGGTCCTTCCTCGATAGCTTCAATGAGCATGTTATTGAACAGAACAATGATTCATTCCATCGCATCATCAGGATCTTCTGTCACTAGAGGTGTTAGATCATCCATACCTCCCCATCTATCGCGGACGATATCACGCGGGTTAATATAGAAACTCGGGGGAGCCGAATATTTCACGTGGTAGTCGAACTTGCCGCTCGGTTGCCCCAAAGTGTCGATCACCTCTTTCTCTTCATGTATCATTCTTGTAGGACTCGGGGGTGTAGTCTGTATGTTTGAAACTATGAGAAGATCATCTCGATCTTAGCAGAGCCACGAAGCACGGAATGTGAATGCCTCAGTATCTAAGAGGTCCTAAACCTTGTGCTTTAGAACATAGTAGTCATTAGTGGAGTGACCAACTTCTCCCATGTGATAGTCACACTTTTTGGATAGGTCGTAGTTAAAGAATCGCTCAGGATTAGGCCGCTTCGGCTTAGTGGAAAGCAAGCCCTTTTCCTAGAGGATCGTCAATACTTGGGATAGAGATCTGCGGAGAGAAGTGAATTGTCTTATAGCGCCTTGTCATCGATTAGAGAACGGGTGTCTTGGTGGGCTGTCTTGACATCTAGGGAGTAGTCGTGCTTTGCTTTGCTGAGGTCGCAATGTTGGAATGAGTGGATCACGATCACCTTGTTCGTGCTTTACAAACTTTGGACGCAAGGTGCTCAACTCCCTAGGATCAGGGGACTCAATAGTATTGCCAGGTACGATTGCTTTGTCATTCGAGTCGGTGTTGAAGGGCTTCGTTTGAATCATCACCCTTGGCCCTTGAGGAAAGGGACGGGTCATGGTGAGTTGTTTTAAGCAGTCCGACAAATGCACCGTTTGCCTCGAAAGTTGTTGGAGTATGACAAAGGCTTGCTTCAGGTACTTCTCGATATTAGCGAAGCGGTTCGGCACTTCACTCTGAGCACTTTCTTTCATGGCCAGGCGTGAACAACCAGTGGTCGACGATCCATAATCACTTAGCTTGAGTACCAACTTTCTCGCGGTGGTGGCTTGCAGCTAGGGGCGTTACGGCTTGGCAACTGGCTGACGTATAGGGCTCTGAGAAAGAAATACAAGGACGGTGTTTATGCAGAGAAGCCGCAGTCGCCACGAGAACGGCAAGTGGTGGATGGAGCTGCGGTTTATGTTGGGCGATGAGCTCACGATGGCGGAGGAGCAACAACGAAGGAACTCGGCAAGGTTGCCTCTTGGCAAGGCTGCCTCTTGGCAAGGCTCGAGCAATGGATCGATAATTGTGGATGATCCGTAGTCACTTGATTCAAAGAGAAATGAACTAAATAAGCACATGGTCAAGACGAGGTTGGTCCATGACACGCTTTCTAGTTTTTTTTCATTCTTCATTTATTCATAAAAATACTCGTATATGAACGAGACTTTATGGAAAAGTACTCTAAGTAAAGAAATATAAATAACACTCTAGACATAACCTAAGAAATAGAAGCATCGAAACCCTTAATCATAAAACTAGGAAAACCGAAAATTAAGACTCCTTAGAAACCATGAACTGAAAACAAATTCTCTAAAGTATTTTTTTTGCCATTTTTTTATTATAAAAACGATGACAACCTCTTGTGAAAATAATGACCTATAACACATCCAGGAAGATGAAGACATAGATTGAAAATAAATTCTCTAAAAAGCCTTCTTTCGTTTTTATTTTTTTTATTTTCAAAGGACTCAATGATTATTACTTTCGAATTGAAAACCGATCTAGAACTATCATGGACCGACAAAAAAAACGAGAAAATAAGTAAACTACAAGATAAAAGTTCAAAAGACTTACTTTACCATGTAAGATCATGACAATCACATAGACATGCACATGAAATGTGAATTTAAATCTTAATTTATCTATCCTAATGACTTTTGCAAAATGAAGTGATGAACGGAACAACATGTCGCGGCCTCGCATACAATCATCATGACTAGTCGCAGCCTCGCATACAATAGTCATGACTAGTCGGATCCAATCACTTCGGCTTCGTTCGATCGACAAGGGGAACCTCCATGCGTTGTAGCCTCACATGCATGAGGACGACCCTTGAGCCATTTTTTTTTTAAATTTTTGGGATCCAAATGGGATAACCTTTAGCGAAGTCTTACCGCCAAGGTTAAAGAACCATCTAAATACCATCTTAAAACTATGGGTGTGACCCAAGTCTGGTCACAGGTTGTGTGTGGTGTAGTGCAAATACTGTAAATCATGCACAATAATTATATACAAACACTGCTTCAATAGTGCAAAAAATTAAATCACAATTCCACTACACCAAGCCTGCAAAACAAAGGGTTAGCGAATCACTACTCCCCTTATAACTCCCATCCTACAAAAACATTTAACACCTAAGAATGAGAATTCCATTAAATTTTGTCAAATCGAGTGATCTTTCCATGAAAATTTTTTTTTGCCTAAGTCCTCCTTAAATTTTCAAAAAATTCAAGTTAGTCCCCAGTGGAGTCGCCAAGCTGTCGCGACCTAAAAAAAAATCGGTCAAGGCCCGGCATGTCAGCATAAATTTGACAATTTTGATAAATCCTGACTTAGAGTTCAAAGGTGCAAAAATTTCTTTTTGATTTTTACTTATTTAAATGAAAGCTAACCTATATGTAATGACGTGCAAAAATTGACATGTGATTAATGCAATATAACATGCAAATTATATATCATGCGACGACGTGACATATTTCTAATGACGGGCATATTTTTTTTGTATTTTTAATGAAATTCGGAATTAAAAATGCTAATTATCTAAACATACAATTTTAAACTAGAGAAATTAACCTATTTTAGAGCAATCTTTTTGGTATTTTTTTTTATCGAAATTCGAAATTAAAATCAAGTAAAAATATAACCGCTAAATCTTTCGAATTAAGTTTCAATCTGAAGCCTGACAGATCAACCCTAAAATTCGAAATACCCGCTATGGAAATAATTCTATCTAAAGCCTGATAGATAGATTTATTTCCACGTGTGCAGTTGCGGATTATGAAATTTTCCTAATCGATCACATCTTGAAAAATTTTTGATATCTTATATATATCGGATATATTCAAAAGATTTTGAAAATTGTAAATTCTACCCTAATTTGACAAGTAATAGATATCTAAGATTTCAAAAAAAAGGAAATCAATCGTAATTGAAATAATATTTATTATTCAAATATGCAATATTAGATATCAATCAACACAAATTAGGCAACAAATTATTCAAATCAAATCGAGATAAGACGATTACCTGATTTGCAAATTTCTTTCATAATTTGAATTTGCAGCAGATCGAAATTGCTGATTGACGGGGTGTTGGGAGCGACGGTGCGGCATCAGGAGCGACGGCGGTTTACGGCGGCGACACGTCAGGAATGGCGATGCGGCAGGCGTCTCTAGGCACCGGTGTAGTGCGGCGGGGACAGCGACGGAGGTAACATCAGGCGGTGCGGGCGGCACGGCGTGGCTGCAGTGGTGCTGCGGATTGATGCGACGGCGGAGGGAGAGGCGCAGCTCCAGGGTAGCGGCGGCAGTGTAGCGGCAGTAACGATGGTGGGAGGCACAGCAATGGCGTGGCGATGGCGTCGGGCGATGCGGGCGGCACGGCGTGGAGCGAAGCACAGTGGCGAAGAGGGCGGAGGCTTCGCCGGTGGGAACGTCGACGTGTAGCAGCGTCGAGCGGTGTGGCGAGCGCCTCCGGCGTGGCTCCGAGTGGTGGAAGGGCGTGCGGCCAGCGGCGGTGCTGTGGGCAACAATGGCGTGGGAGATGCTGCAAGCGGTGGTGCAGCGGGCGGCGATGATGCGGCGTCGCAAAGGATTCCACCAGTCTCTCTCTCTTTTTCTCTCTAAAGAAATCTAATCTGAAAGTTATTAGCCTCCCCAGATTATGAGACATAAACATGTATTTATAATGTAAACATAGGTTAATTAGTTGGACTTTCTAGTCCTAATAGGCTTAGGCTTGGGTTTAGGCTTTAATTATCATTTATTTTCAAGTAGGTTGAATTAATATGGGCTTTTATTTAATTAAGCTTAATGGGCTAATCTAAGTTCAAATTAAGACAACCAAGCCCTTTTTACGTGTGATTTTTGGCCATTGCCTTCCGAGTGAGCCGAGTCTTGTTCGGTTTTCGAGCTCGATTTACATGATGAATTTTAAACTCGCTTGCCACCACCAATCCAATGCGGAATGCAATTAATCTATATGAACCTAAACTATATGCTATGCAATTTTAATATTTTTGTTTAGGGGTTAAAATTTAATCCCTAATTTTCTATGCAATTAACACTAAATGATGCACCGAAATTTAGGTATCAAGAGACCTGTATCCTTCCATTAGGTCTTTTTAATTATGTTCGTTTAAAAATTAATTTTAAAAGACGAGGATATCATAAACGAAGTTTCATGGAGCGACTTCACCTTCTCTCCTCTGCAGGCGTCCATTCCAGTAATACAGTGAGTATAGCCCATTTGATCGTCTGAACTCTTAACCATGATAGAATTGGATAAAATAGGATGTGAGATTCAGGAATTTTATTATATTCTATTCACTATATGGGGGGAAAAGTACCAAAAAAGTCCTAAAGATATTGCATTAACACCAACATAGTTGTAAAACTTTCAATTGAACGAATTTATTCCTAAACATTTTCGTATTGGTATTAATTGAATCCATCCACCCAATTTAGGCCGAAATTACTGACGTAGACGTCAGCCCCCTTACATGGTATGACTGGCGTTGACGTGGATAATTTTTTAAAATTTTAAATATATTTTCGAATTTTTTTATTAATATTTCTTTTTCTTTCTTTTCTTGTCTTTTTTTTTCCTTCTTTTCTTTTTCTTTTCTACCGTAGCCGACACCAACAACACCCCCAACTGTAGATTCACCAATACTGGTGTCGGACCAATCAGATAAGTTGCGAGAAGCGCAGGCAGGCCCGATATCCAATCGGGTGGTGAACTCAATGGCACAACAACCGACACCGGCCACGTAATTTGGAGGTGGCTTTGAGTTGAGGAAGTCGAGATGAGCAAGGGAATGTGGAGGGTCATGATGGAGCTCGATCTGACACTGAGCTAAGAGAGGAGGAGGGACTCGTCGGCACCATCAATCGGAAGTTGGAGGAAGAGATCAAGCGTTGGAGTGAAGTGGGGTTCAAGATTTCTCGTGGATCGACTGCTTGAGACTCTAGACAGTATTGGTGCTAGGGTTTAGGTCGAAGCACAATGTTTTGTCGTTAGGGATGAGAATGAACACCATTGTTGGAGCTCGTTCAAGCTAATAGCTGAACGAGAGACAGTCGCAGGAGAGGTTGCCTTTGCCGGTGGCCGACTAGGCCATGGCGAGGCTGGCCTCACCTGCGGTTGCTTGCGCCCCACCTAGGCGGCAAGGGAAGAGCCCTCGCTAGATTCGGCGAGGGCGACCCTCGCCTAGGCTGCGAGTGTTGAGCCCTTGCCACCGCGACGCCCTCGCTGACCATGGCCGAGTAATGGCCACAAGCCAAAAGAAAAGAAAGGGCAAAAATGGAAAGGAAAAAAAGAAAAAAAATTGAAAAATTATTTAAAAATCACCACGTTAGCACTGGCCATGTTACGTCGGACGGTTAGCGTCCATGTCAGTAATTTTTTGCTTCAATTAACTGGATGGAGTGAATTGATACCAAATCATAAACTAGTACAATTAAAAGGTTTATGACCGAATTGGTACCAATGCAATAAGTTTATGTTTTTTTTTATTTTTCCCCACTATTTGGTGAATTGCAGTAATAGAGCCGGATAATTCTATATTTTGTCATGTGCGTTATTCGGTAGGAACTACATATCAGTGTAAATGTACAAATGAAAATAATAAAAATTTCTCACAAGTCACTGTTATATTAATGGACACATAATATTCGACATTGCATATTCTGTCATCCGACCGACATAAGGGGGGCATTCCCCTTGGACCGTGCGGGGCCAATAGCCATGGCTGGTGTTTTTTCTCATTCGGCTGGTACGAACTCTTGCCTTCAAAATCTTATCTTCTATAGTGATCTTTCATTTGTTTTCATATTCCCAAGTCGTAATTTCTTCATTCTTGTGTTCACACAACCGCTGTTTGCATCATGTGAAAACCAACAAAATGGGTACCGCCGCATGTCGTGTTGGCGATGGTGCTATTAATTCTTCGATTGGGATTTTCACATTGGAGGTACAGATGGTCCTCTACTGTTTTTGTACCATTTTCACATCACGTTGCGACGACCAATTGAAAGTAAAATCGACACTATGTAGATTGAGATTCCCATATAAGACGTACGAAATGATAATTGATCGGTTACACCATACGGTCATTATCATGTGGCGTATCCATCACATGAAAATACTTTTTTCGTCCTCGAGCCATTTGATAGTAGGATAAACATCTTTTGACAACACTCATAGATTTACAATGATGCCTAGTTAGAACATGAACCCTCTACTTCGTATGGTACTCTATTTGATGTCTCAATGAATCGCAACATCTAATTTATAAGAATGAGGTATTTATCAGTAATTAATATTTGTCGAGACACCCAAAGAAGCATTTTAAGATCTCCACCCACTAAACTAAGGGTAGAAAGCTTCTATTTTAAATTAAATAGGGAAAATTACCTAATCAATTCTAAACTTATTAAACAGATGGAAATTCAATCCTAAAATTTTTTAATTTTATTAGTTAGGTCCTAAACCTTCGCACAAAATTCGTATGTAGTCCTTCCAATCAATATTCATTGAAAATTATTGGTATGCCAGTTCGGTCATGTTAACTGTAGAGTTTAGGATTTTCATAATATGATAAAATAATCGGAGCTTTAGTGTTATATCAGACATAATTTAAGGTATTTGGTGGCTTAATTACATGATATGCTTGTGCAAAAGGTTATTCATGTAGAACGGAAAAATCTCCAAGTGGAGAATAAGGGGGATTGATGATATCGTGAGGAACATCATCGCACTCGTCAGCAATCATTCCTAGTCACATGCTAGATTTCCTTCTCCTTTTTTCTTCTATTTATAGCGCATGCTATGATAGTGGAAAACGACTGAAGGAGGACATTATCATATTGCCTTGAAAAAGTCAAAATGCAGCGTTGCTCATGGTCCCCTCAACGTCTCTTTCATTCTTTAAAATGAATGGACTTTGCGTGGGTCATTTTGTCGCTCGTTCTAGATACCTCTATAATCCCCAGACGCAGGTAAATCAGTGAATTGTTGCTAGTCATGTCGTGCCTCACCTTGGATTCTTGGATTTTTTAGAAGCTTTTTTTTCTTTTTCTGCCCACAGAATTTACAGTAAAATTCCATAGACAAGCTTGTAAAACAATGTAGGAGCCGGATTAGAGTGAAAAATACATATAAACTTATCGATTTAGATTCTTTAAAATTCATGTTCATTCTCCCTACGTCCACCTAACTCGATATTAGGTCTATTAAATAAAGATGATCATTGTTCAATCTCTCGATAGCGACCTCAATGTTATTAATGACGTGATTATAGCTTATTTTAAGAACCGTGCTGTTTAGGTCGTACCGATATGGCCTTGACTACCCTCCAAAGCTTGCTTAATTCTTAATTAACGCTTGTCTTTTTCTTTAATTTTAAAAAAAATTTGGATTTTTCCAATAATTATCCTTCTCTTAGCTCCACATGTGTCGGGGCCGCGTGTCAAGGTACAATCATTGGTGAAATCTTATCGGCCTACGGCTTTACAGGTGTACATTTTCTTTTGGAGGGGAAAGATGCGCCGTAAGTTCTTGAGTTTTCTAAACCAGGGAAAACCCCCCCAAAAAAAAGAGAAAATTAAAAGAAAATTATTATTGATAAAAAGAAAAAAAAATAAAGACTAGGCGAGGACGGTGATTCACTTGTTTGCATAGGTGTAGGGCAGTGATGCCTCTGAACGAAAAAAGGACAGGTGGTTTAGCTTTACTTATTTTCTCGTACGGCCTGCACATGAATTGCTCTTTCTTTCCGTCGGATCAATAATAATTATTAAAATATTTAAATATTAAATAGCAATTTAAATAATTAAACAAATAGCGATTATATATATAAACTATATAAACGAGCAATGTGATGTACTCTAACACCCTAGTTTTCAAGTGGTAATGGTTTTAAATATTTCTAAACCTCTTATTTACTTCCCTTTTTAGTTCAGTCTCCGCATGAGAAGGAATGCTAAATCATGCTTTCATGTTACAGTTCAAAATTTTAGATTAATTGATAGTGATTTCATAAAATCTTTAAGGCACTTGTCTCATATACGTGCTAAGTAAGTCAACAAATCATTTTTAAGTTAATCATCCATATTTTATTACGAAATTTGTGTTGGTGCAAGAAAAAGAAAATTGTCATATGTAAGTGGATAAGGAATGTGTAGTAATTGAAAAGAAAATTACCAAAGGATAGGTAACTACTAAATCTAGATTAACCGCTTGTCTCCTTGTATTCCTAATTTGAAGAGTCAGACAAAGGTCAGTTTTGACCTAAATATACGGATATGTAGATAAGAGGGAAAGTTTCATAGACCCCCTAAGATTGGATGCATTTTGTCAAAATAACCCCAAATTGTGCTATGGACAATCAATTGGAACAATCAAGTGGCTTCTTAAAGCGATTGAAGCGATTGAAGTTTAGAGCGATTTCTTCAGCTATGTTTCACGTGGAATCAATGGCAAGCTCGCATGGGTGAAACAAGAGACTGACGAATGCGACAGTACATTTTTTTGCACACTTATTCTCTCCCGTTAAGTGCTCCGATCTGTTTCTCATTGCGAGGAAAAGGGATGCCAATGTGACATTACAAACTAATTCATTCGAAAAAATCTCTCGGTGAAAAAAGATAGTGAAAGGGTTTTCAATGTGTGTATTTTTAGAAGAACAAATGATATATAAAGTAAGAAATCTTAAAATGACCGGTGAAATAATGCCAAAATATTACATGATATATGTGTGTTTTTACAGTGGAATAGCCTTATTCCTCTAGTATCTACTATCACAAAAAGATTTGCAACTCAAGATCATCTGTTTTGAAAAATAATTAACATTATATTATATTTTTTTTGGTAATTAAAGACTAGCAAGATATATGAATGATAGCCTAAAGCATTGCCTTCTCAAAGAATCAGAGCTTAGAGCATACGGTAACATCAGTTTTTGGAGAATATATTCTCCAAACTTTTATCAGACCTAAATTTGCCTCTTCTTTTAAGGGGTTCTTTATTCTTTGAACACTTTAGACAATGCTGATGAAGAAAAAGTCTTCAATGCTTAGGGTTTACATGATGAGTCCAGTGCATCACAGCTGTTAGCATGGGTAAGTCCCATTTGGGACCGACACGATTTAATGGTTGAAGAGTATTAGGTCACATGCACCTGCTGCCCCCAAAAATGTCTTGCTGATGAAGCAATAATGTCCTGCATGAACCATAAATTGCTTTTGTCCTCCAACGAACTTAAAATGCCTTTTGGTTTGAACTTGTCACTTGATCGCATTCAACATGGATCTTTTATATCTATTTCTTGATATTGTAATTCATGTTGATTTTTTTTATAACAATCAATAGAATAAACTAGTAACACTCGCGAATTTATGCAAAAATTTATTAGAGTTGGAGATATTAAAACAATTTATGGCCATTTAGTTATATGCACAAAAAAAAGTAACACTTCTAGTGTATTTTTCCCGAAACATTGCTTTGTAGGATTGTCTAGAAATGTTTATTGTTTCTCTTTTTTAAATTCTGTAGAGAAAGTAAAAGGTATATATACAAGGAAACAATTACCATAAAAAACCTAAATTATATCCATTGTAACACCAATATGCTAAAATTCTTTTCATATCGCCAATTTTTCAGACTTGTACAAAAAAAAGTGTAAGTATTAGTATCAAAGGGTATAGTTTAAACTACTTTATGACATAATAAAATATCTGGGGCTTTAGTGAGGGTTTTATGTGGTACTATGACACCTTTATATGCAACGCTTATGTAAAAGGTAATGTCCTGTAGAAACGACAAAGCCTCAAGTAAATGATAAAGGGGATAAGATGATACATTGGGGAACATCAACATACTTTTGTTTTCTAATTTTGGCTAGTGCTTTAATAGTGGAAAACGACTCGACAAGGACATTATTAGCACCTTGCCAGAAAAGACCTTTCTCTTTGTTTTCGTGATTCACGCTGTGTTTCGGCTAGACAAAGCAATGGTGATGGGTCTCGAGTTCACACGACAATTTTCTCCCGACGCACTGTCTTTTCTCCTCTTTCAGTCATTCTACTTTTGTATTATTTTGTCGAGATGTTTTCCTTTTTCTTTTTCAAAAATAAAAGAGAGGTTGAGGGGACGATGACCATGGCTGCATTTTAGCTCTTTGAAAGAAATATTCTCCTTATTCAAAAGCAATATGAACAGAGATTTTGCTAGTGAATGCTCTAAATGGCACTTATTAATCAATTAAAAAAAATAAAATTACAGTCTTCAGTACATTGACTGTCTTGTATTGTACATGTGGAGTCTCGACGTATGCGAAGTTAAAAAGAGAGGAACAATTATTGACAAAAATCCAATCTTATCATCGATGTTGGCAATAGTATTTCATACTATACCGATTTAAAAATTATTTTTCTATTGACAATATGTGAAGAGTCACGTTAGCTATTGCTACTACGGTATATGTTATTTCTTTGAATATCCTAAAATTTTCTTAATTAATTGCTTAACAAGTGTTCATGATTTATGAGATAATTTCTAACAAAATGCATAAATAATTTCAGCTTTTTAATCTTGTATTATGCAATAATTATTTTTCTACCCCCATTTTCACCGTTTTTCAAATATCTCCCCTCTCTTTCTTTCCAAGGTAAAATTAACACGTGTCGTTATATCGCTCTTTCTTGCTTTATGTGAAATAGGGGTGGACATGGTTTCAGGGTAGCACCTGAAACCGGAGAATTGGACTGATGAGAATATATCAGATTCCATATTCCAAGGTATGCAGAGTAGATTCCATATTTCAAAAATTAGAAAACATATTTTGATGGGGTAGGTTTGGTGGATGGAACTTGGAACAAGATTTTGTATTTTTCTTTGTCTATACCTTCGCGTGATTTTGCTGTAAAGGGGTGCTAAGATTAGGGAAAATAAAACAAGACTTATGGTAGGTATGCTATCCCATACACAGACGGCTCTCCAGGCTGATATCAAAGGGATTGCCTTTTAGCCACTAAGCCCCTCTTTGAATTTTGATCCGCACCTTATAACTACTTTATAGTAACAGAATTCTAGTATATAGGTTTATATTGTTGACACTTGATTTTTAGCTCATTTTTTTTTTCATATTTTCAAAAATCTCAAAATTAGGACTAGGAATCTTGGCCAAGCCTAGAAAGCTATTTCTAAACCAAAAAATAATTTTTTTAGCATTTTCTTGCATTTTTTCTTAATTTCTTTTAGTTAAAATAAGTAAGAAAATCAAGAAAAATAGCAAATGGAATGAAAAAATTCCATAAAAATAGTCATTAGTCATATTTTTAATCCAATTTCATTAATACATCATCAATTTTTAAAATTCTCAATCGGGTATATGTTTTTCCCAAATTGGGCAAAATCAAACCCGAATTGAACCAAAAGTGCAATTAAATCTTTTCTAACCATTTTTAAGTCATAGTGTCTTCACAACAAATGATTCTGGGACCTTGAACTTCATAATGTTCGGTCTAATTGCATAATTTGTCAAAGAAATCAAAAAATCCCAAAATTTAATTGAAAATTAAGAATTTTGAGCTCAAATTGGAAATCGTGCCCAATATGAAATTGTTGAACCATGAAACCATCATTTCTAGGGTTAATCAGATGTGGATAATTCAATTTTGGCATCAATTTCACCCAATCAAGTCATTAGTTGAAAAAAATCCTATTAACCCAAATATAAAAATGTGAAAATCTTGAACGCAATTATAACAAAAATTGGGGAAAATTACATATTTTGGTTCGGAATATGATGGGGAATTCAATTTCGGGGTAGGGCAAAATTGAGTTTAATTTGCAAATTTAGATCAACCTGGGTCTGTCGGTCGACCAAGTCAACCCGACCCGACCCGGGTTGTTCATCTCCCTTACCCGACTCACCCAGACTGCATTAAACTTAAGAAAAAAACATTTCAAGCCCGCCGCTTTGCCAATCCTCTCCGATCAAATAGACACGTGTTTGATCTGAACGACAGGTGGAGAATCTCCAGCTGTCATCGGAGATCGGTTATAACCGATTAGAAGTCGATTCTAACGATCTTTGGGTGGGAATTTTGGTCAACAAAAACAAAGAAAAAACTAAACATTAATGGGAGGAAGTGTTCGGTGAAATGCCAAAAAGAGAGAGGAGAGAGAAAGAGGCGAAACCAAAGAGGAAAAGCTAGAGAGAGAGGGTCTGAGGTTCTCATTCGAGCGTCCGGCACCGCCCTAGACAGTGGAGCACCGGCAAATTGGGGTTTAGCTGTAACTTCCCCTCCATTTTTTCAATCGGACCGATTAGTCCTGAAGGTTTGAAACCGAGACTTTTTCGGTCAATCCAGAGCTCTTTTGGCGAGGCCAAGATCACCAGGTGGAAGTTCAAGTGTCAAGGAACAACCCTATAGGCGCGGATTAGTACGACAATTTCTTCTAATCATCGAACGAAGAAGGTAAACATCACTTGTGATCATTTTTTTTCCTCAAAATTCCAAAAAGCCATTTTGACCTTAGAATATGTTTCTGAGCATAGTTATCTTGTTTGATTGCATTTCAGGCATTAAAAATGCATAAACCGAATCGGCCACCCCTATGAACCACATCACTAGAGCTCGGATGACCTTGCCGGAGCATCACCATGGCCATTGGCAATTGGCTATTCAAGTTAGCTTCCTTGACCTTGTTTGATGTTTTTTGTTAGTAATTAGAATCGTATTAGACGGCTAAGGCGTGCTATATTGTGATTTGAAGGTTAGGTTAGTTAGTTTAGAACAGTTGCGAATTAGGTTTTTTTTTACAGGTTTTTCGCTGGCCGATGGACTTCCGTTGGTGTTCTGAGTAGGTTAGATTTAAAATAGAACATATGGACATCATAATGGTACAATTGGAATGACGAGATAGTCTCCGGAAGGTTGCCGGATTTCAATCCAAAGTCATGGCCTTGATAACATTCGAGTCAAAAATTGTGTACACCACATGTTTAATCAAATGCCCCAATGAAGAATGTCCAAAATGGTACTAATTTTGGCATTGGGTTCGCTAGAGAAGACAACTGGCGACTGGCACTGGTGACGCTCGGTTCGGCCTAGCGAAATCAGGTTGAATCGGGTTGGTCCGGTTCGTTGCCCGGGGGGAAATTTAAAAAATATAATAAATAATTAAAAAAATCTAAAAAAAATCATAAAAACATAAAATATATATAAAAATATGAAAAATCAGAAAAATATAAAATTTTTTAAAAACTCAAAAAATTTCATAAAAAATAAAAAAAATCACAGAAAAATAAAATTTTAATTCATAAAAATTCAAAAATTTTCATAAAATTCATAAAAATTCAAAAAATTCAGAAAATACAAATAAAAATGTGAAAAATTTAGAAAATCAATAAAAAATTGAAAAATTGGAAAATTCATAAAAATTTTCAGAAAATCATAAAAAAATCAATTCTCGGTTAATAAAATTTCCAAAAAAAAAGATTAAAAAATTTTTAAAATTCATAGAACGGTCCAAAAACACTGTGGCCAACCTTAAAAAATGAAATTTGAATTTTCGGAAGTGCTCAAGTAGCATTTTTAGAAAATCCTAAATTTAATGGTTATAACTCCTAAATAACCCTAAAACCCTAAAAAATGCGAATCATGAAATGAATAAACTTCTAAAGCTTCATTAGCGTTTCGATGTTTTGATTGATTTTTATTTTTAGAGACTATTTAGGATTGATTGATTTGATTGATATCAATGGTGCATTTAATACTTGATTGATTTTTCCTGCGATTAGAATGGATAGAATTAATGGGTAAGCCTTGGAAATTTGCATGACACGTTAGACATTGTATCATTCTTAGGTATCGAAAGGGCGTTAGGGATCTCGATTTGGGATCAATAACGTAACCAAGTCCCCGTACTCAGAATCTCTGGTTTGTAGAATTGTGGTATTTCTCCCGTATCTCGATTAGGTTTCTAGTCTACCTACCAATAATGACTAGTGGCGATTCCAAAATCACAAACTTAGATTAAATAGGAAATTACCATCCGTTATCACATGAGGTATGGCCTGGGAGAGACTCTTACATGGAAATACCTCCTTAGCGCGCAAATCCTAAAAGCCCCAAAAAAGGCGCAGCATGACACATATCATGGCAAGTGCAGAGTATACTACCAGGACTAATTAGCATGCATGCGATTGTTTAAATAATCATGATGAGTAGAAAGGTAGAAGCGAAGATTTAGAAACTCATAATGCACACACAAGTTTTATTTCTTGAAGCTTTTCTGAGAGCATATCGTGCCTCCAAATTTTACATGAGTGGCCTTTATAGGCTCAAACAATTACACAGACGATTAATTATTGGTTAGGTAATGAAAATCACCAATAATTTGACACTTTACGATTGACTATATAGGCCTTTACAATTGACAAATGACTAATAGACGCATAATAAGCTTTCGAACGATATTTTTCTTTTTTGCTACAGTGTTGCTATAGTGTCAAATAGTGCATGAACAGTGGCACCACAATGATGAATAGTACATTGCTACAGCAACTTTCCTGACAACAAGCTAATTTTTCAAACACGACGAGTTGATTTTTCAAACATGTTTGGCACGGCTTCAGAGGTCATATTTATGGATGGGTTCTTCAATGATATCATCATCATAGCTGTCCAAATTTCCTCCGTCCTTTTGTCTCCTATAATCCCTAAGGATCTATTTAATTTCTGCGATCTCTAGGCCCACTTCTTCATGAAGTTATGACTTTTGTCTTTTTTGTGGAGACTCATAAGAAGTTCCTGGAATATCTACAGAGCTTGAGGCGATATTAGTGGAACTTGGTGGAATTCTTGGCTGGGGAAGATTTTCTGGTTGTAGTGACGGACTGTTTCTATCAAGACCTAAATTGAGTGATAGCTATAGCTCACTGTAATCATACGGGTCTTGCAACAATGGTCATTCCTGTGGGTCCTGTGACTGCGAATCTTGAGATGAGGATAAGGCAGTAGGATTCGACACAGAGGCAGTAGGATCCAAGACAGAGGCAGCGGCAGCGGTATCCCTATCAGCTTGCATATCTATGTCATAATATTGTTCCAATGTTATATCAATTATCGCCCGATACCTGTGATCAACTGGATAATCCCAAGACACAATGCTAGAACTGGTTGGCCATATTTCTAGCGATATAACTTGGTTATATTGATATAGAAGTATCTGGAGTTTTCTATATTCCTAGGGAAGTGATGAGATTTTGCATGGAAGGGTTTTGAATAACTTTTCTGGAATCGACTAAGGTTTATAGGTAGTTACTCCTACATCACATGGAGTTTTGCTCATATCTTCATTTGGACAAATAAAGGCCCATGGCCTATGAAACAGAATTATTGTATACGACTTTAGATTGGGTCTACAGGCTCTAAGTTGTTCCTGAAACATGCATTTCCAAGCTCTTAATGAATTGAACCAATTAAGCATATCACCTAAATACTTAAACTTCTTTTCTCCCAAGAGAATTCTACCAATAATGAAAATAATTACGGTTGTTAGAAATTCAATGGCTATGGTATGAGGATTAATCAAATATCAATAAAACCACTTTAATTCCTCTGGAAATTCGTCTTCAAGATTGAGGGAGATAGGATGGATGAAAGGATATTCTGGATATAGCTCACTAGGTCTGAGACTTATTCCTTTGAACCTGCTGAAAATCAGTAGTTGATATTTTCACATTAATGATGACAGATTTTCAAAAAGGGTGTTGTTCTGAATGTATTCAAGAATTTCTGATGGATATTGCCTGCTTGGCCAAGAAGGTTTCATCTTGATAGGTTTGTATCCACCAAACGAATTTTTGGATATATACATATTTATAGATGAAACTGGTGCAGCAAATTCTTTTGGCTGTGATAAGAAATCAACAAGCACATTCTTCTTTTCTGCTATATGCTTGGCTTTAAAAGAATATTTTGAAAACCATTCTGCCTATTTGAGGAGTTGAGGATGAGGAATTTACTTTTGTTTGAACTTTAGCATATGGGAGAATGAGGACATATCTAATTCCACTAGAACATGATGTCCTATGAGATGATATTCAAACTTCTTGATGTCATACTTTACCGCTAAGATTTCCTTGAAGGTAGAGTGATAGTGCATTTCACTCTGCATAAATCTTCCACTTTTGTGTCCATAGATCTTACATTTGCCATCAATTTCTTCGAGTAGAACGGCAATCCAATATTCATCGCTAACATCTGTTTGCAGAATTCTCTTCCCAATGGAAGGGATTTATAAGGGAGGAAGATGTTGTATAACTTCCTTACGACGTTTGACCGATTTAGTCTGTTGAGTTACCCATGTAGGGGCATTCTTTTTTAGCATCTACTGCAGTAGGCTTGCCAAGTTAGTGATTTTTGGAATAAAGTCTCTGAAATAATTGACTATCCTAAGAAATTATTGGATATGTTTGAGAGAAAGATTCTCATCAGGAAATTTTCGCAATTCTTTAGCAATATGGGGATTGGCATAATATGTCTTGTCCTTAAGATGCATTCCGAGAAATTCAATTTCTCATTGGGCAATAATCTTCTTTTTCTAGGACAGCATGATGTCATATTTCTGGAGCAATTTAGCAAATTGGCTTAGCAGTTTACAATGAGAATCCTCATCAGAGCTGTAGAGGAGGATATCATCAATATAAATTTAGGCATTGGCCAAAATAGGCTAAAAGATTCTGTACATAGCTTTCTGGAATAATGAAGGAGCTGTTTTAAGACCAAAAGAAAGTGTTGTGCACTGAAAGTGTTGATTAGAGATGCAAAATCCAATTTTGTGTCAATTATCTGGATAGATTCTCAATTGCCAAAATCCAGCGTTAAGGTCAAACTTAGAATAGACCTTAACTTGGGTTAAGCTAGAGAAACTTATCATCCTATAAGAACTTATCATCTTGGAGGAACTGATTGAGTGGCTAGTAGTTGATGACCAACCTTATTTTCCCTTTGTTCTGCTCAGATCGCTTATTCACGTAGAATGCTTCATAAGACCACTGAGAATCATATGGTTCGATTAATCCTTGGTGAAGTAAGTCTGAGCATTCCTTTTGAGCTAAGATCAAATGATTTGGATTCATCCCCGAATGAGTTGCTTTTGTGGGATTAATATCTTCATTTTTCTTGAAAGGTAAATGAATGAAAAAATCAGGATTTTTCCATAAAGGGTTTGGACATATTAGGACAAAGTTTGAATGGGATTCTGCACATGCTCCAAGAATGGTTTAGATGAGAGAATCTAGTATGTGCATCTGGATGGCAAAAAATCGTTGGATGGGCTTTATGGAAGGGTGCTTCAGGTCATTGTAGAGGATAGAAATTTTTTTCTAATTCATTTTTAAATGGGTTTAAAGAAGGGTGAAACAACTGATTTTGTGGTGAAGCTTTTCTGGGTGGTGATTGTGGTGGTGAGGGAGGCTCACAAGGTTTATGAATAGAAGGAGGCGTTTGTGGCCAAGGTGGTCCATATGAAAACATGAATTGGTATCTTCCTCCATCATCACCAAGTGGTCCTATAGTAGGATCTCCATCAAGATATTTTTTATAGAGACTATCTTTAGGCCGCTTCTTTTTCTTTTTGGAAGGTCTATCATTTTCGTCGTCATTATGAGGGCTTGTACAAAGGGAATATTGACAATCAAGATCCTAGAAACAATGTCTTGTTCAAGGATCCATGTAATAAGGGATGGATTGTCCCTCTTGATCAAAAGACTAGATCATAGTCTTCAGATTTAAGTCACCCTCCTCAATAGGAATATCATGACAGGGTTGCATCATAAAGATTTTAGGAAAAATGGAAGAAAAGGCTTTTTCTTTTTCCTTATTAAATTTAATGACAACCGTACCATCTTTTTTTTTTGTGAAGTGAGATTCCATGGATTGGATAGGCCTAGAATTCTGAAGGAGTTTTTTTTTATTATTAGTTACCCAAGTGTCAGGGAGTAACTTAACTAGTTGATCTCGAGAAATTTGTCTGGGTACATGGATGCAGGAAGTTTGATCATTGTCTAATGAGATAAAAAGAGAGTCCTCCGTGCCCAAGAAATTAAGATCAATAGCATGGTTATGGACCCGATATACTATTTGGTAGTGCAAAGTAGCAGTTATAGAATTAGGAGTCTAAGAGGCTCTGGTAATCTGTAGCTGAACTTTATGAGTAGGAAGGAGTCTTGGGTCCGTAAAGGCCATGTTGAAATTTGGAAATGGTGTAACAAATAATGTTCCAGCATTAAGGGTGGTTTGGATTGTATCAATACAAGCATGTTGGTAATCCAATAAATGAGTGTCTAAAAGGGCCTTGCGACTAACAACAGATAATCCTTTTCGACCATAGAAAGAGAGAGCAAGGCTAATAGCACCAAAGTAGAGATGCGTATACCCTTGTTGTATCCACTAATGTGGAAAATCAAAATGTAACTGGAGGGTAACGAAATGTTTTTGCTGAATAGCAGGAATATGATGTTAGTCAAATCGGGATGACTAGACATATTCCTTAACTTCTCGAGAGGTATGTTTAATGAGTTGTTTGATAGAAATGAGAGAGAAGAAAGAAAGGGGTTTTGCGAAACAAGAATATGGATTTATAAGTGGAAGGTGAGTTTATGAAATATTACCATCTTCATTAAGTATGAAACCTTATAAAGATAGTCAATTTTAGAAACGTTTGAAGTACGAAGATCTAAAGGGGCATTTATAGTGACTGGTGGACTGGAATCGGTAGAATCACTCATGGTGGAACAAGTCTACCTTTTTTGCTTGGTGTTTCATCTAAAAACAAACAGGTATGCTGAATAGAACACTGGCTCTGATGAGTGTATAATCTGAAATCACTAATTCGAGCTTCCATTTTATGATCGAGACTTTTATTTTATTAATATTTCATATTCTTCGACGGGTAGGTTCCAAGTTCTAGGTAGGTGAAACCTGAAATAAGTTTTTGTTTTTCTCTTGGTCTATATTTTCGCGTGATCTTGCGGTATTTCATGGCGTTCAATGATGAGTATATAATCTGGAATCATTAATCTGAGCTTTTATTTTATGATCGAGACTTTCACTTTGTTAATATTTCATACTCTTTGTATATATAAATATAAGTTGTGGTCAGTGAATTATAACAACAAGTAGTGATCATTAAAGGTGATAATTCACCGCAATCAATCAATCAATCAATAATACAAGTGAAGCCTAGGTAAATCCTTGAACTTGTGACAAAGTAGGTTTCAGGTTTCATGGTATACAGAATAAATTCTAGATTCCAAAAAAATGAGAACCCTATTCCAACATGTAGGTTTCAGGTGGAATCTATACAGAACTTGAAATTACTCATCTCTAATGCGAAAAGAATTACTTTTACTTCAACTAGTTGGAATAGTAATTACCAACTTATTGAAGCCAAACTCCTACTTCGATCCCAATTAGCATGTAACACATCACGATACAACATGACACTTATTTGTTATGGGTCTCGTGAACGTGATTCGGAGAGACTGGGATACTTGTTAAACATACTAAACAAGAAATAATTAAATTTTCAAAGTAGCTTTTATATATGACACGAAACAATAGTCATATTAAAAACCATAATTATTTTCAATTATTTGATTAAGGAATACCTTTTAGAGCATTACCTAGGGAAATTTCTTTTCATATTGCTTTCGAATGAATAAGACATTTCTTCCAAAACAGTCAAAATGCAGCCTTTGATCGTGGTCCCCTGTGGGACATTTGTCGCTCTCGTCCCAGATTAGACGTGAAGCATTGTTGCTTCTTCTCGATTCCACTGTAATTGTCAAAAGCAGGTAAAGCATTGAATTGTCGTCTTGTCTAGTATATTTTATTGTCGTCATTTGTATCGCAAGAGGCATCGGATGCTACAACGACTCAAATGATCAAGTGATTTTTTTTTTCGAACTTCAGCATTTCCCCAAACTCAATTAAGTTAAATTAAGTTCTCTGTTCTCACGAGATGAGTATTAATCGATGAGCTTGAGCTCTCAACTTAGGATCAAGTGAGTTGATCTTGAGTGCCATTAAGAGTGCCATTAAATCAAGTCTGATCAGCTCCAACATAACTTAACTCAATTGCACTCGCGATTCTCGCAATAGACATTAAAAGAAAAACCACACATGAAAATGTTTATGCAATCCCATAACATTCTTCTTTTTTCCTGCTTTGGGCTAATGTGCATAACCTTTTGAGCCCGTCATTCATTCATGAGAAACATTTTGCAAAACATCCTTCCAACGATAAATTGATGTGCAAATGATCTACTCTTTAAGATTGAAAAGATTTAATGTTAATAGGAGAAAGTGCAGGTGTGCTGAATGTAAAAACCGTTTACTACGTTGCCTTATCAATCCTATTTTAATCTAGTGCTGTATATTTCAGTCTTTTGATACAAGTTAGGAATTAAAATAACATTCCAAATATTAATAAAAGAGCAATAAAGGGTGCCTTTTCAAGGTCGGTGAATGTTGTTGCTGAGAGAGAGAGGAATTAATAAAGAACGGCCGAGAAAAGTAGGTGAGGTTTAAAGCACCTTGTCCTTTTCTGTAGACGATATGATTTGATGTACTGGGCATCACTGCGCTATGCCTGTTCCAACACGTGAATCACCATCCTTCTTGTCTTTTTTTTTTTAATTTCTATCAATAACAATTTTCTCTTATGTTCTTTTCATTCTTTATTTTCTAGGGTTTCGAAAACCCAACACCATATCTTTCTACTCCCAATAGAAACGTACACCCGGGGACCGGCAATTATCCAATGAACGAACGAGAGGTTCAGGGGACCATGACCATGGTTGCATCTTAACTCTTTGAAAGAAATATTCTCTTTATTCGAAGCAATATGTAAAGTAATTTTGATAGTGAATGCTCTAAATGGTACTTATTAATCAATTAAAAAAATGAAAATTATAGTCTTCAGTACATTGAGTGGCTCATGTTATACATGTGGCCAAGACGTATGCGGTGTAAAAAAGAGAGAGATGATTGTCGATAAAAATTGCCTTTGATTATCGATATTGAAATTAGTATTTCATACGTTGCCAATTTTGAAAATATTTTTCTATTGACAATATGTGAAGATTCACTTTAGCTATTTCTACTATGGCATATGTTAGTTCTTTTGAAAATCATGAAATTTTCTTAATTAATTACTTAACAAGTGTTAGTGATTTACGAGACAATACACAACACAAATGGATAAATAATTTTGGCTTTTTAATTTTGTATTAAGTAACCATTATTTTTCTACCCCCATTTTCTCTGTTTCTCGCATATCTTCTCTCTCTTTCTCTCCCAAGCAAAACTGATATGTGCCATTATATCAGTCTTTCTTGTTTTATGTGATAGAATTACTTGTACTTCGACTAGTTTGAATAGTAATGACCAACTTATTGAAGCCAACTTCTCCTACTTCAATCCCAATTAGCACATAGCACATCACAACACAACATGACACTGATTTGTTACGGGTCTCGTGAACGTGTTTCGGAGAGATTGCGGCACTTGTTTAACATACGAAATGAGAAATATTTAACTTTTCAAAATAGTTTTTGTATATAACATAAGACAATCATTGTATTAAAAATCAAAACTATTTTCAATTATTTGATTAAGAAATACCTTCTAGAGCATTCCATGAGGAAATTTTCTTTTCATATTGGTTTCGAACGAGGAGAATTTTTCTTTCAAAAGGAGTTAAAAATGCTGCCTCCGCTCATGGCCCCACAACGGCTCGATGGTTCTTCGAATAAATTGACTTTTTTTTTAGACCAAAATAAATGGACTTTGCGTGGGTCGTTTTGTCGCTTTCATCCCAGTGTAGCATTGTCGGTCCTTCTCGAGTACATTGTAATCCTCAAAAGTAGCTAAAAAGTACGTAAAATCATTTATTGTTTGGTCAGAAAAGTAGGTAAAAATCATTGAACTGTCGCCTTTCCTCAGTGTCATTTGTTGTTGCTGTTCATCTCGTGTCTCACGCTTGGACTCTCAGGTGCAAAATTCATGCTGGGGCTAGACTCGAATAAAAACAGAGATACTTGAATTCTGATTCGACATTTTTTTCGATAAATAAGTGGATATGCATATATGTATAATTTATATATGCCGCAGCAAAGATTCGAATGATTAAGTGATTTTTTCAACATCGATATTTCCTCAAACTCAATTAAGTTATATTAAGTTATCTATCCCCAGACTCAATTAAGTTATATTAAGTTATCAAGTCTCATGAGATGAGTATTAATCAATGAGCTCAAACTCTCAACTTAGGATTAAGTGAGTTGATTTCAAGTGTCATTACATAAAGCCCGACCTGCTCCAACATAACTCAAACTCAATTCCACCTGTGATTCTCGTAATAAACGTCAAAAGAGAAAACACATGCAAATGTTTAGGCAATCCCATAACATTCTTCTTTTTCCCCGCTTTATGCCGAGGTAAACAATCTTTTGAGTTTGCCACTCATTCATTAGTAGCATTATGCAAAACATCCTTCGAATGATAAATTGACGTGCAAATTATCTACTCTTAAAGATTGAAAAGATAGGAAAAGATCAAAAAATTTCTAAACTTGTTGTGTTGATACTAATTCGGTCTTAAACCTTTCAATTTGATCAATTTAGTCCTAAACATTCACATTAGCATCAATTTTGTCTATCCACTCAATTTAGACCCAAAATCGTTGACGTGAATGCCAGTCATCCTATGTGGCACAAACGGCGTTGACATTGATAATTTTTAATACATTTTTTTAATTTTTATTTTTTTTCCTTTTTTTCCCTTCCTTCTCCTTGCTTGGGCCGTGGCCGGGTGAGGGCGTTACAACCCTCGCTAGCCACAGGGGAGGGTCACCCTCGCTCGAGCCGGCTAGAGCAACTCGCGACTTAGGGGAGGTGGTCCTCACTGAATTTGGCAAGGGCGACCCTTGCCTAAGCTACAAGGGTCCAGTTGTCGCCAAATCCAGCGAGGGTAGCCATTTGGTGAGGATTGCGCTGCTCTTGCCGAGGCTGTGAGGGTTCAACCCTTGCCCTTATCGGCGAGGGCGACCCTCCCTTGTGGTCAGTGAGGCCGCAATGCCCTTGCCTGTGGCAAGTTGCCGGCCATGGCGACTAGCCACGGAGAAGGAGGGAAAAAAAACAAAGGAAAGAAAGGGAAAAAAGAAAAAAATTAATTCAAAATTTTAAAAAGGTAGTATAAAATTATTTAAAATTATCTATATCAGCACCGGCCGTGCCACGTTGGATGGCCGACATCAATGTCAGTGATTTTCAGCCTAAATAGGCCGGATGGATAGAATTGATACCAATATGAAAATATTTATGACTAAATTTGTGTAATTGAAAGGTTTATAATTGAATTGGTGCCAATGTAATAGGTTTATGACTTTTTTATTATTTTTCCCTTGAAAAGATTTAATGTTAATAGGAGAAAGGGTAGGCATGTTGAATATAAAAACCATTTAATTCGATGCCTTATTGATCGTACTTTAATCTGGTACTGCATATTCTAGTCTTTTGATTCAATTTAGGAATTAAAATAACAATTCAAATGTTAATGAAAGAGTAGAAAAGAGTGCCCATTCAAGTTAGGTGACCATTATTGCTCCGACAGAGAGAAAGAGTATAGGGGTGAGCACTATTTTAAGGTAGAATCTAGAATTTGAGAATCAGATCAGTGGGAACCTATTGTTTCCGGGTTCAAATATATGTAGAGTAGGTTCAAGGCTCTAAAAATTAGGGAATCTGTTTCGACGGATAGATTTTAGGTTATAGGTAGGTGGAACCTGGACCTAACACCTAAAACCTAAAACAAGTTTTTGTGTTTTTTTTTCTCTATCTTTGAGCGGTCATGTGGTATTTTATGACGTCCGATGATGAGTGTATAATCCGAAATCACTAATCTGAGCTTTCATTTTATGACTAAAACTTTTACTTTGTTAATATTTCATATTTTTCGTGTATCTAAATATAAATTATAATTAGTGAATTGAAGTAACAAATAGTGGTTATTAAATATGATAATTTATTGCAATCTTTCAATAAATAATACCTGTGAAGCTTGAATAAACCCTTAAATTGACTCTGAAACTTGCAACATGGCAGGTTCTAGGTTTCAAAGTATATGCAGTAGATTTCAGATTCTAAAAAATGAAGAATCTATTCCTACGAATAGATTTCAAGTTTTAAGTGAAATTTGTATGAAAATTAAAAATTGCTCGGTCCTAACTAGAGAGAGAGAGCAATTAATAAAATACGGATGAGAAAAATAGGTGAAGTTTAAAGCTCCTTGTCCATCAGAAAGGAGAGAGACGATATGATGTTGATGTATTGGGCATCACTGCCCTATGCCCATTCCAACACGTGAATCACCTTCCTTCTATTCTTTATTTTTTTTTTGTATGTATCAATAACAGTTTTCTCTTTTTTTTATTCTTTATTTTCTAGGGTTCAGAAAACCTAACCCCCATATCTTTCTACTCCCAATAGGACACGTACACCTGTGACCGGCAGGATTCCCAGATTGTCGTTCCTCAACAGGTGGCCACCAGCTAAAAAGAGGAGTAACTATTTGCAAAAATCCAAAAAAATAAAAAGGAAAAAGGAACAGACAGGGTTCATTCAAGAATTAAGAAAGCTTTGGAGGGAGTGATCAAGGCCATTTCAATCCGACTTAGCAAGCACGATTCTTGAAAAGCTCCAAAATTTAGTCGTTTGTAACATTGAGGTCGCTATCGAGAGATTCAACAATGATCATTTAAAAAAAAAACTAAGTGATAGTTAGGTGCATGTGGGGTGAATGTGCATGTGTGTGATGGAGCTATATCGATAAGCCTATGCATTTCTTCACACTAGGCCAGTTGAGCTAGGTTATTTCTAAGTTGTTTCAAAAGCTTATTTAAGGAATTTTACTATAAATACCGTCGGCAGGAGAAAAAAGTAACGTTCATTGATTACTATTGATGTATTAGTCAGCAAAGTAATGGAGAGAGTTATGACCAACACGCGTTAATGGTGATGAAAGCAGCTCGTGATTTTTCTTTGTTGATAGTGTCTTTAAGAATAATTCAATCATTGAAAAATAAATTTAGTTGATCTACGCCCAAACTCATAGCGCTGAATGTATTACAATCAAGAAGAAATATTATATCTGAATTTTTAATGACTATGAAACATAAAAATCTAACTTCGCTGACAATTTATAGAAATTGTAACTAAAACTTTATGAGCATTCTATTAGTAAATATGACGGTTTCCTCTTTTAAAGGTTTCTTTTTTTGAATTTTCCATCCTTGCCCTAACTTGTTTGCATCTCTTATGATATTTTGCTCATAACGGGGGACTCATGAACCTCGTTTTTCCTCTACAATAAAAATACACTGGAAGTAATAATCCCTTTATCTGATTTGGTACGTGATGCAGCCTGGTGTAGGCTACTCGAACATTTGAATTGGAGAGAGTGACTTGCACATGCGGAACTGGACGAATAATAATTACAGTCCTGCGCAAGCTCGGGAAGATGGATGTAACTTTGTCGATATAGATCGGAATGACCTGATTCCAAAGCCAAATGAACAAAGACTTCTGGATTAACAATTTCTCTGTTTTGAGTTTTCTCAAATAAGCACTATAGTAAGGACGAAATCAGGGTGGAAGTGGACGGAAGTAAATGGACAGAATAGAGGAAAAGATAGAATTTCGTTGGTTGCTCTTCTAGGCCTCCAAGGAAGTGGATAGGCATCGATTCTTTTAGATCGATGTTGCAACTCTTCAAGGATGCAGATTTGAAAACCTTCGACTCTTTAAGGACAGAGTGAAAACTCTTCTAAGTTTTCAGGGGTATGAACTCTTCAAGGTTCAAGATAATTGCTGAATGCAAAATTTTCATTAATCAAATTTGTTTACCATTTACAGAAATTTGATGGCTTTTTAGTCAAAGAAAGAAAAGGAAACGCATAGGAAAATACTAAAGTCAAAACCTAGAAACTAGAAAGCATTAAAGAACATAGAAACTAGAAAACATTAAAGATCATCGAAACTAGAAAACATTAAAGATCATAGAAACTAGAAACTGTTAAGTCTTCGTGGTTGTGCCAAGGTGTCTACTCAAGCGTTTTGTGTTCTTTGATGCAAATTCATCGAATCCGCAACTTTTGACAATAGGCTCTTGAATGCGGGTTCATCGAATCGGCAAGTTTCGACGAGCTTGAATGGGGGCTAATCTTCTTGGCCGAGTGAGCTGGTCTTCAATGCGGATTGCATCATCCTACCCTTCTTTAAAAGAATTCGTCTCGAAGTCATGTCATCATCGGAAGAATCACCCACATAAGGTGTTAAATGCCGAACATTGAACACGTTATGTATCTTCATATGAGAAGGAAGCGTTAATCGATACACATTAGGATTGATGCACTCAAGGACTTCGAGGGCACCAAGCTTTCGATCACTAAGCTTGTTATAGCTTCCAACGGGATGGCGCTTCGGTGGCAAATAAGCCCAAACAAAATCTCCAGGTTCAAAGATAACTTCACGCCGCTGTTTATTGATGTCCACTTTATAGGACTCGGTTTTGCTCTACATCCTTTGGCGTACATCTTCATGAATTGTTCTCAGTTGAGAAACAATATCGTCAACTTTATTGCTCGATTTCTCAGCAAAAGGAATTGGTGCAAGATCAAGAGCAGAGTTCAGTTGTCGCCCATACACGATCACAAAAGGACTATATCCAATGCTACGATTCTTAGCACAATTATATGCAAATTCGCCAAGTGACAACCGTGTCTCCCAAGAGTGGGGATTATCATCGATCAAAGTCCTCAATAGATTTCCCAATGTTCGATTGACGACTTCAGTTTGCCCATCCGTTTGGGGATGAAACACAGTACTATATTGCAGTTTAGTACCAACATTCTTCCACAGCTACTACAAAAAATGACTACAAAATTTAGTATCCCGATCCCAAGTAATAGTCTTTGGAATACCATGCAATTTATAGATTTCCTTGAAAAATAAGTCGGCAATACGTGAAGCATCCATGGTTTTTCGACAAGGAATAAAATGTGCCATCTTCGAAAATCAATCGACAACAAAAAAGATCGAATCCATACCTCTAAGTGTGCGTGGTAGTCTGAGGACAAAGTCTATAGAGATATCTTTCCACGGGGCTTGTGGGATTGGCAAGGGCAAATAAAGGCCAGCATTGGTAGCTTGTCCCTTTCCAATTTGGCAATGTCGACACCTCATCACATGTCGGTGTACATCGCGTTTCAAATGAGGCCAAAAGTATTTGGCTGAAACGAGTTGTACAGTCTTGTCGCGCCCAAAATGTCCTTCATGATGAACTTCATTGATCACCTTTTGTCGAAGAGAACAATCCGGCACACATAAACGGTTCCTTTTGAAAAGAAAACCATCACATACTGTAAAATCAGCAAGCTTCTTTTCTTGTTCGTCGGGAATGATCTTGGAAAAGTAGGAGTCTTCTTGATACAACTACCGAAAAGAGTCAAATCCAAGAACAGTAGAACGCATTGTATGGAGGAAGCTCTTCTTCCTACTAAGAGCACTGGCAACCTGATTTTGAATTCCAGCCTTATGCTTAATGATGAAGGTGAACTCCTGGACGTATGCAGCCCATTTTGCACGGCTGGAGTTAAGCTTTTGCTGCCCTGAAATATACTTGAGAGCTTTATGATCAGTATAGAAAATAAACTCTCGATGAATAAGATATTGCCTCTAATGCTCAAGTGTGCGAAACAACGCGTAGAATTCCAGATCATAGGTGCTATAACGAAGTTTTGCACCATTAGTTTTTCGCTAAAGAAGGCAATGGGTCGATCTCCTTGACTTAGAACTCCTCCTATGTCAATACCTGATGCATCACAGTGCACTTCAAAAACAAGATCAAAGTTAGGCAAAGCAAGTACCGGGCCGTGCTCAAATTTTCTTTGAATTGTTCAAAACTTTTCTGAGCCGCATTCATCCATTCGAAAACTCCCTTCTTCATGCAAGAAGTGAGCGGGGCCGCAGTGGTGCTAAAAAGCACAATAAACTGTCGATAGAAAGAAGCGAGACCATGAAAGCTTCGCCCTTCATGCACATTTGTTGGAGTCGGCCATTCTTGAATCACTTTTTCCGAAAAAAAAAAGGATGAGCATCTCTCAACTCCGTTCTACTAGTCTCGTGCGGGCATGAGCGCGATCACTTTTAAATTGATCATGCATAATTTAAGGCAAGAGAAAAGCACGTTAAGAGGAATTATTTTTCAACCGCCATGAGGTAAGTGGGTCAATGGGAACACAATGGTACGCTTTGGGGGGTATTTAAATGCGGATGTGGCATTTACAACCACATTAAGAGGAATTATTTTTCTCAGGAAAAAGAATAACGCAAAGATTGTCAATATATAGAAGAGCAATGCTACATATAACCTTATTACAATGGCCGGTGATATTTATATATAGATATTTGTTTTTACAATGAAATAACCTTATTGCTCCAGCATCTATTATCACAAAATAATTTTAAACTCACGATATCTGTTTTGAAAAATAATTAACATGATATTTTATGTCTTTTGGTAACTAAAGACTAGCAAGATATATGAAAAGTAGGTCAGAGTATATGCTGTTACATCAGTATTGGCATCTTCTTCTAGGGCCCTTCATTATTCTTTGAACAGTTGCGCCCAAAACACCTTTTGGTTTCAACTTTTTGCTTATATAGCATGGGATTTTCATAGTATCAAAAAATGAGTAGTGCCATGACAATCAAAATATTAAAAAGATAAAGAGATGAAATGAGTAATGCCATCACAAAAAAACCACAAATAATAGATTATGTATCCACTTGTTAATTTATGCAATGATTTATTAAAGTTGGAGATATTAAAAGGTTTTGTGGCCATTTAGTTAATTAATGCGGTAATATGTTGCACATATGTGGTTTTTGTTGCGTGCCTCATAATCATATGTTATTTCAGGCATATCATCGGAAATATTTACATATTTAGAGAATAATTTGACCTTTCTTTATACATATTAATGATTTGAAATTCGTAGACATGAGTAATTGTATATATCATTTGTGACTACCATGGCGGTAAATCAAGTGTGGCACAAGACTTAATATTTGGTGAAGTCAGGGATCCAATTTCGGATACTAAATTTCTTTTCATTCTCAAGTACTCTTGCTTTATCTGCAATAGGCACTTTAATATAAGAGAGCGACCGCTTTAATATGGATTTGTATGGGTTGATAAGGTTGTGCCGATGAATTTCTCCTTTCTAGATGGAGCATTGGAGATGTTGGCATCCCTTTCTCACCCTTCCCCATTTATCAAGACGTGTCCGTATAATTCGTCTCTTTCTCACATCCCCGGCTATAAATAGAGCATGTACGCTTAAGTTCTCCCCGCACCACACAACCTTCATCCTCTTCCTTCCCTTCTTTGCTCTCTCTCTAACACTCACTCAAACCCTAGACCCTCTCTCTCTCTCTCTCTCTCTCTCTCTCTCTCTCTCTCTCTCTCTCTCTCTCTCTCTCTCTCTTTGAGATTCAAAATGGCCACGATCCTTGCCCATCTCCTTGGGATGGATCACAAAAGCAAGCCTCACCAGATTGACCAGAGCATGTGGACCAACCTGCTTGCTTCTTTCGACGACGAGAAGTTCATGAAAGAGATGGTGAACACTCACGCTCCTGAGGAAGGAGACGTGGATGTTCAGTCTCTCTTCCATCTCGTCGACAACACCCTTCATGGGACAACCGCTATCGTCGACTCCACCGTCAACCCTAAGGTAATCACCAACGTAATGCCATAAATTTGTTGAAAAATTATACATATAATGTCAGTGGAAGCACACTTTCCACTATTGACCTTCTCTTCTGTTGATCTAATGGTTAGGGAGAGGGTGGTAGTTATAATACTCCAATTAAGGTTAGATAAGACAGCTCGTGGACATTTTTCTTTACACTAACCGTGTCAAGAAACTAATCCTCATTTCTATAACTCCAGATACTTAAGGTGAACTTTTATATTCTCTTTTAAGTCAAGCGATTTGCTTGCTTCTTTCTTCTTAGTCCGCGCTGCTCCAGAAACTCGAGTTTTATTTTCTCTTCTTCTTTCGGTGGAGCTTCCTCTTGTTGTTCTTCTTGCAGCCAACCCCCTTTTATTCAAAATTATTCTTCCCTATTTTCTTGAATTTTGCATGTGTGAGGACATATACCAAATCTTTTTCATGTGATACTTCTTTAGTGTTCAAATCCTTCTTTAATAAAAAAAAGATACTTTTGATAGTCATTTAAATAAAGAAGTGAGGCAGTACTCTGACGCGTGGAAAAAGTGCGCAGTGAATAAAAACTCATAAGTGAACTTATTGGGATTCCAAACTTATTTGGTTAACGTTTTCTTATTATTTCGTACGGTGATAATTTTAGTTGAAGCCATTTTAATGTCAACACTTTGACAAAATGATGACGATACGATTATCAATTGGCGTATTCTTTCTTTCGATCTAAAAGAAGAACGATGAGAGGAAGATATACATTGTGTTCAACTAAGTAATAAAAGAACAAGCCGAATCAGATTTGGAAGTGTAAGAATCTGATCCACATGGAAGTGACAATAAATTGAGTGGGCTAGGGGGACCACGCTTGCTTTTTCTGGTTGCTTTGCTCTTCACATGGCTGAAGGAGAAACAAGAAAGGCGAAGCAATTGATGTTAGAAAGTGTTGCACTATTCATGTACTTTAAACAAGCACTAATCCAAGTAATTTTGCGTTTGGATAAAGGCCTCTTTTGTTTTCCTTGCCACAATTCTCTTGGCCAGACTGAGCTAAAGCGTTGTAGCTGCCAAGTTTATCTTCATTTTATTTTCATATGATCCGAAATGTGTAATTCATTTATCACATAAACCACTTTTATCGTCTTGACATGGGAATCTTAATTTTGAAAAATCGACCAGCTGTCTCGGTCAATGGATATAGAGAGGGGTTATGTAAATGACTAGTGCTTTTGCAAATGAAAATGAAAAGTTCGATAACTTTTCTTAAAACAAACAGGACCTACAAAGAGCATTTGTCCACGCTTACCCAAGATTGTTCTTCAGACTCATTAGGCCTGAGTGGATTTGGACTGGCCCTTAGGTTGCATGCCCATGACCCTGTGTATTACACAGTAACTCCTCTAAACTGACAATGTTTTACTCCTAACTTTACTCCCTGAATTGATCATATGGTTTGACATAACGAGATCTTTTCTAAGTGTTGGGTCTCACTTGGATTAACTGAAAAAACTGAACTTCGTGGTAGGGCACTCAAGGATCTGGAAGCCCTGATTTCAAGCCTCTGAAAGAGGGCTTCAATCCACCTTTAGCAGCCATCAACGAAGTGGGTTGTCAGGTATTTCATAATCTCCCTCCCAGTAGTTGAGGTTTTCTTTTTTTCAAGTTTTTTTGTTTTGGTTCGTTTTCTATTTTTTCAATGTGCATGCGAAACTTAGGAAGCTTTAATATTCTGAAATGTTGGAATTCTAGCCTGCTGCTTAGAGGTTGCATATAACTAATCTCTTGCATCAACTCATCGTCCTGGCATCAGCTCACTTGCAAGGCGCTAGACACCAAAAATGTGCGCCAAACACTGGTCTCGCTCTTTCACGAGCTATCGAGCTACTCGTGGGTTAACAAGGCTCTGATTACCCTTTCATCACTTGCTGTGTTCTATGGTGACTTTTGGCGACTTGCTCGAGTTGAACCATCGGACAAGCTCGCGGAATCTATGGCCATATTGAAGGGGTTGCCTGCAATCACAAAGCCCTCAGACCCGCAAAAGATCCAAGTTTTCGGTGTTCTCAACGAAATGATCAAGACCACCCTGAAAATGACCCAATGCATTGTGGATTTTGAGCATGACTCCAAAGATGTTCCCGAGCTGTCTACGATGATTGATGTTCCAAGCAGCGTTTATCAGATCATCATCAGTATCCTTGCTTGCTCTATTCAGTTCACCAGCCTCATTAGCACGGTCGATGAGTATGTTTAACTAATTAAGCATAATACCTTTCTTTTTGTTTTTGCTTTCGAAAGAGTTTACTTTTTTTTTTCATGAAAGATAAGCTTTAATGGTCTAAATCATTTTCAGCTAGTCTAATTAATAAACTATATGATAGAGGACTGTACCTTAGCCCGATTCGTTTTCAGATTTTCGTTTTTCACAAGGGTGAAGAACTCTTACTTGTGAAAGAAGAATTTAACTTCTAATTGCTTATTGTGGTCCCGAAAAGGCACGAGAAGTAATTTTAGATCAAAAAGATCAAAACTTGATGGTACCAAATATGCATGAATTGGAATGACTCATGCCACTAAGAGAATTCTCTTTTTGTTGTTTTTTTTCCAGCAACAAGGGAAACGATCTTCCTATCTTTGCTCGGAAATTGAAGATGATCCACCACACTACCAAGAGACATTACGAACATTTTTTGCAAAAAAGGGGTAAAATTTGTTTTCTCTTTGTCTACTTAATTAAGCCCTAAATATATTGGACTAATTGTCAAATGAACTTATTTTTTTCATAATGCAGAGGAAATTAAGGAGTATCAGAGGCTGCAGCGACTCTTTAATGCCCCTACCGATAACGTGGAGCTGATCAAGGCCTTGTTTTACATCAAGAATGATCCTCAGCCTCTCTTCATTGGCTCAGAGAAGACAAGGGTTCATATCTCCAACTTTCTCTAGTTTAACATCACTCTATGTTACAAGTCCAATACATCAAAACTTTACACAAAATGCCGTTGTCGTAAAATTGTCTTTCGCCAAGAATTTTATTACATACATTTATTGGAATCAAACACAAAAATAGTTTTCACCAGTTGTGCTATCAATAAAAAGCACGTGACGACCAATGTTTATAATTCTCTTTGTTCGTTATTTAGGATAAGGTCGAGTCGCTCAGGAGGAAGAATGTGTTGCTGCTGATTTCGGACCTCAAATTGACCTCTCACGACCTCTCCATCCTCATCAAGATCTACAATGAGCGCAAGTTTGGCGAGGAGTGCTACGAGATCGTGTGGGTTCCTATCATCGAACAAGAAGGCGAGGACGTGATCAAACAGTTCCAGAACCTCCAGTTGCAAATGCCGTGGTACTCGGTGCACTCCCCTACGATTATCAACAAGGTGGCCATCAGGATCATTAAAGAGAAGTGGCATTTTAGGCAAGACACCATGGTGACAGTATTGGATCCACAAGGAAAAGTCTCAAACCAGAATGCCATGAGCATGATTAGAGTTTGGGGATGGGATGCTTTCCCTTTCACCGATGCAGTCGCAGCAGGCATCTGGGAGACGCCTCGCATTAGCTGGTTTGAGCTTTTGGTGACTGACTTCATTTTTCCAAAGATACAGGAAGCTGTAAGTTTTTGTTCTTCTTCTTCATTTCCTTCTTCACTTTCTTTTATCCTTTCGCTTTTTTATACAACTAGGGTGCACGCATATGGGTGTGACAAGAAACTTTGATCTTTGAGTTGGCTTATTAGAAGATGAATTTAGTTAAATTGTTGCAGTAATAAAAGAATTTGATTCAAACGTAGAATCTGTCAGACATACATGGGATAAGAGACAACCATAAAAGATTATTTTACATTATCATGTTGTCCATTCTTTATTAATAAACGGTCAATATTCATCTTATATCCGAGCAGACACGGCTTTACTGGAACTTTTGTACAGAAATTTTGAAAATGTAAGATGAGTGTTTAGTTCGATTTACAATATATAGACATGAAAAATGAGAATAAGTTATTTTCATCGATAAAAACATTGATTTCGCTCTCTTTTATCAGATCAAGGCCGAGAAGTACATCTTCCTGTATGGAGCGGAAGAACCCAAGGCCATCCAGGAGATTGAGGAGCCGCTAAAGAAGATGATCGACGATGGCATTTCCATCGTTGCCTTCAATGTCAACAAATCACAGCTCTTTTGGACCCGCCTCGAGAGCTGCATGCTCTCCAAGCTTCAAACCAGAGCGGACCTGCACGAACCCCTTATGCAGGACATCCTCAGGCTCTACACCAACTTCAAGAAGGAAGGTGGTTTTGTAGTCCTCACAAAGGGGTCGCGGGTCTTGATCAATGATTCCCACGTGCACGTCACGAAGGTCATGGTGCAGTACGAGACGTGGAAGAAGCATGTGAACGTGAACGGGAAGACGTTCGACATGGTCTTCAGGGAGCAGTTCGACCGTCTCTACGTCCTCCCGAGGTGCCACCACTTCTATATCCCGAACATGGTGGGTTACATCCCGGAGGATGTGAAGTGCCCGGTCTGCCCGCGCATGATGAACAACATTGTCAAGTTCGAGTGTTGCCATGGTGCACATTAGTCAAGTAACGATGAGAGCGTGCTCCGTGAGTGTGTACCCAGTTTAATGAATAAAGAGGGCTTGGCTTAGTGTCAGCCCAGTCCTCCTCTGCGAACTTTGCCTATGCAGTGTAATGTATGGAACAACTATGTTCCCTTACTCTCTCTATGTAAAACGTTTCCACTGGGAGCGTGTGCTGTTAAGTAATGAAGTGTGTGCTTTTGTTCTCAATAAAATGCTTCTGAGTACTTTTGCCTCATGACGTTTAAATTACCCCATGGCAAGCTCCTATCACGCTGCAAAATTTGGGAGGACCAAATTTCCTATGAAGGCACATAATTACAAGATGAATTAATCATGTTGCCAGCCAAAAGTTACATAAGACCAAAGTTATTTCCCGTAAATAGTATGAAAAGAATATAGACAAAAAAACCTACCACAAATTTCCTAATTTGACTGATCAAATTGATGCATCTCCATAAATCCATATAGATTTCATGTGTTTTGACATTGTCTTGTATTACTCACGTACTCAAGAGAATATGAAGATAAATCACCAAGTCTCTGACCGGGGGGGGGGGGGGGGAGGTGGAGGAAGTTTGGGGCCGAAATGAAAGTCGGCACAGAATAAGAAGGAAAAATAGAGTTTTAATAAGTGGTCTTATGTTATTTAACAATTATTCAATCTTATGAACAATCAACGAAATTGTACCAAATTCGTCGGTAGATCAATTCCTAGAGCAACCTTCTTCTAAGTCTCATTTGCCATGGTCGCACCATTATTTGACATTGTCCTGCATTACTCACGTACTCACATGATTGAGTGGGGATTAGCAACAATTTATAGGACCGTGACACCAATTATACCTACCCACTTATCGTTACGAGGTAGGTTAGTCTGCAAGAACAAGGAATGCATGGTCATATAAACTGACTCTTTTTTCATAGGGGTCAATTTCCGCCATTACAGGCGAACTTGATTCCTGAAATGGTTTTATTTGGAAGATGCATGATGAGCTCGTCGGCGAAATTCATGTGTCAACATTTATCTATTTCTTTTTCTCTCTCTCTCTTTTTTGCTAGAATTGTGTTATCTTTTTCACTAAAACTACAAGAAGCACTCGTGTCCGTAAGTGCTAATTTGTTCGAATTCAATTTAATCCCTCGGTGAAGGACAAATACTTCCTTAGTCTTCTTGTGGGACATTAGACATTTAACACACAATTCAATAATTCATGAGCATGCACATTCATATAGCTTTAATTGGAGAAAGTTACCATGGTAACTCAATAATCCTAGAAAGCACAATCTCCTGTAGAGGCAAGTAATTAATCATATTGCCGCCAAAAGTCATATAAGTACCACAATCATTTCTAGGAAATAAAATGATCAGTATCTAGAAAACAAAACCTACCATATTTGAGTCCTTTGACTTACCAAATTTTTGCATTTCCAAAAATCGGCACATTATCAATCAGAATTGCTCAAAAGTGGAAGTGCAAGAAAAATGTATCATCAAGCAACACACTTTATTTCAAGATTAGAAGCGGCATGAGCTCACTTATTACATTATCGAGCCACCTTATTACAAGGACACTCCTAGGAATCAGTAATGGGAGGATCGTTAGAATTGTTGCCATGAGAATCGGTTGTCCGGTCTTCAATTGCTTGTGTTAACATCATGCTGAATTCTTCAGACCTTCTCTTATGAAGTTTCAGCTCCTCCAAGGAGAGGTGGTCATTTCTATGCCTCTCGTCGGAATTCAACGAGGCGCTCTCTTGCAACTCTCAGGGTTCTTCGACAATTCTGAGTTCTGATCGGAGGGCCCACGCAACTCCGCCATTTGTTCGCCTTCAGATTGCCTAAGAGCACAAGAAAGGGATGCGCCTGGATCTTCAACCCAGCCGAGACTGGCCTGATTGCTAGGACGGACAAGAGACAAGGCCTCGTTGCCCAGCCTGAAGAGTACAATTATCGACTCAAGGGCACAATCTGAATTGATTTCGGCAGCACTCCCAGTATCTTGCTTGCGAGGACAATCAAGAGACAAGGCTGCATAGCCCAAGCCGAAGAGTGCAGTTAACGACTCTAGCGTACATTCTGAATTGACGCGGGCAGCCCTCCTAGGATCACGAGATTGACTTTTCAAAGCAACCTTCTTCGGGAAATTACCAAAAAAGTCCTAAATCTTTTGCATTAATGCCAATTTAGTCCTAAATCTTTTTTTTATGCCAATTCAATTCTAAACCTTTTGCATTTGTGTCAATTTAGTCCTAAACCTTTTTTTTATACCAATTAAGTCCTAAACCTTTTAAATTGATGCTAATTCAATCCTAAATCTTTTGTTTTTGTGCCAATTTAGTCCTTCAGACTAATTTTGATCGGAATTTGCCAATGTGGACACCTGCCGATCGGTCACTAGCGCCGACGTGGAAAACTTTACTAATATTTTAATATTTTTTTAAATTTTTATTTTTTTCCTTTTTTTTCCATCTTTTTTTTTCACTTTTTTTTTGTCTTCCCTCCTTCCTTTGGCCAGTCGCCGGTCAGGCGATCAACCAAAGGCCAGAGGTCGGCGAGCTCAACCTCGCCGGCCACTGGCGAGGGTGAGCTTGGCCTTGGTCGGGCAAGGCTCGACCCCTTGCCTGGCAAGGGTGAGCCTCACCTTGATCGGGCGAGGCTCGACCCCTCGTCGGAGGCCGCGACGAGGGCAAGCCTCGCCTGACCTCGCCGGATTTGGCGAGGTTGCTGGATGAGGCCCGACCTCGCCGGATCTGGCGAGGCTCAACCTCACAAGATCCAACGAGGGCTCGAGCCTCGCTCGACCAAGGCGAGGCTCACCGGCCTCTAGCCTTTGGCCGGTCGCTAGACCGGCAACCGGCTAGAGAAAGGAGGGAGAGATAAAAAAAAAGTGGAAAAAAAAAGAAAAAAAAGGAAAAAAAATAAAAATTACTAAAGTTTTCCATGTCTACGCCGGTGACCATCCGCCGGTCAGCAAGCGTCAACGTCGGCAATTTCCAGTTAAAATTGATCGGAAGGACTAAATTAGCACAAAAACAAAAGGTTTAGGACTGAATTTGTACCAATTAAAAAGGTTTAGGACTTAATCGGCACAAAAAGGTGTAGGACTAAATTGGCACAAAAAAAGGTTTAGGACTAAATTGGCACTAGTGCAAAAAGTTTAGGACTTTTTTTCACTTTTCCCAACCTTCTTCTGAGCCTTATCATCCATCGTTGTATATATTTGAGATTGACTCTTGCACTCGTGCATGATTGAGTATGGATTAGCTGCGATTTGTAGGGCCGTGACACCAAATAAATGTATCCACATCTCGTTTTGCAATTGGTAAATTTAATTGGCTTCCATGTATAGCATAATCTAGATACGAAATCCTAAAAATGTTTTATCTACCTATTTATAGATAAATATTCAATCTTTTATCATGTTTGGTTATATTTCTTGCCAAATACGACCATGCACGAAAGTTAGTCAGAGAGCTAATTAGATTTTTTTCCTGAATTTGTCGATACTCATTTCGGCACTCAAATTGACTTATTATTATTTTTTAACTCAATCCATTAACTTATCTATTCTTTGATAGTTCCCAAATGGTCCAATATTCAGCCATTATTCTTTGTATGCACTTAAGAGGTAATTAAAAGAGCGTATGTTTTGTAAGCATAATACATGTTATTCCCAATTCTGACTGCGATGATAGATGCAGAGATATGAAGTTGCTTTATGTCGCTTGGTTAGTTCAAGATTCCTAAATACCCACTATGCACACATTCAGTGCTAATTTTCTAGGAAGCTGTTTTTTTTTTAGGGGTCAGGAAAGACAACTTTCATTACTATCCGAAAGATAGATTACAAAAGTTTCCAAGATCATGACATAAAATTAACCATAGGGAATGGGGAGGTTTAGAGAGTCAATTGGGCAAGAGAAAACCAGTTCTATGGCCCTTGGTGATCTAGTCCTCAGCTTGATTAGTATCTCCGGCTCATATCTTATTTTGACTCCACGCAGCTAAGCCTAGGGCTGTAAAAAAAAGCTTGGCCCCGGCCCGTACCCATCCGACCCGACCAGAAAAATTTGGGCCTTTCGGTTTGGGTCTACTCCTGTTTGAGCAAGAGCTCAAAAAGTTGGGTATTTTCCCTGTTTCGGTCCGAGTCGGTCCAAGTTAGGCTTCACTCGTGACTTAAAAAATACCCTGGTCATTTCCCAGAAGTCGCACAGCCTCGTCCTCGTCTCTATTTGGCCGCGGCCTCAGCTTCGGTTTACATTTTCCTCCACGAACCCATAAGTCAAACATCCTTTGCAAATCAAACGTAGCACAGTGGTACGTCTCTCTCGCTTGCTCAAGCATGATCGTAGCTCTGCTTGACAAAACCTCAGTTCAGGGTTTCTCATTTTATTCGACTTTATGAGTGTCTTCGGTCTAGCATCTTGTCGGTGATCATGGGATTTCTGGCTCAAGTCGTGGTTTGATCGTTCACAAATTAGGGGACCATTTTTCAATGGCAGAAGTATTCGACTTGGATTTGAACTAGGTAGAGAGAGAAATAGCGGCAACACACCATCTTGGTGGAACCAGGAGCATCCAAGCTGTGTTTTGTGCAGAGGGAAGCTACTTTTGATAGTTTCTATTGCGGCATTTTCATTAATCTTTCACATCTTGTCAGAGAAGTGAAGATCCATCATCTTCTTCCTCATTCCAAAGCATTTACCTCAAAAGGTCTCTCCTTTTCTTTCTTTTTTGCAAGGAAAAAGCTAGCAATAGTACCTCTCTCAAACTAAATTTGTCTTCAATCTTTCGAAAGGAAAACAACCCACATCATGTTTTGGGTCGGGTTCCTTTTTACGACTTGAATCAGATTGTATATTCAAGTAGAAGTGGGATGTTGATGTTGTTGCCGAAAGTGACGGATCAAGAATGTGTATGTTGATATCTTCTTTTTCTTTTGTCTCTTGATTTGCTGAATAATTTAATGCCCTAGTCACTGACCTTTTCTTCTTGCATTTTTTGTGAGATCTTTTCAGGTTGTCGCCTCGTGTTCGTCCTGCCCGGTCTTTGAATGGGTAAACAAATTTCCTTTCTTTTTATAAATCACTTTTTATATATTGCTGGACTTGCTTCTAAATGTACCTCGTGAGAAACCCCCTCCCCCCCAAAAAAAACCCGGAAACCCAACCCGGATCGACCCAACCTGTTTCTGTGGTTATATGCTAAACGGGTCTCGGTCCGGATTGGGTCTAGTATCATAAAGACCCGGCCCGACCCAACCCATTGACACCCCTAGCTGGGATAATAGAGATCTGCAGTCATTGATAATGGACCGAGCAGCCCATGGAGCTTCCATTCAATCTGATATGCACTCCACCACCACTGATGCGTTATCCGAACAGATCTCCACGTGCAAGTCAGTTTCCATCTCTTGTTCAGTTTGTGCGCCTTGTTTACGCTTTAGCCACGATAGAGCCTCCCTCATAGCTTGTTTCAGCAACAAGGGCCAGAGGGAGCGTATCTGTCTTACAAAGCCATTCGTGAGAAGGCCAAAGGCGTTCCTGCAAATACCTGTGACAGAACTGGCCATGGTCGAGCAGCACCACGTACTATCCACGTTGATTTTCCTGGTGTTTTCCAACGGCAGGCTCCACTGCGTCTTTAGTGAGCTAGTTCCTTGATTTATGCTTGCCATACTTAGATTTCATTTCACGAAGAGTTGATTCATGGAAGTAGCATCTCTAATAAGCAAAGCTTGGATTGGGCCTCCATGCTTGGAATATCATGGGGTTGCACGCCTTTCTAGGAAGTTGTTCACATTGAGAAAGTGTATTTCCTTTTGGTTGCTCCACTTTAGTGTTGACCTACAGTAATTTGAGAATATATAGGGCTAAAACCCCTATCCAAATGCTCCCTTGGTTTAAAAAAGTATTAGAATTCATCTATGAATAATCAAGTTTGAGCATGTCTGAAAGGGGCTATGTAAGTGGCCCAAGCTTAGGAAGGAAATTGATTGACCAGGCCCGCCCAATTTATCTTTAGTTGGCTCAAGTGAGCTCTGATAGATTGCTGGACTTACGCTCATGTCTACTTTAATGTATTCTCCACCAGTAATTGGAATCTATTGCCATAAAGAAGTAGATCAAGCCACTTCAGAATATATTGGACATTAAAGTTGGAGAGACCAGGAACTCTCCTTGTACCATATTATGAACATTTTAAACTAAATGAGGAGGTCCAATGGGAATAGTTATTGGCGATGACGATGGATTGGTTCAAAAACATATGTACTACATAAGCCTATTGATTTGATATGACGAGTTCCACTCCATGAGAAAAGATGGCACCCTTATTGAGCAGTGCCCATAAACTTGGATAGTCTTCGTTTCTTAAGAAGAAGAACACCTCACGGCCTTCCATTAGGTCTTCGTCCTTTTAGACTGATCAATTGAAGACGTGCATGGGAACATACTGCTTAAAATACTTTGATAGAGTTGACAAAAGACAATGTTCATGCTCGAAAATGGTGGAAGAGGAGAGCCGCTGCTTTATAATTATTTCCATCACGGCTCATGACTTACTCACGTCACCACCATCTACAGTACCCAAATGTCCACATTCTATGCTTGCCAACAGATCTTGGAAGACAATAGATTCAACTTGCTGGAAATAGATTCCTAAACAAAATGCGGAAAAACGGAAACAAATTCCTAAATGACGAAAAACTCGAACTAACGAGTAACGCTTAAAACATATGCAGAAACGTGTCAAGTTGAAACTTGAATCACCGATTGTTTAAAGTATAGCACCAAGAAGGGCGTACCTTATTTTCCATGGATTAAATGCTCTGATTGCAACACTGAGAGAGTACGATTTTGATCATCGAGTGAGAACTCTTTTTCTTTTTGAGTGAGAGAAGTTTTGTTCTTGTTAGTGTGAATATCAAACGTACAAAATGTACATTTTTTTTCATCTGGTTCACCCTTTTGTTCTTTTTGCAGTTTCCCATAAATAACTATCTCAACTGTTATCTCTCTCTTATGGGCTCTTTCAAGTCTAATGGGCTGGGTTAGCTCAACATGGGCAGCTCAAAATTATAAAACCCATCATCTCTCACTCGCATATGGTGGTTTAAACATAACTCTCTCTTCCATGCAAAATTCATACTAGCAAATAATCTGTACGATCAGCATACTTCGAGAGCTCGTTGTCATGCATATGTTAGGAGTACATAGCAGTTCAAATTGAGCATAACGTTTTCGAGTCGATATAGTATGCAGTACACTAGATCAATCAATCACATTTATATATCTCTTGATATCTTTTAGTATCTCATATATTGTATTCACAACTATGATTTACTCAAAATCATAATTAGTCAACCTGTGACTACAAAATAGAATATGACATAATAAACAAATTAATCTTCTTCTTTCCTTAAACCTCTCCATTTTAGTCCAGCTTGCTTTTCTAGAAATGCCCCATTAGATCGAATCATTCATAACCATTGGCAACACCCTAAGATAGCGAACACCGAATAGAAACTTTGAGAATAAGTCAGAGTCGTAAGGGCACTAAATGAGGAACTCTTATCCTCAAAAGTCTCACATGGCATAAAGTTGAGATCAAAACTTTTGCCGCTCTTATTGATCGTCTTATACATACGTAGTATGAAATACGTATTACGATATTAACTCCTTTCCCATGGAGCATATGTCTTCACATTCAATACTATACAGATGATAGTTTAGACATACTGAATGTCTAAACTTGAGTTCACGTATTTACTCTTTCAAAGAATCCATCAAAACTCACATCTAGCATTAAAGATAGATAAAGTAAAATATGTGGGCTATTTTACTTTCGGATGTAGTAAACATTATGTTCTCATCTTAACACTCAGCTAAGGCGATATTTATATTTTAAACTTGAGCTCTCGATTACCACCTAGATAATAAGCTTAAAATTGTCTCATTTTTATTTACCACATGGTAAATAGATGCGATTACCCATGTGAGTGGGCTAATCTCATCTGTCCAACATACTTTATCAAAATAATGCACTAAGCATTAAGATGCATAAATATAAAATAAACTCATAGGCATTAAGAATGATAGAACAACTTCATTAAATGTGAACATTCAGGGAAAAACACAATATTCAATATATCACTCTCTATTCAGTCCCAGAGATTTTACATGACTATAGAAAACATCTCTAGGAATTGGCTTCGTCATAAGATCTGTTAGCATTCTATGCATAGATATGTACTGCAAATTCACATCCTTTCATAATATTATATCTTTAACAAAGTTGTACTTATCTATATGTTTGATCTTGCAATAATATTTTGGATTCTTGGTGTAAGCTATCGCTGCTTGGCTATCACAATTAATCAATAATGAGGTTACAGCATTCTCAGTAATACTTAAATGATCCAAAAATCTCTTAAGCCAAACTCCCTCTTATACTGCTGCTGACTATGTCACGTACTCAGCTTCCATGGTGGACAAGGCTATATAAGTTTGTTTCTTACTGCTTCAAGATATGGCGCCATTATTTAGTAAGTAAACAAATCCAGAGGTAGATTTCCTTTCATCCAAATCTCCTCCCCAGTCAGCATCTGAGTAGCCTTCAAGTCGTAGATCCTTTCCTTGATAACTCACAGAATAATCAACAGTACCCTTTAGATACCTCATGATTCTTTTGACGGCTTTCCATTATGCTTGACCTGGATTGGATTGGTATCTACTTATCATTCCAACTGTAAAACATATCTCAGGTCTTATACACATTATAGCGTATATTAAACTTCCAATGGCATTGGCATAAGGAACACGTTTCATTTGTTCCTTCTCTTGTAGAGTCTTAGGACACAATCTATGGCTCAATCCTTCACCTTTCGCAATGGAAGTATCCATGGGTTTACAGTCATGCATATAAAATTGTTCAAGAACTTCGTTTATATAAGTCTCTTGCAAAAGAGACAATAATATCTTGGAACGATCTCTTGAAATCTTAACTACAAGAATATATGTAGCCTCACCCATATCTTTCATCTAAAAGTTAGACGATAACTAACTTTTTACAATATTAACCAACTCCATATTGCTTCCGACAATCAGTATGTCATCAATATATAATGATAAGATCACAAATTGATCTTTAGATCTTTTGATATATACGCAATGATCTTCATCGATCATTGTAAAATCAGACATTACTATGGTATTATGAAAACGTGTATACCATTGTCTCGAAGACTGTTGACACTTAAATTTTGACGATCCATTTAGTGATTAAGTGCATAAAAATTAGGGATTAAACTTTAATCCCTAAACAAAAATATTATAATTGCATAGTATATAGCTTAGGTTCATATAGATTAACTGCATTCTACATCAAACCGGTAATGGCAAGTGAACTGAAAATCTATCGTGCAAATCGAGCTCGAGTACCGAATGAAACTCGGCTCACTCGGAAGACGAGGGCCGAAAATCATAAGTCTAAAAGGTCTTGATTGTCTTAATTTGAGCTTAAATCAGCCCATTAAGCTTAATTAAAGAAAAGCCCAAATTAATTCAGCTAACTTGGAATCAAATAAAAATTAAAGGATAAAACCTAAGCCTAAGCCCATTAGGACTAGAAAGCTCGGCTAATTAATCTAGGGTTGCGATATAAATATATGGTTATGCGTCATAATCAAGGGGGGATCTCATAATTTTCAGTTCAGAATTTTCAGAAAACACACGAGTGAATCACTTGAGAGAAAGAGAGAGAGACCGGTGGAGCCTCTCGCGACCAAGCCCCTTTCGCCCGCTTGCCACACGCCATCACCTCTACTGCTCCCACCGAGTCGCTACTCTTGCCCCGCCGCGCCGCTGCCCTTACACCGCCGCTCCATCACCGCACCAATAGCCGCGGCCAGACGGGTGGACTTGTCCCGCCACTACTTCCACCCCTACACTGCCATCGCCGCGTCGCTACCCCTGCACCGCTATCGCCGCGCCGCTACCCCTGCACCGCTATCGCCGCGCCGTTGCCCCTGCACCGCCATCGCCACGCCGCTGCCCCTGTACCGCCGACGCTGCACTGCTGCCCTACCACTGCCGCTTGCCATACGCCACCGCCGGCCACCGTCTCGTTACGATCCGCCGGTGATTCAAATTTGGAAACAAATCTTTGGATTAGGTAAATATCTTATCTTGATTTGGTTTAAATATTTTATTGCTTAATTCGTGTTTATCGATATCTAACTTTGTATATTTAAACAGTAGGCATTATTTCAATTAGGATTTATTTATTATTTGGAAATCTTGGATATCTATTATTTGTCAAATTTGGATAGAATTTGAAAATTTCAAAGTCTTTTGAATATATCCCAAGATATTTAAGATAGCAAAATCTTTTCAAGATGTGATCGGTTAGGAAAATTTCTTAATCCGCAACCGCACACATGGAAATAAATCTATCTATCAAGCTTTAGATAGAGTTTTTTCTATAGTGGGTATTTCGAATTTCTAGGATCGATCTGTCAGGCTTCATATCGAAACTTAATTCAAAAGATTTAGCGGTTATTTTTTTTTACTAAAAATTTGCGATTCAAATTTAAATTCGAAAATACAAAAAAAATTCATAAAAGAAAATCAAAAAAAATTTTGCACCTTTGAACTCTAAATAAGAATTTATTAAAATTGCCGAATTGAGTATTTTTCTTGAGATTGGTACCGAAAGGACATTAGGGTAATCTAGCGTAACCAAGTCCCCGGATTTATAATCTCTGGTTCGCAGAAATAAAATAGTACTCCCGTTATTTTATTTAGGTTTTTAATCAACCTACCTTAAATGATTAGTGGCGGCTCCCATTGAAAATATTTGCATGCTTATAATTGGACCTAAGTTGCGAATTAGTAGAGTTTGAGAGAACTCGAGCTAGGTTAGTCAATTTAATTGATCTAGTAATTCATTAGCCTAATATTGGAAAACCTGATTGTTAGATCACGACAAAGACTGCTTAAGGCTATATATCGATCTTAAAAATTGACATACTTTTTGTTCTTGGCCTTTCACAATGAAGCCAATGGGTTGCTCTATGTAAATTTTTTCTTCTAATTCTCTAGTTAGAAAAGCAATTTTTACATCCATTTGATGTTATTCAAAATTCATACTTGCCACTATTGTCAAAATAAGGTGAATTGAAGTAAATCTCACTACAGGAGAAAAAATTTCCTCATAATCAATTCCTTCCCGTTGATTATACCCTTTATATTTTTCTATTGAGCCATCAGCTTTTCGCTTTATTTTGAGAACCTATTTATTCCCAAGCTTTGCGTCCTTTTGGAAGATCAACCAATTTCTAAACATGGTTTGACTTCATTGACTCCATTTCTTCTTCCATTGCAAATATCTATTTTTCCTTATTAGGACAACTTAGAGCATCATTTACATTTATTAGCTTATCTTTATCTTTTGGAGCGACCATGAAAGTTTCCCCTTCAATGTCAAAATGTCATCAGGGAATACTTTTGCAACTCGTTTGCCATATAGGAGTTCATACACGTGATACATCATTTTCCATTACACTCCCACTTGGATTTGATAATGATGGTACCGTCTCGTCAAACGGTTGCAATTGAGATTGAGTCGAATTTAATTTCTCACTTCTCACATTGCTTCCGCTTGGACGAACTTCATCGATTTTATTATCAGGATCCAAGTTTTCAAATAGTGAGTAGTCCTCACCTATTTCGCCCTTCTTAGGAAATTCATTTTCTAAGAATGTGACATCTTGTGATTCAAATTCAATTATATTCATGCTTTCTTGCTCACCTATAAACACATACCATTTTGAGTGCTCTGAGTATCTTATGAAAATACTCTTCTTGCCTGTAGGACCCAATTTCCCATATTTGTGAAAGGGCTCGTGAATATAAGCAGCACAACCCCAAGGTTTAAGAAAACTTAAATCGGATTTTTTACCTATCCATAACTCATACGGAGTGAAAGTAACTAATTTAGAAGGCATATAATTAAGTACATAGGCAATAGTTAACAAAGCATCACCCCAAAAGGTGATTGGTAAGTTAGTTTGTGTCATTATAGACCTAACTATTTCCAATAGAGTTCTGTTTCTCCTCTCGGCAACACCATTTTGTTGAGAAGTATATGGAATACATAATTGTCTTTTTATTCCTTTTTCATCACATAATTTCCAAACTCATTAGATAAATACCTCGACCTTGATTGGCTCTTAATGCTTTTATTTTCTTATCTAGTTGATTTTCTACCAAGTTCATAAATAGACATATCTAAATTGAATATGATGAAATATACAGCCCCATGTCTTGCTCTTACATTCATTAGACCACAGATGTCAGAATGGATTAGTTGCAAAGGAAAGTCAGCTCTTGTGCCTTTTCCGAATGGTTTTCTTGTTGTTTTCCTTACCGGGCAATGCTCGTAAATAGGCAAATTGACTTTTTCAATATTGCTTAATAAGCCCTCTTTAGCTAATCTATTCATTCGTTGTTGGCCAATATGACCAAATCTAGCATGACATACAATGACATCATTATCATAGGAGTTGGAAGATGTAAATTAGGGATAACAAACATTAACATCACCATAGTTAACATCTAATACAATAAAACCATCCAAAAAGTATCCATAACCATAGTAGTTTGTATCCAAATACAAGTCAACACAATTATTATGGAAGTTCAAATTAAAACCAAGTTTAACCAACAATAATACAGACACTAAATTCTGATGAATCTCTGGAGCCTATAATACGTCATGTAGGAATAATGTACGTCCACCACACATCATTAACCGGCAGGTGTCAATCCCTTTAACTTCACCTTTGGAGTTGTTCCCTACATAAATCCATTTTGTTCCGATTAAAACCCATCAGAACTCCACGAAGGCAGCTCTGTCCTTCGCTACATGGTCTGTGGCTCTCGAATCTACCGTCCACAAAGGATTAGACTCAATTAGAAATACAAAACTTGACACATAAGCAAAGTTCTCAAGAATACAAGGGGTGTTTACTTTCTTTGGCTTGCTACAATCGCGAGTGCTACAGTTGTAGCATTTCACCATTGACATCTTCTTAACGAAAGAACACTTTCCATTATCAAGTTGGTTAAATTTCAATTTCTTACCTAAACAACTTGCTCCCCTGCCTTTCCATTTCATGAACCTTTCGACGCGCTTGCCCTTAGAGCTCAAAGCCCCATGTGAGCTAGAATCAACATAATAAATGTCGATTTTTGGTTTCACCGCTAAGAGGTGATCCTCTTCCAACTCAAGATGGCTCATGGCATCCTCAAAGGTCTTGATGTTCTCATTATGAGTCAAGTACACCTTCATGTGCTCCCAGCTTTGAGGCAAAGAACGGATTACTGCATGTACTTACTGCTCATCAGTCAGAATGTGGCCAGCATCCTTCATCTTATTGATCATGTTTCACATCTTTCTCAAGTGTTGTTTCATGGTATGACCATGAGACTTCTTGTATGAGTTAAACCTTATAGTGAGCTGTCTCAGCTTGGTCACCGATATATGATCAAATCTTGCTGCTAGTGCTTCCCACATTTCTTTGGCATGCTCAAAGCGTCTAAACTCTCGCATGATGTCATTCTCTATGCTACTCAACAACGTGATGCGAGTAAGAGAGTTCTTTTTCTTTCAAATAGCAAATGCATCTTTGTCCCTTTTGTGTTGGGCAGTGTTTCCATCTTCAAGCTCTTCGATGACTTGGTTAAGAGTTTCTAGTGCCTCTTGCTCTTCCAGCACATATTGAATTTTCATGTTTCATGTTTCATAATTTTCGACGTTCAATTTCTCTACTTTGTTCAATTCAGCTATTATGTTCTTAATTGCTGAAGCCATTGAATCTAACATTTCAGACATATACATACAAATTATTAATGCCACTCATTTATGCATCAATTTTACATAAACTGATTATATTAATGAGTAATTTCAAATAGTTTTTAGATTCGAAAGTTCACTATGTTCTTAATCATCATCTAAAGTCCCAATATGAAATTATCGTGGATATAATTATTAATGTAAAATTACGTTCTTCAAAGTTACTAAAACTTTTAGAATTTCCACTTAACCACATGATACTAATAAGATAGATATTAAAATAGAATAGTACCATAACTATTCACAACAACAAAATATCCATCAACATTCATTAACTAAATACTATTTACATAAGGAACGAATCTAGCATAGGAAAGAAACAACAACATCAACGTGAAAATAAATATCCACCTAGTATATCTAAAACCAACCTAAAACATATATAAAAATCAACGATACCTAACTTTCCTATAAACAGGAAATGATCTATCAAATTTCTTAGGAAACTTAATCTCTTTCTTTGGCAACCAAGAAAAGACTGTCGGGTATCTCTTAGGGTTTCTTCATGGCACATTCATTCTTCGCCAAGTTCTATTCATCCCTAGGGTTGAAGTATTTGCTGTCTTAATCCTATAGTATTTCATCACAAAATCTATTGTAAGTTTTTTGTAGGCTAGGACCACGTTGACCTCCCATAGGCGATACAACACCTTTTTCCATTCAGTTGAAAGAGTGTTGATCAGAACATTCAACTTCTCAAAATCCGACATACAGTAACAAATTCAAATGATTTTCTGTATCATCTTATTGACCTTGACCACGTGATTCTCCAAATCACCACTTTCTCATCGATAAGTATCTAACTCAGCTATTAAAGCTACAAGTGTTGCCTTTTGTTTAGCCGTTCATGGAATAATAGGTGTGCGCATCCTACGGGGCAACATTGTTCCTGCAACAAATGCAGAACCAAATAGGATTGCACATAATTCTTAGAGCATATGATTAGCAAATTTTTTTTTTTCGATGGTCAATGCCGATCAATGGTAGTCAATGCTGATCAACGGATGATTGGATCAAGTCAACAGGTCTATGAGTCGAGTCATCGGGTCGAAAAATGGGTTGGATCGGACCAACCGGGTTGGGCCGGGCCTTCGGCAAGGGAGAATCACCATGTGGCTGACATCAGCCACGTCCACACGCTCATGCTTGGCGCGTGCTACACACGTGCGCACGGTAATTGCTGCGCATGTGCCGACGAACCGCTACTTGCAGTAGCGCGTAGAGGTGCGTTTGGCCTCTGTCGGAGGCGTGCCACCCGTTGTTTTTCTAGTCTTGACGAGTACTACAATCCTACATTTTCAAGAATAAATTTTGACTCATGAAAATCGAGAAACGACCTCGAACAATACCGCCGGGTGTTGATTTTTCGTACCCAAGCTTTTGTCGGTGCTGTTTCACAAATTCTGGCCAACAATCGGTTTTATAAACACGTTAAACGATCAGGAAACAAGACACATTGCTTTGATACCAATGTTGGAAACAGATTCCTAAACAAAATGCGGAAAACCGAAAACAAATTCCTAAACGACGAAAAACTCGAACTAGTGAGTAACGCTAAAAACATGTGAGGAAACGTGCCCACTTGAAACTTGAATTATCAATCATTTAAAGTACATTACCAAGAAGGACGTACCTTGTTTTCCACGAGTTAAATGCTCCGATTGCAACACCGAGAGAGTACAATTCTTCGATCGTCGAGTGAGAGCTATTTTTCCTTTGGAAAGAGAGAAGTTTTGTTCTTGTTAGTGTGAATATCAAACTTACAAAACGTACATTTTTTTTTCATCTGCCTCACCCTTTTGTTCTTTTTACAGTTTCCCATAAATAACTACCTCGACGGTTATCTCTCTCTCATGGGCTCTTTCAAGTCTAATGGGCTGGGTTAGCCCAATACGGGTAGCCCAAAATTATACAACCCATCACAACTTGTCTGCGATAAATTTAGAAATGCTTTCATTGGGTATGATTGGTTGTTGCAAGTATTGTCTCCAAAGGAACATGCTCGACCTGAACAAGAGGATGATTATGACATTGTATCATCTAAATCATACTTTTCGTGAGATAATCTCTTATCTTGTTAGCACGAAATTTTCACTCAACTCGTACTAGGGATTATTATTCATGACGTGTATGGAAATGTCTTACTTTTCGTCGTCTTGAAGTCTCTCTTGCAATATGATCGCTTCATTAGGACAGAAATAGATTGCCAAATCAAAAGCCTTCCTCAAACCAAGCTTAGTAACATCAATTGATTTATGAAATTCAACTTGATATTTGATAGAAACAAAGTTAGAATGAGTACAAATCAAGTGTAATACTTCTGCACAGAATCAGAATTAACTGGGCTATAAAAAAAACACGACCATCTATCTCGGCCAAAATCAAAGCACCTCTTGGAAGGACTTTCTTCAGACTGTACGGGCCACCGTAATTTGGGGCGAATTTTCCTTCTGCAAGAGGAACTATCGGCAATAACTTCCGCAGGACAAGGTCACCTACCTGAAAATGTCTAGGCCTGACTTTCTTGTCGAAAGATTTAGCAACTCTTTATTGGTAGCACTGGCCATGACATAGAGCTCTAAGCCTTCTCTCATCAATCATGTTCAACTGGTCCAATCTTTGTTGGATCCAATCTGCTTCTAACAATTGTACCTGTGAAAGAATACGTAATGAAGGAATTTCAACTTCAACAGGTAGAACTGCTTCTATACCGTACACAAGAGAATATGGAGTTGTCCCTGTAGATGTCCGGATAGAATTCCGATATGCCATAAGTGCAAAAGGTAACCTCTCATGCCAATCATGATAGTTTTCAGCTGTTTTAGCCAAAATTTTCTTGATATTCTTGTTGGCTGCTTCGACTGCTCCGTTCATCTGCGGACGATATGGAGAAGAATTATGATGTTTGATCTTGAACTCCTTGAACAGGTCATCCACCAATTTATTATTTAGATTCGACTCATTGTCAGTAATTATAGTCTCAGGTGCACTATATCGAGCAATGATGTCTCGACGGATGAACTTCACCACAATCCGGGCCGTCACTGTCGTATAGGACATAGTTTCGATCCATTTCGAAAAGTAATCGATAGCAACCAGGATAAACCGATGCCCATTTGACGCTTTAGGATTAATTGGGCCATTCATATCAATGCTCCACATAGAAAATGGCCATGGTTTAGACATTTGATGCAATTCATTCGGAGGAGTTTTAATCTTGTCACCATGGATCTGACATTTGTGACAATTTCGGACATGTTGAATGCAATCACTCTATAAAGTGAGCCGGTAATAATCCATCCTCATTATCTTCGTTACCAGCATATGACCATTCATGTGCGGACTACATACTCCCTCATGTATTTCTACATCAAATGAACAGCCTCGGTTGAATTAACACACCTTAATAAAATCAAATCGTAGGATCGCTTGTATAGGCATTCTCCGTTCAAGAAGAACTTTGTCGGTATTTTCCTGATATACTTTTGGTCAGATGCGGTACTTTTCTCAGGAAATTTTTGTGTTTGAAGATACGCCTTGATATCATGATACCGCGGCTTGCCATCAAGCTCTTCTGTCGTGGCCATATAATAGGCCGATTTCTGTAAGACCCCTATCTTCAAAGATTCAACTTCTAAATTGCTTGTTACTCATAGCATTGGCAAAACTGTTTTGAGTCCTTGGCAAGTATTCAAACGAAATGCCTTCAAACTCTTCCACCAACTCCTCTAAATAGACGTGACAGGGCTGCAACTTAGCATCTCTAGTTTGCCACTTACCAACGGTACGAAGAATAATAAGGGCCGAATCCCCGAACACCTTAAATCGAGCTACTCCCATTTCGATTGCGGCTTCTAACCCTAGGATGCATGCTTTATACTCAACAATATTGTTCGTGCAAGGTAATATCAGTTTCGCTGCGACCGGATAATGTTGTCCACATGGGGATATTAAAACTGCCCCAATACCTGATCCTAACAAGTTTACGGCCCCATCAAAATACATGGTCCATACATACTTATCAATTGGCATGACTCTATCGTCTAGCGGATTCAGATTCTAATTTTTCCCAAGATTTTTAGCCAAGACATCAGTAATTACTCGTCCTTTGACTGATTTCTGAGACATGAATTGAACATTAAATCCTGAGATGAAAATCTACCATTTTGCTAGTTTTCCAACCAAATCAGGTTGATTAAGCAAGTATTTGATTGGATCATACTCTGTTACAAGCAATATCTGATAATGCAAGGTGTATTGCCTCAATCTATGTAGCACCCAGACTAGTGCTGCGTACGTTCTTTCTACCTCGGAATAGTTCATCTCAGAGGCGGTGAACTTCTTGCTCAAATAGTAAATCGCACGCTTTTTTCCATCCTCTTCACCTTTTTGAGCAAGCATGGCACCTGAGGACTCACTGTGGATTGTGAGGTACAGGATCAGAGGTTGCCCCAGCGTTGGTGGAACAAGCACCGACGGATTCATCAAGTAGTGCTTAATCTTGTCGAACGCTAATTCACACTTTTCATCCCATCTGACTAGTGCATTCTTCTTGAGGAGTTTAAAAAAAGGCATCGCTGTCTCATATAGCTGAGAAATAAATTTGGCTATATATTTTAGCCTACCCATTAAACTATGAACTTCCTTCACCGAAAAGGGAGATTTTATTTCACAAATAGCCTTTACTTTTGACGGGTTAATCTCAGTCCCTTTGTTACTAATAATGAAGCCAAGTAATTTGCCAGAGGCTGCCCCGAAAACGCATTTTGCCGGATTGAGGCATAATTTGAACTTGCAAAGCTTGCCGAATAATTTCGTCAAGGTTTCTATATGATCTTCTCTACGCCGAGTTTTTGCAATCATATCGTCAACATAGACCTCGATCTCATTATACATCATGTCATGGAACAACGTGACCATTGCCCGCTGGTAAGTTGCCCCAGCATTTTTGAGACCGAAGGGCATCACCTTGTAATGAAATGTCCCCCATGGAGTGGTAAATGCCATTTTCAACTTATCATCATCGTTCATCGAGATCTAATTATAACTTGAGAAACCATCCATGAAGGAGAACAATTCGAACCCAGCTGTACTGTCCACAAGCACGTCAATGTACGGGAGTGGAAAGTCATCTTTGATACTAGCTTGTTCAGGTCTCGGTAGTCAACACACACTCGAACCCGACCGTCTTTCTTCAATATTGGAACTATATTAGCGACCCATTCTGAGTATTGGATAGTCTCAATAAATCCCACGTCAAGCAACTTCATGACCTTTTCTTTGATCTTCTTTGCTAGTTTTGTCTTAGCTCTTCACGGCCTTTGTTTCACAGGCTCAACCGAAGGATCAGTCGGTAGACAATGTTCGACGATCGATCCACAAGGCCCGGCATGTCAGCATAAGACCTAGCAAAGATGTCTTGATAATCCTTCAACAACTGGATCAAGCGTTTGGCCACATCTTCAAGAAGACATGCCCCAATCTTCACCTCTCTATGATTCTCAGTGTCGCGGAGGTTGATCGCCACGGTTTCTTCGGCAGTCAGAGGCTTAGATTTTTCATGGATTTCCAAGTTCCGTCGTATCTCTTCATCATTTGGATTAGAATCGTTTGAGTTATCGGATTGACTTGCATCACATATATGAGGATCCGTGATTCTCGTCCCTTCGCATGCCTCGAGATTAGTCCTGAAACATGAAAGAAAGGGATCAAACAGACAAGACAAGGCTTAACTACACGCAATTTTTGAAAATTGTTCTTTGCTTTTTGAAATTCATTTTGCTTTCGAAGACCTCGAAACAAGAATTTTTGAGAAGCCTAACCCTCAGTTCTTACCGTAGATGACAAATTTTTTAATCGTTGGTTATCGTCATCGGGTTGGCTTGGGGCACTTCAATAAGATTCAAAATGATAAAAACTTCTGTAATTTTATTGATATCGAATCAATGAATTACATTTTATTGAATTGAAAAATCTAGGTGCAACATGAATTAGAATCAAAGAAGTAATAAAAATTCCTACGCAGGGGAGGTGTGCGAAAAAGTAAAGGTTTCACTCTTATGGGCCAGTGCCCATTCCCTCCAACGGTCCTTCCTCGATAGCTCCAATAAGCATGTTATTGAATAGAACAATGATTCCTTCCATCGCATCATTAGGATCTTCTGTCACTAGAGGTGTTAGATCATCCATACCTCCCCATCCATCGCAGACGATATCACGCGGGTTAATATAGAAACTCGGGGGAGCCGAATATTTCACGTGGTAGTCGAACTTGCCGCTCGGTTGCCCCAAAGTGTCGATCACCTCTTTCTCTTCATGTATCATTCTTGTAGGACTCGGGGGTGTTGTCCGGATGTTTGAAACTATGAGAAGATCATCTCGACCTTAGCAAAGCCACGAAGCACGGAATGTGAATGCCTCAGTATCTAAGAGGTCCTAAACCTTGTGCTTTAGAACATAGTAGTCATTAGTGGAGTGACCAACTTCTCCCATGTGATAGTCACACTTTTTGGATAGTTCGTAGTTAGAGAATCACTCAAGATTAGGCCGCTTCGGCTTAGTGGAAAGCAAACCCTTTTCCTAGAGGATCGTCAATACTTGGGATAGAGATCTGCGGAGAGGAGTGAATTGTCTTCTAGCGCCTTGTCATCGATTAGAGAACGGGTGTCTTGGTGGGCTCTCTTGACATCTAGGGAGTAGTCGTGCTTTGCTTTGCTGAGGTCGCAATGTTGGAATGAGTGGATCACGATCACCTTGTTCGTGCTTTACAAAATTTGGACGCAAGGTGCTCAACTCCCTAGGATCAGGGGACTCAATAGTATTGCCAGGTACGATTGCTTTGTCATTCGAGTCGGTGTTGAAGGGCTTCATTTGAATCATCACCCTTGACCCTTGAGGAAAGGGACGGGTCATGGTGAGTTGTTTTAAGCAGTCCGACAAATGCACCGTTTGCCTCGAAAGTGGCCAGGCGAGAACAACCAGTAGTCGACGATCCATAATCACTTAGCTTGAGTACCAACTTTCTCGCGGTGGCGGCTCGCAGCTAGGGGCGTTACGGCTTGGCAGCTAGCCGACGTATAGGGCTCTGAGAAAGAAATACAAGGACGGTGTTTATGCAGAGAAGCCGCAGTCGCCGCGAGAACGGCAAGTGGTGGATGGAGCTGCGATTTATGTTGGGCTATGAGCTCACGGTGGCGGAGGAGCAACAACGAAGGAACTCGGCAAGGTTGCCTCTTGGCGAGGCTCGAGCAATGGATCGATAATTGTGGATGATCCGTAGTCACCTGATTCAAGAGAAATGAACTACATAAGCACATGGTCAAGACGAGGTTGGTCCATGACACGCTTTCTAGTTTTTTTTCATTCTTCATTTATTCATAAAAATACTCGTATATGAACGAGACTTTATGGAAAAGTACTCTAAGTAAAGAAATATAAATAACACTCTAGATATAACCTAAGAAATAGAAGCATCGAAACCCTTAATCATAAAACTAGGAAAACTGAAAATTAAGACTCCCTAGAAACCATGAACTGAAAACAAATTCTCTAAAGTATTTTTTTTTTGCCATTTTTTTATTATAAAAACGATGGCAACCTCTTGTGAAAATAATGACCTATAACACATCTAGGAAGATGAAGACATAGATTGAAAATAAATTCTCTAAAAAGCCTTCTTTCGTTTTTATTTTTTTATTTTCAAAGGACTCAATGATTATTACTTTCGAATTGAAAACCGATCTAGAACTATCATGGACCGACAAAAAAAACGAGAAAATAAGTAAACTACAAGATAAAAGTTCAAAAGACTTACTTTACCAGGTAAGACCATGACAATCACATAGACATGCACATGAAATGTGAATTTAAATCTTAATTTATCTATCCTAATGGTTTTTGCAAAATGAAGTGATGAATGGAACAACATGTCGCGGCCTCGCATACAATCATCATGACTAGTCGTAGCCTCGCATACAATAGTCATGACTAGTCGGGTCTAATCACTTCGGCTCGGTTCAATCGACAAGAGGAACCTCCATGCGTTGTAGCCTCACGTGCATGAGGACGACCCTTGAGCCATTTTTTTTAAAAAAAATTGGGATCCAAATGGGATAACCTTTAGCGAAGTCTTATCGCCAAGGTTAATCATTTAGGGTAGGTTGATTAGAAACCTAAATAAAATAGCGGGAGTACTATTTTATTTCTACGAGCTAGAAATTATAAATTCAGGGACTTAGTTATGCTAGATTCCCTAACGTCCTTTCGATACCAATTTCAAGAAAAATACTCAATTTGACAATTTTGATAAATCCTGACTTAGAGTTCAAAGGTGCAAAAATTTCTTTTTGATTTTTACTTTTTTAAATGAAAGCTAATCTATATGTAATGACGTGCAAAAATTGACATGTGATTAATGCAATATAACATGCAAATTATATGTCATGCGACGACGTGACCTGTTTCTAATGACGGGCATATTTTTTTTTTGTATTTTTAATGAAATTCGGAATTTAAAATGCTAATTATTTAAACATGCAATTTTAAACTAGAGAAATTAACCTATTTTAGAGCAATCTTTTTGGTATTTTTTATTGAAATTCGAAATTAAAATCAAGTAAAAATATAACCGCTAAATCTTTCGAATTAAGTTTCAATCTGAAGCCTGACAGATCAACCCTAAAATTCGAAATACCCGCTATGGAAATAATTCTATCTAAAGCCTGATAGATAGATTTATTTCCACGTGTGCGGTTGCGGATTATGAAATTTCCTAATCGATCACATCTTGAAAATTTTTTGATATCTTATATATATCGGATATATTCAAAAGATTTTGAAAATTGTAAATTCTACCCTAATTTGACAAGTAATAGATATCTAAGATTTCAAAAAAAGGAAATAAATCGTAATTGAAATAATATTTATTATTCAAATATGCAAGATTACATATCAATCAACACAAATTAGGCAACAAAATATTCAAATCAAATCGAGATAAGACGATTACCTGATTTGCAAATTTCTTTCATAATTTGAATTTGCAGCAGATCGAAATTGCTGATTGACGGGGTGTTGGGAGCGACGGCGCGGCGTCAGGAGCGACGGCGGTTTATGGCGGCGACATGTCAGGAACGGCGATGTGGCGGGCGTCTCTAGGCACCGGTGTAGCGCGGCGGGGACAGCGACGAAGGCAACGTCAGGCGGTGCGGGCGGCACGGCGTGGCTGCGGTGGTGCTGCGGATTGATGCGGCGGCGGAGGGAGAGGCGCAGCTCCGGGGGGAGGCACAGCGATGGCGTGGCGATGGGAGGCAGTAACGGCGGTGGGAGGCACAGCGATGGCGTGGCGATGGCGTCGGGCGATGCGGGCGGCACGGCGTGGAGCGAAGCACAGTGGCGGAGAGGGTGAAGGCTTCGCCGGTGGGAACGCTGGCGTGTAGCAGCGTCGAGCGGTGTGGCGGGCGCCTCCGGCGTGGCTCCGAGCGGTGGAAGGGCATGCGGCCAACGGCGGTGCTGTGGGCAACAATGGCGTGGGCGATGCTGCAGGCGGTGGTGCGGCGGGCGGCAATGATGCGGCGTCGCGAAGGATTCTACCAGTCTCTCTCTCTTTTTTTTCTCTCTAAAGAAATCTAATCTGAAAGTTATTAGCCTCCCCAGATTATGAGACATAAACATGTATTTATAATGTAAACCTAGGTTAATTAGTTGGACTTTCTAGTCCTAATGGGCTTAGGCTTGGGCTTAGGCTTTAATTATCATTTATTTTCAAGTAGGTTGAATTAATATGGGCTTTTATTTAATTAAGCTTAATGGGCTAATCTAAGTTCAAATTAAGACAACCAAGCCCTTTTTACGTGTGATTTTTGGCCCTTGCCTTCCGAGTGAGCCGAGTCTCGTTCGGTTTTCGAGCTTGATTTACGTGATGAATTTTAAGCTCGCTTGCCACCACCAATCCAATGCAGAATGCAATTAATCTATATGAACCTAAACTATATGCTATACAATTTTAATATTTTTGTTTAGGGGTTAAAATTTAATCCCTAATTTTCTATGCAATTAACACTAAATGATGCACCGAAATTTAGGTATCAAGAGGCCTGTATCCTTCCATTAGGTCTTTTTAATTATGTTCGTTTAAAAATTAATTTTAAAAGACGAGGATATCATAAATGAAGTTTCATGGAGCGACTTCACCTTCTCTCCTTTGCATGCGTCCATTCCAGTAATACAGTGAGTATAGCCCATTTGATCGTCTGAACTCTTAACCATGATAGAATTGGATAAAATAGGATGTGAGATTCAGGAATTTTATTATATTCTATTCACTATATGGGGGGAAAAGTACCAAAAAAGTCCTAAAGATATTGCATTAACACCAACATAGTTGTAAAACTTTCAATTGAACCAATTTATTCCTAAACATTTTCGTATTGGTATTAATTGAATCCATCCACCCAATTTAGGCCGAAATTGCTGACGTAGACGTCAGCCCCCTTACATGGTATGACTGGTGTTGACGTGGATAATTTTTTAAAATTTTAAATATATTTTCGAATTTTTTTATTAATATTTCTTTTTCTTTCTTTTCTTGTCTTTTTTTTTCCTTCTTTTCTTTTTCTTTTCTACCGTAGCCGACACCAACAACACCCCCAACCGTAGATTCACCAATACTGGTGTCGGACCAATCAGATAAGTTGCGAGAAGCGCATGCAGGCCCGATATACAATCGGGTGGTGAACTCGATGGCACAACAACCGACACCGGCCACGTAATTTGGAGGTGGCTTTGAGTTGAGGAAGTCGAGATGAGCAAGGGAATGTGGAGGGTCATGATGGAGCTCGATCTGACATTGAGCTAAGAGAGGAGGAGGGACTCGTTGGCACCATCAATCGGAAGTTGGAGGAAGAGATCAGGCGTTGGAGTGAAGTGGGGTTCAAGATTTCTCGTGGATCGACTGCTTGAGACTCTAGACAGTATTGGTGCTAGGGTTTAGGTCGAAGCACAATGTTTTGTCGTTAGGGATGAGAATGAACACCATTGTTGGAGCTCGTTTAAGCTAGTAGTTGAACAAGAGACAGCCGCATGAGAGGTTGCCTTTGCCGGTGGCCGACTAGGCCATGGCGAGGCTGGCCTCACCTGCGGTTGCCTGTGCCCCACCTAGGCGGCAAGGGTAGAGCCCTCGCTAGATTCGGCGAGAGCGACCCTCGCCTAGGCTGCGAGTGTTGAGCCCTTGCTACCACGACGCCCTTGCTGACCATGGCCGAGTAATGGCCACAAGCCAAAAGAAAAGAAAAGGCAAAAATGGAAAGGAAAAAAAGAAAAAAAAATTGAAAAATTATTTAAAAATCACCACGTTAGCACTGGCCATGTTACGTCGGACGGTTAGCGTCCATGTCAGTAATTTTTGGCTTCAATTAACTGGATGGAGTGAATTGATACCAAGTCATAAACTAGTACAATTAAAAGGTTTATGACCGAATTGGTACCAATGCAATAAGTTTATGTTTTGTTTTATTTTTCCCCACTATTTGGTGAATTGCAGTAATAGAGCCGGATAATTCTATATTTTGTCATGTCCGTTATTCGGTAGGAACTGCATATCAGTGTAAATGTACAAATGAAAATAATAAAAATTTCTCACAAGTCACTGTTATATTAATGGGCACATAATATTCGACATTGCATATTCTGTCATCCGACCAACATAAGGGGGGAATTCCCCTTGGACCGTGCGGGGCCAATAGCCATGGCTGGCGTTTTTGCTCATTCAGCTGGTACGAACTCTTGCCTTCAAAATCTTTTCTTCTATAGTGATCTTTCATTTGTTTTCATATTCCCAAGTCGTAATTTCTTCATTCTTGTGTTCACACAACCGCTGTTTGCATCATTTGAAAACCAACAAAATGGGTACCGCCACATGTCGTGTTGGCGATGGTGCTATTAATTCTTCGATTGGGATTTTCACATTGGAGGTACAGATGGTCCTCTACTGTTTTTGTACCATTTTCACATCACGTTGCGACGACCAATTGAAAGTAAAATCGACACTATGTAGATTGAGATTCCCATATAAGACGTACGAAATGATAATTGATCGGTTACACCATACGGTCATTATCATGTGGCGTATCCATCACATGAAAATACTTTTTTCGTCCTCGAGCCATTTGATAGTAGGATAAACATCTTTTGACAACACTCATAGATTTACAATGATGCCTAGTTAGAACATGAACCCTCTACTTCGTATGGTACTCTATTTGATGTCTCAATGAATCGCAACATCTAATTTATAAGAATGAGGTATTTATCAGTAATTAATATTTGTCGAGACACCCAAAGAAGCATTTTAAGATCTCCACCCACTAAACTAAGGGTAGAAAGCTTCTATTTTAAATTAAATAGGGAAAATTACCTAATCAATTCTAAACTTATTAAACAGATGGAAATTCAATCCTAAAATTTTTTAATTTGATTAGTTAGGTCCTAAACCTTCGCACAAAATTCGTATGTAGTCCTTCCAATCAATATTCATTGAAAATTATTGATATGCCAGTCCGGTCATGTTAACTGTAGAGTTTAGGATTTTCGTAATATTGTAAAATAATCGGAGCTTTAGTGTTATATCAGACATAATTTAAGGTATTTGGTGGCTTAATTACATGATATGCTTGTGCAAAAGGTTATTCATGTAGAACGGAAAAATCTCCAAGTGGAGAGTAAGGGGGATTGATGATATCGTGAGGAACATCATCGCACTCGTCAGCAATCATTCCTAGTCACATGCTAGATTTCCTTCTCCTTCTTTCTTCTATTTATAGCGCATGCTATGATAGTGGAAAACGACTGAAGGAGGACATTATCATATTGCCTTGAAAAAGTCAAAATGCAGCGTTGCTCATGGTCCCCTCAACGTCTCTTTCATTCTTTAAAATGAATGGACTTTGCGTGGGTCATTTTGTCGCTCGTTCTAGATACCTCTATAATCCCCAGACGCAGGTAAATCAGTGAATTGTTGCTAGTCATGTCGTGCCTCACCTTGGATTCTTGGATTTTTTAGAAGCTTTTTTTTCTTTTTCTGCCCACAGAATTTACAGTAAAATTCCATAGACAAGCTTGTAAAACAATGTAGGAGCCGGATTAGAGTGAAAAATACATATAAACTTATCGACTTAGATTCTTTAAAATTCATGTTCATTCTCCCTACGTCCACCTAACTCGATATTAAGTCTATTAAATAAAGATGATCATTGTTCAATCTCTCGATAGCGACCTCAATGTTATTAATGACGTGATTATAGCTGATTTTAAGAACCGTGCTGTTTAGGTCATACCGATATGGCCTTGACTACCCTCCAAAGCTTGCTTAATTCTTAATTAACACTTGTCTTTTTCTATAATTTTAAAAAAAAATTTTGGATTTTTCCAATAATTCTCCTTCTCTTAGCTCCACATGTGTCGGAGCCGCGTGTCAAGGTACAATCATTGGTGAAATCTTATCTGCCTACGGCTTTACAGGTGTACATTTTCTTTTGGAGGGGAAAGATGCGCCGTAAGTTCTCGAGTTTTCTAAACCCGGGAAAACCCCCCCCCAAAAAAAAAGAGAAAATTAAAAGAAAATTATTATTGATAAAAAGAAAAAAAAAATAAAGGCTAGGCGAGGACGGTGATTCACCTGTTTGCATAGGTGTAGGGCAGTGATGCCTCTGAACGAAAAAAGGACAGGTGGTTTAGCTTTTACTTATTTTCTCGTACGGCCTGCATCATGAATTGCTCTTTCTTTCTGTCGGATCAATAATAATTATTTAAATATTTAAATATTAAATAGCAATTTAAATAATTAAACAAATAGCGATTATATATATAAACTATATAAACGAGCAATGTGATGTACTCTAACACCCTAGTTTTCAAGTGGTAATGGTTTTAAATATTTCTAAACCTCTTATTTACTTCCCTTTTTAATTCAGTCTCCGCATGAGAAGGAATGCTAAATCATACTTTCATGTTACAGTTCAAAATTTTAGATTAATTGATAGTGATTTCATAAAATCTTTAAGGCACTTGTCTCATACACGTGCTAAGTAAGTCAACAAATCATTTTTAAGTTAATCATACATATTTTATTACGAAATTTGTGTTGGTGCAAGAAAAAGAAAATTGTCATATGTAAGTGGATAAAGAATTTGTAGTAATTGAAAAGAAAATTACCAAAGGAGAGGTAACTACTAAATCTAGATTAACCGCTTGTCTCCTTGTATTCCTAATTTGAAGAGTCAGACAAAGGTCAGTTTTGACCTAAATATATGGATATGTAGAGTCAGACAAAGGTCAGTTTTGACCTAAATATATGGATATGTAGATAAGAGGGAAAGTTTCATAGACCCCCTAAGATTGGATGCCTTTTGTCAAAATACCCCCAAATTGTGCTATGGACAATCAATTGGAACAATCAAGTGGCTTCTTAAAGCGATTGAAGTTGAGAGCGATTTCTTCAGCTATGTTTCACGTGGAATCAATGGCAAGCTCCCATGGGCGAAACAAGAGACCGACGAAGGTGACAATACATTTTTCTGCACACTTATTCTCTCTCGTTAAGTGCTCCGATCTGTTTTTCATTGCGAGGAAAAGGGATGCCAATGTGACATTACAAACTAATTCATTCGAAAAAATCTCTCGGTAAAAAAAGATAGTGCAAGGGTTTTCAATGTGTGTATTTTTAGAAGAACAAATGATATATAAAGTAAGAAATCTTAAACTGACCGGTGAAATAATGCCAAAATATTACATGATATGTGTGTGTTTTTACAGTGGAATAACCTTATTCCTCTAGTATCTACTATCACAAAAAGATTTGCAGCTCAAGATCATCTGTTTTGAAAAATAATTAACATTATCTTATATTTGTTTTGGTAATTAAAGACTAGCAAGATATATGAATGATAGCCGAAAGCATTGCCTTCTCAAAGAATTAGAGCTTAGAGCATACGGTAACATCAGTTTTTGGAGAATATATTCTCCAAACTTTTATCAGACCTAAATTTGCCTCTTCTTTTAAGGGCTTCTTTATTCTTTGAACACTTTAGACAATGTTGACGAAGAAAAAGTCTTCAATGCTTAGGGTGTACATGATGAGTCCAGTGCATCACAGCTGTTAGCATGGGGAAGTCCCATTTGGGACCGACACAATTTAATGGTTGAAGAGCATCAGGTCACATGCACCCGCTGCCCCCAAAAATGTCTTGCTGATGAAGCAATAACGTCCTGCGTGAACCATAAATTGCTTTTGTCCTCCAACGAACTTAAAATGCCTTTTGGTTTGAACTTGTTACTTGATCGCATTCAACATGGATCTTTTATATCTATTTCTTGATGTTGTAATTCATGTTGATTTTTTTTTTATAACAATCAATAGAATAAACTAGTAACACTTGTGAATTTATGCAATGATTTATTAGAGTTGGAGATATTAAAACAATTTATGGCCATTTAGTTATATGCAAAAAAAAAGGTAACACTTCTAGTGTCTTTTTCCCGAAACATTGCTTTGTAGGATTGTCTAGAAATGTTTATTGTTTCTCAATATTGTTTCTCTTTTTAAAATTTTATAGAGAAAGTAAAAGGTATATATACAAGGAAACAATTACCATAAAAAATCTAAATTATATCCACTGTAACACCAATATGCTAAAATTCTTTTCATATCGCCAATTTTTCAGACTTGTTCAAAAAAAAAGTGTAAGTATTAGTATCAATGGGTATAGTTTAAACTACTTTATGACATAATAAAATATCTGGGGCTTTAGTGAGGGTTTTATGTGGTACTTGACACCTTTATATGCAACGCTTATGTAAAAGGTGATGTCCTGTAGAAACGACAAAGCCTCAAGTAAATGATAAAGGGGATAAGATGATACATTGGGGAACATCAACATACTTTTGTTTTCTAATTTTGGCTAGTGCTTTAATAGTGGAAAACGACTCGACAAGGACATTACTAGCACCTTGCCAGAAAAGACCTTTCTCTTTGTTTTCGTGATTCACGCTGTGTTTCGGCTAGACAAAGCAATGGTGATGGGTCTCGATTTCACGCGACAATTTTCTCCCGACGCACTGTCTTTTCTCCTCTTTCAGTCATTCTACTTTTGTATTATTTTGTTGAGATGTTTTCCTTTTTCTTTTTCAAAAATAAAAGAGAGGTTGATGGGACGATGACCATGGCTGCATTTTAGCTCTTTGACAGAAATATTCTCCTTATTCGAAAGCAATATGAAAAGAGATTTTGCTAGTGAATGCTCTAAATGGCACTTATTAATCAATTAAAAAAAATAAAATTACAGTCTTCAGTCCATTGACTGTCTTGTATTGTACATGTGGAGTCGACGTATGCGAAGTTAAAAAGAGAGGAATAATTATTGACAAAAAATCCAATCTTATCATCGATGTTGGCAATAGTATTTCATACTATACCGATTTAAAAATTATTTTTCTATTGACAATATGTGAAGAGTCACGTTAGCTATTGCTACTACGGCATATGTTTTTTTTTTTGGGTAAAGAAACTACGGCATATGTTAGTTCTTTGAATATCCTAAAACTTTCTTAATTAATTACTTAACAAGTGTTCATGATTTGTGAGATAACTTCTAACAAAATGCATAAATACTTTTGGCTTTTTAATCTTGTATTTGCAATAATTATTTTTCTATCCCCGTTTTCTCCATTTTTCAAATATCTCCCCTCTCTTTATTTCCAAGGTAAAATTGACACGTGTTGCTATATCGGTCTTTCTTGCTTTATGTGAAATAGGGGTGGACACGGCTTTAGGGTAGCACCTGAAACCGGAGAATCAGACCGGTGAGAATATATCCAATTCCATATTTCAAGGTATGCAGAGTAAATTCCAGATTTCAAAATTTAGAAAACATATTTTGATGGGGTAGGTTCGGTGGATGGAACTTGGAACAAGATTTTGTATTTTTCTTTGTCTATACCTTTGCGTGATTTTGCTGTAAAGGGGTGCTAAGATGCATATTATGGAAAACACAAGACTTATGGCAGATATGCTATCCTATACACAGACGATTTTCTAGGCCGATATAAAAGGGACTGCCTTTTAGCCACTAAGGACGCGCATGGAATCCATTCTGGAATAGAAATTCTGTTCCAGAATGGATTCCAGAATAAAAATGTGTTTGTTAAAAAATTTTCAGAATGCATTCTAGAGCAATTTTCACATTCTGGAATAAAAATGCATTTGTTAAAAATACTTGATTCCAGAATGAGTTTTGGGCAAGAAAAAGAGAAGCTACTTTTTATAGCTTTTCTCTTCCAGAATGCGTTCTCTCTCTATTTTCTCACTAATATTTTTTTTTTCAGAAAATGCATAAAAATTGAAAAATTCTAGAAAAATTCATAAAATTTTCCAGAAAATTAAAAAAAGTCAAGATTTCGAGAAAAAAAAGGAAATTTGGTAAATTTTTTTTTAAAAAATCAAAAAATCAAAAATTTCAAAATTTCACAGAATGACTTAGAATACCTTTGGATACCTACTTTGAGTGAAATTTAATTTTTTTGAGGTACCCAAAAAAATAAAAAAAAATCTCATTTATAGTAACTACTTTATAGTAAAAAGCCCCTCTTTGAATTTTGATCCGCACCTTATAACTACTTTATAGTAACAGAATTCTGGTATACAGGTTTCATATTGTTGACACTTGATTTTTAGCTCATTTTTTTTATATTTTTAAAAATCTCAAAATTAGAACTAGGAATCTTGGCCAAGCCTAGAAACCTATTTCTAAATAAAAAAATAATTTTTTTTTATCATTTTCTTGCATTTTTTCTTAATTTCTTTTAGTCAAAATAAGTAAGAAAATCAAGCAAAATAGCAAATGGTATCAGAAAATTCCATAAAAATAGTCATTAGTCTTATTTTAAATCCAATTTCGTTAATACATCATCAATTTTCAAAAATCTCAATCGGGTATATGTTTTTCCCAAAATTGGGCAAAATCAAACCCGAATTGAACCAAAAATGCAATTAAATCTTTTCTAGCCATTTTTAAGTCATAGTGTCTTTTATAACAAATGATTCTGGGACCTTGAATTACATAATGGTTAGTCTAATTGCATAATTTGTCAAAGAAATAAAAAAATCCCAAAATTTAATTGAAAATTAAGAATTTTAATCTCAAATTGGGAATCGTGCCCAATATGAAATTGTTGAACCATGAAACCATCATTTCTAGGGTTAATTAGATGTGGGTAATTCAATTTTGGCATCAATTTCACCCAATCATGTCATTAGGACATCAAATTGAACAAAACTCTAGTAACCAAATATAAAGATGTGAAAATCTTGAACATAATTATAACAAAAAATTGGGAAAAATCACAAATTTGGTTTTGGAATATGATGGGGAATTCAATTTCGGGGTTTAATTTTGAAAATTGGGTCAAAATTGATTTTAATTTGCGAATTTAGATCAATCCGGATCTGCCGGGTCGACCAGGTCAACTTGACCCAACCCGAGTTGTTCATCTCCCTTACTCGACTCATCCAAATTGCATTAAACCTAGGAAAAAACGTTGCAAGCTGGCCACTTCACCAATCTTCTTCGGTCAAATAGACACGTGTTTGACCAGAACGACAGTTGGAGAATCTCCAACTGTCGTCGGAGATCGATTATAACCGATTAGAAGTCGGTTCTAACGATCTTTGGGTGGGAATTTTGGTCAACAAAAACAAAGAAAAAACCGAACATTGATGGGAGGAAGTGTTCGGTGAAATGCCAAAAAGAGAGAGGAGAGAGAAAGAGGCGAAACCAAAGAGGAAAGCCTAGATAGAGAGGGTCTGAGGTTCCCACCCGAGTGTCCAGCGCCGCCCTAGACGGTGAAGCACCTGCGAATTGGGGTTTAATTGTAACTTCCCCTCCATTTTTCCAGTCGGACCAAATAGTTCTAAAGGTCTGAAATCGAGACTTTTTCGGTCAATCCAGAGCTCTTCCGGCGAGGCCAAGATCACCAAGTGGAAGTTCAAGTGTTAAGGAACAACCCTATAGGCACGGATTAGCTCGACAATTTCTTCTAATCATCGAACGAAGAGGGTAAACATCGCTCATGATCTTTTTTCCTCAAAATTTTAGAAAACTAGTTTGACCTTAAAATGGATGTTCATGCAATTTTCTTTAAGATTTTGATTTTCTAGAGGTTTAGAATATGTTTCGGAGCATAGTTATCTTGTTTGATTGCATTTCAGGCATTAAAAATGCAACCGAATCGGCCACCCCCATGAACCATATCGTCGGAGCTCAGATGACATTACCGAAGCATCACCATGGCCATTGGCTATTCAAGTTAGTTTCTTTGACCTTATTTGATATTTTTTGTTAGTAATTAGAATCGATTTGGACAGCTAAGGCGTGCTATATTGTGATTTGAAGGTTAGGTTAGTTAGTTTAGAACAATTGTTAGTTAGGTTTTTTTGACTGCTTTTTCGTCGGCCAGCGGACTTCCGCTAGTGTTCTGAGTAAGGCTAGATTCAAAATAGAACATATGGACATAATAATGGTGCAATCGGAATAGCAAGATAGTTGTCCGAAGGTCGCTAGATTCCAATCCAAAGTCACTATCCTGATAACGTTCGAGTCAAAATTATGTACACCACATGTTTGATCAAATGCTCTAATGAAGAATGTCCAAAATGGTGCTGTTTTTGGCATTGGGTTCGCCAGAGAAGATGACTGGTGACCAGCGCCAATGATGCTTGATTCGTTGTCTGGGGGGAAATTTAAAAAATATAATAAAAAATAAAAAAAAATCTAAAAAATTCATAAATATTCATAAAAACATAAAAAAAATTCGAAAAAAAAGTGAAATATCAGAAAAATATAAAAATTTTTAGAAACTCGAAAAATTTCATAAAAAATAAAAAGATCACAGAAAAATAAAAAAATTAATTCATAAAAATTCAAAAATTTTCAGAAAATTCATAAAAATTCAAAAAATTCAGAAAATACAAATAAAAAATGTGAAAAATTTGGAAGATCAATAAAAAATTGAAAAATTATAAAATTCATAAAAATTTTCAGAAAATCATAAAAAATCAATTCTTGGTTGATAAAATTTCCAAAAAAAAAATTCAAAAATTTTTAAAATTCACAGAACGGTCCAAAAACACTGTGGCCAACCTTAAAAATATGAAATTTGAATTTTCGAAAGTGCCCAAGTGGCATTTTTAAAAATCCCAAATTCAGTTGTTATAACTCCTAAAAAATCCTAAAACCCTAAAAAATGTAAATCATGAAATGAATAAATTTCTAGAGCTTCATTAGGATTTGGATATTTTGATTGATTTTCATTTTTAAAGACTATTTATGATTGATTGATTTGATTGATATCGATGGTGCATTTAATACTTAATTGGTTTTTCCTGCGATTAGAATGGACGGAATTAGTGGGTAAGCCTCGAAAATTTGCATGACACGTTAAACATCGTATCGTTCTTAGGTACCGAAAGGGCATTGGAGATCTCGATTCTGGATCAATAACGTGACCAAGTTTCTGTACTCAAAATCTCTGGTTCGTAGAATCGTGATATTTCTCTCGTACCTCAATTAGATTTCTAGTCTACCTACCAATAATGACTAGTGGCGACTCCAAAATCACAAACTTAGATTAAATAGGAAATTACCATCAGTTGTCACGTGAGGTATGGTCTGGCAGAGACCCTTACACAGAAATACCTCCTTAGCGTGCAAATCCCGAAAGCCCCAAAAAAGGCACAGCGCGACACATATCATGGCAAGTGCAGAGTACTACCGGGACTAATTAGCACGCATGCGATTGTTAAAATAATCATGATGGGTAGAAAGGTAGAAGTGAAGATTTAGAAACTCATAATGCACACACAAGTTTTATTTCTTGAAGCTTTTTTGGGAGCAGATCGTGCCTCCAAATTTTACAGGAGTGGCCTTTATAGGCTCAAACAATTACACAGGCGATTAATTATTGGTTAGGTTCTAGAAATCACTAACAATTTGACACTCTATGATTGACTATATAGGCCTTTACAACTGACAAATGACTAACAGACGCATAATAAGCTTTCAAACGACATTTTTCTTTTTTGCTACAGTGCTACTATAGTATTGCTAAAGTGTCAAATAGTGCATGAACAGCGGCACCACAGTGATGAATAGTGCATGAACAGTACATTGCTACACAACTTTCCTGACAACAAGCTAATTTTTCAAACAAGACAAGTTGATTTTTCAAACACGTTCGGCACGGCTTCAGAGGTCATATTTATGGATGGGTTCTTCAATGCTATCATCATCATAGCTGTCCAAACTTCCTCCGTCCTTTTGTCTCCTATAATCCCTAAGGATCTGTTTAATTTCTACGATCTCTAGGCCCACGTCTTCATGAAGTTCTGACTTTTGTCTTTTTTGTGGAGACTCATAAGAAGTTCTTGGAATATCTGCAGAGCTTGAGGCGATATCAGTGAAACTTGGTGAAATTCTTGGCTAGGGAAGATTTTCTGGTTGTAGTGACAGACTGTTTCTATCAAGACCTAAACTGAGTGCCAGATATAGCTCACTGTAATCATACAAGTCTTGCGACAATGATTTTTCCCATGGATCCTGTGACTGCGAATCTTGAGATGGTGACGAGGTCTCTTGAGATGAGGATGAGGCAATGGGATTCGAGACAGAGGCAGCAGGATCTGAGGTAGAGGCATTGGCAGCAGTATCCTATCAGCTTGCATATCTATGCCATAATATTGTTCCAATGCTATATCAATTATCGCCTTATATCTGTGATCAACTGGATGATCGCAAGACACGACGCCAGAACTGGTTGGCCATATTTCTAGCGATATCACTTGGTTATATTGATATAGAAGTATTTAAAGTTTTCTATATTCCTAGGGAAGTGATGAGATTTTGCTGGAAGGGTTTTGAATAACTTTTTTGGAATCAACTAAGGTTTGTAGGGAGTTACTCCTACATCACATGGAGTTTTGCTCATATCTTCATTTGGACAAATAAAGACCCATGGCCTGTGAATCAGAATTATTGTATGCGACTCTGGATTGGGTCTGCAGGCTCTAAGTTGTTCCTGAAATATGCATTTCCAAGCTCTTAATGATTTGAACCAATTAAGCATATCACCTAAATACTTAAACTTCTTTTCTCCCAAGAGAATTCTGCCGATAATGAAAATAATTACAGTTGTTGGAAATTCAATGGCTATGGTATAAGGATTAATCAAATATCAATAAAACCACTTTAATTCCTCTGGAAATTCATCTTCAAGATTGAGGGAGATAGGATGGATGAAAGGTTATTTTGGATACATCTCACTAGGCCTGAGACTTAGTCCTTTGAACCTGCTGAAAATTAGCAGTTAATATTTTCACATTAATGATGGCAAATTTTTAAAAAGGGTGTTGTTCTGAATGTATTCAAGAATTTTTGACAGATATTGCTTGCTTGGCCAAGAAGGTTTTATCTTGATAGGTTTGAATCCACCAAATGAATTTTTGGATATATACATATTTATAGATGAAACTGGTGCATCAAATTCTTTTGGCTGTGATAAAAAATCAACAAGCACATTCTTCTTTTCTGCTATATGCTTGGCTTTAAAGGAATATTTTGAAAACCATTTTACCTATTTGAGGAGTCGAGGATGAGGAATTTACTTTTGTTTAGACTTCAGCATATGGGAGAATGGGGACATATCTAGTTCCACTAGAACATGATGTCCTATGAGATGATGTTCAAACTTCTTGATGCCATACTTTACCGCTAAGATTTCTTTGAAGGTAGAGTGATAGTGCATTTCACTCTGCATAAATCTTCCACTTTTGTGTCCATATATCATACATTTGCCATCAATTTCTTCGAGTAAAACGGCAACCCAATATTCATCACTAGCATCTGTTTGCAGAATTCTCTTCCCAATAGAAGGGATTTGTAAGGGAGGAAGATGTTGTATAACTTTCTTAAGACGTTTGACTGATTTAGTCTGTTGAGTTACCCATGCAGGGGCATCCTTTTTAAGCATCTACTGCAATAGGCTTACCAAGTTGGTGATTTTTGAAATAAAGTTTCTGAAATAATTGACTATCCCAAGAAATTATTGGATATGTTCGAGAGAAAGATTCTCATCAGGAAACTTTCTCAATTCTTTAGCAATATGGGGACCGGCATAATATGTCCCGTCCTTAAGATGCATTCCGAGAAATTCAATTTCTCATTGGGCAATAATCATCTTTTTCTAGAACAACATGATGTCATATTTTTGGACCAATTTATTAAATTAGCTTAGCAGTTTACAATGAGAATCCTCATCAGGGCTGTAGAGGAGGATATCATCAATATAAATTTAGGCATTGGCCAAAATAGGCTGGAAGATTCTGTACATAGCTTTCTGGAATAGTGAAGGAGTTGTTTTAAGACCAAAAGAAAGTATTGTCCACTGAAAGTGTTGATTAGGGATGCAAAATCCAATTCTGTGTCAATCATCTGGATAGATTCCCAATTGGCAGAATCCAGCGTTAAGGTCAAAATTAGAATAGACCTTAGCTTGGGTTAAGCTAGAGAAACTTATCATCTTAGGGGAACTTATTATCTTGGAGGAACTGATTGAGTGGCTGGTAGTTGATGACCAACCTTATTTTCCCTTTGTTATGCTCAGATCGCTTATTCACATAGAATGCTTCATAAGACCACTGAGAATCATATGGTTCGATTAATCCTTGGTGAAGTAAGTTTGAGCATTTCTTTTGAGCTAAGATCAAATGATTTGGATTCATCCCTGAATGAGTTGCTTTTGTGGGATTAATATCTTCATTTTTCTTGAAAGGTAAACGAATGGAAAAGTCATGATTTTTCCATAAAGGATTTGGACATTTTAGGACAAAGTCTGAATGGGATTATGTACATGCTCCAAGAAGGGTTTGGATGATAGAATCTAGTATGTGCATCTAGATGGCAAAAAATTGTTGGATGAGTTTATAGAAGGGTGCTTTAGGTCATTGTAGACGATAGGAATTTTTTCTAATTCATTTTTAAATGGGTTTAAAGAAGGGTGAAACAACTGGCTTTGTGGTGAAGCTTTTATGGGTGGTGATTGTGGTGGTGAGGGATGCTCACAAGGTTTAGGAATAGAAGGAGTGTATGGCCAAGGTAGTCCATATGAAATCATGAATTGGTATCTTCCTCCGTCATCACCAAATGGTCTTATAGTAGGATCTCCATCAAGACATTTTTGATAGAGACTATCTTCAGGCCTTTTCTTTTTTCTTTTTGGATGGTCTATCATTTTCATCGTCATTACGAGGGCTTGTACAAAGGGAATTTTGACAATCAAGATAGCAGAAACAATGTCCTGTTCGAGGATCCTTGGAATAATAGATGGATCGTCCCTCTTGGTCAAAAGACTAGATCATAGTCTTCGGATTTAAGTCACCCTCCTCAATAGGAACAACATGACAAGGTTGCATCATAAAGATTTTAGGAAAAATGGAAGAAAAGGCTTCTTCTTTTTCCTTATTAAATTTAATGACAACCATACCATCTTTTTTTTTTTTGTAAACTGAGATTCCATGGATTGGATATGCCCGAAATTCTGATGGAGTTTTTTATTATTAGTTACCCAAGTGTTAGGGAGTAACTTAACTAGTTGATCTCGAGGAATCTGTTTGGGTACATGGACGCAGGAAGTCTAATCATTGTCTAATGAGATAAAAAGAGCATCATCTGTGCCCAAGAAATTAAGATCAATAACATGATTCTCGACCCGGTATACCATTTGGTAGCGCAAAGTAGCAGCTATAGAATCAGGAGTCTAAGAGGCTCTAGTAAGCTGTAGCTGAACTTTAAGAGTAGGAAGGAGTCTTGGGTCCGTAAGGGCCATGTTGAAATTTGGAAATGGTGTAACAAATAATGTTCCAGCATTAGGGGTGGTTTGGATTGTATCAGTAAAAGCATGTTGGTAATCCAAGAAATGAGTGTCTAAAAGGGCCATGCGAGTAATAACAGGTAATCCTTTTCGACCATAGAAAGAGAGAGCAAGGCTAATAGCACCAAAGTAGATATGCGTATACCCTAGTTGTATCCACCAACGTGGAAAATCAGAATGTATCTGAAGGGTAATGAAATGTTTTTGCTGAATAGCAAGAATATGATGTTGGTCAAATCGGGATGACTAGACATATTCCTTAACTTCTCGAGAGGTATGTTTAATGGGTTGTTTGATGGAACAGAGAGAAGAGAAAGAAAGGGGTTTTGCCAAAGAAGAATATGGATTTATAAGTGGAAGGTGAGTTTATGAAATATTACCATCTTCATTAAGGTATGAAACCTTATAAAGATAGTCAATTTTAGAAACGTTTGAAGTACGAAGATCTAAAGGGGCATTTATAGTGACTGGTGGACTGAAATCAGTAGAATCACTCATGGTGGAACAAGTCTACCTTTTATGTATGGTGTTTCATCTAAAAACAAACAGGTATGCTGAATAGAACACTAGTTTTGATGAGTGTATAATTTGAAATCACTAATTTGAGCTTTCATTTTATGATTGAGACTTTTATTTTATTAATATTTCATATTCTTCAACGGGTAGGTTCCAAGTTCTAGGTAGGTGGAACCTGAAATAAATTTTTGTATTTTTCTTTATCTATGTTTTCGCATGATCCTGCGGTATTCCATAGCATCCGATGATGAATGTATAATCTGGAATCACTAATCTGAGCTTTTATTTTATGATCGAGACTTTCACTTAGTTAATATTTCATACTCTTCGTATATGTAAATATAAGTTGTTTTCAGTAAATTGTAATAATAAGTGGTGATCATTAAATGTGATAATTCACCGCAATCAATCGATTAATAATAAAGGTGAAACCTAGGTAAATCCTTGAACTTGTGACAAAGTAGGTTTTAAGTTTCATGGTATGCAGAATAAATTCTAGATTTCAAAAAAATGAGAACCCTATTCCAGCATGTAGGTTTCAGGTGGAATCTGTACAAAACTTGAAGTTACTCACCTCTAATGCGAAAAGAATTACTTTTACTTCAACCAGTTGGAATAGTAATTACCAACTTATCGAAGCCAAACGCCTACTCCGATCCTAATTAGCATGTAACACATCACGACACAATACCTGTTTGTTATAGGTCTCCTGAACGTGATTCAGAGAGACTGGGATACTTGTTAAATATATTAAACAAGAAATAATTAAATTTTCAAATTAGCTTTTATATATGACACGAAGTAATAGCCATATTAAAAACCATAATTATTTTCAATTATTTGATTAAGGAATACCTTTTAGAGCATTCCCTACGGAAATTTTCTTTTCATATTGCTTTCGAATGAATAATATATTTCTTCCAAAACAGTCAAAATGCAGCCTTTGATCGTGGTCCCGTGTGGGACATTTGTCGCTCTTGTCCCAGATTACACGGGAAGCATTGTTGCTTCTTCTCGATTCCACTGCAATTGTCAAAAGCAGATAAAGCATTGAATTGTCGTCTTGTCTAGTATCTTTTATAGTAGTTATTTGTATCGCAAGAGGCACTAGATGCTACAATGACTCAAACGATCAAGTGATTTTTTTTCGAACTTTGGCATTTACCCAAACTCAATTAAGTTAAATTAAATTCTCCGTTCTCACAAGATGAGTATTAATCGATGAGCTTGAGCTCTCAACTTAGGATCAAGTGAGTTGATCTTGAGTGTCATTAAATCAAGTCTGACCAGCTCCAACATCACTTAACTCAATTGCACTCGCGATTCTCGCAATATACATCAAAAGAGAAACCACACATGAAAATGTTTATGCAATCCCGTAACATTCTTCTTTTTCTCTACTTTGGGCAGAGGTGTATAACCTTTTGAGCCTGCCATTCATTCATGAGAAACATTCTGCAAAACATCCTTCGAACGATAAATTGACATGCAAATTATCTACTCTTTAAGATTAAACAGATTTAATGTTAATAGGAGAAAGTGCAGGTGTGCTGAATGTAAAAACCATTTACTACGATGCCTTATCAATCCTACTTTAATCTAGTGCTGTATATTTCAGTCTTTTGATACAATTTAGGAATTAAAATAACATTCCAAATATTAATAAAAGAGCAATAAAGGGTGCCTTTTCAAGGTAGGTAAATGTTATTGCTGAGAGAGAGAGAGTAATTAATAAAGAACGAACGAGAAAAGTCGGTGAGGTTTAAAGCACCTTATCCTTTTCTGTAGACGATGTGATTTGATGTACTGGGGCATCACTGCCCTATGCCTGTTCCAACACGTGAATCACCATCCTTCTTGTCTTTATTTTTTTTTGAATTTCTATCAATAACAATTTTCTCTTATGTTCTTTTCATTCTTTATTTTCTAGGGTTTCGAAAACCCAACACCATATCTTTCTACTCCCAATAGAAACGTACACCTGGTGACCGGCAATTATCCAAAGAACAAACGAGAGGCTCAGGGGACCATGACCATGGTTGCATCTTAACTCTTTGAAAGAAATATTCTCCTTATTCGAAAGCAATATGTAAAGTAATTTTGATAGTGAATGCTCTAACTGGTACTTATTAATCAATTAAAAAAAAGAAAATTATAATATTTAGTACAATGAGCGGCTTGTGTTATACATGTGGCCAAGATGTATGCGGTGTAAAAAAGAGAGGGATAATTGTCGATAAAAATCGCCTTTGATTATCGATATTGAAATTAGTATTTCATACGTTACCGATTTTGAAAATATTTTTCTATTGACAATATGTGAAGATTCACATTAGCTATTTCTACTATGGCATATGTTAGTTCTTTTGAAAATCATGAAATTTTCTTAATTAATTACTTAACAAGTGTTCGAGATTTACGAGACAATATATAAAAAAAATGGATAAATAATTTTGGCTTTTTAATTTTGTATTAGGTAACCATTATTTTTCTACCCCCATTTTCTCTGTTTCTCACATATCTTCTCTCTCTCTCCCAAGCAAAACTGATATGTGCCATTATATCAGTCTTTCTTGTTTCATGTGATAGAATTACTTGTACTTCGACTAGTTTGAATAGTAATGACCAACTTATTGAAGCCAACTTCTCCTACTTCAATCCCAATTAGCACATAACACATCACAACACAACACAACATGACACCGGTTTATTATGGGTCTCGTGAACGTGTTTCGGAGAGATTGCGGCACTTGTTTAACATACGAAATGAGAAATATTTAACTTTTCAAAGTAGTTTTTGTATGTAACATGAGACAATCATCGTATTAAAAATCGAAATTATTTTCAATTATTTGATTAAGAACTACCTTTTAGAGCATTCCATGAGGAAATTTTCTTTTCATATTGGTTTCGAATGAGGAGAATTTTTCTTTTAAAAGGAGTTAAAAATGCTGCCTCCGTTCATGGCCCCACAACGGCTCGATGGTTCTTCGAATAAATGGACTTTGCGTGGGTCGTTTTATCGCTTTCATCCCAGTGTAGCATTGTCGGTCCTTCTCGATTCCATTGTAATCCTCAAAAGCAGGTAAAATCATTTATTGTTTGGTCGGAAAAGCAGGTAAAAATCATTGAATTGTCGCCTTTCCTCAGTATCATTTGTTGTTGCCATTCATCTCGTGCCTCACGCTTGCACTCTCAGGTGCAAAATTCATGCTGGGGTTAGACTCGAATAAAAACAGAGATATTTGAATTCTAATTCGACATTTTATTCGATAAATAAGTGGATATGTATAATTTATATATGCCACAGCAAAGATTCGAATGATTAAGTGATTTTTTCAACATCAATATTTCCCCAAACTCAATTAAGTTATATTAAGTTATCTATCCCCAAACTCAATTAAGTTATATTAAGTTATCAAGTCTTATGAGATGAGTATTAATCAATGAGCTCAAGCTCTTAACTTAGGATCAAGTGAGTTGATTTCAAGTGTCATTACATAAAGCCCGACCTGCTCCAACATAACTCAAACTCAATTCCACTCGTGATTCTCGCAATAAACGTCAAAAGAGAAAACACATGCAAATGTTTAGGCAATCCCATAACATTCTTCTTTTTCCCCGCTTTATGCCAAGGTAAACAATCTTTTGAGTCTGCCACTCATTCATTAGTAGCATTATGCAAAACATCCTTTGACTGATAAATTGACGTGCAAATTATCTACTCTTAAAGATTGAAAAGATAGGAAAAGTATAAAAAAAAGTTCTAAACTTGTTGTATTGATACTAATTCAATCTTAAACCTTTCAATTTGATCAATTTAGTCCTAAATATTTTCACATTAGTATCAATTTTGTCTATCCGCTCAATTTAGGCCCAAAATCATTGACGTGAATGTCGGCCATTCTATGTGGCACAAATGGCGCTGATATTGATAATTTTTAATACATTTTTTTAATTTTTAATTTTTTTCCTTTTTTTTCTTTTCCTTCTCCTTGCTTGGGCTATGGCTGATACCTGGCCATAGGTGAGGGCGTTACAACCCTCGCTAGCCACAGGGGATGGTCACCCTTGCCCAAGCCGACTAGAGCAACTCGCGACTTGGGAGAGATGGTCCTCACCGAATTTGGCGAGGGCGACCCTTGCCCAAGCTACGAGGGTCCAGCTGTCGCCAAATTCGGCGAGGGCAGCCATTTGGTGAGGACTGCGCCGCCCTCGCCTAAGCTGCGAGGGTCCAACCTTTGCCCTCACCTGCGAGGGCGACCCTCCCTTGTGGTTAGAGAGGGCTGCAATGCCCTTGCCTGTGGTAGGTTGCTGGCCATGGCGACTGGCCACGGAGAAGAAGGGAAAAAAACAAAGGAAAGAGAGGGAAAAAAATAAAAAAAAATTAATTAAATTTTTTTTAAAGGTAATATAAAATTATTTAAAATTATTCACACCAGTGCCGGCCGTGCCACGTCGGATGGCCAGCATCAATGTCAGTGATTTTCAGCCTAAATACGCCAGATGGTAGAATTGGTACCAATATGAAAATGTTTATGATAAATTTGTATAATTGAAAGGTTTATAATTGAATTGGTGCCAATGTAATAGGTTTATGACTTTTTTAGTACTTTTCCCTTGAAAAGATTTAATGTCAATAGGAGAAGGGTAGGCATGCTGAATATAAAAACCATTTAATTCAATGCCTTATTGATCCTACTTTAATCTGGTACTGCATATTCTAGTCTTTTGATACAATTTAGGAATTAAAATAACAATTCAAGTTAGGTGACCATTATTTCTTCCACAGAGTAAGATGTTAATGAAAGAGATAGGTGACCATTGAATTGTTCCGACAAGTTAGGTGACCATTATTGCATATTCAAATGTTAATGAAAGAGTAAAAAAGAGTGCCTTTTCAAGTTAGGTGACCATTATTGCTCCGATAGAGAGAGAAAGAGTATAGGGGTGAGCACTATTTCAAGGTAGAATCTAGAACCTGAGAATCAGATCGGTGGAAACCTATCGTTTCTAGGTTCCAATATATGTAGAGTAGGTTCAAGGTTCCGAAAATTAGAGAACATGTTTCGACGGATAAATTCAAGGTTATAGGTAGGTGGAACTTGGACCTAACACCTAAAACCTAAAATAAGTTTTTGTGTTTTTTTTTCTCTGTCTTTGAGCGGTCATCTGGTATTTCATGGCGTCCGATGATGAGTGTATAATTTGGAATCACTAGTTTAAGCTTTTATTTTATGACTAAGACTTTTACTTTGTTAACGTTTCATATTCTTTGTGTATATAAATATAAATTATAATCAATGAATTGAAGTAACAAATGGTGGTTATTAAATGTGATAATTTACTGCAATCTTTCAATTAATAATACATGTGGAGCCTGAATAAAGCCTTAAATCGACCCTGGAATTTGCAGCAGGGTAGGTTCTAGGTTTTAAGGTATGTATAATAGATTTCAGATTTAAAAAAAATGAAGAACCTATTCTTACGAATAGATTTCAAGTTTTAAGTGAGATTTGTATGAAAATTAAAAATTGCTCGGTCCTAACTAGAGAGAGAGAGCAATTAATAAAATACGGATGAGAAAAATAGGTGAAGTTTAAAGCACCTTGTCCATCAGAAGGAGAGAGACGATATGATGTTGATGTATTGGGCATCACAGCCCTATGCCCATTCCAACACGTGAATCACCTTCCTTCTATTCTTTATTTTTTTTTTGTATCTATCAATAACAGTTTTCTCTTTTTTTTTATTCTTTATTTTCTAGGGTTCAGAAAACCTAACCCCGTATCTTTCTACTCCCAATAGGACACATACACCTGTGACCGGCAGGATTTCCCAGATTGTCGTTCCTCAACAGGTGGCCACCAGCTAAAAAGAGGAGGAGTAATTATTTGCAAAAATCCAAAAAAATAAAAAGGGAAAAGGAACAGAGAGGGTTCATTCAAGAATTAAGAAAGCTTTGGAGGGGGTGATCAAGGCCGTTTCAATCCGACTTAGCAAGCATAATTCTAGAAAAGCTCCAAAATTTAGCCGTTTATAACATTGAGGTCACTGTCGAGAGATTCAACAATGATCATTTAAAAGAAAAAAACTAAGTGATAGTTAGGTACATGTGGGTGAATGTGCATGTGTGTGATGGAGCAACATCGATAAGCGTATGCATTTCTTTCACACTAGGCCGGTTGAGCTAGGTTATTCCTAAGTTGTTTCAAAAGCTTATCTAAGGAATTTTACTATAAATACTGTCGGTAGGAGAAAAAAAATAATGTTCATGGATTACTATTGATGTATTAGTTAGCGAAGTAATGGAGAGAGTTATGACCAACACGCGTTAATGGTGATGAAAGCAGCTTGTGATTTTTCTTTGTTGATGGTGTCTTTAAGAATAATTCAATCATTGAAAAATAAATTTAGTTGATCTACGCCCAAACTCATAGTGCTGAATGTATTACAATCAAGAAGAAATATTATATCTAAATCTTTGATGACTATGAAACATAAAAATCTAACTTCGTTGACAATCTATAGAAATTGTAACTAAAACTTTATGAGCATTCTATTAGTAAATATGACGGTTTCCTCTTTTAAAGGTTTCTTTTTTTGAATTTTGAATTTTCCATCCTTGCCCTAACTTGTTTGCATCTCTTATGATATTTTGCTCATAACGGAGGACTCATAAACCTCGTTTTTCCTCTACAATAAAAATACACTGGAAGTAATAATCCTTTTATCTAATTTGGTACGTGATGCAGCCTGGTGTAGGCTACTCGAACGTTTGGATCGGGGAGAGTGACTTGCACACGCGGAACTGGACGAATAATAATTACAGTCCTGCGCAAGCTCGGGAAGATGGATGCAACTTTGTCGATACAGATTGGAATGACCTGATTCCAAAGCCAAATGAACAAAGACTTCTGGATTAACAATTTCTCTGTTTGGAGTTTTCTCAAATAAGCACTATAGTAAGGACAAAATCAGGGTGGAAATGGACGGATGTAAATGGATAGAACAAAGGAAAAAATAGAATTTTGTTGGTTGCTCTTCTAGGTCTCCAAGGAAGTGGATAGGCAACGATTCTTTTAGATCGATGCTGCAACTCTTCAATGATGCAGATTTGAAAACCTCTGACTCTTTAAGAACAGAGTGAAAACTTCTAGTTTTCAGGGGTACGAACTCTTTAAGGTTCAAGATAATTGCTTAATGCAAAATTTTCATTAATCAAATTCATCTACCATTTTATAGAAATTTGATGGCCTTTTAGCCAAAGAAAGAAAAGCAAACGCATTGGAAAATACTAAAGTCAAAACCTAGAAACTAGAAAGCATTAAAGAACATAGAAACTAGAAAACATTAAAGGTCATCGAAATTAGAAAATATTAAAGATCATAGAATCTAGAAGCTATTAAGAGCGAAACATTTTCCAACATCTTCATGGTTGTCCCAAGGTGTCTCCTCAAGTGTTTTGTGTTCTTTGATGCAAATTCATCGAATCCGCAACTTTTGACAATAGGCTCTTGAATGCGGGTTCAACGAATCGGCAACTTTCGACGAGCTTGAATGTGGGCTAATCTTCTTGGCCGAGTGAGCTGGTCTTCAATGCGGATTGCATCATCCTCCCCTTCTTTAAAAGAATTCGTCCCCGAATTCATGTCATCATCGGAAGAATCACCCACATAAGGTGTTAAATGCCGAACGTTGAATACGTTATGTATCTTCATATGAGAAGGAAGCTTTAATCGATACGCATTAGGATTGATGCACTCAAGGACTTCGAGGGCACCAAGCTTTCGATCACTAAGCTTGTTATAGCTTCCAACGGGATGGCGCTTCGGTGGCAAATAAGCCCAAACAAAATCTCCAGGTTCGAAGATAACTTCACACCGTTGTTTATCGATGTCCGCTTTATAGGACTCAGTTTTGCTCGACATCCTTTGGCGTACATCTTCATGAATTGTTCTCAGTTGAGAAACAATATCGTCGACTTTATTGCTCGATTTCTCAACAAAAGGAATTGGTGCAAGATCAAGAGCAGAGTTCGGTTGTCATCCATATACGATCACAAAAGGACTATATCCAATGCTACGATTCTTAGCACAATTATATGCAAATTCGCCAAGTGACAACCGTGTCTCCCAAGAGCGGGGATTATCATCGATCAAAGTCCTCAATAGATTTTCCCAATGTTTGATTGACGACTTCAGTTTGCCCATCCATTTGGGGATGAACACAGTACTATATTGTAGTTTAGTATCGACATTCTTCCACAGCTGCTACCAAAAATGACTAAGAAATTTAGTATCCCGATCTGAAGTAATAGTTTTCGGAATACCATGCAATTTATAGATTTCCTTGAAAAATAAGTCGGCAATACGTTAAACATCCATGGTTTTTCGACAAGGAATAAAATATGCCATCTTTGAAAATCGATCGACAACAACAAAGATCAAATCCATACCTCTAAGTGTGCGTGGTAGTCCGAGGACAAAGTCCATAGAGATATCTTCCCATGGGGCTTGTGGGATTGGCAAGGGCAAATAAAGGCCAGCATTGGTAGCTTGTCCCTTTCCAATTTGGCAATGTCGACACCTCATCACATGTCGGTGTACATCGCGTTTCAAATGAGGCCAAAAATATTTGGCTGAAACGAGTTGTACAGTCTTGTCTCGCCCAAAATGTCCTTCATGATGAACTTCATCGATTACCTTTTGTCGAAGAGAACAATCCGGCACACATAAACGGTTCCTTTTGAAAAGAAAACCATCACATACCGTAAAATCAGCAAGCTTCTTTTCTTGTACGTCGAGAATGATCTTGGAAAAGTAGGAGTCTTCTTGATACATCTACCGAAAAGAGTCAAATCCAAGAATAGTAGAACGCATTGTATGGAGGAAGCTCTTCTTCCTACTAAGAGCACCGGCAACCTGATTTTGAACTCCAGCCTTATGCTTAATGATGAAGGTGAACTCCTGGACGTATATAGCCCATTTTGCACGCCTGGAGTTAAGCTTTTGCTGCCCTGAAATATACTTGAGAGTTTTATAATTAGTATATAAAATAAACTCTCGATGAATAAGATATTGCCTCCAATGCTCAAGTGTGCGAAACAACGCGTAGAATTCCAAATCATAGGTGTCATAACGAAGTTTTGCACCATTCAATTTTTCGCTAAAGAAGGCAATGGGTCGATCTCCTTGACTTAGAACTCCTCCTATGCCAGTACCTGATGCATCACAATGCACTTCAAAAACAAGATCAAAGTTAGGCAAAGCAAGTACCGGGGCTGTGCTCAATTTTTCTTTGAATTGTTCAAAACTTTTCTGAGCTGCATTCGTCCATTCGAAAACTCCCTTCTTCATGCAAGAAGTGAGCGGGACCGCAGTGGTGCTAAAATGCACAATAAACTGCCGATAGAAAGAAGCGAGACCATGAAAGCTTCGCACTTCATGCACATTCGTTGGAGTCGGCCATTCTCGAATCACTTTTTCCGAAAAAAAGGATGAGCATCTCTCAATTCCGTTCTACTAGTCTTGTGCGGGCATGAGCGCGATTACTTTTAAATTGATCATGTATAATTTAAGGCAAGAGACGAGCACGTGAATGTTGCCTGGTCATGGGAAGGTGCTACTTATCAACCGCTATGAGGTAAGTGGGTCAATGGGAACACAATGGTACGCTTTGGGGGGTATTTAAATGCGGATGTGGCATTTACAACCACATTAAGAGGAATTATTTTTCTCAGGAAAAAGAATAACGCAAAGATTGTCAATATATAGAAGAGCAATGCTACGTATAACCTTATTACAATGGCCAGTGAAATTTATATATAGATATTTGTTTTTACAGTGAAATAACCTTATTGCTCTAGCATCTATTATCACAAAATAAATTTAAACTCACGATATCTGTTTTGAAAAATAATTAACATGATATTTAATGTCTTTTGGTAACTAAAGACTAGCAAGATATATGAAAAGTAGGTCAGAGTATATGCTGTTACATCAGTATTGGCATCTTCTTCTAGGGCCCTTCATTATTCTTTGAACAGTTGCGCCCAAAACACCTTTTGGTTTCAACTTTTTGCTTATATAGCATGGGATTTTCATACTATCAAAAAATGAGTAGTGCCATGACAATCAAAATATTAAAAAGATAAAGAGATGAAATGAGTAATGCCATCACAAAAAAAACCACAAATAATAGATTATGTATCCACTTGTTAATTTATGCAATGATTTATTAAAGTTGGAGATATTAAAAAGGTTTTGTGGCCATTTAGTTAATTAATGCGGTAATATGTTGCACATATGTGGTTTTTGTTGCGTGCCTCATAATCATATGTTATTTTAGGCATATCATCGGAAATATTTACATATTCAGAGAATCATTTGACTTTTCTTTATACATATTAATGATTTGAAATTCGTAGACATGAGTCATTGTATATATCATATGTGACTACCACGGCGGTAAATCAAGTGTGGCACAGGACTTACTATTTGGTGAAGTAAGGGATCCAAATTCGGATCCTAAATTTCTTTTCATTCTCAAGTACTCTTGCTTTATCTGTAATAGGCACTTTAATATAAGAGAGCGACCGCTTTAATGTGGATTTGTATGGGTTGATAAGGTTGTGCTGACGAATTTCTCCTTTCTAGATGGAGCATTGGAGATGTTGGCATCCCTTTCTCACCCTTCCCCTTTTATCAAGACGTGTCCGTATAATTCGTCTCTTTCTCACATCCCCGGCTATAAATAGAGCATGTACGCTTAAGTTCTCCCCGCACCACACAACCTTCATCCTCTTCCTTCCCTGCTTTGCTCTCTCTAAAACACTCACTCAAACCCTAGACCCTCTCTCTCTCTCTCTCTCTCTCTCTCTCTCTCTCTCTCTCTCTCTCTCTCTCTCTTTGAGATTCAAAATGGCCACGGTCCTTGCCCATCTCCTTGGGATGGATCACAAAAGCAAGCCTCACCAGATTGACCAGAGCATGTGGACCAACCTGCTTGCTTCTTTCGACGACGAGAAGTTCATGAAAGAGATGGTGAACACTCACGCTCCTGAGGAAGGAGACGTGGATGTTCAGTCTCTCTTCCATCTCGTCGACAACACCCTTCATGGGACAACCGCTATCGTCGACTCCACCGTCAACCCAAAGGTAATCACCAACGTAATGCCATAAATTTGTTGAAAAATTATACATATAACGTCAGTGGAAGCACACTTTCCACTATTGACCTTCTCTTATGTTGATCTAATGGTTAGGGAGAGGGTGGTAGTGATAATACTCCAATTAAGGTTAGATAAGACAGCTCGTGGACATTTTTCTTTACACTAACCGTGTCAAGAAACTACTCCTCATTTCTAGAACTCCAGATACTCAAGAAGTACTTTTATGTTCTCTTTTAAGTCAAGCGATTTGCCTGCTTCTTTCTTCTTAGCCCGCGCCGCTCCAGAAACTCGAGTCTTATTTTCTCTTCTTCTTTAGGTGGAGCTTCCTCTCGTTGTTCTTCTTGCAGCTAACCCCCTTTTATTCAAAATTATTCTTCCCTATTTTCTTGAATTTTGCATGTGTGAGGACATATACCAAATCTTTTTCATGTGATACTTCTTTAGTGTTCAAATCCTTCTTTGATAAAAAAAAAGATACTATTGATAGTCATTTAAATAAAGAAGTGGGGCGGTAATCTCACGCGTGGAAAAAGTGCACAGTGAATAAAAACTCGTAAGTGAACTTATTGGGATTCCAAACTTATTTGGTTAACGTTTTCTTATTATTTCATACGGTGATAATTTTAGTTGAAGCCATTTTAATGTCGACACTTTGACAAAATGATGACGATACGATTATCAATTGGCCCATTCCTTCTTTCGATCTAAAAGAAGAACGATGAGAGGAAGATATACATTGTGTTCAACTAAGTAATAAAAGAACAAGCCGAATCAGATTTGGAAGTGTAAGAATCTGATCCACATGGAAGTGACAATATATTGAGTGGGCTAGGGGGACCACGCTTGCTTTTTCTGGTTGCTTTGCTCTTCACATGCCTGAAGGAGAAACAAGAAAGGCGAAGCAATTGATGTTAGAAAGTTTTGCACTATTCATGTACTTTAAACAAGCACTAATCCAAGTAATTTTGCGTTTGGATAAAGGGCTCTTTTGTTTTCCTTGCCACAATTCTCTTGGCCAGACTGAGCTAAAGCGTTGTAGCTGCCAAGTTTGTCTTCATTTTATTTTCATATGATCCGAAATGTGTAATCCATTTATCACATAAACCACTTTTATCGTCTTGACATGGGAATCTTAATTTTGAAAAATCGACCAGCTGTCTCAGTCAATGGATATAGAGAGGGGTTATGTAAATGACTAGTGCTTTTGCAAATGAAAATGAAAAGTTCGATAACTTTTCTTAAAATAAACAGGACCTACAAAGAGCATTTGTCCGCGCTTACCCAAGATTGTTCTTCAGACTCATTAGGCCTGAGTGGATTTGGACTGGCCCTTAGGTTGCATGCCCATGATCCTGTGTATTACACAGTAACTCCTCTAAACTGACAATGTTTTACTCCTAACTTTACTCCCTGAATTGGTCATATGGTTTGACATAACGAGATATTTTCTAAGTGTTGGGTCTCACTTAGATTAACTGAAAAAACTGAACTTCGTGGTAGGGCACTCAAGGATCTGGAAGCCCTGATTTCAAGCCTCTGAAAGAGGGCTTCAATCCACCTTTAGCAGCCATCAACGAAGTGGGTTGTCAGGTATTTCATAATCTCCCTCCCAGTAGTTTTTTTTTTTGATTAAAATCTCCCTCCCAGTAGTTGAGGTTTTCTTTTTTTCAAGTTTTTTTGTTTTGGTTGGTTTTCTATTTTTTCGATGTGCATGCGAAACTTAGGAAGCTTTAATATTCTGAAATGTTGGAATTCTAGCCTGCTGTTTAGAGGTTGCATATAACTAATCTCTTGCATCAACTCATCGTCCTGGCATCAGCTCACTTGCAAGGCGCTAGACACCAAAAATGTGCGCCAAACACTGGTCTCGCTCTTTCACGAGCTATCGAGCTACTCGTGGGTTAACAAGGCTCTGATTACCCTTTCATCACTTGCTGTGTTCTATGGTGACTTTTGGCGACTTGCTCGAGTTGAACCATCGGACAAGCTTGCGGAATCTATGGCCATATTGAAGGGGTTGCCTGCAATCACAAAGCCCTCAGACCCGGCAAAGATCCAAGTTTTCGGTGTTCTCAACGAAATGATCAAGACCACCCTGAAAATGACCCAATGCATTGTGGATTTTGAGCATGACTCCAAAGATGTTCCCGAGCTGTCTACGATGATTGATGTTCCAAGCAGCGTTTATCAGATCATCATCAGTATCCTTGCTTGCTCTATTCAGTTCACCAGCCTCATTAGCACGGTCGATGAGTATGTTTAACTAATTAAGCATAATACCTTTCTTTTTGTTTTTGCTTTCGAAAGAGTTTACTTTTTTTTTTCATGAAAGATAAGCTTTAATGGTCTAAATCATTTTCAGCTAGTCTAATTAATAAACTATATGATAGAGGACTGTACCTTAGCCCGATTCGTTTTTCACAAGGGTGAAGAACTCTTACTTGTAAAAGAAGAATTTAACTTCTAATTGCTTATTGTGGTCCCGAAAAGGCACGAGAAGTAATTTTAGATCAAAAAGATCAAAACTTGATGGTACCAAATATGCATGAATTGGAATGACTCATGCCACTAAGAGAATTCTCTTTTTGTTGTTTTTTTCCAGCAACAAGGGAAAAGATCTTCCTATCTTTGCTCGGAAATTGAAGATGATCCACCACACTACCAAGAGACATTACGAACATTTTTTACAAAAAAGGGGTAAAATTTGTTTTCTCTTTGTCTACTTAATTAAGCCCTAAATATATTGGACTAATTGTCAAATGAACTTATTTTTTTCATAATGCAGAGGAAATTAAGGAGTATCAGAGGCTGCAGCGACTCTTTAATGCCCCTACCGATAACGTGGAGCTGATCAAGGCCTTGTTTTACATCAAGAATGATCCTCAGCCTCTCTTCATTGGCTCAGAGAAGACAAGGGTTCGTATCTCCAACTTTCTCTAGTTTAACATCACTCTATGTTACAAGTCCAATACATCAAAACTTTACACAAAATGCCGTTGTCGTAAAATTGTCTTTCGCCAAGAATTTTATTACATACACTTGTTGGAATCAAACACAAAAATAGTTTTCACCAGTTGTGCTATCAATAAAAAGCACGTGACGACCAATGTTTATAATTCTCTTTGTTCGTTATTTAGGATAAGGTCGATTCGCTCCGGAGGAAGAATGTGTTGCTGCTGATTTCGGACCTCAAATTGACCTCTCACGACCTCTCCATCCTCATCAAGATCTACAATGAGCGCAAGTTTGGCGAGGAGTGCTACGAGATCGTGTGGGTTCCTATCATCGAACAAGAAGGCGAGGACGTGATCAAACAGTTCCAGAACCTCCAGTTGCAAATGCCGTGGTACTCGGTGCACTCCCCTACGATTATCAACAAGGTGGCCATCAGGATCATTAAAGAGAAGTGGCATTTTAGGCAAGACACCATGGTGACAGTATTGGATCCACAAGGAAAAGTCTCAAACCAGAATGCCATGAGCATGATTAGAGTTTGGGGATGGGATGCTTTCCCTTTCACCAGTGCAGCCGCAGAAGACATCTGGAAGAGGCATGACATTAGCTGGTTTGAGCTTTTGGTGACTGACTTCATTTTTCCAAAGATACGGGAAGCTGTAAGTTTTTGTTCTTCTTCTTCATTTCCTTCTTCACTTTCTTTTATCCTTTTACTTTTTTATACAACTAGGGTGCACGCATATGGGTGTGACAAGAAACTTTGATCTTTGAGTTGGCTTATTAGAAGATGAATTTAGTTAAATTGTTGCAGTAATAAAAGAATTTGATTCAAACGTAGAATCTGTCAGACATACATGGGATAAGAGACAACCATAAAAGACTATTTTACATTATCATGTTGTCCATTCTTTATTAATAAACGGTCAATATTCATCTTATATCCGAGCAGACACGGCTTTACTGGAACTTTTGTACGGAAATTTTGAAAATGTAAGATGAGTGTTTAGTTCGATTTACAATATATAGACATGAAAAATGAGAATAAGTTGTTTTCATTGATAAAAACATTGATTTCGCTATCTCTTATCAGATCAAGGCTGAGAAGTACATCCTCCTGTATGGAGCGGAAGAACCCAAGGCCATCCAGGAGATTGAGGAGCCGCTAAAGAAGATGATCGACGATGGCATTTCCATCGTTGCCTTCAATGTCACCAAATCACAGCTCTTTTGGACCCGCCTCGAGAGCTGCATGCTCTCCAAACTTCAAACCAGAGCGGACCTGCACGAACCCCTTATGCAGGACATCCTCAGGCTCTACACCAACTTCAAGAAGGACGGTGGCTTTGTAGTCCTCACAAAGGGGTCGCGGGTCGTGATCAATGACTCCCACGTGCACGTCATGAAGGTCATGGTGCAGTACGAGACGTGGAAGAAGCATGTGAACGTGAACGGGAAGACGTTCGACATGGTCTTCAGGGAGCAGTACGGCCGTCTCTACGTCCTCCCGAGGTGCCACCACTTCTATATCCCGAACATGGTGGGTTACATCCCGGAGGATGTGAAGTGCCCGATCTGCCCGCGCATGATGAACAACATTGTCAAGTTCGAGTGTTGCCATGGTGCACATTAGTAAAGTAACGATGAGAGCGTGCTCCGTGAGTATGTACCCAGTTTAATGAATAAAGAGGGCTTGCTTAGTGTCAGCTCAGTCCTCATCTGCGAGCTTTGCCTATGCAGTGTAGAGTAATGGAACGACTATGTTCCCTTACTCTCTCTATGTACAACGTTTCCACTGGGAGCGTGTGCTATTAAGTAATGAAGTGTGTGCTTTTTTTCTCAATAAAATGCTTCTCTGAGTACTTTTGCCTCATGACGTTTAAATTACCCCATGGCAAGCTCCTATCACGCTGCAAAATTTGGGAGGACCAAATTTCCTATGAAGGCACATAATTACAAGATGAATTAATCATGTTGCCAGCTAAAAGTTACATAAGACCAAAGTTATTTCCCGTAAATAATATGAAAAGAATATAGACAAAAAAACCTACCACAAATTTCCTAATTTGACTGATCGAATTGATGCATCTCCATAAATCCATATAGATTTCATGTGTTTTGACATTGTCTTGTATTACTCACGTACTCAAGAGAATATGAAGATAAATCACCAAGTCTCTGACCGGGGGGGGGGGGAGGTGGAGGAAGTTTGGGGCCGAAATGAAAGTCGGCACAGAATAAGAAGGAAAAATAGAGTTTTAATAAGTGGTCTTATGTTATTTAACAATTATTCAATCTTATGAACAATCAACGAAATTGTACCAAATTCGTCGGTAAATCAATTCCTAGAGCAACCTTCTTCTAAGTCTCATTTGCCATGGTCGCACCATTATTTGACATTGTCTTGCATTACTCACGTACTCACATGATTGAGTGGGGATTAGCAACAATTTATAGGACCGTGACACCAATTATACCTACCCACTTGTCGTTCCGAGGTAGGTTAGTCTGCAAGAACAAGGAATGCATGGTCATATAAACTGACTCTTTTTTCATAGGGGTCAATTTCCGCCATTACAGGCGAACTTGATTCTTGAAATGGTTTTATTTGGAAGATGCATGATGAGCTCGTCGGCGAAATTCATGTGTCAACATTTATCCATTTCTTTTTCTCTCTCTCTCTTTTTTGCTAGAATTGTGTTATCTTTTTCACTAAAACTACAAGAAGCACTCGTGTCCGTAAGTGCTAATTTGTTCGAATTCAATTTAATCCCTCGGTGAAGGACAAATACTTCCTTAGTCTTCTTGTGGGACATTAGACATTTAACACACAATTCAATAATTCATGAGCATGCACATTCATATAGCTTTAATTGGAGAAAGTTACCATGGTAACTCACCATCCTAGAAAGCACAATCTCCTGTAGAGGCAAGTAATTAATCATATTGCTGCCAAAAGTCATATAAGTACCACGATCATTTCTAGGAAATAAAATGATAAGTATCTAGAAAACAAAACCTACCATATTTGAGTCCTTTGACTTACCAAATTTTTGCATTTCCAAAAATCGGCACATTATCAATCAGAATTGCTCAAAAGTGGATGTGCAAGAAAAATGTATCATCAAGCAACACACTTTATTTCAAGATTAGAAGCGGCATGAGCTCACTTATTACATTATCGAGCCACCTTATTACAAGGACACTCCTAGGAATCAGTACTGGGAGGATCGTCAGAATCGTTGCCATGAGAATCAGTTGTCCGGTCTTCAATTGCTTGTGTTAACATCATGCTGAATTCTTCAGACCTTCTCTTATGAAGTTTCAGCTCCTCCAAGTAGAGTTGGGCATTTCTCTGCCTCTCGTCGGAATTCAACAAGGCGCTCTCTTGCAACTCTTGGGGTTCTTCGACAATTCTGAGTTCTGATCGGAGGGCCCACGCAACTCCGCCATTTGTTCGCCTTCAGATTGCCTAAGAGCACAAGAAAGGGATGCACCTGGATCTTCAACCCGGCCGAGACTGGCCTGATTGCTAGGACGGACAAGAGACAAGGCCTCGTTGCCCAGCCTGAAGAGTAAAATTATCGACTCAGGTGCACAATCTGAATTGATTTCAGCAGCACTCCCAGTATCTTGCTTGTGAGGACGACCAAGAGACAAGGCTGCATAGCCCAAGCTGAAGAGTGCAATTAACGACTCTAGCGTACATTCTGAATTGACGCGGGCAGCCATCCTAGGATCACGAGATTGACTTTTCAAAGCAACCTTCTTTGGGAAATTGCCAAAAAAGTCATAAACCTTTTGCATTAGTGTCAATTTAGTCCTAAACCTTTTTTTTATGCCAATTTAATTCTAAACCTTTTGCATTTGTGTTAATTTAGTCCTCAACCTTTTTTTGATACCAATTAAGTCCTAAACCTTTTAAATTGATGTCGATTCAATCCTAAACCTTTTGTTTTTGTGCCAATTTAGTTCTTCAGGCTAATTTTGATCGGAATTTGCCAACGTGGACACTTGCCGACCAGTCTCTAGCGCCGACGTGGAAAACTTTACTAATATTTTAATATTTTTTAAAATTTTTATTTTTTTCCTTTTTTTCCATCTTTTTTTTCACTTTTTTTTTTTGTCTTCCCTCCTTCCTTTGGCCAGTCGCCGATCAGGCAATCGGCCAAAGGCCAGAGGCCGACGAGCTCAACCTCACCAGCCACTGGCAAGGGTGAGCTTGGCCTTGGTCGAGCAAGGCTCAACCCCTCACTCGGCAAGGGCGAGCCTCACCTTGGTCGGGCGAAACTCGACCCCTCGTCGAAGGCCGTGACGAGGGCAAGCCTTGCTTGACCTCGCCGGATCTGGCGAGGCTCAACCTCACAAGATCTGGCGAGGGCTCGAGCCTCGCTCGACCAAGGCGAGGCTCGCCCACGCCAGTGGCCGGAGACGTTAAGCTTGCTGGCCTTTGGCCGGTCGCTAGATCGGCAACCGGCTAGAGGAAAGAGGGAGAGATAAAAAAAAAAGTGGAAAAAAAAGAAAAAAAAGGAAAAAAAATAAAAATTACTAAAGTTTTCCACGTCTACGCCGGTGACCACCCGCCGGTCGGCAGGCGTCCACGTCGGCAATTTCCAATCAAAATTGACCGGAAAGACTAAATTAGCACAAAAACAAAAGGTTTAGGACTGAATTAGTACCAATTTAAAAGGTTTAGGACTTAATCGGCACAAAAAAATGTTTAGGACTAAATTGACACTAATGTAAACGGTTTAGGACTAAATTGGCACAAAAAAAAAGGTTTAGGACTAAATTGGCACTAGTGCAAAAAGTTTAGGACTTTTTTGCACTTTTCCCAACCTTCTTCTGAGCCTTATCATCCATCATTGTATATATTTGAGATTGACTCTTGCACTCGTGCATGATTGAGTATGGATTAGCTACGATTTGTAGGGCCGTGACACCAAATAAATGTATCCACATCTCGTTTTGCAATTGGTAAATTTAATTGGCTTCCATGTATAGCATAATCTAGATACGAAATCCTAAAAATGTTTTATCTACCTATTTATAGATAAACATTCAATCTTTTATCATGTTTGGTTATATTTCTTGCCAAATACGACCATGCACGAAAGTTAGTCAGAGAGCTAATTAGATTTTTCTCCTGAATTTGTCGATACTCATTTCGGCACTCAAATTGACTTATTATTATTTTTAACTCAATCCATTAACTTATCTATTCTTTGATAGTTCCCAAATGGTCCAATATTCAGCCATTATTCTTTGTATGCACTTAAGAGGTAATTAAAAGAGCGTATGTTTTGTAAGCATAATACATGTTTTTCCCAATTCTGACTGCGATGATAGATGCAGAGATATGAAAGTTGCTTTATGTCGCTTGGTTAGTTCAAGATTCCTAAAGACCCACTATGCACACATTCAGTGCTAATTTTCTAGGAAGCTGTTTTTTTTTTTTTTTGAGGGGTCAGGAAAGACAACTTTCATTACTATCCGAAAGATAGATTACAAAAGTTTCCAAGATCATGACATAAAATTAACCATAGGGAATGGGGAGGATTAGAAAGTCAACTGAGCAGGAGGGAACCAGTTCTATAGCCCTTGGCGATCTAGTTCGCGGCTTGATTAGTATCTCCAGCTCATATCTTATTTTGACTCCACGCAGCTAAGCCTAGGGCTGTAAAAAAAAGCTTGGCCCCGGCCCGTACCCATCCGACCCGGCCAGAAAATTTTGGGCCTTTCGGTTTGGGTCTACTCCTGTCTGAGTAAGAGCTCAAAAAGTTGGGTATTTTCCCTGTTTCTGGCAAGGTCGGTCCAGGTCGGGCTTCACTCATGACTTAAAAAATACCCTGGTCATTTCCCAGAAGTCGCACAGCCTCATCCTCGTCTCTATTTGGCCACGGCCTCAGCTTCGGTTTCCATTTTCCTCCACGAACCCACAAATCGAACATCCTTTGCAAATCAAACGTAGCACAGCGGTACGTCTCTCTCGCTTGCTCAAGCATGATCGTAGCTCTGCTTGACAAAACCTTAGTTCAGGGTTTCTCATTTTATTCGACTTTATGGGTGTCTTCGGTCTAGCGTCTTGTCGGTGATCATGGGATTTCTGGCTCAAGTCGTGGTTTGATCGTTCACAAATTAGGGGACCATTTTTCAATGGCAGAAGTATTCGACTTGGATTTGAACTGGGTAGAGAGAGAAATAGCGGCAACACACCATCTTGGTGGAACCAGGAGCATCCAAGCTGTGTTTTGTGCAGAGGGAAGCTACTTTTGATGGTTTCTGTTGCGGCATTTGCATTAATCTTTCACGTCTTGTCAGAGAAGTGAAGATCCATCATCTTCTTCCTCGTCCAAAGCATTTACCTCAAAAGGTCTCTCCTTTTCTTTCTTTTTTGTAAGGAAAAAGCTAGCAATAGTACCTCTCTCAAACTAAATTTGTCGTCAATCTTTCGAAAGGAAAACAACCCACATCATGTTTTGGGCTGGGTTCCTTTTTACAACTTGAATCAGATTGTATATTCAAGTAGAAGTGGGATGTTGATGTTGTTGCCGACAGTGACGGATCAAGAATGTGTATGTTGATATCTTCTTTTTCTTTTGTCTCTTGATTTGCTGAATAATTTAATACCCTAGTCACTGACCTTTTCTTCTTGCATTTTTTGTGAGATCTTTTTAGGTTGTCGCCTCGTGTTCGTTTTGCCCGATCTTTGAGTGGGTAAACAAATTTCCTTTCTTTTTATAAATCACTTTTTATATATTGCTAGACTTGCTTCTAAACGTACCCCGTGAGAAACCCCCTCCCCCAAAAAAAAAACCCGGAAACCCGACCCGGATCAACCCAACCTGTTTCTGTGGTTATATGCTAAACCGGTCTCAGTCCGGGTCTGGTCTAGTATCATAAAGACCCGGTCCGACCCAACCCATTGACACCCCTAGCTGGGTTAATAGAGATCTGTAGTCATTGATAATGGACCGAGCAGCCCATGGAGCTTCCATTCGGTCTGATATGCACTCCACCACCACTGGTGCGTTATCCGAAGAGATCTCCACGTGCAAGTCAGTTTCCATCTCTTGTTCAGTTCGTGTGCCTTGTTTACGCTTTAGCCACGATAGAGCCTCCCTTATAGCCGGTTTCAGCAACAAGGGCCAGAGGGAGCGTATCTGTCTTACAAAGCCATTCGTGAAAAGGCCAAAGGCGTTCTTGCAGATATTTGCGACGGAACCGGCCATGGTCGAGCAACACCACATACTATCCATGTTGATTTTCTTGGTGTTTTCCGACAGCAGGCTCCATTGCGTCTTTAGTGAGCTAGTTCCTTGATTTATGCTTGCCATACTCAGATTCCATTTCACGAAGAGTTGATTCATGGAAATAGCATCTCTAATAAGCAAAGCTTGGATTGGGCCTCAATGCTTAGAATATCATGGGGTTGCGCGCCTTTCTAGGAAGTTCACATTGAGAAAGTGTATTTCCTTTTGGTTGCTCCACTTTAGTGTTGACCTACAGCAATTGAGAATATATAGGGCTAAAACCCCTATCCAAATGCTCCCTTGGTTTAAAAAAGTATTAGAATTCATCTATGAATAATCAAGTTTGAGCATGTCTATAAGGGGCTATGTAAGTGGCCCAAGCTTAGGAAGGAAATTGATTGACCAGGCCCGCCCAATTTATATTTAGTTGGCTCAAGTGAGCTCTGATAGATTGCTGGACTTACGCTCATGTCTACTTCAATGTATTCTCCACCAGTAATTGGAATCGATTGCCATAAAGAAGTGCATCAAGCCACTTCAGAATATATTGGACATTAAAGTTGGAGAGACCAGGAACTCTCCTTGTTCCATATTATGAACATTTTGAACTAAATGAGGTCCAATGGGACTAGTTATTGGCGATGACGATGGATTGGTTCAAAAACATATGTACTACATAAGCCTATTGATTTGATATGACGAGTTCCACTCCATGAGAAAAGATGGCACCCTTATTGAGCAGTGCCCATAAACTTGGATAGTCTTCGTTTCTTAAGAAGAAGAACACCTCACGGCCTTCCATTAGGTCTTCGTCCTTTTAGACTGATCAATTGAAGACGTGCATAGGAACATACTGCTTAAAATACGTTGATAGAGTTGACAAAAGACAATGTACACGCTCGAAAATGGTGGAAGAGGAGAGCCACTGCTTTATAATTGTTTCCATCACGGCTCATGACTTACTCACGTCACCACCATCTACAGTACCCAAATGTCCACATTCTATGCTTGCCAACAGATCTTGGAAGACAATAGATTCAACTTGTTGGAAATAGATTCCTAAACAAAATGCGGAAAAATGGAAACAAATTCCTAAATGACAAAAAACTCGAACTAATGAGTAACACTAAAAACATATGCGGAAATGTGCCAAGTTGAAACTTGAATCACCAATTGTTTAAAGTACAGCACCAAGAAGGACGTACCTTGTTTTTCATGGATTAAATGCTCCGATTGCAACACTGAGAGAGTACGATTTTGATTGTCGAGTGAGAACTCTTTTTCCTTTTGAGTGAGAGAAGTTTTGTTCTTGTTAGTGTGAATATCAAACTTACAAAACGTACATTTTTTTTTCATCTGGTTCACCCTTTTGTTCTTTTTGCAGCTTCCCATAAATAACTGTCTCGACGGTTATCTCTCTCTTATGGGCTCTTTCAAGTCTAATGGGTTGGGTTAGCTCAACATGGGCGGCTCAAAATTATAAAACCCATCATCTCTCACTTGCATATGGTGGTCCAAACATAACTCTCTCTTCCCTGCAAAATTCATACTAGCAAATAATATGTGCAATTAGCATATTTCGAGAGCTCATTGCCATGCATTTGTTAGGAGTACATAGCAGTTCAAATTGGGCATAACGTTTTCGAGTCGATATAGTATGCAGTACACTTGTCGCGACCTACCCTTCGAGGGCCGAACTCGATAAGGCGGGTTTAGAGATAAGTGTTCATGAAATGGTTCATATGGCATATCACAAAAATAACTTTAGTGAAGCATAAATCTTTTGGTTATCCATATGGCCCATTGATCATGAACGTGGATTTTCCCTAAATCCATATCTCGCGTGACAGCGGATTGATTTTATCTTTTTTAGGAGTCACCACTAGCCTAGGTCGGGGGTCGGCTAGAATACCCAACCGAAACGCAGGAATTTCATTTCGGTTTCTACGAAAACCAGAGATCAAAGGTTCGGGGACTAGCTTACGTTAATATTTCTATTAACGCCCTTTCGGTACCGCTAAACTTAACATGGTTGTCATCTAAGTTGTCATGCACTTGTTTTTTACCATTTTCATGTTTGAAGTCTTAGTCCACTAGGTGATCATGCATCTTGTTTTTCTATTTTCATTTAAGATCCTAAACTAATCCTATCTTAGTCTAGAAAAAGAAAGAAACAATCAATTGTATTGAAAGACAATTCGCAAAGTAAACACTCAAAGTATTGAAAAGACGAGCTAATTCTAAGTGCGAGAAGGTAAAAACCCGCAACTCGTCGGGTGCTTATAACAACACCAATTGAAAACCCGAGACATGATCAGGGATGAATGAATTGAATACAAATTGAAACCGGATCGGACATCGGTTTATTGTCATCATCCAATGAATACAAAATGGGACCGGATTGGACATCGGTCAATCGCCTTGGCCTTTTACCATTTTGGATTATCTCCCCATGGACCGCTTCTCGAATGTCGACATTTACATTCATAACATACATTCATGACCAACAATGCACAAAGGAACAACCAAAGAAAAAACAATGGTGCAAACAATTTACTAATCAAACACGGGCCTCGGGATCGGCTTTTGTTTCTCTTGCGTTTCGATTCACTACCCACATAATCATCTAACATTAATTGATTAATGGTTAATGATAACGGGCTACCATTTGCATTCGCAAAACAGCAACTCATATCAATTAACCCCTAAAGTCGGGTTCTAAGTAATCATAATGGGCTACCCGCCGAAAATGCACAGGGCTTAACATTCATCTAATAAACACATGCATAGCAATGGAATAAGCATGCATTCAGGCCCATGGGCCTTATTTCGAAGCCCATCAAACAATAAGAAGTGGGCTTCATAAGGAGACCACTTATTCAATTTTATCTAATTCGGATTGCTTCTGTTCAGATATGATTAACTACCCTAATGATGTCCAAATGAAGGGATTCAGGTGTCATTTGAAAGCTTATAACATGCGGAACAAAAGTCAAGAAGATCATTTTTTCTAAATCCTCATCGATTTTCACGAAAATGACAAATTTACCCTCGGTGACAGACTAGACCCGGTTCTGTTATGGATTTCAAAATAATGGCGGTAAAAATAACAAACCTTTTAAAAACCACGCGAAAGTTTTTGAGCAGTTGGGATTCTCCATGTACAACAAATTTCATGTTTTGAGTTTTTGCTAAAAAGCCCTCCAAATTTTTATAAAATTCAATTTTCGTGAAGGACTCAATTGCAAATCAAATTTTAACCCGAGAATGACTTATATGAAATTTTAAGCAAATTGACCCTCCAAAAATTGCTATTAGGCCCTCAAAATTTTCAGTCAACATAATGAGACCCCAATGAACAACTTTTTAATTTTTATTTTTCGCAAAAAAGGACTCTAACTTTATCAAATTCCGAAAAACATCTTTTGGATTCAAAAGGAATGAAAATCAGATCTGAACACAGATACTGATTCGATCATGAAAATTCCTTTTCAAAATTCAAATGAACTCCGATTTTGATAAAATTAGTATCAATGGAAAGATATAGATCTCAGTGTGAACTTTCATGAAGAAATATTTTTCATATTTTGAACACACGAATTTATGAAAATCGAAGAACACACGAAGGTCAGTCAGAAACCAGTCTGTCACCCGATTCATGCATAGATGACGATGCAGATCGTACCATGCTAACATGCTTGAACTTTTATGAAAATTTTATGATGAACAGATTGGAATGTGGTCTACAACTTCCGTGAAGAAAGTATTTTCAAAAAATGATCATAGAAAATCGGAAAAATCACATAACAGCACATCGTCAATCAGAATATCATCAGAACTGACTTGAACATCATTTTTCAGATTCTGATCCTAGGTTTCGAAGTGGTTTTGACATAGCAAATCAAGTCCGATTGAGGCGTGTAATATATCAAATCGAAGCTAAAGACGTGCTTTACGATTCTCTAATTCATCACTTTGTAAGATTTCGACACTAACGAGCTCAAATCGGCATCTCAAACATGCAGGTTTTCTTGGATACGAATTTGCAGAACTATATGCAAATGCACTCACCTTGTCTAACGATGCTTCGTCACACGATCGAGCAATCCGGCCTCCCTATTTAGATCAAGAACAGCACGGAGAAGTCTCGGAAAGCTCGGCCAACCTATGAAAAGAGATCGTACAAAGTATGGTGAGAATCGTTTCGTCTTCGTGCTAATGAACTAACAATAGAAAATCAAGTCACAAAACACGATCCGGTGGCCGTTCAACGAGAAGCGGGCCACCACAGCGACATGAAGACACCGGAAAACGTTGCTGGAGATTTTGGATCGCCGGAGGGAGCACTGGTTGGCCGGTTCAGCCGCTTGAACTGGCTGATTGGATCACCGGCAGCAACGCCGGTAATGTTGCCGTGGGAGGAATCTCGCCGGAAAGTGGAGCTCCGGCCACCAGCGAGCTTGGCTGGTGTTGCAACCAGTCTTGTGGCGCCGTGGGGGACAACGGTGTGGTGGTGATCCACCGGAAAATGGCCGGCGGCCAAGAGAGACCGAGAGAGAGTGCGTGAGTTTGAGGGGCGAGAGAGAGAGAGAGAGAGAGAGAGAGAGAGAATTCCAGATCTGAAAATGAGAGTCCCCCCTCATTTTGGAGGGAAAAAACACTATATATTTCCCTCAATTTTGTATTTTAATCCTCAAATTAATCCAATGGCCCAAAATATATCCTTAATGATTAAAAATATTCATTAAAGGCTAAGGATTTGTGACATGACATCATGGATGGACATGATCAATTCTAAATGAATGGCCACGATTGATTTGCTTATCCCCTAATTAATTTGCTTAATCCTTAATGAAGGGTATTTTGGTAATTTTCACTTAGGGGCATTTTCGTAATTTTCAATTACGGGCATTTTTGTCCTTTTTGGGCTCAAAAGGATGTGGCCGACCTTGGCTAGTCGGAGTGGATCGTCGATCGCCGGATTTTCAACCGAAAAGTGGCCAGTTCGATTGGATCGGTTCATTTCGAATCAAACCGGGTTGAGCTGCTAAGCCCCGAACTTGGCCTGATTGAACTGGTTCAATTCTTGATTCCATTTGTTCCAATTTTGTATAATTTGATCTTTATCATGATTAATTGATTCCATTGGTATTGAATTCGATCAAATTGGATTGAACCGATTTGAAATTCATGCACAAATTGATTCAATTTAACTTGATTAGCTCAATTGTTCTTGAATTTGGGTAATTGCATGGCTAAGCTAGACCAACAAATTTAATTGAAGTCCAATTAGCCAAATTGAGTCTCAATTCATCAAATTGAATATTAGTCTAGAGTGGGTCAAGTTGAATTGCACTAATTGGACCAATTACTCTTAGACTTCTTAATCATTGGATCACTAGATTGATCAAATTGACTCAAACTCATGTGAATCTTCCAAAATTGAATTTGAATTTGGATTTCATATAAGAAATTAAGCTCATTCGTGCCTCAATTGCGCAAATCATGAAGAATCGATCCAAATCACTGATTAGGGCCAAAATTGGGGGTTTTTGTGTTTGGCTTGGAATTACAAAATTGGTTCCAAAATTGAATATAAGATGACATCTAGATCAAATGTCGTGAAGAAAACTAACCTAAAAAATGACTAGAAATAAAGTAATTTCATTTTTGGCCGATTTGAACCAAACTCCACAAATTGGGAAAAAGTTGATTCTAAATCGATTTTTGTAAAATTTCAAATGCCAAAGGTAAATTGAATGTAAAATAAGTTGATTTTTGGATTTTTGTATTTTTCAATTTTTTGGTCAAAGGTTTGACCAAAAGTCAAACCCTAGTTGACTTTTCACTAGGAGCTTGATTTTATGATCAAATCTTTGAATTTTTTATGAAATTTCCACTTCTAAAGTGAAATTAAACTTGAAAGGAATTTTTTTATGCGAAAAGCCCCAATTTGACCCGGGGTTGACTTTTGATCAAAGGGTTGACCAAAAAGTCAACTCGAAAGTCGACTGTTTGACTTTTCGGGTTTTTGCATGAAATGAATAGAAAAACATCTATAGAAGCTAGGCCAACAGACAGAATTAAAAAACGACACTTTTTATTCAAGAAACGGGTTCCGTCGCGATCGGAAACCATAATCTCGAATTTTCTATTTTTAATGACGCGTCGACTAAAAATTAGGTATCAACAGCTGCCCCTCTTTGAGTGGGAGTTCGAAGAGGTTCCGCTCAAAGACCAATTGGCACCTGCAAATTTTTAGTCGACTCCATTTGGGAAATGAAAGAAAATAAAGACAAAGACATTCGATCAGAATCTTACCTGAAGCACTTACCATTGACCATTTGGATTGTTAGCTCATTGATACATGTTTCTCTTCTCTCTTTGATATGGTGGAATGAAGAAAGAAAAGAAAGGGTTTTGTAGGAAATCTATGGTTTAAGGATAACCAAAAACCTAAGAACAAGATTTAAGGATGACCAGGAACCTAAGAATAAGGTTTAAGGATGACCAGGAACCTAAGACAAGGTTTAAGGATGACCAGGAACCTAAGGACAAGGTTTAAGGATGATCAGGAACCTAAGACAAGGTTTAAGGATAACCAGGAACCTAAGGATAAGGTTTAAGGATGACCAGGAACCTAAGACAAGGTTTAAGGATGACTAGAAACCTAAGGATAAGGTTTAAGGATGACCAGGAACCTAAAACAAGAGGTATGGTTTAGGCTGACCAAAAATCGAAAACGAGGGATATGGTTTAGGCTGACCAAAAACTGAAAACGAGGGATATGGTTTAGGCTGACCAAAAACCGATTCACTGGGGAAAGATATTTCGAAAAAGAGGGAGTTTCGAGATTGTTTAGCAACAAATCAAACGGAATTATTTACATTTTGGTAAAGGACACTGATTTCCTTAAGAGGAAATTTTAACAAAATGATCTTTGAATAACCATCTAAAGAGGTTAGATAAAAAATGCCAAATTGGAAATAACCTAATCAAAAAGGTCTTTCACACTGGCTCTCATAAAGGCTTTGATTCCCATCCATTGATGTAGGAAAGTTATTCAATTCTCACTGGCGATGCCTCGCGAACCTATGTCAAAGGTTTTCGGAAACATTCACATTGAATACAAATTGATTGATCAGAAAGGTCTTTCAAAAGGACCGTAATATAGGCTTGGTCATGGGCTTACACAAAGGGTATTTGCTTTGAGGCCAAGCAAAGAAATATACCATCAACATTTTCAGCGGGTTTACAAGTCAAGAACCTTGAAGATAATACAAGATATGATTACTTCCACTCCTTTTAGCGATAGTTTTCTTTGTGAAATCTTTACGTCAACTCAAACCATCCCAATCGAAAGAGACTTCGGAAAGGGTTGTAATGTCGATTCGGGTTAGGCTCAAAAGGCTTGAAATTTTGTAGCAGGGGTTTGAAAGAGAAATGATGATTATCTTGGCATCATTACCAAATCATCCAAATTTGACATCATTTGACTCTTGAAAACCAAATTATCTCGAGAGTCCATTTTTCTTGCAACATAAGAGCTTTGCTCTTTCTAAGCATCCTTTGCAATGGGAATTTCATTTTCATCATAAGCATGTCGCTTTTTGCTTTTGCTTTTGATACATTTTCTTTTCATGGGCATTGGCCTTGCTTTTACCAGGCACACTGCTTTTTCATGCCCCCTAATATTTATCTTTTGAGCTTTTTGGACTCTCGAGACACTCTATACATATTCACCAATTTTTCTAAATTTTCTTGGTAAATCATATGCATTGCCCCAATGTAGGGAGATAATCAACATTTTTGGCTTTGAAATAAAAATGTTTAAGGCTCAATTTGGCTAAGCAAGGGATAATTGTGTTTGGATAGAGGAAAAGAATGCTCTTCTTCACTTTGGGATGTTTCGAGCTTCCATAAAGATTCACCTGAAATTACCACAAGAAGGTTGATACAAGTGAAAGCAATAAAATCTTTTTTAATCTTTTTGCTCCAAAAATGATCAACCACAACCTCTTATTTTGCCCCGATGTGGGGTGGTTCTTGACAGGGGTATTTGAAAATTCTCCTTATTTGGCTCAAAGTAGCTAGCAAAGGATAAAATAAGTGTTTAGGATAGAGAAATGAAATGCCTTTTATCACTTCAATCCATGTATTCAACGTGAACGAACCCTATCTCCTAAGACATGGTCTTTTCACTCAATTCTCTCAAAATGTGTATAGGGATGTGTTTGATCAAATGTTTGCCTTTTATCATCCTAGGCATTTTCATTCGGCATTTTTTTGAAAAATCCCCTTTTTTCTTGTTTTTTCAAAGGATCATTTGGTTAAATCTCCCATCTGTGGGGAATTTTGATAAATCAAAACATTTACAATTTTTTTTGACTCCTCTGGGGATGTTTTTTAATAAAATTTCAAACTTGAAAAACATTTTGGACAAAAAAGGTCCTCACAACTAGGATCTACTTCCTAAACTCTAGGGAGAAGAATGATTTTTGATTTTTGATTTTTTTTTCTTCGAGCTTGACTCCTTGAGGTTCGGAATAGTTTCCCTGGGGAACAATTGAGTACCTACAAAATGAACAAATATGCAAAAAATGCCATGTATGCATGTGATGCATGATGCAAATGTCCTAAAATGACTTGGATTCAATCTAAAAACAGCTCAAACTTTTTATTCAGGGAAAATATTTCTTGACAGCATTAGCATTTACAGGTTTTGGCAGCTCTCGGCCATCCATTTCTACAAGAATCAATGCTCCGCCGGGTAATACTTTCTTGATGACATACGGTCCTTCATAATTGGGGGTGAACGTCCCACGATCCGGAATGATGGGTAGGACTTTCCTCAAAACCATGTCATTGACCTCAAAATGCTGGGTCGAACCTTACGGTTAAATGACTTAACCACTCGCTTTTGGTAGCTTTGTCCATGGCACAAGGCTTTTACCCTTTTTTCATCGATCATGTTAAGCTGTTCAAATCTTTGTTGAATCCATTCTGCTTCAGAAAGCTTTATTTGCGAAAGTATTCTTAATGAAGGAATTTCCACTTCCACATGTAAGACTGCTTCCATTCCATATACTAATGAAAAAGGTGTTGCCCCAGTCGAAGTGCGAATAGAGGTTCGGTAAGCCATTAATGCGTACGGCAATCGATCATGCCAATCTCGGTAATTCTCTGCCGTCTTGGACAGAATCTTCTTTATATTCTTGTTTGCCGCCTCCACAGCTCCATTCATTTGTGGGCGATAAAGAGAAGAATTCAAGTGGCGAATGTGAAACTTATTGAGTAGCTCATCCACTACTTTGTTATTCAGGTTTGACCCGTTATCAGTGATAATTGCTTCTGGAACTCCATATCGAGCAATAATGTCACGACGAATGAATTTTACCACACTTTTCGCAATGACGTGGGTATAAGAATTGGCTTCGATCCATTTGGTGAAGTAATCAATAGCCACTAGAATGAAACGGTGTCCATTTGATGCCTTAGGATTAATTGGTCCAATAATATCAATGCCCTACATTGAGAAAGGCCATGCCTCAGACATTTGATGTAATTCATATGGAGGAGCATTGATTTTATCTCCATAAATTTGACATTGATGGCAACATCTAATATGTTGAATACAATTGGCTTCCATGGTTAACCAGTAGTAACCTAGCATCATAATCTTCCTTGCTAGAAGATGGCCATTCATATGAGGACCACATTCTCCTTCATGTATCTCTTTCATTAATAAGTTGGCCTCTTTGGTGTCTACGCACTTCAACAGGACCGAATCAAAAGATCTTTTATATAAAGCGCCTCCGCTGAGAAAGAAGTTGGAAGCTCACTTAGTCAAGTATTTCCGATCAGTGGCTCGACTTCCTTGGGGAAATTTTCCTTCTTGAAGGTAATTCATAATGTCATAGTACCATGGTTGACCATCGAGTTCTTCTTCTATAACCATGCAATACGCAGGCTCCTTTAAAACATCGATTTGCAAAGGATCAATGTTCAAACCATCGGTTACTTGTAACATTGAGGATAACGTTGCCAAGGCATCAGCAAATTGATTATGAGATCTTGGCAAGTAATCAAATGAGATCTCTTCGAATTCTCCCACCAAATCTTTAAGATACTCATGATAAGGAATCAGTTTCGAATCACGAGTTTGCCATTCACCTCCTGTTTGGAGAATGATAAGCGCAGAATCACCATAAACTTGTAATCTCTTAACTTTCATATCGATGGCCAATTGGAGACCTAGGATGCAAGCTTCATATTCTGAAATGTTATTGGTACAAGGAAATACCAACTTTGCAGCTACTGGATAATGTTGACCCATTGGGGATATCAAGACTGCTCCAGTGCCAGAACCGGAAAGGTTAACAGCTCCATCAAAATACATGGTCCACTTGTCATGTGACACCAAATGGATTCTTTCATCAATTTCATTCCAGTCGTCTGACTTTAATGGACTTTCAGCTAACATGTCAGCTATGGCTCGCCCTTTAACGGACTTCTGAGACATGCTCTGGATATCAAATTCAGAGAGCAATATTTGCCATTTGGCCAGCCTTCCAACCAGTGCAGGCTTTTCCAAAAGATACTTGATAGGATCATTTTTATTCACAAGCAAGATACGATGGTGAAGAGTGTATTGTCGTAACCTGTGTAATACCCAAATTAAGGCTACACATGTTTTCTCAACTTCAGGGTATCGAGCTTCACCAGAGGTAAACTTCTTGCTGAGGTAGTAAATAGCATGTTCCATTCCATCTTCCGGTCTCTTCTGCGCTAACATGGCTCCCAAAGACTCATCGTGAATGGTGAGATACAGAATCAAAGGTATACATGAAGTAGGTGGTACTAAAACCGGTGGTTGTGAAAGATACTGCTTCAATTGTTCAAAGGATTTCTGACAATCTTCGTTCCATTCAACTTTGGCATTCTTTTTCAATAGCTTGAAGAATGGCTTGGCTGTTTCAGATAATTGGGAAATAAATCTTGCAACATAATTCAGTCTTCCCAACAAACTTCGGACTTCCTTGACAGTAGAAGGGGGTTTCAAATCGCAAATGGCCTTCACCTTCGAGGGATCAATCTCGATGCCCTTGTTACTAACCATAAATCCAAGGAGCTTTCCAGACTTTGCCCCAAACACGCATTTAGCGGGGTTAAGCCTTAGCTTGAACTTTCTAAGTCGATCAAACAGTTTCCTCAAGACTTCAATGTGGTCTTCACCTTGTCGTGATTTAGCGATCATGTCGTCGACGTAAACTTCAATCTCTTTATGCATCATGTCATGAAATAGTGTCACCATGGCCCTTTGGTAAGTTGCCCCCGCGTTCTTCAAGCCGAAAGGCATAACCTTGTAACAGAATGTTCCCCATGGAGTGATGAAAGATGTTTTCGTCTTGTCTTCTTCTTTCATTCGAATTTGGTTATAGCCAGAGAACCATCCATGAAGGAAAACAATTCGAATCCTGCTGTGCTATCGACCAAGACGTCAATATATGGTAGTGGAAAATCATCTTTAGGACTTGCTTTGTTCAAGTCGCGGTAATCAACACATACTCGAACTCGCCCATCCTTTTTCATAACTGGAACAATATTAGCAATCCAGTCAGCGTAATGAGTGACTTCAATGAAATCAACTTTTAACAGTTTCATGACTTCTTCCTCAATCTTCTTGAATAATTCTGGCTTCGTCCTCAGAAGCTTTTGTTTCTTAGGTGGAATGGTAGGATCGAGAGGCAATGCGTGTTCTACAATATTAGGGTCCAGACCTGGCATGTCAGCATAAGACCAAGCAAAGACATCCCGGTACTCCTTCAAGAGTTTGATCAGTCGATCAGCATCTGTTTGAGAGAGACTTGCCCCAATTTTTGTCTCTTTGGGATTTTCAGAATCACCCAAATTTATAACGACAGTTTGCTCTTCTGTGGGAGGTTTGGATTCTTCATGTCGGATCCATTCTTTTTTAATGATCTGGGAATCTTCTTCATTTTCGGGATAAGAATAATTGGGCTCGCAAGAGTTTTTTAGACATGAATCCAAGCCATACATATGACTATCATGATTATGCAAAGTGTCATGCCTGAGATGCAACAAAAACAATGGTTAGTATATGAAGATAAGAAATGCTATGCATGAAGATGTGATGAAAAAAAAACTTTCGAATTCCAGATTTTTGAAAATTTCATGGGGAACTCGTCCTCATATCATTGGACATCCTCGTTCCAAAGGATTATTTTGAAAATTATAGATCGTGCAAAAGCCCAGGCCTCAAAGCATCATCATAGGACTGGTTTGGTATACTTTCGCACGTCTATTAACAAAACATGAGAATGCTTTTATTAATATGCAGTAAATGTCATATAGTATTTTGGATCCAAAGTTCATGATCCAAATTATTACAACATATGAAATGAACGAAACAAATGAAATGAACAAATGGAAGTCCCTCGCAGGGGAGAATTAGATGAGTTACAACTGAAAACAAAGTAGAACACGGAAACATCCCTTACACAGCGGGATCAGCAGGTAGATCATCCTCAAAGCTTTCGGAAGTGACACCCACAAAGCTCTCTTCAAACAGGTCGACGATACCATGGACATCTACTTCTTCATCTTGAAGAAACTTTGGCGGTCCAAGGAAGAAATCTTTCAACGGAGGAGGGAGCAAACGTCGATAACTCTTTTCCTTGATGCTCGGGCTTTCCTGATTACCTTGATCTTGTTGATCGCCTTGGTAACCTAAGCCTTCTCGTTTCTTTCTCTTAGTCACCTCAATGGGTGTGAGAATGCCTTGGGACAGCTTTCCCAATCCTTTACCAATAGTAAACCCATGTTCGATCAACACTTTGCTAGACATAAGGGCCGCATTTGAATAATGAGGCTTTCTCATAACAGTGCCTGCAGGCACATGAGATACTGACACTAACTCGAATGAATGGTAGCTTGATTCTCCTTTTACTTCTGGCTCCACATAGGGGATTGCAGTATTGTTGAAGGTTTCAGTATCCTTCTCACAATGGATAGTTATAATCTTGCCACACACGACAAAGCGGATCATCTAATGTAGACTTGAGGGTATAAAACCCGCAGCGTGAATCCAAGGTCATCCCAGCAACAAGCTGAAGTTACTTGGGATATCGAGCACTTGAAATTTCTGAGTGAACATGACTGGACCAATCATTAGCTGCAAATCAATTTCTCCTAGAGCTTCCTTCCGCATGCCATCAAAGGCTCTGACTGGAGTTTTAGAAGGACGAACATTATCCATACCTACACCCAGACGACGCAAGGTTGATAACGGACAAATATTGAGAGCTGAACCGTTATCAATGAGTACTCTTGATATCCTTGTATCAAAGTATTGAACAGAGATGTATAATGCTTTAGAGTGTGCTCGCCCTTCCGGTGGCAAATCCTTTTCGGAAAAAGAAATTTGATCCTTAAGAAGAATAACACCTACAAACTCCCCCAATTGTACCTCTCCGATTGTCTCAGGTACATGTACTTCATTAAGAATTTTTAAGAGAGCATTCCTATATTTCTCAGAAGACTTGAATAGTTCAAGTAACGAGATTTGAGCCGGCATTTTTCTTAACTGCTCGATCACTTCAGCTTCACTCGTTTTGAGAGTTTTGAGGAGTTGCTCTGCCTCCTCTTCAGTTACAACCTTTTTCTCGACACCTTCACGAAATGGAAAACATCGGCCCGACCGAGTAACAACATCTATCTCATTAGACTCATAATTCCAAGGAACTGCCTTGGAATCATAAACAGGGGGTATTCTTGCCTTCAAATTCTCATCTTTCTTTGGTGGTAGCTCGATCACAACAGGCTCAAAGTCCTTATTGGAGATCTTTATATCTCCAAAGCCATCGGCCATTAAATCTATGACCACAGGTTCCACAACCTGCGCTTGGATTTCACAAGTAGCATTCAATTCAATCGCAACAGGATTAATCATGGCTACTATGCCATCATCTTCAAATTCGGACCCCCATCCACTTGGGACAATAGTCTTAGGGTCAATAAAAGCACTTGGAGGAGGAGAGTATTTTACCATGAAGTCGTATTTACCACTCGTCTGCCCGAGAGTATCAACAATTTCACCTTTTTCAATTGCCTTCCTAACGAACTCTCGATCCCAGTGGGAAGTATAGCGCTCAAATTCCGAATCAGCGTCAGAAAGAATCTCTCTATTATCTTCATCGTTCCATTCAATTAGAACAATGTCTTTCTCGTGGGCCTTCTTCGTAAAGTCACGACCTCGACAGGCTTTCTTGCTCTCACATTCCAAATCACTATCGGAATATATGTCACTACATGGTTCATCAACATCTGGCTCGTATCCATCATCTCTTGGCTTAGAGCATGAGACTTCACCTGCGAACTTGCAAGAGAATTTTTGGGACGACAAATCAATTACAGCGGTCTCGATGGACCCTTCGGGTTTCTTTCCTTGAAGAGGCTGAATTATGCCTAAAGCAGCCATCTTGGCTAGGCAATACATTTTCTCCTCTCGGGAGATGTCTCCTCCTTTTGGTTGACATCTAGCTACAGTCAATAGCTCCTCCAGATTTGCCACATCAATCAAGAAAGGTTTTTCATTCTCGTCTCCGAATATCACATTAACAATTTCGGTATGATTGGGGAGTGGATTTTGTTGAACATTTGGTGTGGCATCTTTGAATGACAAGATCTTCTTATCCAGCAAGTTCTGAATTTTGATCTTGAGAGTATAACAGTTGTCCACATCATGGCCTTTCTCGCCCATGTGGTACACGCAAGATTTTGCTAAATCAAACCCAGCAAACTTTGGTGGGTTGTCTCTCGGGATTTCTTTTGCTATGAGTCTTTGTTCAATCAACATTGGCAGCAATTGAGACATAGGTCTTGGCAATGGGGTAAACTGTCTTTGTGGTGCTTTCCCTTTGCGATCAAAATTTCAGGAAGAACCCCCTGCTTCCATAGTGGACCTTTGGACTGGTGTGTTTAACGGCTTTTGAGTATTAGGATTTTGAATATAGGCAACCTCTACCATTGGCTCCTTATCCCTCTTTGGGATAAATCTGCGAGTCGTCATCTCGGATAATCGACCCTCTCGCATGATTCCTTCGATACGATCTCCCAGTTCAACCATTGAAGGGAAATTGATGCAAGTGTTATTAAACATCTTATCGAAATATTCTCGAGGCAGAGCTCGAAGAAATAGCTGCATGATCTCTTTCTCGAATAGCGGAGGTTTAACTTGGGATGCCGTAGTTCTCCACCTTTGGGCATATGCTCTAAAAGTTTCATTTCTCCTTTTTTCAACTCGGACCAGCTCTTCACGGGTTGGAGCAATTTCAGTATTAAACTTGTATTGCTGAAGGAATTCATCTGCAAGGTCTTCCCAGGTGCAAATTTTCTCCAAATTCAACTTAATGAACCACGTTAAAGCAGAATCAGCCAAACTATCTTGAAAATTATTGATCAACAGCGGAGTCTTATCGGAATAACGAGCCATCTTATTCAAATAATATTTCAAGTGGGTCTTAGGGCACCCAGTTCCATCGTACTTTCTTGAAAATTCGGGCTCCTTGTAAAAATCAGGGACTTTCACCTTTGTAAAAGGCGACATCTTATCAAAACCTTGGAGTTGGTAACCTTGCAACATGCACATGCGCTCTTCCAATTTTGCGAGACATCTCGCACTCTCTTCATCTAGGTGAATAGCAGGGGACTTCTTAGATGGAGCTTCCAAATCAATGACAGCAGGAACAACATTAACAGGGACCTCTTCAGCAAGTCCTTTGTCGACAGGATCTATCACCGGTGTATTAGCAGGCGCATTAGGAGTAGAAGATGCAGCAACAGGAGCCACAGGCGTGAGGTTCTTTACTTGATTTGCAAGATCAGTCAAGATTGCCATCATTTGCGCCATCTGATTCTCAATGGTTATAACGCGAGTGCGAGTGTCTTCATTCTCCATTCTTGCTTGGCGACGGGTGCGTATAATAGAACGCGTTTCAGCCATATTTTAGTACCTTGTGTAAAAAAAACAAAAATCAAGTTAGTATACAAAAAATGAATTGAAACGAAAATATAAAACCCTTCAATTTTATATTTTCTTTGGATGAAATAGAGATAAGAAATATTCTCATGATCCCAATATCACGTGAATAGTCTCTTATCACAATTTCTTCACAAGAAATTATACAATTAAAGGGGTAACACGCGATGATTAATCAAGATGCCCCATCTATATTCCATTGGAATCTCGAAAAGAAATTACACACAAGGGAAATTTCACTATTAACAACAAAATTTGTGAAATACAATCCTTATAGACCAATCTAAAAACAAGAAGAGAATCCTATTACATCATTACTGAAATGAGTAAAAAGGAAACCCTATACATCAAATCTATGAAAATTACATGAAAGGAGATTTCCTCATGGAATATAGCCAAACTCCTAATGGATCTTCTTTAGGTGCAAGGCGAATTCGTTTGTTTTCTTGGGTCAAACGTTCAACCTCGGCTAGAGCCTCATCCTTTTCCCTAAGAGCTCTTGCGGCTATAGCTTGTTGTTGAGTTGGCTTCTCGGGTACATTAGGGAGATCCACTTTAAGCTTGGGCTTGAGACAACGGTGTATGTACTCCGGCAATGCATGATGTATCTTCATTTCTCCTTCCAATTCTGACTCATCAGTAATGAGAATCGGTTCCGGGTGGCATTTGTACCATATATCAATGATGGACTTGATCATTTCCTTTAAATCTGCCATTTGGTCCTTTTGGATGACATCTTTGCGATAGTCAAAATGATATAACCCCAACTTGAGGAACGGTGGAATCTTTTGAAGCACACGATATTGACGGATCACCCTAAAAGGGTAATATGACGTAGATCCCGTGAGACCCAAAAGTGGGATTGGGTTGTCAGATCCGTTATTAAGGTGCACTTCGGGATTTTCAAGCCAACGAACATGCCACTGGATTTGATTTGGAACAAGGTTCTTGAAAAAATTAAACCAAGTTGAGAATGACCAATAGGGAAAGATTTCTTCATTTTCTCGGAAAAGTGAGATAGGATGACAATCTTTGGATACACCTATGATTTTCAAGCTCAAACCGAAATCTTTAAGGTGAGAGACCAACCAAATTTGGAGTAAACCTATTGGGGCTCTAAAGACACAATTTCTGTTTTGTTTGAACTTATTGAGCGACACGAAGGTCTCACCTAGGATCATATTGGAGAATCTTTTGAACATACACACTTGATTGATAATGTGGACTACCAAAGGATCCATAGTCTTTTTGGTGAATGGAAAAACCACAAAACCAAATAATGCTAAGAGAAATACTCGAGGAATTTGATTACCCGCTTCTTTTGGCAAGCTAGAAAAATGTCGGTCTAAGAATGTAAAAGGGAGTGCATTAGAATTTCCCCTAAGAATGCCCTTGATTTGGAGAGTGTGAACTCCTAAAAATTGGCTCAAAAGAGTTATTGGATCTATATCTATCGGAGGACTAACTAGACCAAAAAAAACCAACTCTTCCAATGGTAATATTGTACTCCTCAATTGTAGGGGTCAATTCATTTCGACCAAACACAAAAGTGGATGTCTTTGAGTTCCAAAAATGGGATAATGCTTTGATCATGGCGATACGAGGCTCGACGTATAATAGTGCAGGAAGATATCCGATCCTCTTTTTTCCACGTAGTCCTTGTGCTTTGACTCTAGACTTTCCCACATGATCACGAGAGCTCTAGGTACGGGGATAATTCGAATCTCCGACATATCCATTTTGACTAACCCTAATTTGGGGCATCGAGATTAATCACCACGCATTATAGAAAGAAATATAACGTGGAATTGAAATGGTGTAATTGAAATTGTAGAATGATACAATCAACCTTACCACGAAGAGAAAATGGCAAACACATTGACACATCGCATGGGGACATGTGAGGTTTGACATCTAAGGGTAGGATTCTAAAGGTTTAAGGTCCCCATCTTAATTAGATAAGTAGAGTTTACCCACCGCTACTAACGTCGGTCGGTGCACTTCTTACTAATCAAGATGAGCGGTATTAAAGAATGGATTACCACATGCATTCACATGCGGATTCCACTCTTAATACCTCCTAAAGGTGCCCTAAAAGCGATCCGGGGTTTTAGACCGCGGGACGTGGGTGCATTGTGTCGTGCTAAAGCAAGTAAACATGCATTTAAATCTAAAGCAAACAACATTTCAATATAATCTCATACACTCGACATTCATCCGAACGCCACCTACAAAACAAAGGGTTTGCATTCACTCCACCCCTTATGTCTCCCACCTTCAAAACCATTTAACACATAGTTAGTGGACTAACCTTATTTTCCACGTGACTTCGACATGCAGTTGATGCTACAAAATGTAAACAAGTAAGATAACAACCAACAAGTTTATTACGGCTTTAATCCACTTAGGTTTGTAACCTAGTCCCCAGTGGAGTTGCCAAGCCTGTCGCGACCTACCCCTCGAGGGTCGAACTCGATAAGGCGGGTTTAGAGATAAGTGTTCATGAAATGGTTCATATGGCATATCACAAAAATAACTTTAGTGAAGCATAAATCTTTTGGTTATCCATATGGCCCATTGATCATGAACGTGGATTTTCCCTAAATCCATATCTCGCGTGACAGCGGATTGATTTTATCTTTTTTAGGAGTCGCCACTAGCCTAGGTCGGGGTCGGCTAGAATACCCAACCGAAACGCGGGAATTTCGTTTCGGTTTCTACGAAAACCAGATATCAAAGGTTCGGGGACTAGCTTACGTTAATATTTCTATTAACGCCCTTTCGGTACCGCTAAACTTAACATGGTTGTCATCTAAGTTGTCATGCACTTGTTTTTTACCATTTTCATGTTTGAAGTCTTAGTCCACTAGGTGATCATGCATCTTGTTTTTATATTTTCATTTAAGATCCTAAACTAATCCTATCTTAGTCTAGAAAAAGAAAGAAACAATCAATTGTATTGAAAGACAATTCGTAAAGTAAACACTCAAAGTATTAAAAAGACAAGCTAATTCTAAGTGCGAGAAGGTAAAAACCCGCAACTCGTCGGGTGCTTATAACAACACCAATTGAAAACCCGAGACATGATCGTGGATGAATGAATTGAATACAAATTGAAACCGGATCGGACATCGGTTTATTGTCATCATCCAATGAATACAAAATGGGACCGGATTGGACATCGGTCAATCGCCTTGGCCTTTTACCATTTTGGATTATCTCCCCATGGACCGCCTCTCGAATGTCGGCATTTACATTCATAACATACATTCATGACCAACAATGCACAAAGGAACAACCAAAGAAAAAACAATGGTGCAAACAATTTACTAATCAAACACGGGCCTCGGGATCGGCTTTTGTTTCTCATGCGTTTCGATTCACCACCCACCTAATCATCTAACATTAATTGATTAATGGTTAATGATAACGGGCTACCATTTGCATTCGCAAAACAGCAACTCATATCAATTAACCCCTAAAGTCGGGTTCTAAGTGATCATAATGGGCTACCCGCCGAACATACACCGGGCTTAACATTCATCTAATAAACACATGCATAGCAATGGAATAAGCATGCATTCAGGCCCATGGGCCTTATTTCGAAGCCCATCAAACAATAAGAAGTGGGCTCCATAAGGAGACCACTTATTCAATTTTATCTAATTCGGATTGCTTCTGTTCAGATATGATTAACTACCCTAATGATGTCCAAATGAAGTGATTCAGGTGTCATTTGAAAGCTTATAACATGAGGAACAAAAGTCAAGAAGACCATTGTTTCTAAATCCTCATCGATTTTCACGAAAATGACAAATTTACCCTCGGTGACAGACTGGACCCGGTTCTGTTATGGATTTCAAAATAATGGCGGGAAAAATAACAAACCTTTTCAAAACCGCGTGAAAATTTTTGAGCAGTTGGGATTCTCCGTGTGCAACAAATTTCATGTTTTAAGTTTTTGCTAAAAAGCCCGCCAAATTTTTATAAAATTCAATTTTCGTGAAGGACTCAATTGCAAATCAAATTTTAACCCGAGAATGACTTATATGAAATTTTAAGCAAATTGACCCTCCAAAAATTGATATTAGGCCCTCAAAATTTTCAGTCAACATAATGAGACCCCAATGAACAACTTTTTAATTTTTATTTTTTGCAAAAAAGGACTCTAACTTTATCAAATTCGGAAAAACATCTTTTGGATTCAAAAGGAATGAAAATCAGATCTGAACACAGATACTGATTCGATCATGAAAATTCCTTTTCAAAATTCAAATGAACTCTGATTTTGATAAAATTAGTATCAATGGAAAGATCTATATCTCAATGTGAACTTTAGTGAAGAAAACTTTTTCATATTTTGAACACACGAATTTATGAAAATCGAAGAACACACGAAGGTCAGTCAGAAACCAGTCTGTCACCCGATTCATGCATAGATGACGATGCAGATCGTACCATGCTAACATGCTTGAAATTTTATGAAACTTTTATGATGAACAGATTGGAATGTGTTCTACAACTTCCGTGAAGAAAGTATTTTCAAAAAATGATCATAGAAAATCGAAAAAATCACATAACAGCACATCGTCAATCAGAATATCATCAGAACTGACTTGAACATCATTTTCCAGATTCTGATCCTAGGTTTCGAAGTGGTTTTGACATAGCAAATCAAGTCCGATTGAGGCGTGTAATATATCAAATTGAAGCTAAAGACGTGTTTTACGATTCTCTAATTCATCACTTTGTAAGATTTCGACACTAACGAGCTCAAATCGGCATCTCAAACATGCAGGTTTTCTTGGATACGAATTTGCAGAACTATATGCAAATGCACTCACCTTGTCTAACGATGCTCCGTCACACGATCGAGCAATTCGGCCTCCGTATTTAGATCAAGAACAGCACGGAGAAGTCTCGGAAAGCTCGGCCAACCTATGAAAAGAGATCGTACAAAGTATGGTGAGAATCGTTTCGTCTTCGTGCTAATGAACTAACAATAGAAAATCAAGTCACAAAACACGATCCGGTGGCCGTTCAACGAGAAGCGGGCCACCACAGCGACATGAAGACACCGGAAAACGTTGCTGGAGATTTTGGATCGCCGGAGGGAGCACTGGTTGGCCGGTTCAGCCGCTTGAACTGGCTGATTGGATCACCGGCAGCAACGCCGGTAATGTTGCCGTGGGAGGAATCTCGCCGGAAAATGGAGCTCCGGCCACCAGCGAGCTTGGCTGGTGTTGCGACCAGTCTTGTGGCGTCGTGGGGGACAACGGTGTGGTGGTGATCCACCGGAAAATGGCCGGCGGCCAAGAGAGACCGAGAGAGAGTGCGTGAATTTGAGGGGCGAGAGAGAGAGAGAGAGAGAGGAGAGAGAGAATTCCAGATCTGAAAATGAGAGTCCCCCCTCATTTTGGAGGGAAAAAACACTATATATTTCCCTCAATTTTGTATTTTAACCCTCAAATTAATCCAATGGCCCAAAATATATCCTTAATGATTAAAAATATTCATTAAAGGCTAAGGATTTGTGACATGACATCATGGATGGACATGATCAATTCTAAATGAATGGCCACGATTGATTTGCTTATCCCCTAATTAATTTGCTTAATCCTTAATGAAGGGTATTTTGGTAATTTTCACTTAGGGGCATTTTCGTAATTTTCAATTACGGGCATTTTTGTCCTTTTTGGGCTCAAAAGGATGTGGCCGACCTTGGCTAGTCGGAGTGGATCGTCGATCGCCGGATTTTCAACCGGAAAGTGGCCAGTTCGATTGGATCGGTTCATTTCGAATCAAACCGGGTTGAGCTGCTAAGCCCCGAACTTGGCCTGATTGAACTGGTTCAATTCTTGATTCCATTTGTTTCAATTTTGTACAATTTGATCTTTATCATGATTAATTGATTCCATTGGTATTGAATTCGATCAAATTGGATTGAACCGATTTGAAATTCATGCACAAATTGATTCAATTTAACTTGATTAGCTCAATTGTTCTTGAATTTGGGTAATTGCATGGCTAAGCTAGACCAACAAATTTAATTGAAGTCCAATTAGCCAAATTGAGTCTCAATTCATTAAATTGAATATTAGTCTAGAGTGGGTCAAGTTGAATTGCACTAATTGGACCAATTACTCTTAGACTTCTTAATCATTGGATCACTAGATTGATCAAATTGACTCAAACTCATGTGAATCTTCCAAAATTGAATTTGAATTTGGATTTCATATAAGAAATTAAGCTCATTCGTGCCTCAATTGCGCAAATCATGAAGAATCGATCCAAATCACTGATTAGGGCCAAAATTGGGGGTTTTTGTGTTTGGCTTGGAATTACAAAATTGGTTCCAAAATTGAATATAAGATGATATCTAGATCAAATGTCGTGAAGAAAACTAACCTAAAAAATGACTAGAAATAAAGTAATTTCATTTTTGGCCGATTTGAACCAAATTCCGCAAATTGGGAAAAAGTTGATTCTAAATCGATTTTTGTAAAATTTCAAATGCCAAAGGTAAATTGAATGTAAAATAAGATGATTTTTGGATTTTTGTATTTTTCAATTTTTTGGTCAAAGGTTTGACCAAAAGTCAAACCCTAGTTGACTTTTCACTAGGAGCTTGATTTTATGATCAAATCTTTGAATTTTTATGAAATTTCCACTTCTAAAGTGAAGTTAAACTTGAAAGGAATTTTTTTATGCGAAAAGCCCCATTTTGACCCGGGGTTGACTTTTGATCAAAGGGTTGACCAAAAAGTCAACTCGAAAGTCGACTGTTTGACTTTTCGGGTTTTTGCATGAAATGAATAGAAAAACATCTATAGAAGCTAGGCCAATAGACATAATTAAAAAACGACACTTTTTATTCAAGAAATAGGTTCCGTCGCGATCGGAAACCATAATCTCGAATTTTCTATTTTTAATGACGCGTCGACTAAAAATTAGGTGTCAACAACACTAGATCAATCAATCACATTTATATATCTCTTGATCTCTTTTAGTATCTCATATATTGTATTCACAACTATAATTTACTCAAAATCATAATTAGTCGACCTGTGACTACAAAAATAGAATATGACATAATAAACAAATTAATCTTCCTTTTTCCTTAAACCTCTCCATTTTAGTCCAACTCGTTTTTCTAGAAATGTCCCATTAGATCGAATCATTCATAATCATTGGCAACACCCTAAGATAGCGAACACCGAATAAAAACTTTGAGAATAAGTCAAAGTCATAAGGGCACCAAATGAGGAACTCTTATCCTCAAGAATCTCACATGGCATAAAGTTGAGATCAAAACTTTTGCCACTCTTATTGGTCATCTTATGCATACATAGTATGAAATACGTATTACGATATTAACTCCTTTCCCATGGAGCATATGTCTTCACATTCAATACTGTACAGATGATAGTTTAGACATGCTCAATGTCTAAACTTGAGTTCACGTATTTACTCTTTCAAAAAATCCATCAAAACTCACATCTGGCATTAAAGATAGATAAAGTAAAATATGTGAGCTATTTTACTTTCGGATATAGTAAATATTATGTCCTCATCTTAACACTCAGCTAAGGCGATATTTATATTTTAAGCTTGAGCTCTCGATTACCACCTAGATAATAAACTTAAAATTGTCTCATTTTTATTTATCACATAGTAAATAAAGGCGATTACCAGTGTGAGTGTGCTAATCTCATGTGTCCAATATACTTTCTCAAAATAATGCACTAAGCATTAAGATGCATAAATATAAAATAAACTCATAGACATTAAGAATGATAGAACAACTTCATTAAATGTGAACATTCAGGGAAAAACACAATATCCAATACATCACTCTCTATGCAGTCCCAGAGATTTTACATGACTATAGAAAACATCTCTAGGAATCAGCTTCGTCATAAGATCTGTTAGCATTCTATGCGTAGATATGTATTGCAAATTCACATCCTTTCGTAATATCATATTTTTAACAAAGTTGTACTTATCTATATGTTTGATCTTGCAATAATATTTTGGATACTTGGTGTAAACTATCGTTGCTTGGCTATCACAATTAACCAATAATGAGGTTGCAGCATTCTCAGTAACACTTAAATGATCTAAAAATCTCTTAAGCCAAACTCCCCCTTGTACTATTACTGACAATGTCACGTACTCGGCTTCCATGGTGGATAAGGCTATATAAGTTTGTTTCTTACTGCTTTAAGATATGACACCATTATTTAGTAAGTAAACAAATCCAGAGGTAGATTTCCTTTCATCCAAATTTCCTCCCCAATTAGCATATGAGTAGCCTTTAAGTTGTAGGTCCTTTTCCTTGATAACTCAGAGAATAATCAGCAGTACTCTTTAGATACCTCATGATTCTTTTGATGGCTTTCCATTGTGCTTGACCTGGATTGGATCGATATCTACTTATCATTCCAACTGTAAAACATATGTCAGGTCTTGTACACATTATAGTGTATATTAAACTTCCAATGGCACTAGCATAAAGAGCGCATTTCATTTGTTCCTTCTCTTGTAGTCTTAGGATACAATCTATAGCTCAATCCTTCACCTTTTGCAATGGGAGCTGTCGCGACCTAAAAAATTTCTCATTTTTTAGGCTAATGGATTATTAAGACTAAGCTTAACTCGGGCCCTCCCAAGCCCTATCAATTCGCAACTTAGGGTTTAAGTCTTTAATATGCAAATATTTTCATGTTTGAAGTCGCCACTAATCAATTTGTGGTAGGTCGATTAGAAACCTAAATAAAACATAGGGAGATATGTTTTATTCCTACAAACCAGAGATTCTAAGCTCGGGGACTTGATTACGCTAGATCTAGTCTAACGCCCTTTCGGTACCTTTCTTTTCAAAAATATTTTGGCATGCAGTCTAGATCTATTTTAACTTAGTCACTAACATGTGAGATGTTCATGCGGGTGCGCAAACTACCAATTTAACACCCAAGAAAGCATTAAACAGATTGCCAGATTGGAAGAATTACTTATCTCGAAGTAACGTAAGCATTTGCATTGTTAGCTAGAAAATCACATTGACAATCCTAATATGATTTCTAATTAACAAGCAATTCACTCAATATTTTTTGGATTTTCGCTTATTTAAATGAAAGCTAATCTATATGCAATGATGTGCAAAAATTGACATGTGATTAATGCAGCCTAACATGCAAACTATATGACATGCAACGACGTGACAAAATTCTAATGACGAGCAAATGATTTATTTTTGGTATTTTTCCAATGAAATTCGGAATTAAAAAAAATGCCTAAAATAACATACAATTTAATGACTTTCTCTTTCTGGTATTTTTTAAAAAAATTCGAAATAAAAAATTACTCAAATTAAGAATGCAATATATCCTAATCTACCCTAAAGTAACTTATTTTTTTTTGGAATTGTCATGAAAATTCAGAATTTAAAAATAACCTAAATAATCTATTAAGATTAGAATAAGACCTAATTTAAAACTAGGAAACGGATTATCTCAAGTTCTAATTTAAATTAAATAATTACCATATCTTCTAGATATATTTATGATTCCCTAAACATGCAAAATTCTAATTTAAATCTAACTGATATTTTTTTGAATTTTCCTTTTTTATTTAAAAGGAAAACATTTAAACAAATATAACAACTGCATTCAAACCAACCACGCAATCTACCAGGTTGTTTCAAATTCAAATTAGGCACAGAAATCGAACTAACGGTCATATCTATAAGATTATAAATATCGACGAAAAGTTGATCGTTCAAATTTGGAAAGCAGATAAAATTCATTATCATATCAAGTGGTTATGGATAGGATAATGATTTTTCGTATGGCCGCGTATCGTACCTTTGGATTAAGGTCGGATAGTCGTCCAGATACGTTGCTGAATTGGGAAAGTTTCCTAATTTTGAATATTTTCAAATATTGCGGACATCGGAAAATTATCCTAAGATATCTAATTATCCACCAAATATTCACGAAATATTCCAAACATTCAAATTAGGAAATTAAATATTCTGAAAAATATCGGATAATGTCCTCTTACCTAATTTGAAAAAATTTCCAAATTGGATTGCAGATCGGGATCGAGTTTTGCGGAACAAGCGACGGACGACAGCGACGGCGATGTTGGGAATGGCATGCTCAGCAGCGGCATCGGGATGGCAAGGTGGTACGGCGGGGCAACAACTCGAGGGGGGGCTGTTCCGGCGACGGCAACGTGTGGCGGGAACAGTAAGGAGCGGCGGGACAGTAGACTTCTCCTGATAATGTTCCGACGATGCAGAGTAGCGGCAGGCGGCGACGACGTTGGGCGTGAAGGGTAGTGCTGGGCCGGCAAGGGCGTCCGACACGGTGAGGCAGTGGAGGTGCAGGGCTCCGGACAGCAGCACAAACAGCAAACGGCGGGATCAACCGTAGCGGGAGGCGGCAATAGGGGCGGTGATTTCGCCGGCAGGCGGCAGCGCACGGCGGAGCAGCAATAACGGCACGATGGGGCAGCGGGCTACTTCGGGCAGTGACGACGGCGAGGACGGTGGAACGGCAGTGCTGTGGTTGTGGATGGTGAGACGGCAGGGCGCGGCTTGCAGACGGGAACGGCATCGGTGGTCATCCTATGCGGCGGCGGCGGCGGCGACTTCAAGAAGCAGCAGCAACGGCACAGCAACAAGGGCGGCGTCGACGCGGAAGGTGGCAGCACGACAGCAGCGTCGGCGCGGCAAAGCAACTCCGGCTTGCGGCGGCGTGGGCGATGGCTTCGCCGGCGGGCGATGGTGAGTGGCGGCGTGCGACTCGTGCAAAGGGCAGTCTCCGGCCTCTCTCTCTCTCTTTCACTCTCACTAGAATTTTTTGATCTGAAATTATCTCCCACCAAAAATCTGACCTAATGACATACTTATAAAGTTAATCTAGGTCAATTAGATGGGTTTGCTAATTCTAATGGGCTTAGGCTTTAATTAACATTTAATTTGATTTAATTCTAAGCGGGCTGAATTAATTTGGACTTTTATTTAATTAAGCACAATGGGCTAAATTTATCTCAAATTAGAACAACCAAGCCCGTTTGACTTGTAATTTTTGGCCCTTGCCCTCCGAGCGAGCCGAGTCTCGTTTGGTGAATTTTAAGCTCATTTGCCAATGCCGACCCAATGCGGAATGCAATTATTTTAAATGGACCTAAACTATATGTTATGCAATTTTAATATTTTTGTTTAGGGGTTAAAATTTAATCCCTAATTTTTTATGCGAATTACACTAAATGATTGACAAAATTTAGGTGTCAACAGGAGTATCCATGGGTTTACAGTCATGCATATAAAATTGTTCAAGAACTTTGTTTATATAAGTCTCTTGCAAAAGAGACAATAAAATCTTGGAACGATCTCTTGAAATCTTAACTACAAGAATATATGCAGCCTCACCCATATCTTTCATCTAAAAGTTAGACGATAACTAACTTTTTACAATATTAACCAACTCCATATTGCTTCCGGCAATCAATATGTCATTAACATATAATGATAAGATCACAAATTGATCTTTGGATCTTTTGATATATTACTATGGTATTATGAAAACATGCACACTATTGTCTCGAAAACTGTTGACACTTAAATTTTGACGATCCATTTAGTGATTAAATGCATAAAAATTAGGGATTAAATTTTAACCCCTAAACAAAAATATTACAATTGGATAGTATATAGTTTAGGTTCATATAGATTAACTGCATTCCACATCGAACCGGCAATGGCAAGTGAACTGAAAATGTATCGTGCAAATCGAGCTCGGGCACCGAATGAAACTCGGCTCACTCGGAAGACGGGGGCCGAAAATCACAAGTCTAAAAGGCCTTGATTGTCTTAATTTGAGCTTAAATCAGCCTATTAAGCTTAATTAAAGTAAAGCCCAAATTAATTCAACTAACTTGGAATTAAATAAAAATTAAAGGATAAAGCCTAAGCCTAAGCCTATTAGGACTAGAAAGCCCGGCTAATTAACTTAGGGTTGCGATATAAATATATGGTTATGCGTCATAATTAAGGGGGGTCTCATAATTTTCAGTTCAGAATTTTCAGAAAACACACAAGTGAATCACTTGAGAGAGAGAGAGAGAGAGAGAGAGAGACTGGTGGAACCTCTCGCGGCCAAGCCCCTCTCCCCCGCCTACCACATGCCATCACCGCCACTGCTCCCACCGAACCGCTGCTCTTGCCCCGCTACACCGTTGCCCTTGCCACGCTGCTGCCCTTGCACCGCTGCTCCATCACTGCACTAATAGCTGCGGCCAGACAGGTGGACTTGTCCTACCATTGCTTCCACCCTTGCACTGCCATCGCTGCGCCGCTACCCTTGCACCGCCATCGCCGCGCCGCTGCCCCTGTACTGCCGACGCTGCACCGCTACCCCGCCATCGCCGCTTACCACATGCCACCGCCGGCCACCATCTCATTACGATCCGCCGGTGATTCAAATTTGGAAACAAATATTTGGATTAGGTAAATATCTTATCCTGATTTGGTTTAAATATTTTATTGCTTAATTCATGCTTATCGATATCTAACTTTGTATATTTGAAAAATAGGCATTATTTCAATTAGGATTTATTTATTCTTTGGAAATCTTAGATATCTATTACTTGTCAAATTTGGATAGAATTTGAAAATTTCAAAGTCTTTTGAATATATCCCAAGATATTTAGAATAACAAAATCTTTTCAAGATGTGATTGGTTAAGAAAATTTCCTAATCCGCAATCGCACATATGGAAATAAGTCTACCTATCAGGCTTTAGATAGAGTTTTTTCTATAGTGGGTATTTCGAATTTCTAGGATCAATCTGTCGGGTTTTGGATCGAAACTTAATTCGAAAGATTTAATGGTTATTTTTTTTACTAAAAATTTGCGATTTAAATTTAAATTCGAAAATACAAAAAAATCATAAAAGAAAAAAAATTTTGCACCTTTGAACTCTAAGTCAAAATTTATCAAAATTACCGAATTGAGTATTTTTCTTGAGATTGGTACCGAATGGATGTTAGGGTAATCTAGCGTAACAAAGTCCCCAGATTTATAATCTTTGGTTCGCAGAAATAAAATAGTACTCCCGCTATTTTATTTAGGTTTTTAATCAACCTACCTTAAATGATTAGTAGGGGCTCCCATTGAAAATATTTGCATGCTCATAATTGGATCTAAGTTGCGAATTGATAGAGTTTAGGAGAACTCAAGCTAGGTTAGTTAATTTAATTGATCTAGTAATTCATTAGCCTAATATCGGAAAACCTGATTGTTAGGTTGCGACAAAGACTACTTAAGGCCATATATCGATCTTAAAAATTGACATACTTTTTGTTCTTGGCCTTTCACAACGAAGCCAATGGGTTGCTTTATGTAAATTTTTTCTTCTAATTCTCCAGTTAGAAAAGCAGTTTTTATATCTATTTGATGTTATTCAAAATCTATACTTGCCACTATTGCCAGAATAAGGTGAATTGAAGTAAATCTCACTACAGGAGAAAAAATTTTCTCATAATCAATTCCTTCTTGTTGATTATACCCTTTATATTTTTCTATTGAGCCATCAGCTTTTCGCTTTATTTTGAGAACCTATTTATTTCCAATAGCTTTGCGTCCTTTTGGAAGATCAACTGGTTTCTAAACATGATTTGATTTCATTGACCCCATTTCTTTTTCTATTGCAAACCACCATTTTTCCTTATTAGGGCAACTTAGAGCCTCATTTACATTTATTGACTCATCTTCATCTTTTGGAGCAACCATGAAAGTTTCTCCTTCAATGTCAAAATGTCGTCGAGGAATACTTTTGCGACTTGTTTGCCATATAGGAGTTCGCACACGTGGTACATCATTCTCCATTATAATCCCACTTGGATTTGATAATGATGGTACCGTCTCGTCAAATGGTTGCAATTGAGATTGAGTCGAATTTAATTCCTTACTTCTCACATTGCTTCTACTTGGACGAACTTCATCAATTTCATTATCAGGATCCAAGGTTTCAAATAGTGAGTAGTCTTCACCTATTTCACCATTCTTAGGAAATTCATTCTCTAAAAATGTGATAACTCGTGATTTAAATTCAATTATACTCCCGCTTTCTTGCTCACCTATAAACACATACTCTTTCGAGTGCTCTGAGTATCTTATGAAAATACTCTTCTTGCCTCTAGGACCCAATTTCCCATATTTGTGAGAGGGCTCGTGAATATAAGCAGCATAACCCCAAGGTTTAAGAAAACTTAAATCGGGTTTTTTACCTATCCATAACTCATACGGAGTGGAAGTAACTAATTTAGAAGGTATATGATTAAGTACATAGGCAGCAATTAACAAAGCATCACCCCAAAAGGTGATTGATAAGTTAGGTTGTGTCATCATGGACCTAACTATTTCCAATAGAATTCTGTTTCTCCTCTCGGCAACACTATTTTGTTGAGAAGTATATGGAATACATAACTGTCTTTTTATTCCTTTTTCATCACATAATTTCCAAACTCATTAGATAAATACCTCAACCTTGATTGGATTTTAATACTTTTATTTTCTTATCTAGTTGATTTTTTACCAAGTTCATAAGTTTTTTGAAGCAACTCAATGTCTCAAATTTATGAGAAATCAAATAGACATATTTAAATTGAATATGATGAAATATATAGCCCCATGTCTTGCTCTTATATTCATTGGACTACATATGTCAGAATGGATTAGTTGCAAAGGAAACTCAACTCTTGTGCCTTTTCCGAACGGTTTCCTTGTTGTTTTCCCTATCAGGCAATACTTGTAAATAGGCAAATTGACCTTTTCAATATTGCCTAATAAGCCCTCTTTGGCTAATCTATTCATTCGTTGTTGGCTAGTATGACCAAGTCTAGCATGACATACAATGACATCATTATCATAGGAGTTGGAAGATGTAAATTACGAATAACAAACATTAACATCACCATAATTAACATCTAATACAATAAAACCATCCAGAAAGTATCTATAATCATAGTAATTCGTATCCTAATACAAGTCAACCCAATTATTATGGAAGTTCAAATTAAAACCAAGTTTAACCAACAATAATACAGACACTAAATTCCGACGAATCTCCGGAGCATATAATACGTCATGTAGGAACAATGTACATCCACCACACATCATTAACTGGTAGGTGTCAATCCCTTTAACTTCACCTTTGGAGTTGTTCCCTACATAAATCCATTTTGTTCCGATTGAAACCCATTGGAACTCCATGAATGTAGCTCTGTCCTTCGCCACATGATCTATGGCTCTCGAATCTACCGTCCACAAAGGATTAGACTCAATTAGAAATATAAAACTTGACACATAAGCAAAGTTCTCAAGAATACAAGGGTTGTTTACCTTCTTTGGCTCGCCACAATCGCGAGCAAAATGACCTTTTTTGCTACAGTTGTAGCATTTCACCATTGACATTTTCTTAACGAAAGAACACTTTCCTTTATCATGTTGGTTAAATTTCGATTTCTTACCTAAACAATTTGCTCCCCTGCCTTTCCATTTCATGAACCTTTCGACGCGCTTGCCCTTAGAGCTCGAAGCCCCATGTAAGCTAAAACCAACATAATAAATGTCGATTTTTGGTTTCGCCACTAGGAGGTGATCCTCTTCCAACTCAAGATGGCTCATGGCATCCTCAAAGGTCTTGATGTTCTCATTATGGATCAGGTACACCTTCATGTGTTCCCAGCTTTGAGGCAAAGAACGGATTACTGCATGTATTTGCTGCTCATCAGTCAGAATGTGGTCAGCATCCTTCAGCTTATTGATCATGTTTCACATCTTTCTTAAGTGTTGTTTCATGGTTTGACCATGAGACTTCTCATATGAGTTAAACCTTATAGTGAGCTGTCTCAGCTTGGTCACCGATATATGACCAAATCTTGCTGCTAGTGCTTCCCATATTTCTTTGGCATGCTCAAAGCATCTAAACTCTCGCATAATGTCATTCTCCATGCTATTCAACAACATGATGCGAGCAAAAGAGTTCTTTTTCTTTCAAACAGCAAATGCATTTTTGTCCCTTTTGTGTTGGGCAGTGCTTCCATCTTTAAGCTCTTCGATGACTTGGTTAAGAGTTTCTAGTGCCTCTTGCTCTTCTAGCACATATTGAATTTTCATATTTCATATTTCATAATTTTCGACGTTCAATTTCTCTACTTTGTTCAATTCAGTTATTGTGTTCTTAGTTGCTGAAGCAATCTGAACATTTCAGACATATACATACAAATTATTAATGCCACTCATTTATGCATCAATTTTACATAAACTGATTATATTAATGAGTAATTTCACATAGTTTTTAGATTCGAAAGTTCACTATGTTCCCAATCATCATCTAAAGTCCCAGTATGAAATTATCGTTAATATAATCATTAATGTAAAATTACGTTCTTCAAAGTTACTAAAACTTTTAGAATTTTCACTTAACCACATGATACTAATAAGATAGATATTAAAATAGAATAGTACCATAAACTATTCACAACAACAAAATATCCATCAACATTCATTAACTAAATACTATTTACATAAGGAACGAATCCAGCATAAGAAAGAAACAACAACATCAACGTGAAAATAAATATCCACCTAGTATATCTAAAACCAACCTAAAACATATATAAAAATCAACGATACCTAACTTTCCTATAAACAGGGAATGATTTATCAAATTTTTTAGGAAACTTAATCTCTTTCTTTGGCAATCAAGAAAAGACTGTCAGGTATCCCTTGGGGTTTGTTCATGGGGCATTCATTTTTCGCCAAGTTCCATTCATCCCTAGGGTTGAAGTATTTGCTGTCTCAATCCTATAGTATTTCCTCACAAAATCTATTGTAAGTTTTTTGTAGGCTGGGATCACGTTGACCTCCCAAAGGCGATACAACACCTTTTTCCATTCAGTTGAAAGAGTGTTGATCAGAACATTCAACTTTTCAAAGTCCGGCATACAATAACCATTTCAAATGATTTTCTGTATCATCTTATTGACCTTAACCACTTGATTCTCCAAATCACCACTATCCCATCGATAAGTATTTAACTCAGCTATTAAAGCTACAAGTCTTGCCTTTTGTTCAGCCGTTCGTGGAATAATAGGTGTGCGCATCCTACGGGGCAACATTGTTCCTGCAACAAATGCAGAACCAAATAGGATTGCACATAATTCTTAGAGCATATGATCAGCAAATTATTTTTTTTTTGGATGGTCAATGCCGATCAACGGTAGTCAATGCCGATCAACGGATGATTGGGTCAAGTCAATAGGTCTATAAGTCGGGTCATTGGGTCGAAAAACGGGTTGGATCGGACCAACCGGGTTGGGCCGGGCCTTCGGCCAAGGAGAATCACCACATGGTTGACATCAGCCACGTCCACACGCTCATGCTTGGCACGTGCCACACACGTGCGCACGGTAATTGCTGCGCACGTGCGACATATGTGCCAACGAACCGCTACTTGCGATAGCACGTGGAGGCGCGTTTGGCCTCTGTCGGAGGCATGCCACCCATTGTTTTTCTCATCTTGACGAGTACTACAATCCTACATTTTCAAGAATAAATTTTGACTCACGAAAATCGAGAAACGACCTCGAACAATACCGCCGGGTGTTGATTTTTCGTACCCAAGCTTTCGTCGGTGCTGTTTCACGAATTCCGGCCAACAATCGGTTTTATAAACACGTTAAACGATTAGGAAACAAGACACATTGCTTTGATACCAATGTTGGAAATAGATTCCTAAACAAAATGCGGAAAATCGAAAACAAATTCCTAAACGACGAAAAACTCGAACTAGTGAGTAACGCTAAAAACATGTGAGGAAATGTGCCTAGTTGAAACTTGAATTACCGATCGTTTAAAGTACATCACCAAGAAGGACATACCTTGTTTTCCACGAGTTAAATGCTCCGATTGCAACACCGAGAGAGTATAATTCTTCGATCGTCGAGTGAAAGCTATTTTTCCTTTTGAGTGAGAGAAGTTTTGTTCTTGTTAGTGTGAATATCGAACTTACAAAACGTACATTTTTTTTTTCATCTGCCTCACCCTTTTGTTCTTTTTGCAGTTTCCCATAAATAACTAGCTCGGCGGTTATCTCTCTCTCATGGGCTCTTTCAAGTCTAATGGGCTGGGTTAGCCCAATATGGGCGGCTCAAAATTATAAAACCCATCACAATTTGTCTGCAATAAATTTAGAAATGCTTTTGATGGGCATGATTGGTTGTTGCAAGTATTGTCTCCAAAGGAACATGCTCGACCTGAACAAGAGGATGATTACGACATTGTATCATCTAAATCATGGCGAGGGACACGACCTCGGAAACACCAAACTTATTAGACATTCTCTTTTGTGTGATCTGTGTATTTTTTGTTCCAAATTATTTGAAGATGCACTTGCATTTCAATTTGGTTTAACTGAATGGTGTTTTTCAGTGATTTCCCTCAATCGATTTTTCTTTTAAAATTTAATATCTTTTGAATTCTGTTCATTACAAATTAATTTCGAATGACAGCTCATATGATGTCTGTAATGTACAAAAACTGTTTTTGGGAGCTAATCTTGTTGTCTGAATACAGGCCGAGATTGCCCAAATCCTTACAAGAACGCTTGTGTTCTAGCAGCCAGCCATGCATGTTGATATTACCATTCGTTCCCTCTGCAAAGAACCATAGTTTCAAAGGCCAAAACCTCTCCAAAGTCTCAGCAAAACTCACTGTCATCGCCACGAGCTTCAACCGTTTCCCACAATTTGTTTCGTTATCTTGATGATTTGATTCATACGGGTACCTCTCTCTTTGATGGCTACGGTCCTAGTTCTATACCTCCCTCAGTTTCCAAATTCGGTAGCCAATGTTGTACACAGATGGCTCTCTTCTATGCCGAAACTTCATTGATCCTACAGTAAAATGTTTGCAACACCGCAGATCGGCCTTGTCTGATGTTGTATTTTAGGAACAGAAAGACATGCACATCAAGAGTTTGAGTTGGACAATGCAGAGATATCCCGGAAACTTTACAAGATGTTTGTTACCTGATATGTTCTTCCTTTCTAGGATAAAACATTCTCCACTATTCATCTTCTTAGTCATGGAGAGCTGAATGAGTGTCTACACTTTAGGATAGGAAGGCCAACCTGAATCTCTCTCATGTTCTATCCCTCGATAATTAGTTAAGTTTTCGGCATTTGCATCTCTTACTTTTTTTTTGCATCTCCCTTGCTTGATGAGCATGCTGCTGTATGACGTACTCATCGGAAGACTGTTTTATCCGGTCTAATCGAGTCGCGTACAGTTTGCCATGAATATGTCTGAGAGGGAGATTTTGTGGTTTAACAAGTCCGACTTTTGAATGTGTGGGTTGGGTTCGACAAGAACAACAGGGAGTGGTACTGGGACATAGGTTTAATTGTTGTCATGATACTTCAAGCAGGAAGCAACTAGTTCCAGAAATGAGAACCACCATGTATTGTTTTTCTACGACCGGCTACCTCTTTCGGTAACTCGGCAAAACCATTGTAGGAACTCTGCACCTTGCCACAGAATGTTCAACTCGCGAGACGAATCCATCCTTCGCATCAACCACGCCTATTTACGCGAGATCCAAAGCACCCACCACCAAAGGCAACTATCGTTTTCCCTAATCAAAAGAATACGCTATATGTAATTGACCCGCCATGACAAAAAAAAATGAAGTTAAGATGTTTCGGAATTGGTAGCGCCAATGTTTATCTAATATATTTTCATAGTTTATTGCACTTTTAAGGATATTTATTTTACGAAAAATGAATAATTTAAAAAATATTTTCTTAAAAATAATAATTTAAATTGCTTTAAAAAATGAACGAACAATGAGTAATATAAATTATTATCAATAGTGAAAATATTTATTACCAACAAATTATTTCCATTTCTGCAATCGACAAGCGGATTTAAAAAATCTTGAAGAGAAGTGGGAGGAGGAGAAAGAACAGATTATCGTAACACGCGAAGCGAAGTTATCAAAAGGGGAAGGCCGTCGTCTTCTTCCATCGCGCCTCTCTCTCCCCCCGCACCCCCCAACTCGAGCACTGGCTATGGCCGCCTAGAGCCCTACAGCTCCGTCGCGCAGTGACCAGAACGCCGCCGCCGCCGCCGCCGCCGCCTCATCTTCTCGGCGAGGTACGACTCCTTCGTGCACTGAGCCCGCGCCGACGGCGTCGCTCCGGAGGAAGCTCAGCAGGCTCCGCGACGAGGTAAATTTCGACTCTTGGCCCTCCCCCTTCGATCGACACTCACGCCTCGACCGAATCCCGAACCGATTCGATAACCCCGCGGCGGTTCGCCCCTCACCGCCCAAGTTGAAGCAGTTTCTGCTCGCGGCTCGCTGAATCCGGCAGTGATCCTGAAGTATTCTGCTGACGGGTCTTGTGAATTAAAAGAAAGTTTGAGTCTTTATCCCCCGCTATCGATCGTGGGGATTGCCGCACTGTGGCGATTAAGCTAGGCCAAACACGAGCCAATCCGACCCAAAAAAATTTCGTATGGGATCGGGGTGGACCTCAGCTTGTTCACTGTCTTTTTCTTGTTCACAGGCGAGGCCAACCGAAACAACAGCAAGCTGAGGTTCGTTCCTGCGGACGTTCACCCGAAACCCATTCTTCCTCTTCGTTCTTTCATCGGCGACAAACAACAAACTGAGGTTGCAGAGCAGCTCGATGAAAAGTGTGTGTCTGCGCGCGCGCTATGCGAAAAGTGTAAGCTGTCTTCCTTCCTTCCTTTCCTCGATCGATTCGTTCGCGCTCTTGCGAAGAGATGGCGGTTGCAGAGCGTGATCTCGATCGCGCGCTGCGGATTTCACCTGCGATGGGTTTCTTGTGTTGGTTGTCTGATTGGGTGAGCCTGAATTCGATTCAGGTGAGAAGAAGCTGTCGAAGGTGATAGGTGGAAGGACGGAGCCAGCAACACTCGCGAAGGCGGTGGTCGCAAGATCAACGAGAACAACCTCCTCTCCAAGGAGTCGAGGTTACCCCCTCTCTCTCTTTTTCCCTTTTCTCCGGAAGCATTGGACTAGGCCATGGCCCGAGCCGACCCAATCGTGTGGATATTTCTTGTTCGGGTCTTGGTTCGGGTCTGGCCAAGCACAAATGTTCAATATTTCGGGTCAGGTCGGGTTGAATGAGAGAGCGCATTTTTTGGTAACGAACGAATGGAGAAATCTTCTAAGAACTGGGCCAACTTCGTAACTTACAAGCTGTTAACAACAGCCGTTTTACTTCCTCATGTAACAGTAATTAGTGAGTGGAAGAAGAAAGAAAGGATGTGACTAATACGGGAGAATGATAATTAAATATATATCAAGAGACTGGGGAAGACTCCGCGCGCCTTTCACGAGCGTATCATCACCCCTTCCTTGCTTTTCTCTTCCATATAAAGAATTCTCGATACCGTGTTGATCTGCATGCGTGTTACTGAATTCGGAAATGCTGAACAAGCGAAAGAATAACAGGCTTGTAGCTGAGCCGAGAGGGCACTGCAGATTCAGAACAGTAGATTCAGGTACAGAGTGATCCATCCAGCCATAGAGAAGATTGTGAATATGTGAACCCAAAACAGGACAGCAGCCGCCTCCCTACCGCAGCCGCGTAAGTTAGCAACCGCACCTGTGTGGACAAGATACGAGTGGTCAGTGGTTTCTTTTGCACACGTCCAAAGTATGTGGGGAGTAGATTTCAACATGCTAAAGTCCCAAACTAGTCCTTGCTTAGTGTTGTATCGATCAAATAGCTCTGACAACACGTTTAGACGATGTTAGTTTGGATACTTAAGCACACCCCTAGTTTCAAAGGCCAAAACCTCTCCGAACTCTCAACAAAACTCACTGTCATCGCCATGAGCTTCACCCATTTCCCACAATTTGTTTCGTTATCTTGATGATTTGATTCATACAGGTACCTCTCTCTCTTCGATGGCTCTCGTCCCTCCCCGTCAATTCTACCCATCAACGTTTCATGGAACCCGCTTCCACTTCCTGAGGTATGATTCTCCAACTCGTCGAAAGACCCACTCTCTGTGTGCGGCGAAGTTTAATGTCTTTTCTTTTGCATCCATTGAACAAAACCCTTGTAGGAAATCGAGTGTTTCGGCTCCTGCTAGAGGCAAGCCCGTTTCTTTGTTTAATCCCAGGTTAAGCTTTAGTAGCAGCAACGGTTGGTTAGATAAATGGAACGAGCCCAACAAGCAAAACAGCCCCAAATTGCCTCGAGCTGTGATGAATTACAGAAATGGCGGCGATACTGGTGGTGGCAGTGGGTCCACAATGCAGAGAATCATGGAGAAATTGAAGAAATTTGGATACGTGGATGATGGGTATGAGAGGAGAGAGAGACCGCCGGAAAGAGTGGTGGAGAAAGGATCTGTGGAGGATATCTTTTATGTGGAGGAAGGATTGTTGCCAAACACGCGAGGCGGGTTTTCGGCAGAGTCGAGAATTGCGGAAGCAAACGTGATTGGGGAGAGCAGTGGAGGAAGGTTTCCGTGGGATAAGCCAAAAGGGAAGGGGGAGGAAGAAGATTGGTCTGCAAGGAGTAAGAGCAAGACCTCAGTGGCGGAATTGACGGTTCCGGAGCCGGAGCTGAGGAGGTTGAGGAACTTGACTTTTCAGACAAAGAGCAAGATGAGGATTGGTGGAGGTGGTGTTAAGCAAGCGGTCGTTGACACGATTCACGAGAGGTGGAAGACCTCAGAGATTGTGAGGTTGAAAATTGAGGGTGCGGCTGCGCTTAACATGAAGAGGACACACGAGATATTGGAGGTATGCTTCTTCCATACATGTATTGATTTGTCAAGTCTCGTAACATTTATCTTCCTCTTGTTAACAAGGAATCTGTGGTTAATCTAATACGCTGCTTGATAGAAAGGTCTATGAGACTTGTACTTATACCAGATTTTCACGTCTCTTTAATTGAGGTGGTGGTTTTCTTGTTTGATGTTTATCAAGGTAGCTGAGATTGATTTGGTAGCTTCATGTGCGCTCTGTTTTAGCCACATAGACTACATTCAACTACTGATTTCACTGAAAATGCGCGAGAGATATGCAACCTATGTTTCAATAGCCAGATTTGTTCTAATGGTATTCAAGAGGATTGCGAATTTTCATTGGTCAGTTATTTATGAGTCAAAGTTTAGCATGGTTTAGATGAGTTTCAGCTTCCAACAATTGGACAGTGTTCAGATTATGTCTTTTGATTCATGTGCATCTGGCCCAAGCTCTAGTCAGTAATCAGATAAGCTATGATCACCTTTCACATAACCATTAAGATAGAATGCGCCTTTTGTTTTTTAAAGTTTCTAGTTTAATTAACATACTTGGTAGAAACTGGAAGCACGACATGAAGGTAATGGCCAGCTGTTGTTGATAATTATTCACTACCATTTTCATATTAGACAAGTATGGATCATGTAAACCCATGGAAATGGAATAGCATGCATTCTAGCTTGTTCTCTCAATCCACAATGCTGCTAGGCACTGCGGGCATTTAGTACTATCTTTAAATTGTCACGGTTTATAGCCCTGCAAAAACCAACCTAATTAATGGTACTATTAAAGGGTATTTAAGTATCATTATGTATTGATGATGCTTGTATGCACGTGTACAGAGGAAAACTGGTGGTCTTGTGGTTTGGAGGTCTGGAACGTCCATTTCGTTGTACAGAGGTGTGAGCTACAAAGACCCTTCAGTGCAACTGAATAAACAAATATATAGAAAAGAAGGAAGCTCAGCTACTTCATCAGCACCTGCTGATACCATTGGTAGGGATCCTTCGCAATATGGAAGCGGCGAGGATGCGCGGGCATCTGATATTGCATCTGGGAATAAAGATTCAGAGTCAACGCCAGAAGTTGAATATGAACATGAAATGGACAAATTGCTAGATAGCCTGGGTCCTAGGTACAGAGACTGGCCAGGATGTGAGCCCTTGCCTGTGGATGCAGACATGTTGCCTGGAACAGTTCCTGGTTACCAACCTCCTTTCAGAATCCTTCCTTATGGAGTACGAGCAACGATTAGCCAAAAGGAGGCAACGGCTTTGAGAAGGCTTGCTAGAGTACTTCCTCCACATTTTGCTTTAGGTATGCGATGTCGTCATCTTACTTGGTTGGCTCTCATAGTGGCATCCTCATTGTTCTTGTATTTTCTTGTACCCAGGAAGAAGCAGGCAGCTCCAAGGTTTGGCCGTGGCCATGATCAAGCTATGGGAAAAAAGTTCAATTGCGAAGATTGCACTAAAACGTGGCGTACAGCTTACAACTAGTGAGAGGATGGCGGAAGATCTTAAGGTAATTGCTCTGGGAAACTTGTCCAACCCCTTAAGTACTATGTTTGTTGTTTATTTTTATCTGATAGTTTACTCTAGTAATGTCTTGGATAATTTGTCACTGGACCTCAAAAACAATGGATGTCCATAGAATTGTGATCAAATCTTATTGCTTGTTTATTCTTCTCATGAAGGCAGTTTTTCACTTGAGTCTGCTGAAATTTTTTTGCGCAATCAAGAAAATTCATAATGAACTTACTAGTTCGTTTCTGATTGCATCGACTTTGGATTTTTTTGCCTTTTTTCATGAGCAGTAGACAAGTATGGTTTGAGTCAAGCTTTTTGATATAGAATTTGACAGGGGGAGTACTGCTCTCGAGAAACAAGGACTTCTTGGTCTTCTATCGAGGTAAAAATTTTCTCTCGCCAGAAGTCACTGAAGCATTATTGGAGAGGGAAAGACTAGCAAAGTCCCTCCAAGATGAGGAGGAGCAGGCTCGCTTGAGGGCATCAGCCTTGGTTGTTCCAACTGATCATATGTACGAGCAGCCTGGAAATACCGGTACGCTTATGGAGACTCTTGATGCCAATAAAAAGTGGGGAAAGAAGTTGGATGGACAGCACAAAGAAAAAGTAATGATGGAAGCAGAAATAACAAGGCACGCAAGCCTCGTCAGGAAGCTTGAAAGAAAGCTTGATTTTGTGAGTATTCTCAGTTCTTGTACAGCATCTCTCTTTGCTTTAAGAGCATAAATGGCCTCTTCCTGTAAATAATTGTCGTTAAAACCAAGCAACTTTAGTTCTAGTGAAAGCACAACTATTGTCAATGGGTCATTCGTGATTGATATCATGCTTGAAAAATTCCATTTCTTTTCTGCCATAAAGACATTGTTCAAAAGTATTGATCAAATAAGTAAGGTATTGATGCATAGTTGAATTCAATAATGAGGTGTGTAATTTATGTCTTAATATGCTGAAAGCATCAGCGGACATGGTGTTAGTACTAAATGTGCTATCTGCTTACAACCTAAATTTGAATAAATCTCCTAGGCTGAGAAAAGGCTATTTCGAGCTGAAAGAGCTTTGTCAAAGGTTGAGGAGTTCCTGAAACCAGCAGAACTGCGAGCAGACCCGGACAGCATCTCTGATGAAGAGAGATTCATGTTCCGCAAGCTTGGCTTAAGGATGAAAGCATTTTTGCTTCTTGGTAAAAACACTTGACATTACCATTCACGTGTTTAAACCCTGGAGACTAATACTTATATTGCTGATTGATTTCTTTCTTCCAGGAAGACGGGGTGTTTTTGATGGTACAGTGGAGAACATGCACTTGCATTGGAAGTATCGAGAGCTGGTGAAGATCATTCTGAAGTCGAAGACTTTCGACCATGTTAAGAAAATAGCTTTGGCTCTCGAAGCTGAGAGTGGTGGGGTCTTGGTTTCTGTAGACAAAGTCTCCAAAGGGTACGCCATTGTGGTGTTCCGCGGAAAGGATTATAAGCGGCCTTCCACCTTGAGGCCAAAGAATCTTCTAACAAAGAGGAAGGCTCTGGCTCGTTCTATTGAGCTTCAAAGACTCGAGGTACGGCTATGCAATTGCATCTATTTTCACCAAAATTCCTGATTTTCTGATATTAAATTTGTAGGTCCGCACATATCTCACCTTGTTTGATGTGCATGTTTGCATGTATCTGCGCTGACACTAGTGGTCTGCTCCAATAATATGTTCCTATCATTGTTGAGTTCCAGATATTAAAACAGAGTGCACTTGTGTGTATGCTAATCGGTATGCTTGAGTTTGGCTGGTAATTTTCCATTGCAGTCTTGGTTGGGAAACACATTTCTGAATATTGTGAAAGCACGATGGCATGAGTCACTTGTTGATGACCTGATGGCTGTCTAGCTTTGTTGAAGTTACATGGTTTCCTGATTTAAATGCTGAAAGCATCTAGATTGGCACTGGCATACGATATGTGTTATACATTGTGGTGCATTCTGGCATTACTATTCATGTGAGATGTCTATTTTTGGGGAGGGGATGATGAATATCGCAGATATTTCTGATGGTGCTCCGACTTCTCCATTCACGAGTCAGTGATTTTTTTTTCTGGAAGTATGTTGTTAGTTGAAACACTCAGAGATCTTTGCTGAAATGGTTTTTTTCTGTCGTTGAAACAGGCACTCCAAAATCACGTGTCCAATCTGCAGAAAAAGGTGGAGCAACTTCAATCCGAAATCGTAAGCCCCACGATACTTCTTGAATTTGGCCAGTTCGGTCCAGCTATCTAAATAGTAAAATACTTAACTCCACCATTAAAACCACTTGCACATTCACAGGAACAAATGAACCGCATGAAAGAGAAAGGCGACGATGCTTTTTACGACAGATTAGATTCTGCTTACCCCTCTGATGAGGAGGACAGTGAGGTATACCTTAGTTTGTTCTTATCTTGCTTTTCCTTCTATCTATTTTAAATTAGGTTCCAAGATACATGTTTCTTTTTTTGTTATCTGTTTCTGATCCTTTTAAATAGGAGGAAGGAGATGAGGGATATCTGGGGATGTCTAACAGCGAAAATGGTGGTGAAGATGAACACAGCAATCCGAGTTATGAACTGCTCTCAGAAGCCGATTTTTCAGATGATGAAGAGAACGAGGAGTCTCAACCAGATTCAGAAGACCTGACTGCACGTGCATATGCAGCATTGAGCACCACTGTGCAATAGGGGTGAAAATGGTTCGGTTTTCCTGAAAAACCGAACCTTACCGAACCGAACCGTTAGAGGTGCACCCTTGAAGTGAACCGAATCTCACTCGAATCGAATATGAACCGAACCGAAAAACCGGTTTGGTTCGGTTTGGTTCCGCTCAGTTTTCAGTTTCTTCTTCCTTTTTCTTTGTTTTTTCTTTATGCTTTTTATTCGTAAAAACTGAATTCCCCCAAGCGCAACAGTCGCAAAATTAAGACCCAAAAGGCCAAGAATCTTCAGTGTCGAAACCTTGAAATCTACATCTTCCTTCCACAAATTAAGCATAATCATAGCAGCGAACAGTCACAGAAATTCCTGGGAATCACGGCAACAGGAGAGATTCTTCACGAGAAAACAGCCAAAGCTGAAAACTTGACTGCCCAGAAATCGACCAAAACTCGTACTCAGATAGAACCGAAACAAAGAGAAAACTCAAGCACATCTGCCGAGCCAAAAGCTGAAGCTGCTAGAAAAAGCAACCAATGGCCACGGAGCGCTCAAGGAAATGCGCAAATCAACGATGGCGCAAGCTAGGGCCACGGACCCACAGACCGGCAAACCCCAGATCCAACACGCTGGAAACCGTGGCGGCTTCAGATGAATGAAGAGAAAAGAGGGAGGGAGGGAATGATCGTTCGATGGATTGAGATAAGGAAGGGGACTGGAGAAGATGGCGGCGATTGGGTCGGGGAAGCTCCTCAGATCTAGAGGGCGAGATGCTTAAACAAGGGGGTTGTTCGGTTTCTTCGTTTGAGAGGGGTGAGAATGAGAAATATTTTTACTTTAAGTTGGCTTTCAGTTCGGTTTGGTTAACCGAACCAAATTGAAATTACCCAAACCGAAATAAAAAAGATACGGTGATTTTCCATGATAAGTACCGAAACTGGAACCGAGCCAAAGTGCACGAAATTTTCGGTTCCGATTTTGGTTCGGATTTTCGGTTCGATTCTGACACCCTTGCCGTGCATGCCACAGGTCATGAGAAAGAAATAGGTCATAATTGGTCTTAGTCGCAGAACTGCAATGAAAAACGAACTTCAAGCATTTTCTGGCGTAACATTGAATGCTTGGACGAGTTTATAGCTTAAGCTCGTGTGAAGGAAGCATGATAACGATAGCTGCGCTTGTGGCCGTAGTTTCGCAGGTGTAAGATATTTTCTCCATCTCGTGTACAGAACGCGTGGGGTATAATATGAACATGGTAGGTTTTATACGGGCTGACCATTGTTCGACGATTTGATTAGATGAGGCAGTGCCATGCAAAGTGTGATTCTTTAGCCTTTTCCAGCATGTTAATCACGCTTGCTACGCCGCGTCCGAAACAAAAGGGGACCCTACAAACAGAAGTCCGAACCCGACGGGCATATAAAGTTCTTGGCAAGAACATGACTCATTTGTGGATGCTAGTTTTCTGTATTTCTCTTCTTTTCCTAAACATTGCCAATGATACCAACGGTAAATTGAGACTTGAGTTATCCAGAGGATCCAAACGGTGCTCATATTCTGTCTTCTATCGAAGGTTATGTTCCGTAACTCCTGCTGACTTTGCTTCTCAGCTTTGACTGAACTTTTTGTCAAGCTCTCTTCCAATGGGCAGATTGAGGTTAAACAATTATTTTAGTTGCTAAGTGATTAGGGTCTCTCCAAATAGATAGCTATTCACGTGGTCTTTGAGACGGTCAGACTTCTGCCATATTCGCTATCAAATATTTAGCTTGGTCCATAACTATACCGCAATCTTAATTCAAAGGGTTAAAATTGATCGCACGGCAACTCCATCAGGGTCAAAAGCGCGATTGCTCTCGCAAGGCTTTCGACATTCCATTCTCACAAGGATTTCGACTTTACAATCTCAGATTAATCTGGATGATATTTGCATTCAATATCGTCTCGTCATAATCGCTTTGTCCCAACATACACGATCATTTTTTTCTATGGCGATAAACCTATATATTAATCGGTTGACTAAAGCGGTGCTGTGTGTGAACATAGAAAGTCATCTGACCTAAAAGGAGAAATAAAAAAAAAGAGAGGAGAGAAATTAGAAAGTCAACCTCCATATTAGCCATCACCTGGTCTAGAGAATTGCTGATCTCATCTGATGGACTTCCCCTTTTGTCCGTTGATCTCGCATCAAACGCACCACACTTCTCGCTCAGCCCAGTTGGTATTAAACCGAAGACTATTCTTAGCGTTTGACCAGCTTTCGACGGTGACTCCTGAGCTGCCCCCTCCAAAAGATTTCCATGAAACCGCATGCGCAAAATTTGACTGCATAGGAGTCTCCGAGACTGGAGACAACATAGCTGACCACGTTTTAATTCCCCAAAAAAATGCCACGTTTTTAATTACCCTCTTCGAGCCTCCTATGTGAAAAGAAAACACGATGTCAGGACGACCGTTATAAATAACTGCTGCAGCAGAAATTCGAAAATCCCCGGCAAAAGTAGAAGGGAGAGAGAGAGGGAGAGGGAGAGGGAGAGAGGAAGAGACGAGGGTGTGTCATGGATTCGCTTTTCCAAGAAGAGCTTCAAAGCGACAGCTTCTGGTTCGATCAATTGGTGCTGCCGCCGCCCGTGAACCGGAGTGCCTTTTCGCCATACGCAGCATCGTCGCCTGTCGATCCGTACTGGCTGCCAGGTCAAGACCGAGGCTTCAAGCCGAACCCAGGGACGAACATGAACAAGCGGATGATGGAGTTCTTGAGGAGGAGCTGGGCCGAGCCGAGCCAGACCCAAGAGCTGGAAAGCGATCGGGGCTTCCGACACATGATGAACGAGCGGATGAGGAGGGAGAGGCAGAAGCATAGCTACTCGGCACTGCACTCCGTATTGCCTCATGGTACCAAGGTTTGTAAAGCTATTCTTTTATAGAGCGGGTTAACTCTCGATACCGGACAGAGCTTCAGAAAGCGGACTCAAATTCCTGGGCATGCCGCTTCTTGGGGCCGCCCACCCGCGAGTCTCCTGTCTTGGTAACTAGCCTGCTGCGGCAGGCTGGGGCAAATTTTTTGATCTGGTTTTGGACAAGTAGCATGCTCAAAAAGTCCCGGATACCCAATCATCGAAAAGAGAGTGTTAGCTTTTCACAAGTAAAATATTTTTGCATCTCTCTAACTCCGATGCGATTCTCGATTGCAGAATGATAAGAACTCCATCATCCAAACAGCTTGCATGAGGATCAAGGAGCTGGTGAGATACAAGCAAGAGCTGGAGAGACAGAACCGGGAGTTGAAGTCTTGTCCAAATGAGAAGAGAGGGGACAAAGCCGGAGGAGGGACCAAAATTAGAGTCAAGATTGCAAACCCAACGTCTGGAGTTGATTCCATGCTGGAGGTCCTCAAATGCTTGGACAACATGGGACTGAAAGTTTTGGCGATTCAAACGCAGTGCTCGGCTGACGAACTTCTCGCCGTAATCGAGGTTCAAAATGAGGTATATACACAACATATCCTATACCGATATACACTTATCACTATTTCATGACATCGACACATATAAGATCTTCATGCAACACACATTCGAAATTTTCCCAGTCCATGGAAAGGTCGACGTCTTTCGTTCCTATCGCCAAAGCTTGAATTTCGAAACACATGTTTTTTATGCGCGACCTCTTTTCGCATGTTGTTTTCATGCGTCGAATTGCCCGTCCGTTTTCGGTGTCTAGCTTGCGTTCTGACGTATTTTCTTCTCACGAGCAATTTTCACTGAGTTCTATGAAGTCCCGAGAGGTCTATTTACACATGGCAAATGGACGAAACAGTTGCAACGTTGACCAAGCCCTAGATTAGCTCGATCAACTTCGAGAAATAGTATTTGGTCAGAGTCATGAAGAAGAGAAAGGAAAGGTCAAACCTAGCGAAAGGATTAGTGACTAAGCTCCTTAATTAGCATTATTACCAATCGTTAATCGGCAAAACCTGCACGTGCGATGTTTGACGACAGGGCCTTTTGCTAGGAATTGTTTAGTGATTTTGACCATTCGTCGTCTTTCGTTGGTGCTAGAAGATTGAAGCAGCAAACGTTGAAAAGGTCATCCAGTGGACACTGCTCGAAGCCGAGAGGAAACTTCTTCACAATAATTTCGAGGGCAAGATGGACCGGTTAAGCTAACAACATACGAACATCGACCCCAAGTTCCTTCCACGTCAGCTGGGGACTTTTCTCCTCCTTACATGTTTGTGAATAGGACGAAATTTCCCTCCGACCCTACTTTTGATCGGCTAGTCAAAAGTTATGGATATCATCACCTGCAGATTTGATCAGATAAAGATGTGGGTAATGTTCTTACTTATAACTCATCAATCAAAAAGTATGGTTCTTCTTAAAAAAAATCGGAAGTATTATTAGAGAGAGTTTACTTCGATCAGGATTGTATGGAAATATGGTTCTCGTAAATAAAACATCAGCGTTTCCTAATGAGCTGCTTTTGACCAAATAAGGCCTTTTGTATTCGATCAAGTTTTGTCCACCGTGCTCTATGAGAAAGTTTATATTCATGTAGAGCGTTACCGAATTTAGAATTGAGATATCTATGCTTCAATCATCAACGGAAGATGGGGTTAACCTGTTTCACTTGTATGGTATTGGATGCGTACGCATGCGAAAGCTTTCTAATTAATTCACTCAGAGACGCTACATGCTAACCACAAGTAATTGAAAAGTAGGGTGATATGATTCTAGTGGATAAACCAAAAGATATAGGACGTTGAAGGGTCAAAAACGCCGTCGAAGGAACCCAATGACTTAGCGTTGATATGAGAGAGGGGTCAACGAAGCCGCTGATCCAAAACCATCATGCAAAGGCACAAGAAATTGACAATTCAAGCGAGACCCACCAAGGTTTGATGACCAGCCAATCCTTTTCTGACTCTTTGAGTAATGCACACGGGCACGCATATGTAAGTATAGTCTTAGGAATCTTGGAAGAAATTGTGGGGAATCTCGTGGGTTGTCCCCGTACATGTTGATAATGATCTAAAGTTGTCCGTGGTAAGAGGTTCGTCTTTTAGCGCCTCGTCTTTTAGCGCCTACTAGGGAAGGACTTCACGTGATGAATGTTACACGCTAGCTTGTATTTAGTTGATGAAAACAGACAATCGAATGGGATGTGGATGTTTGTTTTCATTCGCGTTCGCACGTACTGTTTTCTTCTTCATCAGATCACATTAAGTTTCATGTTTTGAACCTCACAATATTCAAATCCCCCAATGTGGGCATCTCGCCAAGCCCCTCTCTTGGCGGCCATATCTGAACAAGTTCTCTGCAACGCCCTCCCCTCCATGACCTGGCTATCGAGAGACACCTCCAGATCTCATTGCTTTCGCCAAAATTGCATCTTCAATGACAACGAGACAGTGCTCAGCACGCAACGATGAGCTCCTCCAAGGGTGATGAAGATGAACATGACGTCCATGAGCCCTGCCGAAGGGAGAGAGCCCCTGTAAAAATTTGTGGTGGAAGGCCAAGCGGCGAAGATCGCCCTAAACGTGTACACCCAGTGGTAGCACGGTCATGGAAGGATTCAAATGAAGAAGAATCATAATGGACAAGCCCATTAACTTCGAAGGAAGAATCTGTTTTTTTAATGTAAAAGCCAACTGCGTTGATAGACGACGTCAGGGGGCAACCTAATAAACCTAATCAAATAGATGATCGATTTCAATTCATATCAACATGGATCAGAGCTGGAACTCAGCCTCTATGTACAATTGTATTCAAACGTGTGTGAATACCAGATCACATGTATCAATATAACTACACAGCAGAATTGGTACTGTGAATGCCCGGTGATTTGACTATAATACAAACTAAACTGTCAAATTTGCATCTTTTGCAGGGCTTCGAAACTTCAATTAACCCAGGCTCGTAACAGCACCTTTCCCATGTAAGACATAACAGAACAGGACAACTAGAAAAAAGTTTAGCACCATGACTTCATAGGAGCTACCGCACAATGTATGAACCATCCAGAAAATTCGCAACATTCTGTGAATGCCTCAACTGCTACCACAACTTATATTTTAACTAAATGAAGAATTCTGCCTCAGATGTATCACTGACACTCTTGAAACATTAGCTAAAGAAACATAGCAACTGACATCCAAAATAAAGACAATTGCAAAAAGAAACATGGTCGTCCTTGCAAAAAGAAAGACAATTGCGATGGCCTCCCAGTTTGCCCCGTTTCCAATTTACTTGAGAGGAATGAACCTTGACGAATGGGTGGCACCAATACCTGGTCTGCCGTGCTTGACAGGCTTGTAACTGATGGAGAATTCAGCCAGGTAATGTCCAATCATCTCAGGCTTTATTTCGACTTGGTTGAAGGTTTTACCATTGTAGACTCCAATGATGCTTCCAATCATCTCTGGGACAATGATCATGTTGCGCAGGTGAGTTCTAACTGGTTCGGGCTTCTCACCTGGGGGAGCCTCCCTTTTCTGATCCATTAGAGATGAAAAAAGGATTCAATAACCAAGGTTTAACTTATTGAATATGTAGTTAAATGATAGATTGAGTCAAACATAGTGGAACTGGAAGAACGTGCAATGATCCATCAGTCCCGGATGCCTAACTAGAAGTAAACAACATAATACTCCCAAGCAAGAAAAAGTTTTAGGTCCTCCAAACCTAACTAGAATCCGTTATGTTCACAGGTATCACGCAAGCATTAAGCACTCAAACATCAAGTATCAGCTTAATTATACTTTTAACGTTTTCTTTTTAACTTTCATAAAACTCCACATCATATCATTACTTTACTGCTCTATACAAATAACAGATTATGGCTTAGATGATTTCAAAGTACTAATGACCCATTAAGAAAGGAGATACATGAGTATCTAAAATTTCCTACAAACTAATGTATTTGGAAGCCAGTTCTCTCCAATATTTTCTTCAAAAAAGGACTAACATCCCAAGGGAATATGTAAGATGGATTTAGTAGGCAAGCAGCACTTGGGGCCATTCACCTGTGGATCCATCTCAGCGGTTGTCTGGCCGCCGCTGATTTAACAGCTATTAATATCTGCACCATCGTTCAAGGCCACACTAACAAGTGGAGGGAGGCCTATATACGAATGCAAAACTCCTAACTAAATATCAGCAGTCAGCCCTCATGATTCCACTCAAATTACTATGCCCCCGGCGTCAAGTCAACGAATTTTTAAATCACCAGCTTTGACATAGAACTTGAACAATCTTTACGGCGGAAAACGATCCACTATCACAAGAAAAAAGTGATTGCCCATTTCACATTCTTATTAATTCATAATAACAGATCCTCTTGATTAGAGAACGACATTGAAAATTGCTCTCAACTATACACTGCTATGCTTTACCTCAGCCGCATTGACTCCTTTCAAAAACACAAAGCCCCCCGAAGCACAGTAAGTCAAGTATCAACCATTGCAATGGTAAAGCACCAATATTGAACAGCAAAACCATCACATGAAAACTATCAGATTCCACATTCGATGCGCAAAAGAAACCAATACTACATAAATATAACTCATTTCACAATGCTTGCGGTAATAGAGTGTAATCAAACTCGCACATTAGATAGAGACAGCCAAAAGGAGCATGCTTTGAAACACAGCGGCGATCAGCAAACGAAATGCACTCATGGGGCAAACAACAATGAACGAGAAACAAGCAATTACCGCTTTGCGCAGCTTCTTGATCAGAGCCATAGGCTTCCTCTTGAGACCTCTCTGGAACCTATCCAAAACCAACAAAATCAAACCACGCAAAACCACAACATCAACTCAACAGTCCAATCTCCGAGCAATCTCAAGATCGCTACAACACAGGGGCACAACAAATGAGAGCAGGTACCTTCTGCGAGCACGGGCGGTGAAGAGCTTGACGAGCTCGTCCGTGGACATGTCGAGGAGCGCGTCCAGATCGACGCCCCTGAAGGAGAACTTCTTGAACGTCCTCTTCTTCGGCTGGCCCGCGACCGCGACGTCCGCCTCCACGTCCGCCTGCAAAGAAGAGACCAGAACCGCATCCGCCATCGGTGAGCCAAACTCAAGCTAGAATCTCAAGCCGCGAGCAACGAAGAAGGAGGAGGAGGAGTCACCATGGTTCCTCTGTTAGCAGGAAACGGGAAGATGCGATGCGGCGGCGAAGCTCGAGCAGAGGAGGAGGAGGGTGGTGGCCGCTAGCGGAGGGAGCTGAGCAATTATATAGGGGCATGGAAGTGGCGAAGCGTTAGCCCTAGATTGCGAGTTCTTGTGGGCTTGGGCCGTTGCATTGGGCCTTCCCATTTGCTTCAGTTGAATTTGGGCCTATTGGGCCTTACAAGGATTTTTTCTAGGCCTTTTTTTTGGGTACTTTAATTGGATGAAAATGAAAAAAAAAATTAATCTAATACTAGGGCAAAACGCAAAACCATTTGAAACACGTAAAGGAAACAAGTCGGACGGGAAGTGGCGTCTCCAGTGACGGTCAGTTTGATAATAAGGTAAGAAATCAAAGCATCTTGGGCTGATCTCATGACTCGGTCTGGAATTCGCCCTATGAAACAAGGCATGAAACGAAGCGTGATTCATAAAAATTCGATTGGTTAATATGGGTGGTAGGATACTTATTTGGTCCTATGAGTCTCCCGCGACATGCTTTTGGTACTTTTTTGCTATTTTGTTTGTTCGTGGACGCAAGAAAATATGTGTAGAGACCTTAATTTTGACATCGATGCTCTTACTAGCCCCAAAAGACCGATGGCCCAGGAATTGACTGCACTTGGACCGGAATATGTGAACATCGATATTAGCTCGAATGATTTTGCACCTTGCACGGATTGGTGCAAGTGAATCGATTACTTGTGAGCTACTCGACTTCAACTAGTAAGACTACTCTAGCTTGGGTGGTAAAGTTTGAGTCGAGTTCGAAGGTATCGAGTACTTAGTTGAGTTGAACTCAAACATGAAAATACTTAGCTCGAGTATCTCGCAAGCCTAATCAGGTAATGAAAATTTAATCTATTTTAATTATACATACATTTATGAGTATGAATAAATACCGAAAATTATGAATCTTCCAATTATAGATTATTCTCTTGATTCGAGCTTAAGTTTAATTCAGGCTTTTAGTAGAACTTATTGATCAATTAATTCGACTCGAGTTGAGCTCAAGCTTGAAAAATCAAGCTACATCGAGATTGGGTTGAGTATCGAGCCTTGAACACTAAAGCCAAGTCAAATTTTAGTATTAAACTCCATCGACTTGACTCGATTACACTGTCATGTGAATGTAAGTTTCGCGTCCATTCGATCGGTAACTCGCTTGGCTCAGTTTTTTTTTTTTTTTGGTCAGAAAAGGAAATGACTTTCATTACTAGTAATAAGTATGTGGATACACTTCGTTTGCTTAAGAACAAAGAAGCTCTAAGAGGGATGAAGAGGGGTTCAAAAGCCAATTTCGTGGTAATCTATTTGTACTCTGAGCCTTAACCACCCAATCAGCAACTCTATTAGATTCTTTATTAATATGGGCTAACTTTATATCCTTGAAAGATTTGAGGAGCGAGTGGGCTTTTTTGATAAGGCCTTGTACTTTCCAGCCAATTTGCGCTCCTCTAGTGAGTGTGCTTATCAGATCATAATAGTCTGACTCCACTTTAAGTGAGACTTCAGTTCGCGTGGAGAAATACAGTAGAGTTTCCACTATGGCTTGCACCTCCACCTGAGCTACTAAAGACGCCATAATAGATTGCGTGAAACCGTCAATTAGCTTCCTAGAGCTATCGCGACAGACACCTACCATTGCGCCTTCATTTGTTCCAAGCAAGTAGGCTCCATCAATGTTAATTTTTAGTTCTTCCGATTCTAGTTGCTACCATTGATGGAGGCGGAAACTTGCTGCTGTTATAGTTTCCTTCTTCCCAGGGAGCCACCGATCAAGATTTCGTTGCATTGCAATTGCTTCGTGCATTAATTCCTCTAGGTTTGGCTTTTGCGCTCAAAAAACTGAGTGGTTTCGAGCTTTCCAAATTTGCCAAAGAACAAAAGTAAGAAGCTCAAAAGTGACAAAGGTATGCCTAAATTTAGCTATCCACGCTTCGAATCGCGTCAAACCTTGGGCGGAGACATTGATGTTCAAAGCTGTAATTTTCCAAAATTTCCTCATCCGTGGACAAAGAAGGAGAGCTTGTTCTACCGTTTTAGGGCTTTGATTACAGAGGCTGCAGAGTGGGTGAGGTAAGATTTTCCCTCAGTTTAGGTTATCCTTGGTAGGAAGGGCATTTTGGCAAGAGCTCCATAGAATTTTTTTTATTTTGGGGTAGGTGTGGGATTGCCATATCTTCATCCACGATGATTTGGGGATTTTATAAGAGGACGATGCCTTTTCCGAAGCTTGGTTGGTTGTTTCCTATCTGCCACTATTATATGTACTCTTTATTGTAAAACTTCCAGATTTTGAAGGTGTCCACACCCTTCTATTTTCCATTTCCTGGCTCCCCAAGGCAGTAGCTAAAATTTCATTGCTGGTATCTGGATCAAAAAGTTTATGTACTAGTTGCTCATTCCAACATTCCTCTTCTTTTATAATTAGATATGACACCATTCTAAGTTTGTTTCTGCTTGAGGGCCCCCCAATCAAACCCCGTTTAAGCTATATGTCTTCTCTGATGTTAATCGTTTCCCCATTACCGACTACCCATCTGATTGATGGTTGTATAGCATCTCTTCCAATAACAAGGCTTTGCCATCCCCATGAAGATCTGCTTCCTTTCCTAGCGCGCCAGAAATTCTCTCTTGGGAAATATTTTCTTTTTAGAAAACCACTCCACAAAGACGAAAGATCTTGTGATATCCTCCATGCTTGTTTTCCCAACATACCCTTGTTGAAAGGCAATAGATCTCAAAACTCAAGGCCTCCGGCATCCTTTATATACTTCAAGGTTTACCACATTTTCCAATGGAAACCCATTTGCTTTATGTTGTTTTTCCAACGGAACGCAGCTATCTTTTTCTCAATAGCTCAGTAAATGGAGACTGGAATTTTAAAAATCGACATCGCATACCGAGGTAATGCTTGTACTACTGATTTAATGAGGACTTCCTTTCTCGTTTTCGATATCAGATTTTCCTTCCAACCTTCAAGCTTCTTGTTTACTCTCGCAATAATCCAAGCAAACATCTGTTTTTTCGATTCCCTCCAATCATATGGAATGCCTAAATATTTGCCCTTTTTCTATCTCCAGGACCCTCAGTTGTTATACCATATTTCTTCTCAAATTCTGTGGGCACTCCTTGCTAAAAATGATTCCCGATTTGTTTAAATTGACCGTTTGGCATGAAACAAAGTAGTATTGGTTCAGAATTGAAGCAATATTTTGGTATTAAATGATTGCCCCATCTAGAAAGAATATCGAGTCATCCATGAATAACAAGTGGGATAAAGTGGAGCAATAACTGTTGAAACAAATTCCTTTGATGTTTTCATCCCCCACAGCTTTTTACATCAGTAAAGACAGTACATTGGCAACCAATATAAATAGATAGGGGGATAACAAATCACCTTGTCGAATACCCCTCAAAGGTTGAAAGTAGGGCAATGGCTCTCCATTTAATTTAACACTGAAAGTCACCGTAGAAACACATTGCATTATCCAATTTACCCATTTTGTGCAAAAACCAAATTTCATCAAGTAAGCTTCTAGGAAATCCCACTCTATTCGATTGTACGCTTTTTTCATATCTAGTTTCAGCACCACCTGGGACTTTCTCTTTTTCTTTCTCACCCTTAGCTGATGAAGCACCTCTTGGACAATTAGGATATTATCTTAGATTTGTCGTCCACTAACAAAAGCACTTTGCTACATAGAAGCCAAGGCTTTAGTATGTTAGCCAAGACTTTTGAGATGATTTTATAAATGAAATTGCACAAATTTATAGGGCGATACTGTTCCAATCTCTCCTAGTTAGGTACTTTGGGAATAGAGGAGATATGAGTCTTGTTTAAATTTGGATTTAACATTCCAGATGTAAAGAAATTCTGCATCTCCTTGAATACATCTTGCTGAACCTCTTCCAAAAGTGTTGATAGAATTGTCTATTTAGTTCATCCGGCCCTGGTGCCTTAGTGGATCCCAACTGAAAAACTGCTGACTTTACTTCCTCTAGTGTCACTTAAGTTGTTAGACAACAGTTTATTTCTTCTCCAAGCAAGCTATGACAATTTTCTAACACTAGTTGAAAACTGCGAGGGCCCTCCGAAGTTTAAAGATTCTGAAAGAAATTCTCCGTTGATTACTTTAATTGATCAACATCTCGTATCCATTCCTCATTTTCAAATTTTAGCATTGTAATTCTATTCCTTTGTTGTCTCTATATGGTGGTAGCATGAAAATACTTTGTATTTTTGTCTCCCCACTTTGACCAATTTATTCTCGATCTTAATCCTCAATACATTTCTTCCTGCCTCCACAGTTTTTTTATTTCTTCCTTTAGTGATTGAACTCTTTGTCGGTCCTGTCCTCCACTCGAATGGTCTGTAAGTTGCTGGATTTCCTTCTTCAGACTCTTGATTTGTTTATGAGCATTCGTGAACTTCTTTTACTCCAAACTTCTAGTTCACCTAAAACTCTTTTTAGCTTTGTCAACAAGTTCTAGTTTGTATCTTTTGCCTTCAGCCAAGCATCTCTTGCTATTTCCCCATATTCAACCTCTTTATGCCAAAAAGCTTCAAACTTAAATTCTTTTCTCCTTTTTGCGTGTCTTGGGGAGAGAGAAATTAATAACGGGGCTATGGTCGAAACCAATAGCCGGTAATGCATAAACCTCTTCCAGAAAAGTGACTCTCCACTCCATAGAACATACTGCTCGATCTAGTCTTTCCTTCACATATGCATCTCCTTCCCTATTGTTAGCCCATGTATATGCACACCCTTTGCTCTCTAGGTCCATGAAACAACAAGAATCTAAGAAATCCTGAAAAGCTTTCATTCTGTAGTTATCTGCCAAACGCTTTCCAACTTTTTCCCAAAGGTAAAGAACTTCATTGAAATACCCAGCACAAACCCATGGACGGTTGTTGGAGTAACTTATCTGGTAAAATTCCCCCCAAAGGTGAAGTCTTGCTTGAAAGTCATTAGGTGCATAAACAAAAGTGATATACATTCTCCGCCTGCTTTCTATCTGCTCCCCAACCACAACCACAAAGTGTGAAGAGTGTGACTCCGCTTTAACTGAGATTCTATCATCCCAAATGAGTTCCAACCCCCCTGCAATCCCTACTGGATTCACCACAAAAAAGTTCTGATACTGCAAACGTTGCTTTAAACGAAAAACCACTTCTTCTTAGTTTTTTGTTTCCATTAATAACAGCAAACTAGGCCTCTCCTCAACCACTAGAGCTTGGATGGCTTGAATTGTCAGGGGTGTGCCCAACCCTTAACAATTCTAATACAAGAAATTCATGTGTAACCCGGTGGCTTGTTCGGGCTAGCCACCAGAGCCCAATGTTTATTCTCTGCTGCCAATTGTACAGCGTTTCATCAAGTGTTGACATGTTAGATTGCTGAGTATTATAGGGGTTGTACCTCCTTGCTTTCTTGCCAACTGGAATTTTCTTTTCACAAAACTTTTTCTTTTGATAAACTGGGACTAGGGTCATAATTACCTCTGTTTGTGCAGGATTCGTGTCATAAGATGGGATTACTTCAATCATTTGGCTGTCCTGCACTTCAAAATTGTAATCTCCAGTAAGTACCTCCTTTCCCTTCCCCACCGTGCTGTTGTTTGGTTGCTTCAGTTGGCTGGAGGTCCCTAGTTCATATAGCACCATCTGTCCAGGGTTTGGCGGAGTACCTAAGACCACTTCTTCTTCGCTGCTAGCCTTTTCCTTTCTCCTGTAAAAAATCTTCCAGAAAGGGCTTTTTTCTTGATCCTCAGTCTTTAACCATGAGCCAAAAATACATCCATTATCTGAAGTGAAATTTTTTTCCTTATACGGTACCTCCTCACAGTAGGTAGCATAGTGACCTATCTTGCTGCAAAAGAAACAATAGTGTGGGAGTCTCTCATGTTTAAAGTCAAGCCATACTTTCTTCTCTTCGTTGCTGATAATAAAGCCCGACTGTAGAGGAAACGACAGGTTCAATTTCACTCTAGCTTTTCTTATTTTAACAGAGGCATTGCCTTTTGTTTCGATTTTAACAGCCAAGACCACTCCAATATCGTTTGCTATCCGGCGAACCGCATCTTCCGTAATCCATTCACATAGCAGCCCGTGGATATGAACTCAGAAATCACACAAACTAAAATCATAGCATTGGGGAGCAATATTCGTCTCCCATGATTTTAAGACAAGCATATGGTTTACAAAGGACCAAGGACCAAAGTCCAGTACCTTGTTCTTAGTAATCTCAGTATCAAAAGTGAAACAGAATATACCTGGTCGTAGCTGGGTGATTTCCACACTTTCTAACCTCCATGCTTTCCTCATTGTATTTTGAAATGCCTAGAAGTTAATCTTTGGGTTTGTATGTAGCTGTCCAAGAAGAGCGTGTTTACATTCCTTCAGTTATTCCATAGAGGCCATATTCTCCATTGGCCTGATGATGTTGGTTGACCACATTCTCCCTAATCATTTTCAGAGGGACGCCAATCTTTGCTCTGAGTCTTCCGCTTCATCCATGTCGGCCAAGCTAAAAGGATTCACACTTAGAGATCGGACAAACCAAAAAGAAATGGAAGATTTGGGGTAGGTGGATGGAAAGTGGTTAGGTTTTTTTGTGCATTGGGTGGAAAAGGGTTTGGGTTTTAAGGTTAGTTAGGGTTTTGAGCTATCCCAAAAGGTAGAGAGGGGCTCTTCCGAGAAGTGAGAACATCCGGTTTGCTTGGCTTAGTTGAGACCTCGGATTTTCAAGTAGCGACTAAGTCAAGATACTCGTAAGTATGCTCTTTCGTCCCTTACACATATAGAAGCCCAAAAAAATTGGATCCAAAGTGAAACATGTGCTTCTGTTTTTGCAATAGGATCCCAACTCTTAAAATTATAAATGGTAAAAGCCATAAAAAAAACTCCAAATTATGACCACTGTGATAAATTTATCATGAACATTTTTTGTAATATAAAAATCCCTAAACTACGCTTATTGTGACATATTTAGTAAAAAAATTTTATTGTGACTCAAAACATCGTAAATTCGTACCCATGTGACACAATTACCCTCATTCAAAGTTTTTTCAAATGATTTTCCAGCTAAAATATATTTTTTGCTTTACTCAAGCCGCTCGGGCATCATGTCAACATCTTTAGCCTTCCGTTGATCATGCAGGTAAATTTTTAACCGTGTTCGTTAACGGAAACTTGACAGAGGGTAGATATATTACATAAGTACAAGTGTGGGATTTTTTTTCATGAAAACATGGGAAAATTACCAAAAAGTCCTAATCTTATTGCAATTGAGCCAATTCAACCGTAGATTTTTTTTGCCAATTTAGTCCTAAATATTTTTGCATGTATGCCAATTTAATCTATCCGATCAACGTTGACATGAAATTTTTCAAATATTTTTTATTTTCTTCCTTCTTTTCTTTTTTTCTTTCTCACAACGGCCAGTGAGGCTCACCAACCATTGGGCGAGGCCTAGGAGCTATGGGCGGGGCAGCCTCACTCACGTCTTGTGATCTGGAAGCGAGGTTTGGGGGCTACATGTGAGGCGCCCATTGCCTTGCCAGCCGTGGGCGAGGCCATGGCAAGGCTAGCCATGCCCAAATTCAAGCGAGGGCTTTGCCACCTTCACTTAGTGGCCGGTAGGGTAAAAAAAACAAAGAAGGAAAAAAAAAAAGAAAAATAAAAAAATTGGAGAAAAAATTATTAAAAAATTGCTATGTCAAGATCGAGCGAATAGCTAACGTCCACGTTAGTGCGAGCCGGTCAAAATTGGCTAAATGGACTGAATTGATACAGTTGCAATAGATTTATAACTTTTTTGTATTTTTTTCCAAAAAAAATTCAGGACAATTGCATCATAGTGATTATAACTTGGAAGTTTTTGGTAGCTTTTTCCTTATATATATAAAGGGTTAATACGATGAAAAACTTCAAACTAATACACTTATGATAAATTTACCCCAAACTGATTTTTTGACTACCAAAAATTTTGAAACCGTACATTTGTGATAAATTTACTCCAAACAAATTTTTTGACTACCAAAAATCCCAAACTTGTATATCCGTGATAGATTTAACCTCTGTTCATTTCCGTCAAATTTTACTATTGAATTTGCTGTCATGGATGATACATGGTGACGCGATATGGTGACGTGGCAAGTATACGTGGACATCCATCAAGCAAATGCCATGAAAAACCCCAAATTGATCCGCTAACGGAAGGTAAATTTGTCACAAAATTACCTATTTGAGGGTTTTTGATGATCAAAATATTAATTTAGGGTAAATTTTTCACAAGTATACCGATTCGGAATTTTTTGTGGTAAAAAAATTAATTTGGGCTAAATTTGTCATAGTACCAATTTGGAGTTTTTGGTGACAAAAAAATTAGTTTGGGTTGTCACAAGTATATTGGTTTGAGGCTTTTCGTAGTATTAACTCAATTATAAAAATACCATATGAGCCAATAACAAGATATGGGGCTTTCCTCTCCGCATATCAAATACACAAATATCAAGTCAATGTACAAAACAAGAGATGAGAAAAGCAAAAGCACAAGTGTTCCGCAAAAGCCAGCCATTCGATTAGAAGGGGATTGGGCAGCTGAATCACGGGACCGAGACTTCACCTCTTTTGGTCTTCGACCTTCTTAACGACGGCCATCAACTCGGAAAGGAGACTTGCCCTTGATGGTGATAGAAGAACACCGTTCCAAACTGAACCAGGTTCGTAGATCGGGCTCGGATCCGGGTAAAGTTCATATATGGATTCAGCATCCGGGTTCAATTTGCTCAATGCAGTCAGCCACTTGATCTCTTCTGGATCAACAAGTAATTTGTTTCCCCCATCTTTCCATGCCATCAACTGCATTTCCCACACTCCAATATAATCAAATTTCTCGTCCATGAGAAAGCTATTAACAGGGACAAGATATCTAAGTGCATAGGCTAATCCATTGTCATTGATTAGGACTTATAAGACAGGTAAAATAGTTGATAAGCCAATCGCGGAACAGGAATTTCACATGGATGAGCAACCCGCTGCGAAATATGAGAACGGCATGATTCTGGATAAAAGTTTAGGAACCCAATGAGCCAATTAGAATTTAGGATTGACGTTGCACGTCGGTCAAAACTATTCGTGAATCCAATTGAACCAATCGAAGGTTCATGGATGACATTTTTCTGTTGAACGAAAGTTTTGTTAACGACAGTGAGATTATCTCGAAAACATTGTCATCTGTTACTGTGGAGAGGAAAAGATGAGAAAGTGAACAAGACTTACCGAAGGTGAGCCACCTGTAGCATTGGTACAATAGAGCCTGGCGTTGTCAACGAGCTGGCAATACCTTGGAAATGCTTCTGCGAATCTCTTGTGGGACTTCAGCTGGGAGTTCACTCTCACAGCTCTACCCGTGTTTATGGCTCTCCTGTATTAATGTCGAAACAGTCGTGATCAATTGATTAGTCAATCAGTGCGATCTATTCATAGCATTAACTCAGTGTAAATAAACCATCTGAACCCTGCCGAATAGGTAGGAGATTGTTACCTAATGCCTCTGATGACAGCAAGATAAGCATCACATACAACCCCAACAAGCTCAATTCTGTACGGCTTCCTATTGAGATCATTACCATGTTCTCCTTCTTCTTCCCCTTCTTCACCATCCGGAATACGCTCCCAATAGTTCTCGGTGATGGTGCCATCACTGGTGACCTTGTATCCGACCCCCATTCGGTAACGAGACTTGTGGACATTACGAACCATCTCGATCGTCTGATTCACAAACGGCTCCCATGCAAGTGTGCCATCCATGATCACGTCTCTTCCTTCATTGAGTGCGGTCACCAGAACTGAAGATGCAGCATCAGTTGATGACTGGTGAACCTGTGTGTCGAGGGTACACGATACAGAGCGCACGAGTCCCACATATTACTATGGTCAGCCGATATAAGCTAGGCAAAGATCAAGAGATTAACGAGAAGCTAGGGAAGAATGATGCACACCAATTCAGCAGTTTGGAGCATGTCGCCATGACGACCCTTTGAATTGAGGGCCTTATATATGACATCTGTCTCCTTGAATGCGTCGGCCTCCACAACCACCGCATTTGGCGCTGCTTCGGCCCAAAATGGTCTGCCAAAAAACCCCCCAACAAACCAGTTCAATCTTCCTGATTAGGAGAGAAATATTCCTCTGATTCTTGCTAGAGGTTCTCGATCCAATCCATACCGAAAAGGGCAATCCAAGATCATATGCAGAAACAAGTGGGAAAAAGATGAGTGCATATTTACTGTTTAAGGATGTCTTTAAGGACGGTGCTCTTCCCTGCTCCCATGCCTCCACCCATGAACAAGAGGACCGGGCTTCTCTCACTGAGAGCCACCGGGACCATCACGTCGACGCACTCGTCGCCTTTGTGTACAGACCCGCCGATCACCTTCATCTCATTTACTAAAGTAGAGAAAACCCTCGTTACCTTCAAGTCCTCGGTCACCTTCTCAAATCTCTGTTTCCTGTTGCAGTCAAAGAGCAAACATATCGTAACTTTCATCAAATGGTCGAAAGCTGTTTTTTTTTCTTTTTTGGCTAGAAAATTTGAAGGATGTTAAGAAGTAAGTGTGCTATACATACATTATATAGCATATTTCACAATTTTCAATCTCATATGTAGGTCGGGCCTTACACTTAATTAGAAAAATGACATGTTAATTGTAGGTTTATGTACTAACAAACAGATCACTGAAAGGAGGAAAATATACAAAGTAACATGAAAAACAATCATGATGAAAATTAAGATGGTGGTTTTTGGCTCAAGTCTAAGTGGGAACACTCCAGGAATAAAATCCCAAACGCATCAGGCCCATGTGTGGAAATACGCCCCATAAAATCGCCCGAGAAAGTGAACCGATCGATATTGCAAAGCTGATTCGGACATCACCTGACCGCTTATGTAAAGGAGAAAAGAAACAGAGACGGTGTGCTAGGATGCATTTCTAAAGTCTTTGCTCTATACGGAGTCAGAAGAATCTTTTGTTCTCCCATCAAGATGTTAAAAACCGACCAAGAAACATGCATGGAAAGCATATTGCACAACGAAAGAGAAGTCCAAAGAAAAATTAACAATTCAAGATGATGACATTGACTCTTAAACTATAGTTTCCCCAGGAAGATTGTCGATCACAAAGTGTAGCAACATGCAAAAATTTTCATGCAGGGAGCCCTATCATTAACCAAATCTTTTAAGATTTGCCCAGTGATCTAGTAGATGAGTTTCATTATGCACATATACACCATTGCTTAATTTGCCTCTAAGGCTTCGTTTATTTCGCGGAAAATGAATAATTTAGAAACTATTTTCCTAAAAAGATCACTTATATCTTTTAGAAAAATGAATACATTTTCACAGCCTGCGAAAATTTTTAAATATAAATTGTTGTCGATAATAAAAATATTTTCTATTAACTAATTTTTTCAAGCAATACAAGTTCATTCGTAGAAAAAAAATTAAATTATTTATTTTTTGCGAAATAAACAAAGCCTAAATTAGATTATTAGATTAATACCATGAAAAATCTCAAACCGGGTCACCTGTGATAAATTTACCTCAATCTAATTTTTTTACCACAAAAAACTCAAAACTAGCACACATTTGACAATTTACCAAAATTAATTTTTTTACCACAAAAAACCCTAAACTAGCGTACTTGTAATAAAGTTACCCTTCATTAGTTTCCGTTAAGTTGGATTAATATCATGAAAAATCCCAAATTAATACACCTGTGACAAATAAAGAATAAAACCCCCAAACCGATACAATCATCAACCGTCACGTGTCATCCAACTCAGCAAATTGATGGTAAAAATTAACGGAAACTAATAAAGGTCAATTTGTCACAGATATACCAGTTTGAAATTTTTGATAGTCAACAAATGTGTTTGAGGTAAATTTATCACAAACGTACCCGTTTAGGATTTCTATGGTATTCACCCTAAATTATTTGAGGGACATTCAACTGTCGGCTCTAAAAGACTTCCACGATGCCCTAATAGTCCTCCATATGTGGACCTGTGGATGTGGACTTATGGGTCACTTCGAGATGAGAATAGGTTATTTAGTGCGCTCATTAGTTGTTCCCAAAAAATTATTTAATGAGCTTCGTGTGTGGCTAATCCACAAATTAACTATCGGTACGCCAACGCATTCCCAGTATGGAATGATTAAAGAATTGCATAGAATCCAAAAATGACCTTTCGAGATCTTTAATTGACTAATCCTTTCGTCCGCAATATTGACATAATTTTGAAAGAGATGATTGAGACGGATGAAAGGATAAAATGAATGTGAAAGCAAGGAAAGTACATTAACGAAACCCGCTTTAATGTATGTACATTCTCGTGAATTAGGTCAACACGCGCGAGAAATTTAAAACATGATATAAATAAACGATATCTAGTAATTTCGCACCTCAACTATGACTGTCCGAACCAAAAATACATTTTACTTGACCGAGAAAAAAATAATGTCTTCCTATAATCAAATCAATTCGATTGCTAAATTAGTAGCATATGGCATCATTAAATTTAGTCAAAAAATGGGTGGGACAGAGAGAAGCCATAGTGGAAACAATTATTGCCGATTTGACAATTATCGCGAAGATAATATAATGTAAGGTGTAAAGTTATATTCCGAGAAAAATTCAGTTTTTTGATCGAAAGATAATCAAAAAGTTTACACGGGCAAGGCCAAAAAGAGAAGGGAGAGAGAGCAGACTGACCGTGTTGCTGCCAACACGAAGCCCTTGAACTTCGCTTTCTCCTCAGTCTCAGTACTCAACACCTGCTCATCAAGAATAAAATGGCCCCCGAAACCGAAAAAGATGTCACAAAACACAGTTGCAGGAGCAGATCAAGAAACGTTGACCGGATTTAGGGTTGTCCGGTTCATGGGTTTTTTTCAGCTCTTGACCTGATTGATCATGGAAGAAGCTTGGCTCCAATGGAATGCGAAGTAGCTGAGGATGCTTCTCTCGAGCTCTTCCACAAGCTTCTCGCGCAGCGACTCTGCATCTTCTTCGCTAGCGAAGAACTCGTATATGTTCTCTTCACACCCTTTGCTCCCCTTCAAGTACTCGATCGCTAGCTTGCTTAGCTGTGGACACTCGCTCTCGTCTTTAAACCCCATTTGCCTAGCTGCAAACCGTTTTTCACGAATGTCATTAGATTAGCTGCAAACAGATGACCAATCCAGCTTCGGAAAATGAGTTCGCCCTATGGATGTCCTTACCGACGTAGTTGGAGAAGCGCTCGAGCTTCGCGAGGTGGCCTGATTGGGTCCTGTCCAATCGGGGGACAACGTCGTCGTGATCCTTCGCCGGCTTAGAGCTGCTTGGCCTCTGACGCCGTCGACTGGCATAGGTGGCCGCAAGTCCCACGATGGTGGCGGCGACAATGTCCGCGACCCCTAATTCTCCATAGCCATCTGAAAAGGATGAAAGGGTTTGTGCAAGAAACTCTTACGAGAGACAGAGAGAGAGAGGGAGAGAGACAGAGGGAGATATCTCACCATGTTGCATCTTCTCAAAAGCTCGACGGGTGATCAGCGGAACCGGTGATGAAATCGTGCAAGGTCTCTCAGAACTTCGGAGAGATGGAGATGATTTGACAAGTCTTTAATTATGCATAGATATGCGAGTCCGATCTGAAAGCTCATCGCGCAATAAAAGGTGTGCTCGGCACACCCGACTGGTGGTAATAAACAAGCATTTTTATCAGAAATATCTGGTGATTATCTGACAAAAGAAGAAGCGTATATGCGTGTCATTTTCTTGGCCTCTTTCGTCAATTGTCTCCCTTAATTGTTTAATCTCTTATGTAATTTGCACGTTTTTGAACCGTTACTCTTTGCATAATGGGAGTCGCTAGACCTCGAGATTCACGCACAAAAGCTGATGCATATGGTTCCCACATTTTCCTGTTTAATCCTCTCAATCATGATGACCCAATGCCGGGGCATCAATTTTTTTTTTTAAAAGTGCCATAATTTTGGTATAAGGCTCGCTTTAATATCATAATTTTTAAAGTAATCAATTAGATGTTGGGATGCAACTTGTTAAAATTGATCATTCAAGTGACTTCAGTCATTTGGATCATTGAAAAATCCTATGAATAATGATCCGATAAGTCTCGTAGGAACAATATTGTTTGGCGATACAAATTTGTCCCAACTTGAGAAATTAGGTTTAACTTAGTCCTTATAAATCCTAGCCCAAATTCCAGTTTCAATGTTGGTAAAACTGAACTTGAGCCTCATCAAAAGGTTTGTTATCGAGGCTTGCTCTGGAGGGAGGAGTAATGAGGAGGCTGGTGTGGCGTCCGAAGTGAATCATTAACTTTATGTTTCAATTGAAAAATAGAGGTTATGGTTTTGATTTCAAACAAATTTAGCTCCGAATCGTCAAATTGAGGGCAAGAAAGGTCTTAAATAGTCGTTTTAGAACATTTTTGTTGTCATCATCTCTCCAACGTGTCACGTTGAATGATTTAATAGTGAATTAATGCCACGTAGGAATTTCAAGCAAGAAAATGCTAGCGCAACTCAAATAATAGTGTTTTTAAAGTTATAGCACTGAAATGATTATTCACAACTGTCATCATCTCTCCTAAGAGTCATGTCGGATGATTTAATATTGAATTAATGCCATGTAGGAATTTCAAGCAAGAAAATTGCTGGTGTAACTCAAATAATAGTTTATTAAAAGTTACAGTGCTGAAATGATCGTTCACAAAGTTATGACATCAAAGTGATCGTCGTATGAAAATAATGACATTGCCAGTGTCATTTTCTCTCTTCCTTTAATGCTAAAGGATAATGACTTGTTAATTTTCTTTTTGGTTTTCCCTTTTTAAAAGCAATATGTTTAAATTTTTAATATTGATCACACCATAATCTCTAATAGCTTAAATTTATAGAACAGTTAGCAATGGTCATACAAAAATTTTACGTAAATTCAAAATAGAAAGTCCTGAGTTCAAAACTTTCCAAGCTCCTATTTGTCCTCCCTATTATATCTTTCCATGCTTGAATCTTAGGCTAAATTCCATTCTACATATCAGGGTATGCACCTAAAATTTTATGTGGAAGAAATATCATGCTAACCTCATATATCATGTAAGACGACATATAAAGCTTCGACGGATGGAAATTGTTTGCACACGCATCATCTTGAAACTCGAGGATACTCCCAAAGCACACACAAAAGCCCGCTTCTTGGCATTAAGCTAACCATTTAGAATGTGTTTGATAGCCTTCATAAAAAGCTAAATATTATAAAAATCACCTAGAACTAGGATAAACTCTATGACATCTCTAGATTAACTCATTAAGGTATTATCCTCTTTGACCCATCTCATACCAAGCTTCACGATTTTGTCATTTAGCGTACGATTGGGCACATTCCTAATAGGTCACCCATCTTAAGAGTGCTCCCACCTGAGCAAGCTTAACTTTGGAGTTTCATAGTTAAACATTGCCGAAACGTCAAAAAGCACTTTCATAAGTTAATTCTAATTTTCACATATATATTCTAAAATCACTTTTTTCCTGTTCGGTATACAATTTGGTTCATTTTTAACCCGTTTGCCATCCACGAAGCATGCTAGGAGTCGCTCATTATCTAGACCATTTGTCTCGATGACTACTCTCGCCTCGTCTGACCATGTTATTATAGGCCCACAAGCTTTTGTCTAGCTCGTCGCCTACCCACACACCTACTAGAAGGGGGTCCAACTCTAATACCATTTTCTAACATCATTGGATTAATTCATCGAGATATTGCTCACTTTGGCTCAGCCCATATTGAACCTCACGATTTTGTCCTTTAGCGTACAAGTGAGCACCTTCTTAAGAGATCACCCATCCTAAGAGTGTTCCCACATTAACACGTTTAACTTTGAAATTCCAAAGCTATGTATTGCTGTTATGTCAAAGGAAGCCTCCATAAGTTAATTCCAACTTTCACATATATATTCTAGAATCGCTCTCTTCTTATTCGGTGCACAATTAGGTTCATTTATGCCTCCTTCACCATCTTAAAACCTACTAGGAGCCATTCCTTATCTAGACCCTCTAGCCTCCATGGCTACTCCTCGCCCCCATTAGATCAAATTGTTACAAAGTCCGAATGAAATGTCAAATAATTGATCCGGGCAATAGGAGGTGAGATAAACACAATCCCACCTAGAGAGAATTAGAGAACTTTAAAATATGGGATAATTATCCCAAAAGTCGTGAACCTATTATATAATGGTCAATTCGGTCATAAACCTTTCAATTGTGCCAATTTAAACATTAAAATTTTCACAATTTGTCAATATAGTGTTAAACTATTCAATTGTGTCAATTTAGTTATAAACCTTTTGAAAATTTGCCAAGTTAGTCCTAAACATATTATTTGGATAATTAGCTGAAAAATCTATATTGACAAATTGTTAAAATATTTATGATTAAATTGGCACAATTGAAAGGTTTATGACTGAATTGACAAATCGTCAAAAGGTTTAGGATTTAATTGGCACAATTAAAAGGTTTAGGACTGAATTAATCTCCATACAACATGTACAAGACTTTTTGGACAATTTCCCAAAAAAATTAGAAAAATAAAAAGGGTAGAAGCCTTATGAGACAACAACGCTAGCACCATCCCTGGTGCCACTAGTAACTATTGAGAAAACCTCCTAATAGATTTTGAAGTTGACAAAACTATCTATGTGTGTCTTGTAAGTATGACAAATGCCTTGAAGTATTTTGATTTATGAAGTTATTATTGAAAGAAAAGCATATGGCAATCTTGATCTTATTCGAGTTCAGATTGTGGAATTTACTTCAAGTAAAAGAGGTACATATTTTATAGTGCAGATGAAGAAATTCAGACTTTTCACTAGAAATGAAGGGTTCAAACTTTAAAGAACAACTCATCCTGACATAAATTTTGAATACATGTCCAGACAATATAAATCCATATTTCGGCACAAATTCAAAACGTACATAATGGCTAGTGATCCGGCTCGGATTTCACATATAAAAGGATTTGATTGACTCAATCTTGAATATTGTTTTGCAATGATTTAATATGCAAAACATCATAATTGATTAGCAATCAATCTCAAGGCAAGTTATTTTCTAAATGGAAAAGCTCTACTTATGGACATCAAGATTTTGGTTATAAGGACGATCGGATTCAGCGGAGATTCAGATTTTGTCCTTTAACGGCTATTCAATCTTCTTGATACAGTTCCGTCCAATGGGTGGATTGGAAAACGATCTTTGGGATACTATCCAACAGCTACATTGGAAGTGAAGGAATATAAAAGGAGACTAAATGCCGAGGAGCATAAGTAAGAGACGAGGTCCAAATCTAGAATTCCAAAGTCTTAGCGATCATCAATCTATATACTTGTCTTTCGTGAGCTTTAAGGCGTAATATCCGAGAGAGACTTAAAAGATTGATTGAATGAGATAGTGAGACCTATCATACACTAATGATTATCACTCACAATTGTAATCTCTTTGTTGATCATCTAGTGGAATCCAGCCAATAGACTGTCAGCATGGGAGAGTAGACGTAGGGTTGATCTAAGCCAAACCGCTATACATCTTGTGTGCAAATTTTCTCATCCCTTAAAGCTCATTTTATTTATTACATTGCACAATTGCTATCAAAATCTATTTTAAATCTGAACGTTATTCAGACTCTGTCCTCAATCTTTTACTTCCGCTTTAAATTGATCAAGAATTTTTTTAATCACCTATTCACCTCCCTCTAAATGATCCTTGCTAGCCACCTCAGTAACCACTCACGATGACTGCAACTCTCTTACAACTTGCCTAAGAAATCTTGGTCCCTCGCTCCTATTTTCATCACCCTCTTTCAATGTCATTGGTGGTTGATGTGGTCATCCTTGACAGAAGACACACCGGGACGATGGAGTCCCCACTTTCTTTTGCGTTGGCCTTAGGCCACCACCACATCAGACGCGACTACAACTACGACGGTCACCAAGCTGACCATCACAATGACAGCGGCTCACAGTCAGCCACCGCAATTCCCTATCCCAATTTTTTATTTTTATTTTTTAATTACAATATTTACCGTGATGTCCGCTATTTTACCAAATAGAAGATAGGATATAATATATCATTCACATTTCTTATCCTGTTTTATTTTACTCTATCACAATCGTTGTCCCGTAGATCAGATACAACCTTCAAGGTTATGCCAACTTTTCTATTCATTTTCACACCTTGAGTCTCAGTGGTTAATATATGTACTGGAACATTGACCTACAAAAGCTCTCATTGTAAATATAGTCGAACATGGCCTGTTCTAACGGACAGGTGAATCATGTCCTGAGTAAATATGTCAGAACCGATCCAAAAAATCGAATCGAGATACAAATCGAATAGAATCGAATCGAAAATTTTGTGCATTTCGGTTCGGTTTAGTTTTTGGCTCAGGTAAGAAAAATTAACAATTCTTTTTTTTCAATTTGATTTCTTTCAGTTCGGTTCGGATTGAACGGAAACCGAACTGCAAAATAACCTTTCAGTTTTTACCCTAAAGCTAAAAGGGCTAAAACCACAAAGGGCTAAATCCTCTCTCGCTCTCTCGGCGCTGCTCAACTTAGCCCCTCTCTTCGTCTTGCCAACACCCAGACGGCTATGGCTGTGTGGCATTCTACAATGGCAGCCTCACAGTGAAGAGCCGACAAAGATCTAGCAGAAGTGGCGCTCAAACAAGCGAGATTCTGCGGAGTTCCCATGATCGACAATGAGAACTCTGACAAAATGGCTTGGATTCGAGGCAGATGCGATGTGGGTTCGCGAGTGCAGGTGGGAAAAGTTGCTGTTCTGGTCGATCCGTGCTCATATCTTGCCTCATTTGCATCGGAGTATGCATGCATAGGTTTCGGTTTCGGCCACCACCACCACAACGAATCTCGAACACCCATACGAAGAAACAGAGCACCCCATAAACATGGAAATGCCCAATGAGATTGATCCCATAACTAGTACGAGAAAGCAAGGGAAGGCAAAGGGCAGTGGAGGGATCAAGTGACGGAGAGACCCATCTTGAGAAGGATCAAGATTTGCGAAGCGCGAAAGCGTGCGAGCATGGGGAGACATAATGAAGAGGAGGAAACAGAGGGAAGCGGTGGTGGTGCTTCTTCGGCTTCCTTTTTCTTGCTTTGCTTTCTCGTTTGCGTCACTGGGTACCAAAGAAAGAAAAGTAAAGAAAAAAGGAGAGAGAGAGAGAGAGAGCACTTTGACTTCAACGAGCTTGTTGGGTCTGAATGCCCTCCTCCGCCTCCTCCACACTTTCAGAAAAAACCGAAAACTGAGTTGAACAAAACCAAATCAAACCGGTTTTTCAGTTCGGTTCATATTCTGTTCGAGCGAGATTCAGTTCGGTTCGACAGTGCACCCCTAACGGTTTGATTCGATTTTTTTTACAGCCCTAGTCCTGAGTATATTCACTAACATAAGGAATTCCTCAATTTTTCTGGTAATTTTCTCTTAAACGTTTTGATAACACAGGGGCACGGCCACAAAAGCCGGCTACCTAGAGGCCCATTGAACACCCCAAGCTCAATGGATCGATTTAAGTTCAAACTTTTGACTTGTGCAAATGACTCGACATTTTGTATGCAATTGAATTTTTTAATAAATTTTATAATATAAATAGAGCATACACTACTTATGTATAGGAAATCTTACACAAGCGACCTTTGCCCGCCCTTGATTTGAGGGCTATAACCACCCCCGTTTCTCAGGTTCAAAGCTACTTGTATAAATTATTGATTTACACCTATCACAATATGCTATAATTGCTTGTTTTAATATTTATATAGCTTTGTTTCGTAATAGGATCGTTTGCCTTCGCTTTTGCTATGGTCCTACTCCTATCCACAAAGATGGTCCCACGCCAGTTGTTCACGAGTTGTTCGTGTTCCTTTTTATAATAAAAAATGAGGAAAAACCAATCAATGTCTCACGAGAATGACAAAAACAATGCATTATTGGGGAGAGAGATAGAGAGAGCGAGATTCATGGAAAGAAAGTCTAAATGAATTATAAATGACTCAACAGGCAATGCTTATGTTTTTCGGAGTTTCAAGCTATTATTTAGAGTGGAATAGTCTATAGTATAAATCCTTTTTTATATGTGCAACCTTTGTGTTCTTAGTTTAAATAGCTTCATTTCTAAGTTGCAACTATACATATGGGTGCGTTTGGGAAAGGCTTTCCAAAGCCCCTTGAACCAAAATATGGGTGTTTGGGAACAATTTTAAAAACCTCATTCAGCAAAAGCCAGCTTTATCCTCAAAGTGTTCCAAAGACTTTGTGCTGTATTTTTCCAAAGACTTTCCCTCAAAGTGTTCCCAAACGCAGCCATAAAGTACTATGCAAGCCAATCGATCTAATATATCTCTGGATTTATCCTCTCTTCACGAACAAAGGGCAAATCCCAAACAAAACAAGGATTAAATCAAAACTTACGGTTAAATTCCAAAACTTTCAAATTGCCTGGTTTTCAACTTTCTTGACCGCAGTCCTCAGTTCCGAATGGATGGTTGGTCTCGACGGTGAGAGCACGACATCGTTCCAAACCGACCCAGGTACATGGATTGGGCTCGGATCCGGGTAAAGTTCATCTACGGAATCCGCATTTGGATTCAATTTGCCTATGGTGGCCAAACACTCGATCTCTTCCGGATCAACAAGCAGCTTGCTGTCCCCATCTTTCCATGCTATCAACTGCATTCACCCAAAGAAAGTCGAATTCAATTCTGAGTTGAGAACATCAGCATGGAATTCTATAAAACTAATTTGGTTCCTTACTTTTTCCATCACTCCACTTAGAAAACTAAGTTGTTCCATCGTAACATAACTATACAGCACAAACAAGACGTCATTAACGAGTTACCGCAGGTGAGCCACTCATGGCGCTGGTGCGATAGAGCCTGGCGCTGTCCACGAGCAGGCAATACCTCCGAAATGCGTCCGCAAATCTCTTGTGGGATTTGAGTTGTGTATTCACTCTTACAGCTCTTCCTTCGATTATGGCTCTCCTGCGTTCAAATAAACACATCGACACGAGTCATAACAATGACGATTCGGCTAAACATAATCTCCTCATCGCCGAGCAATCGAGTGAAACATTGTCGTAACATTGCTAAGTTTGCCAATCGATGCTTCTGAAACACTTGCCAACGTGACCCTTGGACAAAACCGTGACATTCCACCACACGACACATAGACATCAACAATAGCAAGCGAGTTTTACCTAATGCCTCTCACCACGGCAAGATAAGGATCACACACAATTCCCAACAGCTCGATTCGGTACGGCTTTCTGTGGGGATTTGGTTCGTCTTGTTCGACTTCCGGAACTTGCTCCCAATAGTCCTCGGTGATGGTGCCATCGACAGCCACCTTATATCCGACCCCCATTCTATAACGATGTCTGTGGACATTCCGAGCCATCGTGACTGTCTGCTCAACGAAGGGCTCCCATGACAGTGTGCCATCCAGGATCACGTCTCTTCCCTCGTTGAGTGCAGTCACCAGAACCGAGGATGCTGCATCTGCAGATGACTGGTGAACCTGGTGTATGTTGGGAGCATGAGGGAGGCTTTAGCATCGAACTCTGAGGCTTTATTATAAACTTAAAAACGGTGAATGAACCAAACACATGTAATACTGGATGCATCAGCTATGTAGACGCGATCAAAAGGCGATCTCTCGCCGGATCGAACTTATGCATGGGGCCTAGCTCGTTGCCTAGACCTACCTATCAACAAAAATTTCTTAGTAATTTTGTGGGCTCGGTGTTGCTGGGCTCGGCCCGTAATAACTATAGGACCAAATCCAACCCCCAGTTAACTTAAGGCCCTTGTGATGCGAGTATAGAAATGATAATTTCTAACATGACACGATAATACGACTTGACCACGAGAAGAAATTAGAGGATTTGGATTGAGGCTCGTTGTGTTCGGCTCAATTTCGTGTCAACCAATGTGACATGAGTAACAATCTTGTCATGTTCGTGTCTAACCCGCCAACACAAAATTGACTCACATAATGCACTTGAATTAACAGATTAATGTTGACATGACTTGTATCTAACCCGTTGATACACAATTAGCTAAAAGATTATTTTTTTAATGCTATCGAATACTAAGATTTCCAATTGATGATACTTCATTGACTACCAAAATGTTTTAAATATGATTTGATGGTATTTTGTTGACAAATATAAGATTATAATTCTATACCTAGTGATACCATGGAGGGTTTATGGTAAAAATTATCAAACAATCTGCGACTGTATCCTATCCCCACAATAGCAGTCCTTCTCTAGGCCTACAAGAGGGATTGCTTTTAGTCTCCAGACTTTATCAATCTATATTATAAGGCACAAGGCCTCATAAGCTTTCTGATTTACCGGATCTACACAGCGGTAAGTGGAAAGCATGCTCATGAAACCAACTCAACTTATTAGTCCAACAAAATGATCCTAACTTTCTAATGCCATTACGCCTTGAGGTAGAAAAGAAAGTGTTTAGAAGACCATTGGAGAGTATATATAGATTGAAATTTTAGCCCGACTTTTATCCCAACTTATCATAGAAGTTAGCTCTATAATCGAAAAGCTAAGGACATGACACACCTTTTGCGTAAAATACATGGGCTCTAAGAGGACAATAATATTTGATAATAAAGTACGAACACACATACATATGCAAGATTCTTTCACCAGACAGTTTTTCGGATAGAAGGACAATAAATAAGTACTTTGGCCAAAAGCAGTGACTAGCGTTTCACACAATGCAATACAACGACCATTGCTTTGCTATAGCTAGTACTTCCTAAAGGGCTCGTGATCTAGATCAAGATCGGGGCTGCATCTAAGCTTAAGTCTTGATTTTCTAGGCTAGTGCTTAGTCCTAGCCAGAGATTGAGGTCTATTTGTTCATTGTTGCAGCCGAGTCTTGAAGGTCACATGCTGGGTCTGGAATTTGGTCGCCACCTGTCTAGATTGATACTTTCTCGTGGCCAGTTAGTCAAATTTAGGAGCTAAGCTTAGAGCCATGGTCTCCATAATCCCAAGGGTTCTAGAAAAATCCATAGGTTATGGCTAATTCATTCTGTATTCTTGTAAAACTTGATGGATGACCTCTCTAGTCTTTTCATATGCTTCGAAATAATCTCATGGCACCTCTTCTGGGTAAGCACGCGACCATATGACTGGAAAACAGTATGAGTTTTTCCACAGAGCATTCTTTGAATTTCTGTGTACTCAGCTGGAAGATCTGCAATGCTAAATCTAAAGGAGTTGTATACCTTCACCATAAAATATATACAGCTAGGTTATGTGGGGAGGACATAATTGCTTGGGTGAACATAGAATCTTCCTGCAAATTTGTAAAACATCCACAACCGATAAGATCTCTACCACCAATGAATAATTGTCCTGTAGAAATAAGCTCTAATGTTGCTGGGGGGAATATCTTGTATAAGATATGGAGGATCAAAGTCAAAGGATGGGCCTCCTAGACCTGCTCCTAGAACCAGGCAAGGGCCGCGACCCTCATAAGTTGGTCGGCGAGCGCGTCCCGGCCCTTGCCTCGCCCAATGCCGTTGCTTGATCTAGGCTAGGGCTGACACCCTCGCCTGTGGCCAGCGAGAGCACAAAAGCCCTCGCTCGTGGCTAATGAGGGCCGCAACGCCCTCGCCTAGACTAGGCAAGGGTCGGCCGGCCTAGGATTAGAAAATAGAAAGAAAAATTAAAAAAACATAATAAATTCAAAAAAAAATTAAAAAAATTAAGAAATCGTCCACGTCAACGTTGGTCGTGCCATGTATGACAGCCAGCGCTGACTAGATCGCCCCATTAGTGATTTTCGGCCAAACCGGAATGACCGAATTGACAAATCGTCAAAAGATTTAAGATTAAATTAGTAAATCGTTGAAAGGTTTATAACAAAATTAGCACAATTAAAAAGTTTATGACTGAATTAGCACATATACAATAGGTTTAGAACTTTTTTGATAATTTTTTCATGGCTATATTATAGTATCATGAGCAACATTGGCCACTATTTTTGGCCAACATACTTTTCTTTATCGTCCTTCCCTCTTGGAAAAGTTATCCTCAAAAAGCATCTTGTAGATGCATGTGTGCTTATATCTTGCCTACGGCACTTCATATTATTGTCCTGTAAGAACATCTTAAAGTGTCCATGGGTTGTATGCAAAAGGTTTGTAATGCACTCAGTCTTTCGTACAGGAGGCTAAGTTCAGCGAGAAGTTTGGAATAAAAATTGGCTAAGTTTTCAATCTGCATACACTCTTTATGATCTTTTAAACACTTTTTTCCCTTCATTAACACTCTATGCCAATGGCATTAAAAAGTTAGAATTATTCTGTTAGTTAGATAAGATAGAATTGGTTTCATGATCATGTTCCCCACTTGTCATTCTATAGATACCGTGGATTAAAAAGTTTCTGAGAGGTGAGTGCCTTATAGTGTAGATTAACAGTTTTGGAGACTAAAAGGCCGAGAGAAGGGCCGTTGTTGTGAGGATATCAGACAAGTGTCGGATTGTTCATTAATCCTAACCATAAACCCTCTCTTATTCTAGCTCAAATTAAGTAGACACGAATCTTGATCGATCATATCATCTTTCATTGTGGTAAGACACCTCATAAAAATAATCAATCTTAAAAGAGGCATATTTGAAAAATTGAGAATACTTCTTATCAGGTTCGCATTGATGGGTTGATTTCGTACAAGTGGGTCGATTTCATGTCTCGATGGGTCACATAATTGTGTTGACCCATCAACCTGTTATCTAATTGTGTCACATGGATCGTGCCATGTCAACATGCTTTTCAGGCGATGTTCGTGTCAAGTAGGTTTACACGATCAACTAATCATGTCATATGCCAATCCACCTATTGCATAGTATACCCTTATTGGACACAACATTAACACGACCTGCAAACGCGAATTGCCACCCTAGCCAAGCAGTCCTAGGCAAAATTGCTTCTATCCTCATTGCATACATGTCAAAGTCTTTAAATGGTAAATCACGTTTTCATCTAGATTTTTAGAGCGGTAGTCCTACAAAATTTTTCTCGACAAGTGACTTTTATCATTCGTCAATATATAAGTTAGTGAAATGGTAGACAACCACAACACATACATAAACGGTGATTTTAAGAGGAATCCTTAAAATTATTAAGGAAAGAAGATGCATACCAATTCAGCGGTATGAAGCATGTCATTATGACGACCCTTTGTATTGAGTGCCTTATACAGAACATCCGTCTCCTTGAATGCATCAATCTCCACTAGCACAGTATTACTTGCTGCTTCAACCCAGAGTGGCCTGCAAATATCCCCAAGAAACCGATTATAACCAGCTTCTCTTCAATTAAGAGAAAAAGGAATGTCCTTAATCTTGTAGAAAATGAGAGAAAGAGACAGGGTAACTGATATTTACTGCCGAAGAATGTCTTTGATGATGGTGCTCTTTCCGGCTCCGGCGCCTCCACCGATGAGCAAGAGGACCGGGCTTCTCTGACTGTGAGCCACCGGCATCATCACGTCTGTCAATTCGTCGCCCTTGCATACGGGCCCTCTGATCAGCTTCAGCTCTTCTACCAAAGTGGTTATCACCCTCGTCACTTTTAGGTCCCTGGCCACCCTCTCAAACCTCTGTTTCCTGCCCCAAATCATAGTCCATTGTCCTTAGTCCACCACTCCAATTCTCAAAAACCAAACTCATCCCACATAGTTCTCAGCATTACTAACCTTGTAGCGGTCAGCACAAAGCCCTTGAGCTTTGTCTTAGTCTCGGACTCAGCACTAAGCACCTATCACATTCATCATCAGAGCCCATCCACAGATACATCACCCCAATTCACAAACACTGAAGAAAAGGCATCGACCGACACGGAGATGTTCGACTCGTGGGGGTTTCGAGTTTTCCACGGTCCTGTATATACCAAATTTACCTGACAGATCATAGCAGGGGCTTGGCTCCAGTGGAACGCAAAGTAACCGAGGATGCATCGCTCGAACTCATCCATGAGCTTGCCGCACAGCGACTCTGCGTCTGGTTCGCTAGCAAAGAACTCCCAGATGTCCTCACCACACCCTTTGGTCCTCTTCAAGTACTCCATCGCCAGCTTGCTCAGCCGCGGACACTGCCTCCCATCGTCAAACCCCAGTTGCCTAGCTGCATCATTTGTCACATAAGCAACACTCGCTTCTTTACCATTTGAAAAAGAATAAAATACTCCGTTTCCTACTCTGTCAAAAGCTCAGACACTGTCTGAATTTAAAAGAAAAACAAAGTCAATGACTCACCAACGTAGTCGGAGAAGCTCTCGAGCTTAGCGAGGCGGCCCGATTCGCTCCGATCTAAACGCGGGATGACACGGCGATGGCGGCTTCGCCACCGGTCGCGGCCGCGGCGGCGGCGGCAGAGGCTCGCCACGGCGGCGGCGAGCCCCACGAGGGAGGCGGCTAGGATGTGGGCGAGGGGGATCCCGGCGAGCATCTTCCCAGTTGGATACGAAGTGTGCGACTGAACCGTGGACGAAGACCAAGGCGGGTCACCTTACAAGTTTCCTTTGTGTGACTAATCAAAAACAAAGAAAAAAAATAAAATATCAATAATAATAATAAAAATAAAAATAAATATGGGGTCACTTTCGGGGCCCAAACAAAAAGACTGACGATCCAATCGAGCAATACTGCTTATATTAAGATTAATTTATAGGATTTCCGTACTGAATAATGTGTTAGTTTATTAGTTGTTTTTTTTGGTCGGTGTATTAGTTGTTAAATATGGCTAAACCTTTTTAGAGGCTCGACTAGGTGTTTGGTTCTTTTTTTTTTTTTTGGTAGGGTCTAGGTGTTTGGTTCTTGATCGATACACTTCGCGAGAAATTCTCGAAGTCGTTATAATCTTGTTACTGATAAGGTATTCTTGGTATTGATAAATACTAATATAGTTTCCGGAACCAATTCGTAATTCTCTCTTTTCTTCCCTTTAGGATATTACCCCCACCTAATAATTAGTGGAAAAACTAAAAAATGGCGAATTTTTTTTTGCTGAAGAGGCCAACTCGAGCAAATGTTAAAAACAAACCCAAGATTTATAAAGCATAAAATGTTAGTGAGTGATACTCATCCAATAAATAATACTCCAAATTCATATTTTTTTTTAACAAAGAGTGAGTTTAAGGGGGACCAAAATAGTAAAGTATTTCGTTGATAAATACTTCCTCAATACATATTAATAGCACCAATTAAAAAAAATTTGTTTTCAAGTTATTGATTACGTAGAATATGAGATAAAAAAAAGTGTGTCAAAAATGATAAATTTTCCTTAAATTATCTCTTCAACAGGGGTCCACATTTGCAAGGAGGGGGAGTATCTAAAAGTTAGTGGGAGACAGACGGACAACTGTTAGTGTCAAGAAAACGTGCAGAAAGATAATATCCGTAATTTATATCACGTGGCCTAACATACTTTATAATAAGCATATTGCATATTAAATTACAAAATTCAAATACCGACCAACAAAAAGAATTTACGAAATTTAAACATGAATAAAAACGACAAACATATTATCCAAGCAACATGATCAATCCACCATGTGATGCACGAAGGGAATTTTTTTTTCTTCCAGTTGAGAGGGGAGAATATCGGAAAAGATAAAGGGGGGCAAGACTATGATGATGTCCAGAATTCTAAATTAAAGCGTCGTACCATGACGAATTGCTTGGAGTTGTTTTATTTCACGTCCTCATCAATCAATGTCGAGAGATGACTGGCGGCTGGCGAGGCCCCGATACGATTTGATTTTCTTCTAATATCAATATGCAAAGTTAGTAAAATTGGACAATAATTGAACGAGGATGACCTGAAATTCTGGCAGCATCAATGTAAGTTGACTTCCACCGAAAGATAAGACAGATACAAGAATGTTGGAGATTGAAGGAGGAGACAGAGGGATGGCACGTGAATCGTGTGAAGAAAGGGGTGTCTTGCTTGCCAAATGCAGCCACCGGCATGTCACAAAAAAATTTCGAGATAATTAATAAAAATATTCCTAGACTTATTATAAGAATACCAATTCAGTTCTAGATATTTTAATTTTGCCAATTGAGCACTAAACGTTTTGATAATTTGGTAATATATTTTTTCCGATCAATTTTGACGGAAATTGCTAACATGGACATCAGGTGTCCTATATAGCATAGTCAACCCTAACGTAAACAATTTTTATGATTTATTTTATAATTTTTTAATAATTTTTTTCTTTTTTTTTCCTTCAAATTTGGACAAGAGTCACTGGCTGACCCTTGTCTGTCACCCTCAAAGGCCCACAAAGGGTTGCTGGCCACTAGGCGAGGGCCACAAGGCCCTCATCAGCCGTGAGTGAAGGTCGTAGCCCTTGCTAGTAGCCAACGAGGGTCGGTTGGACCTCACCAAGCTTGGTAGAGAAAAAGAAAGAGAATAAAGAAAAGAATACAAAATTTATAAAAAAAATTATCTGCGTCAACACCGGCATACCACACATAGAACAAATGGTGTACATGTTAGTAATTTTTAACCAAAATTGACAATAATGACTATATTCGCAAATCATAAAAATGTTTAGAATTTAATTAGCACAAATAAAAAGTTTATAACTAAATTGACATATGTATAATAATTTATGACTTTTTTAATCATTTTCCTAAAATATTTCTTCGTCCTTTTCTAAACAGTGGTGTAAAAAATGTATGGCCTTGGGTTCATTTTGTTTACTTTTGTCGTCCATGCCTACCAATTTTAAGTCTTATTCGTTGCGTGAATTACATTTTTTTATAATCTTCTTAGTATGGTCAATATTAGCCTCTTCAATTTAAATCTATTGGGGACTAAATTTGAAAAACCTAATTGTTAAATGACTTTTAATGACGAAGGAATTTACATATCACTATCTTCATGAATTCGGCAAAAGACAAGTACATTTGTTTCACCAAAAACAGGCACTGCCCAAGTAGTGAAAAATCTTTTACTAAAAAATTGATCTTTGGTTTTTTGTGAGATGTGTCCGGTGGTGATTTCGGATTGGAATTCAATCGGCGTTGCAACAAATATAAACAAGATGAATTTAAAGGTATAAAGTTACAAATAACTCAAACTAAAAAGCCAATAACATTAATAAATTGATAAAAATTCATAGAGACACATGTTTCGAATGATTGATTCTTTTTCTCATAATCACAAGTTGTGCTTGATAGCTTACTAAACATAGTTGCTTATAAACAGTTAATATTCTTAATGCGCTTACAGCTGCATTTTCGTGATTCTAGGCTTCTTATCCACATGCTAATCCCATCTGCAAGCGGTTACAACTACTGGTGCCATTGGGTTTCACAACAATAGCTTGATATCCATATTTTTTTATTGGCATGTTCAATATTTTTCTTTCTTTTTTCATCCTCTCCCTGTGTTCAACACTTAACCAAATTTATCATTACAGGTTATATATTGGTTTTGATATCGAACGAGACATTCGTCGACAATTCACCATAGTACATTGATAGGCATACTTCATGGTCGTCGATCATCATCGATCATAATAATTGATGAGCTCTTTTTACGATCATCCATTGGGTAGTCGTCGAAAATTATATCAGTTTCACCAACTAAACTCTGTCTGACCAAACTAGCTATGATTAGTGTAAACAAAAAGCTTGAAGGCATGGTAAAAGATGAGATCACTTATATGTAAGAATTGAATGCGGGTCATCTGCTCTTACATAAAGTACCTTGAAAAGAAAATTTTGAGAGGGATAGGACAAGAGTGAAAAAGAAAAGAGATCGGCTGGAATTTAGGAGAGCTCACGTGGGAGAGAGAAACTGGAGGTACAACGGCAGGTGTAATACTTTTTTTTTTTTTTCCTTTTCTTCCTTATTTATTTCTGTGCAATTTTGAGGTTTTCATGAAATGAAATGATAAATCTCTGTCATGTCCAAAAGAAATTTTTTTTGAGGGTTTCATGGCCAGTGTACTGTCCCTATTTTGATGCGAGAACTTTTTAGACGAAATTTAAATGTTACATCTTTTAAAAAATGATCATTTAAATGATTTCGATAAATTTTTATTAGTCATTTAAATGGATGCTTTTAAAAAAATTTAGTACTAAATTTAATCATTCATAAATTTTTGGCATAAAACATTTTAGTTAGTGTTGTGCATAATTTATGTACCAAACAATCTTATTGGTTAAGAAATGGGTTCATATCGGTTCCTGAATATTCCCTAGTATTGATCCTTGCCTTTGATCTAAGAAAAATAGTCCTTTTTCGCAATGCATCAAGCTATGTTCTTGAATCTCAAAACAAAGCAAAGTAAAAGAAGAAACAAATGTGAAGTTACGAGGGTGAATGAAATTTTACATACTTCCATTTTCGTTTTTTGAGGAAAACAAATAAGTCTTAGTGTTGCTAAAAGAAATTATTCGGAAAGAATGTTTGCTCAATGATTTTGCTTTTGACTCTAATAGAAAAAAGTGGCAAAGTTAGAATGACGCCATCTGGTCGAATTTCTAATTTTAAAATCTAAGTGAAATTTTTTTACAAATGATCAATTTAGTAGTGAAACTTTATAAAAGATCACTTTAATTACAAAACTCATTAAAAGTGTTTCCTTATATTTTTCGACAAACCGAGTTGCCATAGGCACTTAAGCGACACTTTTTAAAAGTTGTGGCACTTGAATGATTATTTGAAAGGTTTTAACATTATAGTGAGAGCCGTACAAAAGTCGTGATATTGATGCGATCCTTGCTCCCTATATTTATCATTCATCTTTTTTGCCGACTCACATGTTTATCATTGTATTGTTTGTAAGAAGAAGAACAACAGGAGGATTGAAGTGGGTGTGACAATCATGGGAAGTTTTCACATTCTCTCCATAATTTTTCCCCTAATGCTCTCCAACAAAACCCACTTGGAGTCTACATGGGTCAATCGATCAAGCATGATGGTAAGACGTTAGTTTTGTTTTTTTATTGTTGACGTGCTTAATAATTGTACTATTTTCCTTATTGGCCTTTTAATATTGCCAAGTTGGTTTAGATATAGTTTAGAATAATATGACCTTATCTTTTCCTCACAAGCTATCTCGAGTCTTCGAGTGGAAGAACATCTTTATCAATTTGAATTCCTTAGTATGAATGCATTTTTCTCGAGAAAGTATTTTAAAAATTTAGTACGTGTACTAAATTCAATCAAGACTACCAAACTTAATTAACTCACAAAAAACCCGTCATATCGTCAATGGTCTCGATTCATTTTAAATATATATATTTATACTATGAATTTGACATAGAACTAGTTCGAAGAAAGCTTTGGGCCTTCCATTGGGCCATGGTGTCTCATTGTTCTATGCAAGTTTAGTTCTACAAGAATCAAGATATGTCCCTCGTTATTAGAGGTGATCGATTTCCGATCTGATTCATGTCCAAAGTAGAACCAAGAGGTGGAATCGGGAAGGGGATCGGGAGGACTGATTCCTAAAATTGGGAACCCTAGACCAGACCGGTTGATCTTAGGATTGAGAATCGGTTGCTTACGGTTTAATTCACATTTTATTAATTTCTGTCAATGAATTTATATCAATGAAGTTCACTTAAAGTTTAGTTCACATTTTACTAATTTTTATCCATGAAATTATGTCAATAAAGTGCACTTAAAATTTAGTTTACATTTTACTAATTTTTTTGAAAAAATAAAGATATAAAAAAGTATATGTACTTACCAAAATTTTTTTTATTTTACTTATAAAAAAAAAAGTATATGTAGCCAGTCTAGTCCGGGTCCCCCCTAGAACCGGGAACCGGATCTCCTGGACATCGGTTCCACTTTTAGGATCTGGGAATTGGACCGATACTCTCGGAAACCGGATCCAACTGGCCGGTTCGGTCTGGTTCGAACGGTTCCCAATTTGAGTGATCCATTTTGCACACCCCTACTAAGCATGCCCAGATTCGTGGTCCTTGCAACATTTTCAGCTTTGGGGATTGATCATATAGTTGAGATGGAGCCGATGTATGTGAAGTCAGGTCCAGACAAGTCTCATCTCTTTTTACTCTTGAAGAGCTTCGGTCAGTCGCCATTTATCTTACGCACAACGGATCCGGATATTGTATAACTCGATATCAAGAATGTCTTTTTGTATGAGTTATTCTTCGGAGCTACTCATTATGGAGCAACCACCTGGATTTATAGACTCAGTCTAAGCTTCCTCATGTTTGCAAACTAGAACATGCTTTTACACATTTGTCAAGCTAACGGTTTGTTTCATCTCTGCTGTGGTCCATGGGCGCAGGCTGAAACATGTTTTTGCTTCTTGATTTCCTTAAAAAGGGTACGGAACACGACGTCAAGCGCTGGCATTACCAACAACTAAGGAAACAAGGTAGAGATTACAATCCAACTAGACTGTGCATGAGATATAAAACTACACAGACAACTACCAGTTAACAATGTTTCAGATCATTACTAAATGGATGAAGCCTCCAAATATAATCCGTCTTCTTCCCTGAGGCAAACGAGCTGAGCATATGGCAATCTCCTTATCCGCTCGGTAGCTTCTAGCATTGAGAGTCAATGTCCGCGCTGCTTCTGCTTCGCAGGGAGATTCAACAACTATAAGTCTGCACCAAGCACCCAGTACATGTCCTTGATGGTTCCTAGCAGCAACAGCAACCTGAAATTTTCCTGTTTCCAAGCTGCATCATAGTTCAAAGCATTAGTGTTTCAAATCAAACGCCGAAGTCTCTCATTAGGAGCAGTAAGGTTACGGCTAACAACATCCCTGTAGGCCGACTTGACCAAGAAGTCCCCGGAATTCTCAGGTCACCATTTAAGACCATCTTGAGTTGCAGATTCGGAAGTTCTCTGACCGTCTCATCAGAAAAAACCTACGCAAAATCTAGAGACATTCCAGCTTCTCTCATCTTCAGCAATGGTTGCTTTCACACTATTCATCCCATTCCACGGTTTGGGTAATCCATCATAGGGCCCCCTTTCGTTCAACTTTTCAAATACTACTTAGGGAAATGCAAATACCTTTAAATTAAAGCCCCTTGGGAAAATGCAAATGGCGTTTGGTAAAAAATCCCTTGTAATGCTACTTTGGCCCCCAGTTCTACTGTTTCACCATTGCCAATCTGATACAAAACTCCCTGGTGGATGATGTTCCTATAAGCGGCAGCAGCTTTCCACGCTCTTTGACGCCGTGGGCTTGACAGCATGCTGTAAGAATGGACTGCCTCTTAAATACTCAGCCTGCACACTTTAACCCATAGCCATCCTTTTCCTTCAACATGGCATTGAGTGCACTGTCAATTTTAAACCCTGGCCTCCTACGTTTTCCGGTTTACAAATGACGTTGCGGCTCTTTAGTACGAGGTTATGGGACTCGCTTTCATCCCATTCCACCAAAATCGCCGCATTTGTTTGTCAATGTTCTTGCACCATCTTTTGTGCAATCATTAAATAAGGATAGCGTAAATCGGAGTGTTCTGCATCACTGATCTTAGGAAAGTTGTTAGGCCTGGACAGAACAAGCATTTCCGCTTCGATGGCGATATATCAGACTCCAATTTGGTTCCATGGATTATACTCGAGCCTCTGTCCATTTCGTCAAAAAGGGTTCTTGATATTTTGAAGATTATGAAGAGTACAAATGTAAATATCCGTTAAAATCAGAACCGCAACAGTACACAACTTTTGAGAACACATCCACATGGTATTGCGATGCAAATTTTGCCCCCATGACCCACATTGGGTTGAATCAGAGAGACCCACTTTGTTTTAGAAAGTGAAGAATTGGCCGAGACTAATTAAAGGAGATCTCATGATGGCAAAATCTGAAGGGGCTCACAAAAGCATAGTGAATTCAAGGCTTGCAGTTCTTTGATTGGCGATAGTACTTGCTCTCGTCCAACAAAATCAAAAGCAAAAAGTCCCCAGGCTCATATATTCTTCCTTGCTCTCCACAAGCAAAGCCAGATACGTCTTGTATTCAACCGCGAAAAGCCGAAACTTAACTTTCTTTAAACTTTTTTCTCCCCCTTAAGTCATGTTTTCACACTGGTGTAGATGTTTTTCAACGGATTTGGTAATAAGTTGAATAGATTAAAGGGAAGCAAATTCCAAGAAGTAATAGTTCTCAGTGGTGCTCTCTGGGATTCATTTTCTACACGGTGAAGATCCAGGTAAAGAATTACCTAAAAAAAGAAAAGAAAAATAATTCCAAAGTTCCAAGGTTTGCTTTTCATTTTCGAAAAATATTATCGATCCTCACATTACTCAGTGGTGCATTCGCATTCTTAAGAATCTTGCAATCGCGATTACAACTACAATTTGTGCAGGAAGAATTCCCTTTGCTAACTGGTGATCAAGTAAAATTTGCACCGTAATCACAATTATCGCTTTATATGTTCAACAGAAGAGATTTATGCACTCCTGAAGATCAGAAATGCCTGGATTGAAGCATTTGTAATGCATAACAAAAATCACTTCCAGCACAATATGTCACTACTGAAGCTTCTTCTATACTTATCCTGAAACAAAAGGCAAAGTAAATGACTTCAATTTAGAATTCTTACCGTTGTCGCTTGATATCGAAAAGAAAGGCGTTCTCAATTTGCTGCAGCTGCATCTTCGACTTTTCTTGGCTGCAATAAGAACAGCAGAGCAATTTAGTTCATCTGTGAAATTTTGCTGATACAGTTACATATGAGGCACACGCATGCCATTCTATGAAGGGTCTAATGGAGAGCAGATCATATATCGTGCACATGATGTTTCAAGTTGAGGGGAATGAAGCCTGGTCCGAGATCGTTCCGTCGAAGTCACTCCCCCCCGAAAACTTGAGCGGTATCGAACCAGACAGCATCCCCCTCAACAGAGAGAGAGAGAGAGAGACAGAGACAGACAGAGACAGAGAGACAGAGAGAGAGATGATGGAGGAAGTTCAGAGTTCTTTCATGGGTCCTTATATACGTGAGGAGGATGAGACTTTCTTTTGTGGGTCAAGATCGCATGTAGACAAGAAGATGCTTTTTTTTTTCTCAATGCTGCTTTAACATGCTTTTTTTAACAGAGGTGGATTGAAGGAGATCATATATTCAACTCATCTGTTAAATGCTTCATCTACGAATCACTCAAATTTCAACTAGGTATACCTGAGGCATGTTCTTGAATGTGGAACATTAAGTCAATCTTTTCAGTGAGACAAAAACTCGAACAAAGTCGTCCAAGCGTCTGAGTTGAATTCTGCTGATTTCTTTATAGCATGCTCTCCAAAGACAGGCAATTTACAAAGATATAGAGCATCTTTTCTTTAGACAACCGATATCCAAAAAGAAACAATGGATATGATGTTTGAAGCTCTATAGTCAATATTAATGAGGTATGACTTCCTCAGGTAAGATAAAATCTGTTGAATAAATCGGTATGCTTAACAGTATCGAACCCTTTTGCTCATGATATAATTGACATGGAAAAATGTACACTCTGGTGTAGGAAATAGATGCAAATGCTCATTAAGAATTAGTTGTGCATGGCATATAAACTAAAGATAGAAATACAAGAGCTGTTTTTTAGCAACCAATAAATAGTTACAGTGCAAAAGTTCTCTATTACCATCCCACATTGCTTTCCTCATCAACCTAATACATGCAAAGATAACTCTCTTTTATTTTGGTGATTAAATATAAATAAAGACTAAATATATGTAACATCAACAATCACCACTTGATTATTACTCAGAGAACTGTTCTTATTTTTTTTTATTGAAACCCACTTAAATTATCATCTCAATGGTTAATGGCCAATTTGAGTGAAAGTCTCTCCTTTTTCCTACCCACCTAGGGCCAAAAACAGTACTAAGTCTTGAGAGATGCCAAAACCTATTCATCAATGAGGACAAGTTCCCCAAATTGGTTTGATTCCACGCTTAAATGGAAAGTTATTTTTGGCTGGTTGGCCCTCTTAAAGAAATAAAAAAGAGCAGGTGGGCACAGATGAAAGTTTGATGAGTGTTGCCACTGAATTACTTGGATCATTGGATGTTACGATGAAAGTTTCTAATGCTGTGAAAGTCCAACCCTCACATTAAAAAGACAGTTTGATTGTTACATGTGACTTCGTTTATCAACATGGGGCGTGCTGGTTGGCGAAAGAAATTGTTCATGTGGTCCAAATATCAAGAAGACAGTAATATTGAAAAAAAGAATAACATGTCACAGCTACCATCTAAATCCAAAATCATCATCACTTATACCTCTCGGTGTTCATCTAGAGAAAAATCATTTTGATTACGAACCCATCTCGTCAGTGAGGTAGATACGATTGAGAGCACCGTAAATGAAGCATAGGGAAGGAGAACATCTACAAATGTTAAATTTTCCCTCTTTTTTGACCTACAAAATAATTAAATTTTCTTAAAAAAATTTCCACTCAAATTTTCATCAACCGCATTTTCCCCTGTTTCCCAAACGTAGCACAGATGAATCTAATGAAGTAAATTTTGTGAGTGATATTGGTTTTACATTGATACCCCTTTGGCTATCAAGATATATGCCGCGCTATCTTGTAGTAGAGAGAGAGAGAGAGAGAGAGAGAGAGAGAGAGAGAGAGAGACAGAGGCTGAGTCATATTGGTTTTACACTGTTGGAGTTTGGAGCTTAGATGTGGGAGAGAAAGAAGCTGAGTCATACTGGTTTTACACTGTCGGAATTTGGCGCTAAGATAGGGGAACCGTTAATGTTTCTTTGTAGGAGAAAAAATGGAAATGCTTATTGAAATTCACATCAAAGTTCTTGTGTTATCCCGCAAATAAGACGTGTGGAACTTTTAGAGCACTCGATTAAAGTTATTCCTAGATATGTTGAAATTGTGATTCAAATTGGTATCAATACTTGATCTGGGGAGATTAGTATGGAAGTGTGTTCTTCATGCGCAATTATGCTACTGATAATTCTATCGCAGCGGCTTACAAATCTAAAGACTTGCTTAATAAGTACAAACGAGCTGGTACTATTTCAAAAGATAAATCCGACATGACAGCAACACAAAAATGAAAAAAGAGTAGAAAAGGATGCAATAACAAAGTCTTATTTCAATGCTTATGATGAAATTTTAAAGCTCAAAGCAATGAAAAAAGGTAAAGCTTTGTGAATTTTCACAAGCATAGTGTTTTCAAAAGGTCATTTTCCTCCTGTTTAGCGAGACAAAGCTTGTGAAAATAGGCCCTTTACGCAGTAGGGGCTTCTTTTTATCCTTTTGCTTTAGTACCTTTTCATCATGACGAAAACAGAAATAATGAGCAAGAATTTTTGTCATCACAAAGCACTTGTTGACACTGGCCTTTCTCAACTTTACATGCATAGCAAGTCATGATATCCCAAATTGTGAATCTGGGACACCATAGACAATAAAAGATAATTGCTTCACTGAAAACAAAACGAAAAATGCTTGCACTTGTTTATAGCTTCATTCCATCATTCAGTGCCACCAGCAAGTCTGTATTCAGCAAAAATTACTTGCAATAGATTATAGCTAATTCATATTTGCATGCGCAAGGATTGTCTTTTTCGCCCCATACATCGACATGTATTCAAGACAGAGTTGGAGATCAAAGCCATCAAAGATGATAGGACAAAATTCAAAGCAAGAATGCAGGAGGGGAAAAAAGAACTCATTATTGGGAGCACAGTAATAGACAATATTATCATGGAAAGTCATGAAAATCTTTTATATGTACGACCATATAACTTACAGGAAATTTACACTTCATTAAGTTACACAAACAACTGCAGCAAGTATTGGAGAATCGAAATTGATAAACTGGTCTCTCTCGGGAATTTTTTTCTCCCGGCCTCTCTCTTTAAGTTCCATGTCATTCTTGAGATTGGTCTCCAATCCCAAGTCCATTCATCCTCGGGGGAGTCGACTCTTCTCTTTCCATAACTTGTGTGAGATCATCCTCAGAGTTGTGAAAACCATCAAGAGTGACGCTGGCAGTGTTGCCTAACTCGCAACGGCTCAGGCTTCGACGATTTCCCTCAAGAGAACTTGGTTTCACTGGATTTCTTTGAACAGAACTATATGAATTTCCATGACCCTTCCTTCGGCCCAGTTTTGGTGATTTTGCACGGGTTGGTGGCACCTGCCATCCAGAAATAAGTTTTCAAAATGATATGGGAAGGTCACTGAATAAATTGAAACTTAATGCTGTCGAACTCAATATACCTTTTTGAGTTCGGCCTTTGGAGGAGGCCCCTCATGGTAGAAGCTTGGCATTGGGGTTGCCTTGAATGTCATACTCTTTCTCAGTTGCTTAATAGCTGCTTCACTCTCTTCCTAGTGTTTCGACATGTGACGTTACTATAATGAAGAGGAACAACAGAATTGCCAAACCAAGATTGATGAGGAATTACACTTAATGCGCCATACCTTGGTCCTCGCCTTGGACTGGGTTTTCTCCATCTCCATTGCTTGGTGTTTCTCTTCCAACTTGGAGTAAAACTAAGAAA